>PVHT021183519.1:20936749-20983695 GCA_004024745.2 Catagonus wagneri
GTCCTCTTCCCTCCTACCACCACTTCTGCCTGCCTTTCTGAGTTGCCAAACCCACATTTCTCCAGCCAGGGCCCAAGTTAAAGGTAGATCAAGACAAGCTACAGGTCATGAACAATCCTATTTGTATAAGCACCCTCACACCCTTCAAAAAACTGGAAGGATTTGGGGGCCCAAAGATCAGGCCAAGCCACCAGGATTAAGACTGGACACTAATAATAAACTCGTTGAAATTTATTTTATGCTAGGCACTCCGCTATCAGCTCTAACATTGTATCTCATCTAGTCTTCACTAGACTTTGAAGTACATATTACTCCCCTCATTTTACACATAAGAAAACCAAGGCACAGAGTAGTGGGTAAGGGCTTATTTGCTCAGTCACAAGGCTAGTGGGCAGTAGACCAGGACTCAAACCCTAGTCTAGCTCCAAAGCCTAAACAGGTTGGCAACAGCTCCAGAGATGGGCCAGCTCTAGGTCAGTGGGCATATGGGGAGTCCTAGACACTAACAGGGGCATCATGTGAGGAGCCACTGGCTGACGTTTATCTAGCAATGGCTCTGGAGTCAGACTGCCTAGGTTCAAAGCCTACCTACATCCTTTCCCAGCTCTGTGACTTTAGACAAGTCAGTTAACCTCTCTTCCTCAGTTTACTTATCTACAAAATGGGGATAATGCTTCTCTCATGGGGCTGTTAACAAGGTTTAAACAGAGCATGTATGCAAAGCACAGTCCCTGGTTCTTGGTAAATCCTCCCTTGAGTGTAAGCCCTCAGAAGATTTCAGCTGGGGTAGGATGAGCCCCCTGGGGCTAACAGGAGCCCAAGGCAATAGAGGGATTCCTGGTTCAGGTATACATTCCCCCAGTAAGAAAATAAAGCAAAACCACAGAAAGATTGGTGGAGTTAGAACTTTAGCAAAAGACCAGAAAGAAGTTTAAGCATAACGTAAGACCCTTAATTCCACCCCACTCCACCCCTGTCGAAAGAGCTTGAAATGGAGCTTCCACAGAATCAGCAGCAGTGTGGTGGAGTGTGGCAAGCAGCTGACCTGGTGCCAGATGAGTTTAAGTACAAGTTGTAACCCTGAGTAAGTCACAGAGCCTAAATTTCCAGATCTGTAAAATGAGTCACAGTGGATTTTTTTTGGGGGGGGGAGGTCCCTCCCTTCTTCTGGGAACCCTTTCTCTCCCACAGCCCAAGTACTGGAACCTCCATTTTCTGATATGACACCGCCCTCCCGTCCACAGTTGATTGGTTCAGAATTGGGCACCTCACCCAAGCTGGACCAATCAGAGAGCTTGTTTGGGATTTTGGTTTCTTTGTTTGTTTGTTTGTTTTTGCTGTTGTACTGGAATTGGGACAGGTGTATAGAATGGGGCTTAGGACCGTTTGGCAGTCCTTGTTCCATCATGTGAAGTCTTTTGTTTTGTCTTTTTTTGCCTTATTTGGGCCTCACCCACGGCATATGGAGGTTCCCAGGCTAGGGGTCTAACAGGAGCTGTAGCTGCCGGCCTACACCACAGCCACAGCAACGCGGGATCCGAGCAGCGTCTGCGACCTACACCACAGCTCAGAGCAACGCCTGATCCTTAACCCACTGAGCAAGGCCAGGGATCGAACCCACAACCTCATGGTTCCTAGTCGGATTCGTTAACCACTGAGTCACGATGGGAACTCCTTTAATTCTGTTTTTTTAAGCATTTATGGATTTCAATATGTAAAATTTTGCAATTTTTCCCATGGTAAAATAACTCGAGTATCTGGTATTTTTCTATTTATTTTTAATGACCTCTCTCATCTTTTTTTTTTTTTGTCTTTTTGCCTTTTATGTAGAGCCGCACCCGTGGCATATGGAGGTTCCCAGGCTAGAGGTCTAACAGGAGCTGAAGCTGCCGCCGTCGCCACAGCCACAGCAATGCGGAATCTGAGCCGCGTCTGCAACCTTCACCACAACTCACAGCAACGCCGGCTCCTTAACCTTAACTGAGCAAGGCCAGGGATCGAATCTGCAACCTCATGGTTCCTAGTCGGATTCGTTAACCACTGAGCCACGAAGGGAACTCCCTGACTTCTCTTCATCTTAAATTTGAAATGCATGCATATGTGTTTATATTTATATATGTAGCTGTGTTTTATTCTTCTTCTTCTACTAGAGCTAATTCTTACTTTCTTTCTTTCTTTTTGGCCCCACCCTTGGCATATGGAAGTTCCGAGCCAGGAACTGAATCCAAGCCACAGCCGTGACCTACACCACAGCTGCAGCAACACCAGATCCTTAACCCAACAGGTCATAAGAGCTGCTGCAGTCAGATTCTTAACCCAGTGCACCACAGTGGGAACTCCGAGCTAATTCTTGATAAATTAATGGTATAAGGAATGATACTTTCATAGGTAGTGTTAATTGAAAGCCACAGAAAATTATAAGATCTCTCTTTTTTTTTTTTAACTATTACTATCATTTTAATCTCCTCCTTGGGGGAAAAAAATCTTAAACCAGTGATTAACATGTAAAATAGTAAAACTATTTTGAGTTTCATAGACTCTCTTAGCCCACTCTCTTATGAAAGACCTATTTATAAGATGTAAAATCATAGGTAAGTGAGAAGAGGTGGGAAGGCTGGAGCTTATATAAACCACTACTGAGATAGTAATATACTTGGATAATAAAACATTGGTGATGTGGAATAGACCCGGAATATCAGTGTTACCTAATAACTGGCTCTGACTCTCAAGATGGTCATCTGGAGCCCAGCTATCAAGATCACCCCAGGTGAAAGGTCAGAGCCATGTATCTGGAAATACTTTCACTTTATTCCCACTTTGATAACCCTGTGTGATCCCACCTCTCAGGACACTCCTAACCAGAGCCAACTGACCTCAGTGCTGTGGTGTGCAGTCTAACCCATATGCATACAACCCTGCCATCCTTCTATGTGCTTAGCTCTCTCCAGTGTTAAACTCCTGCTCAGGCACCTCGTCACTCTGCACTCATGTCCACCATGTCTTGACCACAGGATATCCTGCCTTGATCGACTATTTCTTTCCTTCTATCTTGGTACCACCTCATTATGATTAGTGGGCCATGGAGTGTTGGTTTCCTAAAAGACAGCAGGTGGGTGGAGTCTGCAAGGAGCTCTCCTGGACAGTTGGCTGATCTTGGCTTTTAATTTTGTTTCACTCTGATCATCGTGTGTGGCCACTGGTGCCGATCCCTTGTGCCTTTTCTTCAGACAGTTCTTGCTTTGGCCAAGCCAATTTGGCTTACACTTAATTCCCTTTATCCACCCGTTGCTACTTACACAGTTTGACGGGAATACCCAGCTCTACCTGACAAAAATATTCTTAATAGAAGATGTGCAACCACTGCCCACGTGTACGAAGAGTTACCTACCCTCACTTTATAGAAATGTATTTAATAGAAGAACTCCTTTGTGTCAATAGTGGCTTTCTTATATTTTGGTCTAGCCAAGCATCAGAAGACTGATAGTCAGTAGCCTGGCACTTTCATGTCAAGCCGTGGGCTGCAAACCCTGCACAGGTGGGTAAATTCAGAATCATGTGTAAAATGCACTTTTGTTACAATCACAACACTGTCAGTCAATGAGTATTGCAACTTGGTATGGCTACAACAAATTGCTGGAAATACGTTAAATACTAAAGACGTTACATCTAATGCTAGAATATGGATAGATGCATGTAGATGTATGATCAGGAAAGTAAAGTATGTTACCACCATGAGAATCACAGATAATTTTATAATCACTGTGAGATATTGTTTGTTATCACTAGTCACTTTTTTTAGTCTTATTATGTCACAGGTGCGGCCATAAAAAAAAGAGAGAGAGAGAGACTTGCTTCATTTTTCCTCTCCCAGCCTCATCTACCATTGCCCTGATTTTGTAAAGGGTTAGGCTCTCTTGGCAGAGAAAAAAAAAATTCCATTCAGTGCTCAACCTCTGGGCCCTTTTTCCCTTTAACGCCAGTAAGTTTCTTGCCCCCATAGGGCTTGCAGTTCTAACAGGGGAGACCGACATGTCTCAAGACACCACACAGAGAGATAAAGGCAAGCATATTCTGACCCGCTTTGAACAGTGGCCAATTTAGGGAGTAGGGCTTGGATACTCTTTATTGTCTGTCTAGTCCTTTTATGTCATGTTCAAAATTGTTGCAATGAATACATATTATTTATATTATCAGGGGGATAATTACATTAAGTATTTTTTAAAAGGAAAAGCACACAAATAAATGCTATATTATAACTGTGGGGAGAATCAGAAAAAAGATGTTCATGGCGCTTGGGAAGGAATCACAGGGAAAGAATCTGCTCAGATGTGTCTGAGAAGGCTTCCTGGAAGAGAAGCTCCTGTGCAAACAAGGACTTGGAAACAGGAAAAAATTAAATGATAAAACCATATACAATAGATACAGGCAAAGAAATGCTTAAAGGAGGGGTTCTCAATCTGGAGGCTGGAGGGTAAAAGTCAGGGGCTCAATGAGCATCAATAGGAAAAAGTTATAGATCTTTCTTCCATAACGTTTAATTGAATTTTAGGATTCCATTCCATTCCATTTTGAATATAAACAACAAATACAGTAATATCAGTAGTATCTTCGACTTTGTCAGCAGTAGAAATTTCAGATATTTTCAAATCAAATAATCGTTGTTGCGTATGTCTTGGCATACATTGAACACTCACCTTTTCAAAATTGCATTAGATCATGTTAATTAATGTTTTAATAAAGAAGTATATGTTGGAGTTCCCGTCATGGCGCAGAGGAAATGAATCTGAATAGGAACCGTGAAGTTGCAGGTTTGATCCCTGGCCTCGCTCAGTGGGTTAATGGTGTTGGTTGCAGACGTTGCTCAGATCTGGCATTGCTATGGCGTAGGCCGATAGCTGTAGCTCCAATTGGACTCCTAGCCTGGGAACCTCCATATGCCTCGGGTGCGGACCTAAAAAGACAAAATACAAAAAAATAAAAACATCATTTCAAAAAGAGGTCCAAGAAAGGGGTTCTATGAGGTTTACTAGATAGCCAAAGAGGTCATGGCACAAAAATGGTTAAGCATCTTTGCCTCAAAGAGAAGGAATAGCCCTGAGTCTGATTGTATTTTGTACAGAAAGCTGCAATAAGTGAGTTTCCTGGTGGTCTAGTGATTAGGACTTGGTGTTTTACCACTGTGGCTCAACTTCAATCCCTGGTCTGGAAATTGAGATCCCACATCAAGCTGCTGCACTGGGCGGCGCCCCCCTCCCCACCCCCAAAAAAGTCCCAGTCAGTGGGCGAAATGATGATCCAATGGGAAGCTTAGAAATGAGAAAAAATAACATCTCTTTTCCAGCTCACAAAGTCATAGTGTTGATTGAGGACACAGGCCAACAGGACTGATATCAGCCATTAAGAATATCCAGTATTGCCATGATCTGTGGTGTAGGTCGCAGACGCAGCTCAGATCCCGCATTGCTGTGGCTCTGGCATAGGCTGGCAGCTACAGCTCTGATTAGACCCCTAGCCTGGGAAATTCCATAGGCTGTGGGTACAGTCCTAGAAAAAGGCAAAAACAAACAAACAAAAAAAAAGCAAAACAAAACCCAGCGCCACTTGTCAGCCTTACCTGCTGCAGGTTCTGAGGACAGTTATTTCTTAAGTCTTTGAGCAAGACCTTACCAAGACCCACTCAGGCATTTCACGCAGCTCATTTCCTTCCTCATCCAGCAGCATCAATGACTTTAGACATTAAACATTAGAAGAATGCATCTGTGTCATACTTTAAACTGATTAGGACTAGGTCCAAATATAACGTCAAAAGAATCCCCCAGTTCCCAGAGAATAGCCACTGCTATGAGATGTTATAATATCACAGTTAAAACAAGAGGGGCGCTGCCATCTTCTCTGGCAGAGTGGACTCCCCTCTTTACATACGGAGAAAAAAAAATTGTCTCTACAACTGATCTTAAAAAGTGAGCAAAGATTTCCCATCATGGCTCAGTGGTAACGAACCCCACTAGTATTCATGAGGATGTGGGTTCAATCTCTGGCCTCGCTCAGTGGATTAGGGATCTGGTGTTGCCATGAGCTGTGGTATAGGTCGCATATGTGGCTCAGATATGGCACTGCTGTGGCTGTGTTGTAGGCCAGCAGCTATAGCTTCAATTCGACCCCTATTCTTGGAACTTCCATGTGCCACTGGTGTGGCCCTTAAAAAAAAAAGGCACACACAGAGAGCAAATCATTGATCAATCCCATGAAAGCCCATGTTTTGACACTGCCTTTTCCTCTGAATGTTTTACTTTTCCTTTCCTCCCTTTTGCATTTCAAATTCTCCCCTCCAATTACTCTGCTTTGCTCCTTCCTTTGCATCTCTCTCTTCTTAGCCTGGTGTACTTAGTCTTTGGCGAGTTGCTTTATTTTCACCCCCCAAGTCCTTCCGAGTGGGATCCGAAGTTCCTAAGCTCCTTTCCCCTACTGTGTAATAGCTCTTTTGGCTTTCAAGATAAAGTTGATGCCACCTTGGCTCAGAAAGTTCCCAACTTCCCTTTTCCACCAAGTCCGCTGAGTTTAGAAGCCCCAGTTCCTTCTATTTAATGGCTAAATTCCTAGAGAAACTCTCAGGCTAGGAAAAATTCACGTTCAGTGCATCTTTGTTCCTTTACAACTGAAAAGAGTTAACATCCAAACAGTACCTTAAAAATACTAAGGAGGGACTGAAATACCAGGAAAACAAAGTACTCTGCGTGTTGCTGTGTCCTTGAGGGCAGTGGTGAGGCCAAGAGAGCAGAGAGCTGTGGCTGGTGTGAGCAACCTACTGGTCCCAGGCCACAGGTTTCAGAGGGGAATCCTGCCACTGCTTCTCCTGTTGTGACCCCCACCCCCACCAACCCCCGGTTCACAGCCCCCCTGGCCTCTGCTCTAGTCCCTTGGCAAACACAGCACGCCTGACAGAGCTGGACCTCAGCCCACTGCTTCTCGGTTGCCAACCGGCCAAGAGAACACCTGCTTTTCATTCTCTTCAGGGGAGTGTGAATTTTCCCCTTGGGAAAAAAACCTGTGCCTGGGCTGTAACCCTCCCCCCTGTTTTCTTTATCAGCATCTTCTAGCCTCACTCTGGAAGGTGTCCCAGTAAGCCCCAACCTCTGCTTTTCATGGCCCAGGATCACCCCGGAGTTTCTGCAGTCAGTTGAGGGAAGGTCCACAGTGCACAGCTTTTTGTCTCTACGGTTTTGTTTTGCTTTGTCTACATTTGGTTGGCATAAACACTTTGAAAAATGGGCTGCAGCTGATGCCTTTTCTTTTGGTTCCCTTTAACGAGAGGTCTATAAAACGACTCTTACTATGTAGAACACATGTTCCAAGTATACAGTTACTTGATGGATTGAAACAGTGCTGAGGGAGGCAGAACACATGTTTTAAAATATTCCTAAAATACATAATTACTCCATGGACCAATTTGGTACATAATATACATTTTAGTATACCATTTAATTTCAGTTTACCTAGCAGACAGAAATCTTTCTGATCTCTTGGGTTAAACTACAGATTTTTAGAAACTGTCTAAACATATATTTACTTGATTCATTTTGGTCTCTTGGGTGAAAAATCCTTTTCCAAAGAAGTGTTTTTACATGAAAAACAAAAGAATTAAATGCTCTGAGGTGGAAGCTACTAAATGAAAAGATAAAGGTTTTACATTTGATGCCTCAGGGTTCACAATCCCAAGGCAGGCTGAACCCCAGAGCCCTGAAAATAATCCACATTACTGAAATTCACCCCCTCCCAACACCTGACATTTTTTTATTGTAATCCTTTGTGATAAAAATGTTAAGCTTCATCATAGCAGCCTCTTTAAAGGAGAACATTAAGGAGATATTGTCTGGAGTTCCCGCTGTGGTAAGGATTTGGCATTGTCTCTGTCGCAGCTCAGGCTTGATTCCTGCCACCGTGGGTTAAGGATCTAGAGTTGCTGCAGCTGTGGCGTATTGAGCTGCGGCTTGGATTCATTCCCTGTCCTGGGAACTTTCATATGCCACAGGTGGGGCCAAAACAAAGAAAAAGGACGGAGTTCCTGTTGTGGCTCACTAGGTTAAGAACCCAACATAGTATCAGTGAGAATGTGGGTTTGATCCCTGGCCTTGCTCAGTGGATTCAGGACCCAGCACTGCTGCAAGCTGCAGTGTAGGTCACAGATGCAGCCTGGATCCGTGTTGCTGTGGCTGTGGTGTAGGTCGGCAGCTGCAGCTCTGATTTGACCCCTAACCTGGGAACTTCCATAGGCAGCAGGCAGGGCTGTAAAAAGAAAAGAAAGAAAAAAAAGGGGAGATATGGCTGGAGATCTCTCTCCAACCCAAGTCCAAGGGAGAGGTTATGATCCACCTGCAAAAAATTTGCTTTTCCTCCCATGTTCAAGAAATGGCACCAAGCACCCATGTCAGAAACCAAAGTGCCATCCTTAACGCTTTCCTCTCACCCCCACCCCAAGTACCTTCATCCAATCAGAAACTATTTGGGCCTGTTATTTAGCTTCTCCGTGCCTCAGTTTCTGTATCTATAAGGTGAGGGCTATAGTATTACAGACCTCATAAGCTCTAAATATTAAGTGCCAAGAACATTTCCTCCCACAGGGTAAGTGGTATGTAAGCCTGTTCTTTTTCCTCCTCTCCGCCAAACACATTATCTGTAGAATCAACAGCCATATTCAAGCTGCCATTCTTCCTCACATGTTTCACTAACTGGCTTCTGAGCATTCTCTTTCTGACCCCACCCTGCCCACTCTAAGCCATTCTTTGCAAGGAAGCCAGAACTGTCCCCACATTCAAATTGGAGCACGTCACTCCCATGCCTGAAAGTTCCTCCAATCATTCTGAGGATAAAGGCCAACTTTTAGAAATGGCCTTCATGGAGTTCCCTGGTGGATCAGTGGGTTAAGGACCTGGTATTATCACTGCTATGACTCATGTCGCTGCTGTGGTGTGGGTTCTGTCCCCAGCTGAGGAACTTCTATATATCAGGCACAGCCAAATAAAAAAGAGAATAAAATGAAATCACCTTCATGATCTGGCCCCTGGCTTTCCAGCCCTGTCTGAATTCTATTTTTTTTTCTTTTTTAGGGCTGCACCTGCAGCATATGGAGGTTCCCAGGCTAAGGGTCTAATCAGAGCTACAGCTGCTGGCCTATGCCACAGCCACAGCAACATCAGATCTGAGCCACATCTGCGACTACACGCGATCTACACCACAGCTCACAGCAACGCCAGATCCTTAGCCCACTGAGCAAGGCCAGGGATCGAACCCACAACCTCATGGTTCCTAGTCGGATTCGTTTCTTCTGAGCTACGACAGGAACTCCAGGAAAAGCAAGACTTACAAGCATGTCTAACACAGAAGCATGATAGCAAAGGACGCTAGCAAAGATTAAGTTGTGGGTTCAAATCCTGACGTGGCCTCTCACTGGCTATATGACCTTGGCCAAGACACTTGTGCTCCCTGTGACTGTCAACTTTGAGGGGAAAATAATAGTACTTAGGCAATGAGGTGGTTATGAGCATAATGTGAAATAAAAAACATGCAAAGTGAGTTCCCATTGTGACTCAGTAGCTTAAGGACCTGACCTAGTGTCTGTGAGGATGTGGGTTCAATCCCTGGCCTCGCTCAGTGGCTTAAGGATCTGACATTGCCACAAACTGTGGCATAGGTCACAGATGCAGCTCGGATCCGGCTTTGTTGTGGCTGTGGCGTAGACAGGCAGTTGCTACTCTTATTTGACCTCTAGGCCATGAACTTCCATATGCTACAGGTGCGGTCTTAAAAGAAAAAAAAAAGGTAAAGTGCTCAGCATCTTGCCTGGCATATCAATGAGCGCTGAATTTATTGTTGTTATTGCCAAGCAATGATGTAGCAATGATGTCTATGATATATTATTAAGTGAATAAATAAAACACATGTATGGCACAATCCCATCTATGTAAAAAGGAATTGCTGTATTTCCCTCTGTGTGTGTTTATAAACACATGAAGCAAGTCAGAAAGGATCAAACTGTTAACAGTGGTTAATTCTGAGGAGTCAAATGGGGAAGTGGGTACAAGGGGACTTCGCCATTTCATTCAAGCGTCTGAACTGTGTGGATATTTTGTGGGGGGTGTGGTGCGTGAGGAAGCTAAGGAAGGTGGAGGTGAAAGGCACCCTTCTGTCTTAAGGGGCTGTGACCTGCTTTGCCAAGGTCTTAGTACTTTTCTACTTGTCCAAGAACCTCATGTGTGTTCTTGGGTAACACTCGCTGAAGCTTCTCACTGTGCGTGATACTGTTTTCAAGGCACATGCTGCCAGCCTGCCAGCTTCCTTTGTTATTCTCCATATCCAAGGCCACCTTCCTGAATTGGCCCCAGCCAGGGCCTAGCCCAGTTCAGGCCCTGTGCAACTGGGAAAATCTGAAGAACTGGAGACAAACTCTTTGGTAGTTAGCATTGGTACCAACGCACCACTGCTGCATGGAGCAGAATTTCCAAATTCTGATTGCTGGGTGTTACAGAGCCCATTTTCTCCTTCTTTCTCTGAGTAACTGAGTACCCCTGAAGTAGGCTAAGTAATCCCCCCCATCTCCATACCAGGTCCTAATTCCTGAAACCTCTAAATGTTACCTTATTTGAAAAAAAAAAAAACGGTCTTGCCGATGTGATTGAGGGTCTTGATTACCTGGATGGGCCCTAAAAATGCAATCATGTGTATGTTTATGAGACAGGCAGAAGAGAAGGGGGTGTGACCACGGAGGCGAGGATTGTACTGATACAGCCACAAACCATGAAATGCTGGCAGCCATCAGGAGTTGAAAGAGGCAGTAAAGGGATTCTCTCCTAAAGCTTCTGCAGGGAGTGCAGTGTTTTTGTTTGTTTGTTTGTTTTTTGTTTTTGTCTTTTTGTCATTTTAGGGCCGCATCCGAGGCATGTGGAGGTTCCCAGGCTAGAGGTCTAATCGGAGCTACAGCTGCTGGCCTACGCCACAGCCACAGCAATGCGGGATCCAAGCCGCGTTTGCAACCTACACCACAGCTCACAGCAACGGTGGACCCTTAAGCCACTGAGCAAGGCCAGGGATCAAACCTGCAACCTCATGGTTTTTAGTTGTATTCGTTTCCGCTGTGCCACAGTGGGAACTCTGGGAGTGCAGTCTTCACAACACCTTGATTTTGGCCCAGTGTTCTGATTTCAGACTTCACCCCCAGAACTGCAATAGGATAAATTTCTATTGTTTGAGGTCAACACATTTGTTACATAGCTGCGGGAAACTAACCCTCCCACCTAACTTCTAGCTGGACACACACTCACATTAGATGGAGGCAGCATTTCCCAATTTCCCTGATAACTGGGACTGGTAGCCATATGACGAGGTTGGCCTAATGGGTAGAAGTGATGCTTGCAACTTCTGCCTCTTGCATTTCAAGCCCTCCCGTTCTCTTTCCTCCTCCTGCAGGCCGGACTCCAACATGGTGCTGGTCAGCCACCTGCAGCAAGAGGAGAGAACACCTGGAGCAACAACCTCAGACACAGCAAAGGGAGCCATGAGTAGAGGATACATTCCTGGGTTCCTGGACCACCTCGTGGAAAGGTGGTGCCCTTCCTGTTTTGCAGTGTTGCATGAGAGAGGAATAAAATTCTGTATCATGGAAGCCATGTTATGTCGGGTCTCTTTGTCACAGCAGCTACACCAACTATACCCTAAATAAAACCCTGGGCTTCTGTTTGGTTCTGATAACCTCAGCCTCTATCTGCCCATAAATCCTCCCTAATGCCTATGCCCAGGTCCTGGCCCCTGCTGACCGATTTCCCTAGATTTCTGAATATCATCATCTCCAGGATTATCAGTCGTTGTACTTTGCCTGTCTGCTGTGACACCCCCACTGTTGTGCATGGAGCTGCTTATTTCAAACTCCTTGGTGGCATTACCTGTCACCATACCCTCTAGGCGCTAAGTTCTGCCCTCACTGGTCCTTTGGCTGGCTGCATCTCCCTGGATTCTCTCCACTCCAGGAGGAAAATTTGCTTCTAGGTCTTGACTCCTCTTGTCTTTCCTGTCCTATTGCAATTAACAAGGCCACGCCTGGCTACATCCTAAGATATGTGGGGAGAGGGTTGCCAGGCTCCTGACAGGAAACACACAGTATAAGCACTAAGTGTCCCTTAAGTGACACTTCCCTAAATAGCCCTGAAGCTGACGGGAGTGTTTGCAGTGTCAAAGCAGCAAATGACAGGAGTTCCCTGGTGGTCTTGTGGTTAGGATTTGGCAGTGCCAGTGCTATGTCCCAGGGTTTAATCCCTGACCTAGAAACTGAAATTCCACATCAAGCTGCTGCATGATGCCACCAAAACAAAACAGCAAATGACTACATGGGGCATTTGGTAATAGAGATATAGTTCACTTTTGATGACTTACACTTATGTCTGATTTCCTTTACACGACTTTCCAGTGGATTATGTCCCATCAGATACTGAGGTTGGCCTGAGGATGTGTACTGCTTCAGGAATACAAATTTCAGATTTGGAATGTGCACGGATCTGACTTCAGGTAAAGAAAGAATCATCTGGGAGTTCCCTTCGTGGCTCAGTGGTTAATGAATCTGACCAAGAACCATGAGGTTGCGGGTTCGATCCCTGGCCTTGCTCAGTGACTTAACAATCCAGCGTTGCTGTGAGCTGTGGTGTAGGTTGCAGACGCTGCTTGGATCCCGTGTTGCTGTGGCTGTGGCGAAGGCTGTCAGTTACAGCTCCTGTTAGACCCCTAGCCTGGGAACCTCCATATGCCGCGGGTGCGGCTCTACATAAAAAAAGGCAAAAAGACAAAAAAAAAAGAATCACCTGGGCTTCTGGTGAGAAATGTGATTCCTTCTGTGCTGTGGAAGGAAACTTATCCAGGGTCCTGGATCAGAGAGCTACTATTTACTTATGCAGAACATTAAGATAAAGTCATTAAAGCCCCATTCCTGATAATTGTGTCAGAAATTGCATTCCCTGACCTAGTAATTAGTTTTGTACAAAGCACAAAGGTATTTGGGTTAATGATCTTGAGTTTTTATGACTTAATCAATATTTTGGTTGCTGCAGTCTGCTTTGCTACTGTAAATTTTGGGTACAGTGCTTGTGGGGTATACAAGTATTTAGCTAGCCATTGAAGCATCAGTTAATGGAATCATTTCCTCTGTTCTTTCATGAAGAAGGTACCGTTGGTAGTGTACTAGTATGAGGTGTTTAGGTTAGCTCCTATTATATATTGTGCAACTAAATTGCTGCTGTGTGGTATGATTTATTATTTTGTCCGTTTGCATATTCATGCTGCAAATATTTCTTTTAGATATATCTCCTTCAAATAGATCTTGAACAACCTAGTCACTTGCTTCAAACTATTTTGACATGATTTTAACTTTACATCCAGGCTGCTCTGACTGTCTTAAGATTTATAATATTTTATGTGTGTGTGGTGTGTATGCGTGTGTTTGTTAATATCACAGATATACTAGGAGTCACAACCACGACTGATCACTAAGCCCTTCCTTTTAGAATGTGATGACTTTAAAAAAAGAAAAACCCATATACATTTTTCTAATGTGTGATTGCTTGGTACTGGCATTTGTAAAACAATCAATATGACAAGCAGAAAGTTTCAGTGGTCTTTACTAAAAAGAGCTTTTTTTTTCTTTCTTTCTTTTTTAGATAATCAGGGACAATGAATATGAACTGGGTATTAAGTTATATTAAGAAAATATTGTAGGAGTTCCTGTAGCGGCTCAGCGGAAACAAATCCACTAGGAACCATGAGGTTGCAGGTTCAATCCCTGGCCTCGATCAGTGGGTTAAGGATCTGGCGTTGCCATGAGCTGTGGTGTAGGTTGCAGACGCGGCTCGGATCCCGCGTTGCTGTGGCTGTGGTGTAGGCCGGCTGCTGTAGCTCCGATTAGACCCCCAGCCTGGGAACCTCCAAATGCCATGGGTGCGGCCCTAAAACGACAAAAGGCAAAAAAAAAAAAAAAAAAAGAAAAGAAAAAATATTTTAAACTTGTTAGGCATGATAATGACACTTCACTTAAGAAAATCTCCCCCCCTTTTTTGGAGATGCACACTTCAGTAGCACTTAAGGATAGAATAGCATGGCATCTGGAATTTCCTTTCAAATACCACAGAAAAATCAAAACATTGTAAACCAACTATTTCTATGAAACTTTAAAAAATGGAAATAAAGTAAGATACTTCGGAAAAAAGAGGGGGTGGGGGAAGTTCTCACTGTGGCACAACAGGACTGGCAGCATCTGAGGCATGCTGGGACGCTGGTTCGATCCCCAGACCAGCACAGTGGGTTAAGGATACGGCATTGACACAGATGTGGCTTAGGTTTCAACTTTAGCTCAGACCTGATCCCTGGCCTGGGAACTCCATACGCTGCAGTATGGCCACAAAAAAAAAAGGTGGGGGAGAGGAGGAGTGAGCGAAAATGAAACAAGTGGGAGAAATAGTTATTGAAGCTGGGTGATGAGTAGGTAAATGTTTTTATAGTCTCTATGTTTATTTACTTTCAACAATTTTTATAATGGTAGTTTTAAAAAGATTCTATGGTCAAATAAGTTTGAGAAATTCTAGTTTTAATAGGATTAAATTAATCAGGTTTCTCTTAAGAACTTTATATATAAGTGTGCATGTAAATCTTTTGTTTTTCTTTGCCAAACATCTCAAAGATTGATATTCTGCCACGTATACTGTCACACTTTAAGAAATATTGGCCTTGGAGTTCCCTTCGTGGCTCAGTGGTTAACGAATCCGACTAAGAACAATGAGGTTGCGGGTTCGATCCCTGGCCTTGCTCAGTGGGTGAAGGATCCGGCGTTGCCGTGAGCTGTGGTGTAGGTCGCAGACGCGGCTCGGATCCCGCGTTGCTGTGGCTGTGGCGAAGGCCGGCAGCTACAGCTCCTGTTAGACCCCTAGCCTGGGAACCTCCATATGCCGTGGGTGCGGCTCTACATAAAAGGCAAAAAAGACAAAAAAAAAAAAAAAAAAGAAATATTGGCCTAGGTTTAGAGGTAACAAGCCTGACTAGGATCCATGAGGATACGGGTTCAATCCCTGGCCTTGCTCAGTGGGTTAAGGATCTGACGTTGCCATGAGCTATGGTATAGGTCACAGATGAGGCTCAGATCCCCTTTTGCTGTGGCTGTGGTGTAGGTTGGGACCTGCAGCTCCTATTTGACCCCTAGCTGGGAACTTCCACATGTCGTGGGTGCGGCCCAAAAAAGATATACAAAAAAGGAAGTATTGGCCTAGGAATTCCCTGGTGGCCTAGTGGGTTAAGGACCTGGCATTGTCAGTGATGTTGTTTAGTTACTGTTGTGGCATGAGTTTGATCCCTGGCCTGGGAACTTCTGCATGTCTCAGGTATAGTAAAGGAAGGAAGGAAGGAAGGAAGGAGGAAGAAAGGAAGGAAGGAAGGAAGGAAGGAAGGAAGGAAGGAAGGAAGGAAAGAAAGAAAGAAAGAAAGGAACTGATGCAGGGAAGGAGGAAGGAAGGAAGGAAGGAAGGAAGGAGAGAAAGACTGGCCTAAATTCTACCTAATAACCAGCTTGGATTGAATTGCCTGCACTGACCACTGTTAGACTTTGATCAAAGTCAGTGGCTAATGCTTTTCTTCCCATCTCCATCCATTCCTGCCCTAGGCAGCTGAGTGCTGGAGTGGAGTTTTAGGAATGGCAGATGGGGAGAGGTTTAGCCCATGGCTCAGCCACTTGCTCTTAAATCTAAGGCATGTTGTTTAACCTCTTCGGCCCTCAGTTTCTTTTATCTAAAAATGGGGATAATCATAGTACCTACCTCATAGAACTGTTATAGAATAAATTAGATAATGCCTGTAAAGCATTTCATGCCCTGGCAGAACAGGGTAAGTCCTCAATAAATCTGAGTTATTATTGTATAATTCATTCTTTTTTTTAATTTTTTTTATGGCCGTACCTGCAGCATATGGAATTTCCCAGGCCAGGGGTTGAATTGGAGCTGAAGCTGCAGCCTATACCACAGCCATGGCAACACCGTATCCCAGCCAAATCTGCGAACTCTGCCACAGCTTATGGCAATGCCAGATCCTTAACCGACTGAGGCAGTCCAGGAATTGAACCCCCATCCTCACGGAGACAATGTCAGGTCCTTAACCTGCTGAGCCACAATGGGAATTCCTATTGTAATTCATTCTTTAAAGTTCAGCTTAGGTTGTATCCTCTCTTTGAAGGCCTCTGGGTTTCCTTCACTCAGAATTAATTCTCTTTTCTTCTGCTTTCTGGTAGTTTTATACCTTGAATGTGTGATTAATTGTAAATGGCTCGGAAGATAGGGAGCATGCCTTATTCATCTCTGTCTTACACCAGCATCCCAACACAGGCCAGGGAACCCAGAAAGGTGAGAAAGGGGCTCATCCCAGCAGATCTATTTTCCTTTAAATCCTTGAAAGACACTCAAGACATCATTTACACATTATGGCTCAGTCACATCTACCTGCAAGATGGGCTGGGAAATAAAGCCTTTATTCTATACCTCTGTTTGTCAAGGCGGTGCTCTATGTATTCACCTCTGTATCAATCGTCTGTGTGTATATGTCTCTACCTATCTATCTACATACCTGAGATGAAGCCAAAGGGTCAAGGCTAATCCCACAAAGAGCCCATTGCTGGCTCTCTGGTGGATGGAAAAGACCCTCATTGCCTTTAATATAGTGGTTTCAGGATAAGAAAACACCAGCTTCCTGATGTTATAAATATCATTGGACTTTTGTCACACTAGGAGACATCTTCTGTACTGATACACTTGAATACTGTTTAGAAAAAAAGCCTTTGAATCAAGGAAAAAATAACACAAGTGCCTCTGTAGCAGTAATGTCTCCACTGAGGCACAGTGAGCACACACACTGAGCATTTTGACAGGAAAACATGCAGGTATTTATTTTGGCAATAGCCAGATTTCACAGTTATTACTTCCCAGGTCTAAGCTGTATAGTCATACATCTTCCAAAAGAACATGCAGGCAACAATGTGAAACCCAGGATTTAATCAAATTATACCTGTTTCTGTAGTACGAGCAAGCTCTCTGCCAATTCATAAGCATCTTTACATTTGATCTTCCTGATGTGGTATGCAAGTGAGAAATGAGGTTAATCCAGACATGTAAATAGCAGAGACCTGATCAGAATAAGCTTTGGGCAGACAGGGTTTAACTGAGTATCTTTTCTAGTTGTGGTAGAAATGAGTTAATATAATCAAGAGCACAGCCCTTTGATTCCCTTGGGAGTAGCTAGCTATTCCTGAGGAATAACAAAAAATCCACAGGTGATCTAAAACCATTATATTGACTGTCAGATTTCACTTTCTCCTTTGATGAAATTTCACTCAGTTGGCAAACAGATATAAATGATTACATGTCTATTTTCTCTTTGTCCCTCTTCCCCTTATCACTTCAGCTATGTCTTTTTCTTTATTAAAATTAATAAAAATATATAAATTATTTGCTGTGGAATGCTTAAGAAAGACAAACTGCTCTCACTAAGTTTAGCTTACAATCAAGTTGACTTTATTTACAGTTTTTGTTTATTTTTAACCCAAATTATGGCATACCGTAAAACTACTGTGCACCTTGGTTTTTTGCTTATACATCATGGAAAGTTCCATATTACTCTAGGTAGAAATGTGGAATATTCCTATAATAGGAATACGGAATAGTCCAACATATTGTAATGAGGAATTCAAAAGAATTGAATTACCCCATTCTTATTTTAATAGCCACATAATATTCCAGTATAATTTACTTCATTCTCTAACTGATGCAGATTAAATATTTTGCTATTACAAATAATGCTACCATTAATAAATGTGCATTCTCTATTTCCTGTCTAGACAAATGTGTCTGTGGGATAAATATCTGAAATTTGAACTGCTGCATTGAATGCCAGAAGGCATGTGCCCCTGTGATTTGGTACCTATTGCAATAGCTATTGTCCAACTGTCCTCCATGAAGGAAGATGATTTACGTACTCTACAAATACTCATATTTTCACTGGCATATATCTGGCACTTTTAGAGTTGAGTGCCCTCATTAAGAAAGGAAATTACAAAATTTTGTGAATTTTGCCAGTTGGAATCACCTCATGTTTTTGATTTCCATTTATTTGATTGTGAATGAGGACAAGTACTTTTCACATGTTGAAGAAGGTATTTAGGTCTATTTCTGGATTCTCTATTCTGGTTCATTGATCTGTCTGTTATCTGTCTCTCTCTTTTTTTTTTTTTTTTTTTGTCTTTTCTAGGGCCGCACCCACAGCATATGGAGGTTCCCAGGCTAGGGGTCTAATCAGAGCTGTAGCCGCCTATTCCACAGCAATGCAGGATCCGAGCCGCACCTGCAACCTACACCACAGTTCATGGAAATGCCGGGTCCTTAACCCATTGAACAAGGCCAGGGATTGAACCTGCAACCTCATGGTTCCTAGTCGGATTCGTTAACCACTGAGTCACGACAGGAACTCCTGTTATCTGTCTTTTTTCGAATTAAGAAGAATGATTCTTAATTTTTAAAAATAGGTATAGCTGAGCTCTACCACTGTCTAGCTATCTTGAATGAATCCCTTTACTGCTTTAATCTTAGCTTCTCCATCTATAAAGCAAGAGTATTAGATCCCATAAGTTTGTTTACTCACTGTATGTTTGTTGAGTGCTAGGCTCTGTGCTGAGGATGCAAAGGCTAGACAAAGAAGATGTCACCTCTGCTGTCATGGTGTTTACAATTACCTCTGCTGTCACCATGTTTACAGTCAGTGTGGGGAGGAGGACCACACCAGACACTCTCCAAATCCTGACACAGACCATCGAGAGATGGTAGCAAAGAGAACTCAGGAGATGGGAGGGAGGAGGGAGGAGGGAGGACTACAGTGGTTTCCTTTAGAAGGAGGTGATGTGGAAACTGAGATCTGGTAAGAACGGAGTTAGCCAGGTGAAGCCAGAGGGGTGGTGCGAAGAGCTTTCCAGATACACTTCCTGGGATGTGAGGACTCAGCATGAATGAAGAACTCTGTACTGTAGCCAGCGATAGAAAAATAATGGTAAAGTGGTGGGAGATGAGAGGGGCTAAAGAAAGAAACAGGAATCGATCCATGCAGAGTCTTGGATAGATATTTTGGTCTTTCTCATAAGCATCTGTCTTGCCTGGGACCTGGAGGAAGTAAAGGCTGAGTTAAAGACTAAAGTGGTTACAATTTATTGGGAGGTGAAAGCCCGGGATTGAGATTGAGGAAAAAGGGAGGTGAGGCCATGCAATGCTATATTTCAGGAGGAGCTGCAGCTGCAGGGAAGTCACAGCTGATCAATTGCCAGGTGTGTTGTTTAGCACACAGGATTTCTTCAGGAAGCTCATCCGGAAAACCGAATGTCAGAGCAATTCCTCGTAGGAGAAAGGAGGGAGTAACTTATCTACTCTGTATTCTCCTATCTCCTATTGCCCATTGCTGCAGTTTCACGCTGCAGAAAGCTAACTCCCCTGTGCTTCCAGAATGCATCACCCAGCCCCTCAGTGGTCCTGCATGAGGTGTGGCATTTTATCTAAATATGGAAGTTGAGGTACAGGTAGAATACCAACCAAGAGAAAAAGAAAGACAGGACGCGGTCAAGGGAATCTGAGAAGCACATTGAGTTTGTGTCTAACGTACCGTTAAAGCATTCCATGCAAGAGAGTGACATGGTCTGTCAACGTTGTGAAGAGCTTAAAGAGAGCTGATGATGGATATATGGAGACCAGCTGGGAAGCAACTGCACTGGTCCAGAAGAGAGTAAACTGCACCAGGGGTTAAGGTGGTGGGTACAGAAATGGAGAGAAGTGAGAGAATATGGGAAATTTTAGAAGGTAAATTTGTTGTAGCTAAGGGAATGACTCATTTGAGAAATAGGGAAAGGCATTAAGGATGTCTGGTTTATGACCAGAGCGACCCAGTGGATGGTGACATCATTTGCTGAGATAGGATCTGAGGTAGAAAACCAAATTTGGGAGGAAAGATCCTGACTTGGAGTTTGGACTCATGCCTATGAGAAACCCCACTGGAAATTTTGGGCAGCAAAATTTACGTCTGATTGTTGGAGCTCTAGAAAGGCTCGCTTAAAAAATTTAAACACCTGGAGTTCCCATTGTGGCTCAGTGGTTAATGAATCTGACTAGAATCCATGAAGTGGCGGGTTCGAACCCTGGCCTTGCTCAGTGGGTTAAGGAGCCAGCGTTGCTGTGAGCTATGGTGTAGTTTGCAGATGTGGCTCAGATCCCGCGTTGCTGTGTCTGTGGCGTAGGTCTGCAGCTACAGCTCCAATTAGATCCCTAGACTGGGAACCTCCATATTCTGTGGGTGCGACCCTAGGTAAGGCAAAAAGACAAAAAAAAAAAAACCCACTTAAACATCTAATGGCTCTGTAGAGAAGGATGGACTTGGAAAGAAGAGAAAGAAAGAGCAGGCAAAGAAGTAGGAGTAAAATAACAACTTCCGATCCTTGAGGCCCAGGGAAGAGGGTTTCAGGAGGGAATGGTCCCAGGGAGGGCAGGGTACGAGGGGTGGAGGTTAGGACTAAGTCCTTTGCTTTAGTAACATGGTGGTCATTAGTCATTTTGGCCAGTGATGGGACAGAGGAGAGAAGGCAGCTGATGAAAAGGAAGAGGAGTACCTACAACCCATTCCTGAAGTTTTACTGCAAGGGAGAGAAGAAAGAATAAGAGCAGGAAGGGGCTGTGGGTGGAGACAGGTGTTCTCGTTTTATCTTAAGAGAGACTTGAGTGTGTTTAAATGTAAGAGGAAAGGATTTCCCAGATTCAGGGAGGGATTGAGTATATGGGGGAGAGGAGGTGAGAGGCTCCAGAGAGAGAGCGGGAGGGGCTGGGATCCAGGACAGAGGTCCTGACCTTGGGATAGGAAGCATCCGCTGAGGGATGGGAGGAAAGGAAGGGAGATGGCGCCAGAGAAGGTGGGGCTATAGCAGGAAGTTGAGGGTCTGGTTCAATGACTTTAATTTTTAAAAAGTAGGAGGTAGGTCACATGCAGAAATTGGGGGCCGGGGCGGGACAGAAAGGGTAGGCAGGAGAGCGGAGAGGGTTTGAAGTAGAAGAACCTTCTAAAGTAGTGATTTTGGGAGAACTTACTTCATGGGCAAGTTGGAGGAAAGATAACTGAGTAGAGGAAAGAAGGGAAATGCAGGGGGAGGCAGGGAGGAAGGGGGTCACAGCCACTGCTGAAAGTTCTGCCTCCCGATTTTCCTTTCAGCCAATCTTGGCCCTCATCTTCCAGCTCATAGACAGGGAAGCAAACACGATGGGTCTGATAGAGCAACCCATGGTTTTGGGCTTTCAGATAAGTGGAAGAGGGTGTCATTTTTATGACTCACAAATGTTAACACAAGAACCAATCTGTTTTTGAAAACTCTTCCTTTATTGTGGCATCATGGTGATACTTCCCAGTGTTGACACTGGAAAGTAAAATATTGTGAGCATCCACCAAAATCTTAATACAGAAGTATGTTAAAAGTCTTTTGTTCCCTAGGCTTTTCTTTTCGGCTAGAACAGGACCTGACTGTTTAACTTGTGGTTAAGGATTATTTGTGTGGGGCACCTTGGTAGGTGAAAGTAGTGGATTTGGCATTTTGCCCATGGAATACTGGGCAGGAGCTCCAGTTACAAATTGCAGCTGTATAACATAACAGGAAATGTGGGGCTTTGAAAGATTCCACTGGAAAGATTAATTATTTGGAAAAGAGTTATGCAGCAACTTCATATGTTTTTGGAGAAAAGGTGGCCCACACCATGTTTAATAATGCAAAAGAAAATTCTGCTACTAGGTGAAATGGGGGAAGAGAGGAGTTCTTATTTCCTGGAAGGACTCTCATTTAGTTTTAAAACCATCTTTATTCTCTTTGTTGGAAGACAAGGAGTTAGAAATGAAAGCCAGATGGAATCCCAGAAAGATTTGAGGCTTAGAAAAGATCAGGATTTGCTAATTCTCTGAGATGACCCCTCTGTTTGTTTTTTCTCTTTTCTCCCTCCCATCCCCCACCCTGCCCCTCAACATCTAACAATTTCCTATACATCAGTCCACCATGGACATTCATCTTCCAGTAGGCATAAGAATTCTATTCAAATAAACTCACAACCTCTGGGTGGAAAACTGACTGGATTTAGAGACTCTGTGATGTCTGCAAAGATCAACCAACATTTATTGCCCAGCTGCGACAGCCCCAGGTGATCAGACAAGCTGACATACAGAAAGACCGAACCGTTTTTTGAGAACATTTCTGTACATTTGAAGTAAAATAATTCAGCTCCTCGGTGTACTCTGTGAATTGCCAACAAATTGTAGGGGAGCTGATGTTTGGGGGCAGGGGTGGGAATGGCACTTTTTTCAAGTTCCTTAGACATCTTTCTATAAATGTCTACAGAAAAGGGAGACTGTCTTCAAGTAGCTTCATCACTTTGTTTCATGGTGAACATCGCTCATCTGAAGTCAGCCCTGAAGAGGTTTGTCTGGCTGGACGGTTTACTTGAACGCTGGAGGGAGGAAATTTTCTCCATCTATTTCTGTATCTCTCGAAAGTGAGACTGACTACCAAATACGAAAAATGTTTGCTGACAGGATAGGGAATGGGATGTTTAGGTCAACCAACTATTTGGATTGATCAAGAGCAACCATTTGAAGATTCTATGTGCAGTCATATATACTACGACCCAGCTGTGAAGCTGTGACACTCAGACTTTCTGAGATGACCAGGACTTCAGAACTCCAAAAATCTGTCAGCAACTTTTGTCATCACTACAACAGTCAGTCTCATGGAAAGTAGATGAATAGTACACTGGGTATTTCCAGTTAATATAAGGCCAGAAGAACATGGCTTTTACCATAGTTCTGTTAAGTTTTTAGTTGGCTTTTTTTAAGTCAGAGAAGTGTAGTTTTGGGGAGATTATGAAGGAAGTGCATGGTTTCTCCTCATTCCTAAAAATCTAATAGCATAGTCTCATGTCTGCCTCAGACAAGAAAGGAGAAGATGACCATGAACCTTGTCTGTCATCTCCATTTTCTATACTCCCTCCCCATCCTCACCATCAGCCTCTGGCACCCAGTGTCTCTCCTCTTCTTTGATAATAAACTTTTAACGCCCTTTGTGTTAAGGGTTGAGGATAATAAGATAACAGTTTCTGCCCTCAGGAAACATTGATTTTACCTGGAGAGACATGAGTGCATGTCAATTCGCAGAGGTGTATGCTTGGAGAGCACAGCTGGGGACATTGGAGGAAAGAAGCTGGAGTGGGAGAGGCCAGAAGCAGCACTGCCAATCACCAGTCCAGCTGGTCTGAGAACTGAAATCTGGAAAAGGCTTTGTTTTCGTTACACCTGCTATGTTGCCCCCCCCCACACCCCCAAGTGGTATCAGAAGCATGGATCCTACTGCTTTTCCAGCCTTACTCAGGTGTTACTGGAGTTTCCTGCTAGCCCAACCTCAAACCCTCACTCTCTCACTTAAAGTTTCTTTTCTTCCCCTAGCCTTGGAAATCCTAAAAGTCTCACATGTTTCTGTCTATTGTTCTGTCCCTCCTCCAACCTCCAGGATAGGGCAGAAACTGCCTGACCGCGGCCAGTGTAGAGAGGGCCATTACGAAATGGTGCAAGTTTGCAGGAGAATGAGGGAGCAAGAATGTTCACGTCCCAAGTCTCCACTGAGTTCTAGGACCGGCCGCCACATGAGGGTCTTTGGCTTTGAGCAGGAATGCGTTCAAGAGTGAGCCAGTAGGAAACTGGAAATGAGTTTATTTAGAGAGACAGACATTCCATAGGCTGAATGGCGTCCATCACAGCAGGTAAGAACCACCCTGCGGCTGTGGGGGCGGTTAGTTTTATGGGCTGGATAATTTCATAGGCTAATAAGTGGGAGGATTATTCCAACTATGTGGGGGGCGGGGGAAGAAGGGGATTTCCAGGAATCCGTGGTTGCCCACTTTTTGCCGTTTATGCTCGGCGGCCGTTAAGCCTCGGAACTGTCATGGCGGCTGGTGGGCGTGTCAGCTAACATGCTAATGTATTACAATGAGTGCATAATAAGGCGCAAGGTCCACAGGAAGTCGAATCTTCCGCCATCTTGCACGTAGTAACTTCTAACCAGACTTTGTGGAGTCCTGTTTTTCTCAGCGGCTGTGTCATTTTTTCGACGGTTGTGCCCTGCCCCTGTTCTCCCTGCCTCACAGGTGAGCCCTCCTGCTTTGTCCAGCTCTTTTGAGACCTGGGGATGGGTGGGGGTCAGTGGGCTTGCACTCAGCTTTCCTCAGAAAGGGCTATACCCCCCGCAGCCCCCGACTTAAGCCCCCTGGGCTCCCGCCTTTGTTGGTAGAGAATCCCCACATATAGACCTCTCATTACGCCCACCCTGTGGTCATCTGCCCTGGCAAGCAGAGTTTAAAAGACCTTAAAAGAAATTTGAGGGAATTTCCCGTTGTGGCTCAGCAGAAACGAGCGCGACTGGTATCCATGAGGATGCAGGTTTGATCCCTGGCCTCGCTCAGTGGGTTAAGGATCCGGCATTGCCGTCAGCTGTGGTGTAGGTCTCAGATGCAGCTCAGATCTGGCGTTGCTGTGGCTCTGGCCTAGGCCGGTGGCTACAACTTGTATTCAACCCCTAGCCTGGGAACCTCCATATGCTGCGGGTGCAGCCCTAAAAGGAAAGAAAAAAGAAAGAGAGAAAGAAAGATAGATTTGAGGAGTCTCTTGTGACACAGTTCGATCCCAGGCCCAGGAACTTCCTCATGCCATGGGTGTGGCCAAAAAAAAAAAAAAGCTGAAAACATCTCAACTCTTTTTCCATCTGGCCCCATTCTGCTGCGACCCTGAGACCCTCTGCAGCTCTCCCCTCGCTCTGCCCCACTATTGGCAGCAGGGCAGCCAGCACCTTTGCTTTGACCTCCAGTCTCCTAACTGCAGGAAACCCATGCCTCGCACACCAGGTCCACCTCTTGGGTCCCTTCACTTGGCTTGAAGGGAAGGAAGATTAGCTTGAGGGCTCCTGCGCAACCCTCCACTAGTATCTTCACCGCTTACATTTAGAATGAATGCCTGAAGGTGAGTGATCAGCTCAGAAAGACAGAACCCTGGTTTTGCTTGTGTATAGGGGTGTCATTTGTGTTTTTTAAATCGAACAAGTTCTGCCCAGATTTTGCAGCACGTTTCTTTTTAAAAAGAATGTTCTTATTACATATTTTATCAATTGGGGAGGGTGCTCAGCTGAGCCTAAATAACAAGATTTCAGTGCTACCTCTCTGTTACTCTTAAAGAAATATCTAAAAATTTGTAGGAGTCCACGTGTGGCTCAGTGGGTTAAGGACCTCGCATTGTCACTGCTGTGGTTCCGGTTGGATCCGTGGCCCAGGAACTTCCACGTGCCCTGGGTGTGGCCAAAATAAATAAATTAAATTACATGTGTATCGAACTTTCTCAGTGCCACCAGTGCATTGTGTTCTATATGGACAGCACCCCCTGGAGTTGTGCAGAATACACCTTGCACAGCTGAGCTGGCTGCCTTGTGATTTGTGGTTCTTGCTTTAAGAACAGTAGGCCAAAAAGGAGTTCCCATTGTGACTCAGCAGAAACAAACCTGACTAGTATCCATGTGGATTCGGGTTCGATCCTTGGCCTCATTCAGTGGGTTAAGGATTCAATGTTGCCGTGAGATATGGTGCAGGTCTCAGATTTGGCTTGATTTGGCGTTGCTCTGGCTGTGCCATAGACCGGCAGCTGTAGCTTTAATTAGATCCCTAGCCTGGGAACTTCCATTAAAAAAAAAAAAATCGCTAGGCCATTTCACAGATATGTTGTCATAGCAACCATTGGTAACATTTTTTTTTTAGCATATAGAATGTACCAGTATATATTATGTAGTATATAGTGTACATTATATTTAATCTTCACAAGCCTGCTTTCAAACAAACTTATTGTCCAGCAATAAGTGGTAGTCAAGATTTGAATCTGTCTCTTCAGGGCCATGCTCTTTTTCTCTCTGGATCCCACCGCTTATTTTACAGATGAGCAAATTCCCCGCTCAGAGAGGTTGCATAGCTTGCTTTCAGTTACACAGGGTCTTCCACTTCATTCTGCTTTATTTCACAGACTTAATATGCCTGCAGGAATGTGTCCTTAAAGGAAAATCTTTGGGAGAGACATAATATTATTGAAAATAGACAAACACAGACACCCACCCACCAAAGACATGGTTCAAGCTCTTTCTGTTCCTTTTCCTCCATGTATGGTCCTCTGGGCCCCTTGGGACAAGGTGGCCCTGGGTGGCAGGCCGATCCTGAGAGGGGCACCCTGCGTGTATTACCCACAGACGAGTGTTTGGTTCTCCTAGCTTGGATTAAAAAGAAAGAGGTTAAGGAGTTCCTGTCGTGGCTCAGTGGAGACGTCTCTGACTAGCATCCATGAGGATGTAGGTTCCATCCCTGGCCTCTCTCAGTGGGTTAAAATATCCAGTGTTGTAGTCAGTGAACTGTGGTGTAGGTCACAGTCAGCTCCAATTCAACCCCTCTGCTGGGAACCTCCATATGCCTTGGGTGCGGCCCTAAAAAAAAAAAGACAAAAAAAGAAAGAAAGAGGTTAAATGTAAGATAGACTCAATGCAGATTTGGCAGGTGAAACTGAAATTCTGTAACCCAGTATTTGTGTGTTTTCAGAAATGAATATTTACTGATTTTTTTTTTCTGATTAAAGACAATAACAATACATGCTTTCACACTGGAAAATTATGTGAAACAACAAGTTCCCACTGTATGGCACAGGGAGCTGGAGTCAGTATCTTGTAATAACCTATAATGCAAAAGAATCTGAAAAAATAGGTATATGTATAACTGAATCACTTTGCTGTATACCTGAAACACTAAATCAACTACACTTCAATTTCAAGAAAAAGAAAGAAAATTCATGTGATAATGCAAAGACTCAAGAAAAACGTAAAATCCTATTATCCAAAGATTTAAAGCTAACAAAAAGAAACTGCATGTTTATTTGCTCCTTGCAACTGTCCTACTGGGGCTGAGGCAAGGGATTTTTTAGTTCTAAGAAGACAGAGAAGATCAGAACTTACATTGCATAACAGGGAGAATGGCCTACATAAGCCTGAATCCAGTGCTATTCTTAGTCAAAACTACTTTTTCCTCAACCTTCAGTTAAAAGCCAGTCTCTTCTCCTTTAGTTCAGTACTAAAAGCGATTTACAGACTTGAGAAGCCATTTCTCCATTATATTGGGGACTCAATAAATGCTCTGAATTGAAATGGAATGAAATAGATGGATGATGGGGACAGGGACCAATGTCTCAGACTTTATGAAGGAAATGGTCAGATCGAGGAATTAAGGCAAACACGTGGGTGGGTCAGACATATCTGGCTCTGTTCCTCCTAATTGTTTGACTTTGGGCAACACATGTGCCCAAATAAAAGTTGGCACCAAACCTAAGGCAGCACTAAACTTTCCAACAGGGCAGTCCTCCCATAATATTTTGGTCAACCTAACTTTTTGTGAGATAGATAAAACTGTGATGTGCTTTTTCAGTATATGAATTTAGTTAAATGTTTAAAACCATTTATACAATATAAAAAGTTAATTTATAAATATGGCTTTTTTTCCCCACTTTCATATTTCATTAAAAAAGCGTAAACTCTTCACATACCTCTTGGTCATCAGAGTGGTCATCACTGTGACTAGTCTCATTTATTAAGCATTCTCGCTTCCATGTGGATTGTTGAAGCTTCTCTTGAAACTTTTATGGGATGCTTTCCTTGGAAATTTTATCCCAAACCGCAAAGTGCCCATTTGAATAGCATTAGTCAGTTCATGCTTTCACTGGTCTCTCCAACATAACTACTCACTGTTCTGCTTTTTAAAGTGATCATAAAAGGCTTGTTTATAGTAACTTCCAGTATTGCACACGTGAAGTCACATCCTCAGGAATAACTAACAAATCTGTGTTACATTTTCTCACCTACTTTTATACTGAGTTAGTGATCTCTCTAAGCTTCCAAAACTAAGAATTTAGAAAGCATTGGTGTAATATGAGAGCATTGCAAGGTGTAATATGAGAGTACTGTGGTTTATGTTAAGAAATATATATTTGGTCTTTGTTCCCATTTCTGGCTCGGAGCTCCTAAAACCCTTGAAATTTCTAAGTGATAATAGCCATAAAGATGAAGTGGGTATCTTTTGTTATTCCCATAATAAGCCCCTTTCAAACACACCTGTGTTTATGTTAATGAGCTGATTTTTGGAAATCCCCAAAATAACCTAAGGATGGGGGTCAGTTGCCAGGGGAACCAATTTTGGGATTAGGAGATGAAATTTTCACTCCCACCAGCTTGATCTCTGAGGAGGGGAGAGGAGCTGAAGGTTATCATCACTAATCAAATATGCATATGCAATGAAACCATGAGTAGCACGCCCAGAGAGGGCATGGAGCCTCTGGTGCCCCTTCCCATGTAACTGGCCCTATGCATCTTTCCATTTGGCTATTCCTGAGATATATCTCTTTTATAATAAATGGGTGATCTGGTAAGTATTTTCCTGAGTTCCTTGAGTCGCTCTAGCAGAATAATGGAACCCAAGGAAGGGGTCATGGAAACCTCTGATTTATACCCAGTTGGTCAGAAGCACAGGTGACAACCTAGGTTTGCCATAGGCATCTGAAGTGGGGGCAGTCTTGAGACTGAGCTCTTAACCTCTGAGATCTGTCCCCCAGTAGTGTCAGAATTGAGTTGAATTGTAGGCACCCAGCTGGTGTCACAGAATTGCTTGGTGTGTGAAAAACCCTCACATCTGGTAACCAGAAATGCCAGAAGTATTAAGTGTTGGTAGGAAAGGAGGCACATAAGCATGCATTTTTCATTTTCAGACCCCAAAATAAAGTATTCTCCTCTTTGGGGGGGCAATAATTTTAGGGGGGAAAAAAAAAACCTTGCCTCATTGGTAAATATATATAGTGGTTAACATCTTTAGACTTTATATGCCCGGGTATAAAATGTAGGTAATAACTGTTACAATGAACTGTGTGCTCCTGGAGGGCAAGAATTTTTACTCCTGCATCTAATTTATTCATCTTTGTCTTCTGTGCCCAGCACAGTGATTGGTGCATAACAAGAACTCAAGTATATATTTCTTGGACAAGTGAATGAGTCCAAAAGCATTACTTTGTTTACAAGGAATGCATTCATTTCTGTCTGCAAGTCTGTCTTGACCTCAGGCTCTTCTCACAGGTTCTGGTGTGGGAAGTGGCTCCAGTTAGGTGATTATGTAAGCTAATGTGTCACACCTGGGACTGTCGGCCAGCTCTTGAAGCAGTGCTCCACACACATGGATTAAAAAACCCACCTAAGTTCAAATGCATTCAGACAAGATCCTGATTTGGAAATCTGCCACCTCCACTCCTGCTGGGCACAGTTCTGTAACTTCCTACATGTATCTGTGAAGCCCCAGTGGAGGCAGAGCAGAGGTTGGCTCTGGGAGACCAGTCTGGGCCTGCAGTGGGAGTGGGGAACGCTGGACCCATTACTAAGACAATGTCTGAGAATAAAAGACTAGCAGCCAGG
Organism: Catagonus wagneri; assembly: GCA_004024745.2. Taxonomy (NCBI): domain Eukaryota; kingdom Metazoa; phylum Chordata; class Mammalia; order Artiodactyla; family Tayassuidae; genus Catagonus; species Catagonus wagneri. Next base: position 20,966,391 of record PVHT021183519.1, read on the forward strand.
AATGAGTTTGAGTCAAAAGGCCAAAAGACGTAGTTTCCATGAGGATGCAGATTCAATCCCCGGCCTCGCTCAGTGGGTTAAGGATCCAGCATTGCTGCAAGCTACGGTGTAGGTCACAGATGTGGCTCAGATCCTATGTTTGCTGTGGCTGTGGCGTAGGCCGGCAGGTGCAGCTCCAATATGACCCTTGGCCAGGGAACTTCCATATGACACAGGTAAAAAGAAAAACAAAGAAATTAAAATAAAGAAATCAAGAGAAAACTTTCATTACCAGACAGGACATGGTCAGAAAACCAAAACTGATTTATATTTACCTAAATGAGTATCACTCCACCACTGTATTTTTTCAAGGAGACTTTACCACAAGCCCTTATGTGCCTGTGAGTGTATGTGTGAGAAGCCCGTACCTAATGGGGTACAAGAAGTGCCAATTTCCTGCCCTTAGGGGGCTGAAGAAATGGGATCAATAGGGAAGGAGAAAATGAAGTTGGCTGAGTAACAGGCAAAACAGGCGCCCTGGCCCCATTTCCAAACAGCTTAGAGTGGAATTACAGCTTTTCTGTTGACCAGCTGACTAGCCTTAGCCAAAGTTATGACATCTCTGTTCTGTTTCATACTTTCAAATGTGGATAATCTAGTACCCACCTTGTGGGGTTGGGGTGAGGACTGCATGAGTAGATGTGTATTGTGTTGGGTGAAAGGACCACAACAGCTTTGTTATATCTCCCATCAAATTGTGGAGTCTGCTTCCCTCTCCTTGAGCCTAGGCTGTTCTGTCACTGGTTTGGACCACATGATCAGCAGAATAATGATCCCACAAAAGAGTGAGAGGTTGGAGTTCCCATTGTGGTGCAGTGGAAATGAATCCAACTAGTATCCATGAGGATGTAGGTTCAATCCCTGGCCTCGCTTAGTGGGTCGGGGGCCTGGCGTTGCTGTGAGCCGTGGTATAGGTCTCAAACACGGCTCGGATCCTGTGTGGCTGTGGCTGTGGTGTAGGCCGTCAGCTGTGGCTTGGATTTTGACCCCTAGCCTGGGAACTTTCATATGCTGCAGGTTTGGCCTTAAAAATAAAAAATAAATAAATAAATAAATAAAAGTGAGAGGTTGAGTGGTGGGGATTTTAGCATCTGCGAAACAACTGAAGAAATGTGCATCGGATTCTATTATCTAGGTACTTCAGAGAGGAGCTGGAGCAGAGGATTTGGGGAGGAGTCCATCCTGGGAAGGCCCCACAGGGTCCTGTTCTGTTACAGTGACACAAACAGAAGCTGTAAATATCAGCTTGGGGCTTCTGCCATGACAAGATGCCGAGGAGGCCTGCAGGTCTCAGAGCAAGGAACAGGTGGATCAGAGCCACCCAACCACCCCACAGACCTTTGTGGTAACACATGATCATTGTTTTATGATTCTGAGTGGTGGGGTGGTTTTAATGCAACAATAGCTGATTGATTCACAATCTTTAAGTGAGAAAATTGAGGCTCGGAGAGCCTTGTTTAAAATTAAGAAAAGCTCATGGAAATGTTCATAGTAAAGGAAGCTTTTTATTTAAAAAGTCAAATGAGAATCCCTTTCCTAGGGCTGTCATAACAAATTACCACAAATTGTGTGGCTTACAACACTGGGAAAGTATCATCTTATTATTTCACAGTTCTGGAGGCTAGTAGTCGGCAACCAAGGTGTCAGACCAGCAATGCTCCTTCTGAAGGCTCTAGGGGAGAGTCCTTACTGGCCTTTTTCTAGTTTTTGGTAGTTCCCAGAATCCTTGGTATTCTTTGGCTTGTACAGATATCCCCTTCTTTTCAAACGTTCACCTTATGCCATTTCACTTTTGTGAAAGACCTACATTCGTATCTGTTTTCACTAGGCAAAAGAAACCTGAAGAGGTTTACAAAAAAAAGAGACAAAATAGCTTTTGGTGTCGGTTTTTCAGGAGCTGTTGTAGAGGTAGCACACCCCCAGCAGCAAGAATGGTACCGCCAAGCTCCTTCCCCAGGAACTACACTCAGCATCTCAGCATCAGAGTGTGTCTCTGAGCATCTGTGCTTTATCTCAATTTATTTTGAGCATTTGTTAGCAAGATGTATCCTAAGGTCATTGCTTCTTTGCTTTACATGATCTTTGCTTACAAAATATTTCTTAGGAATGCTCTGCTTTCAGATAAAATGCATCACTCCTCTCTCTTCCTCCACTATCACATGGCCTTCTTCCTTGCACCGTCTGTGCATCTGATTCTTCTTCTTTCTCTTAGGGGGACACGGGTTTGGATTTAGGCCTACCTTATCCTAAAATGAGCTCATCTTAACTAATTACATCTGCAAAGACCCTATTTCCAAATAAGATCACATTCTGAGCTTCTGGGTGGACATGAACTTTGGGGTGTTGGGTGGGGACACTACTCAATCCAGTGCATTTACTCTGTTTAATACTAGAAAACTGGAGATATCACTGGGCAGACTATGCTTAAAACAGGACTTCAGGCAAAAATTCAGAGAGGAAATAGTTTAACACTTGAGGGAAACAGGTTGGGAAGACTTGGGGTAGAAGGAAAGACTAAGCTTCTACTTACACATTTCATGTGTCTGTGACAGTTTTGGAGCTACAGAAGAGCATTGTTGAGTGCTCTTGCTCTAGGTCAGGTGAAGGTGAGCATCCCTCACTTTGAATAAAACTCTCAAGCCGTTTTAGATGCTCACACAATTAAGTGCCATTTTCCAGCCACTGGTGCCTCTGTCAGAGCCTTTTGTAATGTGTTTCTGTCCTGATGAGCCCTTCACTGGAGACAGGGAGCCCTGGACATCACATCCCTAATACCTGCTGTCCTCTGGGTGATTAATTTCTGGACTTGTGTACTTCAGAAATTTGCGAAAGCAAACATGCTGTGTGAGTCTTGGCAAGGATATTTTTGAATGTCTACAAGCTGGCTATTTCAAAATCAAACCTCTGTGTGGACAAGACTAAGCTTGAAATCCTCGACTAAGACATTGTGTGTGCCAAGTTCAAAAGTTGAGGACAGTGCCTCTTGGGCTAGTTGATCCAAATACAAAACAGAAGGCAAAATGTTATGATATCAGGTTCCACTGGCTCAAATTTCCTTTAACATGCATAGGCTCTGGGGTCAGGCAGACCTGAATTCAAATCCCGTTTGTGCTCCCCAGTAGTGACGAGATGATGTGAACCTGTTCTGAGCCTCAATTTGAGAGTATACAGAATGGTCCAAACACCCACGTCAGAGGGCTGCTGTGAGGATTAAATGACAATAAAGAACCTAGAACAGAGCCAGGTCTGAAGTGGATCCTCACAATGTTAAAGGTTCAGTTTGGTTGCGCTTATCTTCCTGCATTAGAAACAGGTGCCAGAGCATGGAGAAGTATTACTGTCACTGATCTCAGCAGAGTCCCTAAGAGTTGGGATTGTGCATCCTTCTCTTCTATCACCAGACTTTATCCTTGGCACATGCAAAAGGCTTGGGAAGGGAGACTTTGGAATTGGGAGTCTGGAAGGAGTCTGGACAATGCAAAGATGAGGGACAAAAGAGACACAAAATCACCAGGGAAATAAGCGTTTTCTCTTTGGTATGCAGTGGGCTTTTTGCCTCTTATGGAAGGAAGTCAAAGCAGTGAAATTCCTACAGAGGAAGAGTGGAAGACTGAAGGCTCCCAGGCTAAGGTGGCAGGCAGGAGGAAGGGGCGTGAAGGGGTCTGCGGAGACTAGCAAGATGGGTCATGCTGGAGGAGCCTGGACTGTCCCCTCAGGCCCAACTGGGAGAGCAGGACAAACTGGAGGACGGCAAATGGAGCGATGACAAGCCAGTCTGGCCCCTGGTAACAGGACATGGGGCTGCTGGGTCTGGGCCACCTCATATAATAATTAGAGCTAACATTAAAAGAGCCCTTGCCATGATATATATATCCACTCATTTATTCTGTATTACAACTCTATGAGGTGGTTACTTAGACCCAAAGAAGATGTGGTTGCCAGTTCTGAAAGGTGATCTTTACCTCCTGGTGTGACACCCCTCAGGATTTCCCTCTGATGCTGAATTAGGACTGCCCTGTCCCTGACACTTGCCTGTGGCCCTGCCTTTGGAAGACATGTTTCTGCAGCTTTTGTGCACAGTCTGGTGGCAACTGCCCCTCCACCATTGGAAATAGATACAGAGGCACTCCCACCTCCCCCGGAGGCCCTGAACCAGCCAGGCCTGCTGTTTCCTGTCAGTCTTCTGAGAGCTGGGAGAAGATAGGCATGATTCAGGTAGTGAAGGAGGACAGCCGTGAGGAGACTGCCCCCATCCCTGAATACGCAACAGTCCTTGCTGTCGGGGAATTGAAAAGTCTTTTTTTTTTTTTTTGGCTTTTGTCATTTTAGGGCGACACCTGCGGCATTTGGAGATTCCCAGGCTAGGGGTCTAATCGGAGCTGTAGCTGCTGGCCTGCGCCAGAGCCACAGCAACGCAGGATCCGAGCCGTGTCTACAACCTGCACCACAGCTTACGGCAACGCCGGATCCTTAACCCACTGAGCAAGGCCATGGATTGAACCCGCAACCTCATGGTTCCTAGTTGGATTTGTTAACCGCTGCACCATGACAGGATCTCTGGGAACTGAAAAGTCTTAAGAGGGCAGAGTATTTTGTTCTATCATTATGGTAGATAAGAAATTTAAAGGGCAAATACCACTAGGAACAAGAAGTAGGCACTGACTTGAACTCACAGTAAGTCTAAATGACTGAGAGCTGACTTAGAGCAGGAAAAGACCAGAGACTGCGCCTGGGGCTGGGAGTGAGAAACAAAAAGAAGCCACAGGGGAAAGAAAAGGCAGGCAGAAAAGGAAGGCTTTATTTAACCAACATGAACAACAGTTCTTCAAACTAGTCCTGTCTGGAAGCATTCTTGAGGTCCATTTTCTAAAATCTCCAGATTTCAGCCTGGACAATGCCAGCTAAGTCACTGACTGAAGGAAGGGGGTGGGTGAAAGTAGCTAGATTCACTAGCCGGACACACATTTGCCAGGAAAGGAAGTGGGGGTGTCGGGGACATTATTTCCACTTCCTGGATACACATTTAAACATGGAACAACTGAGTCCTAACAGGACAAGGCAATAAAATAATCGACCACCCCAGGCGGTACCACACCCAACACAATTCAGAATAGAGTAAGAAGTAGTTGTATTTTTAAGGCTTCCTAAGAGTAGGGCCTAGCTGCCACCTTAAATCTAAAGGACAACAAAGGTAGCTCAGGAATACTTTTTTAAAAAGCCAGCTCTGAAAAAGTTGGACACAGCCTCTTTGCCTTTTAATAAAATTAAATAAATCGTGGTACATTGAGACAGTGGACTACAATGTGCCCTCTCCAGAAAGCACGTGTATTGTTATGGAATGATCACCATGATAAATGTGAAAAAGGCAGAGGCAGAACAGTCTGGATAGTATGCTACATAGTGTGCAAAGTATATTTTACTACATTTGCACAGAGTCATAACATAGCCATATTATTGTAGATGTGTAGAATGTCTCCAAAAGAACACACACCAATGTGTATGAGCTACTAAAAATAATAATGGGATTTAAATCAGGATAGCTATTCTCCTTATGGGGTCTGTGCAGGGGGCTACTCTGATGCTGTTGATATTCTGTTCTTGACCTGGGTGCTGGTTACACGACGTGTTTGGTTTGTGAACACTCACTGTTCAGTACTTAGGATTTGTGTACTTTCCTATGTTCACTTCAAAAAATTTTTCCAAAAATTTTTTGAATAATAAATAAGTACAAGAATACAAGATATATCTTAAAATACTTTTGAATGATAATAAAAACATAACTCCAAACTCAGGCAGTGTGAGAGGTTCTCATTCCTTTCTCCAGCAGATTAGTCTTGACTATCACTCACACACCCGATTCAGGACGGGGATGAAAGAGGCTTACGTTTCAGCGGCCCCCAATCTGGCCTCATTTACTCTTCCTTCACGCTGACCTCAGCCTCCTGTTTATCAATTGCTTCAGGACTTTTTTTTTTCTCCCTCAAAACAGATTAAGCCACAGTTGTTCATCTGTTCAACAAAGTCTGCCTGCTGTGCAGTCTGTGGCTCTGCAGGGTTGGGGTGTTGCAGAAAACCTGCTGGCTGTGAAACAGAAGGGGAGTTGTTTTATTTCAAGCCAGTACTTTTCAGCATGAGCAAGCATGTTTCTTGTTTAAAAAAAGAGAGGTGAAGACTTAATTCCTTGATATCTTAAATTGAGGAAAAAGAAAAAAAACATACACTTTTATTAATACGAAGTGGGGATATTTTTCTTAAAGAGGTCACAGATTGTCCCAGAAAGAAAAAATCAAGAGCTCTCCAACCCCACTTTCAAATTTGATCCTAGGCATTCCCTTTAAGGAAAATTGGGTGTCTGCCCAGGAAGTTTGGAGCAGTGGCCAAGATTCACTCACACCTGGAATGTATAGCTTTCTGGAGAAGGGGCAAGAAGGAGCCCAGCGTTCCCTGAAGACCTGTTGTGTGCCAGGCACTGTGCTTGACACTTCCACCATTATTCCATTCGGATCACAATCACTCTAAGAAGAGGATACCACTACTTTGTCCATTTTACAAAAGGAAACTAAACATCTAATCTCATCTGAGGTCATACTCTAGACACAGCCTAATATGTAGTGGCTTAAAACACCACATTATGGGGTTTGCAGGTAGTGCAGTGGGTTAAAGATCTGGCGATGACTCGGGCCACTGCTGTGGTTTGGGTTCAGTCCCTGGCCTGGAACTTCCACATGCCACAGGCATGGCCTAAAAAAAAAAAAAGGGGTGGCAGTGCAGGCTGCAAGAGGAGGGGCCCCAGTCCTCCCTCTGCCAACCAAGCTCAAGAGGAGGGGCACCAGTCTTTCCTCTGCCCACAGAAAGCATTTGTTTTTCCTACCAAAAGGTGATCATCTTAGGCACCACTGAGCCTGATGCATACAGAGCTTCAGAGCTACCAGGCTTCCCTCCTTCTGATGGCTGATTCATCCATCATAAGATGATAGGCCCTAATAAGTGCTATTTGGAATCCTGAGCAGAGGTCTGTGAGCTTCAAATATAACTTTTTACCGTGATTCCTATTAGAAATGAGAGCCCTAGCCACATTCCCCTGCCATCCATTATTGGTGAATGTCCCTACAGTCACCCAGCCTCTCTGAAGACCCATCTATTTGCACAATCATCTTTGGTTCATCTCTGCAGTTGTGTCCTATGCTTCTCCAGATTTCTCTGCTCTGAGAGCTATGAGAGACAGATGCAAATGGTCTTCACTGGGGCACAAGACAAGCCTAGTTATCCTTGGGGCACCAGGGTTCAGTCAGGGCCAGTCAGAGGGGGAGCCTTCCCTGGGACTTGGCTGTCTTTTCAAGAGGGGCTGGACAGGCTGTCATATTCCTGCAGCACCACTGCACCTTCTAGTCATTCCTCAGACACTCCATTTGTGCCTGTTCCTCGCCAGGCACTGCCTTCATCCTCTTCTCATCCTAAGCACCTCTTCCCCAGGCCCACCTACCTTCTATCTACCTACCTTCTATCGAGAGAGGCTCCCAGACCCCACCTCCAGTGCAGTCAGTCATCCCCTTCAAGCATTCACAGAATGAAGACATTTCACCATTAAATTTTATTTTTTTTATTTTATTTTCTATCTTTTCAGGGTCGCACCTGCAGCATATGGAGGTTTCCAGGCTAGGGGTCTAATCAGAGCTGTAGCCACCAGCCAACGCCACAGCCACGGCAACACAGGATCCAAGCCTCATCTGCGACCTACACCACAGCTCATGGCAACGCCAGATTCTTAACCCACTGAGCGAGGCCAGGAATCGAACATGCAACCTCATGGTTCCTAGTCAGATTCGATAACCACTGAGCCATGGCTGGAACTCCTTAGCATTAAATTTTGGAAAAAATATTTTAAAGTTGAGGGGAGGAGGCAGCTTAAAAAATCTGAATGCTACAAATTAGAGAGTTTAAAACCTAATTACTCTTTAGACACGGGCCTGGAAATGGTGTCAATCAATATTTATTGAATGATTAAGAAAACTTTATGTTCATATGATTGGTAAATAAAAGGATTTTTCTAATAAGCTAATCATTAGCGATTGCAAGAGGGTCTTAAATTTAATTAAGAGGATAGTTCTCAAACGTGTTTTATCCATTCCTAATAATAGGCTTCTTACAAATTTCAAGTGCGCTTTAAATGTTTGCTAAAGGAGTTCCCGTTGTGGCTCAGTGGCTAACGAATCCAACTAGGAACCATGAGGTTGCGGGTTCGATCCCTGGCCTTGCTCAGTGGGTTAAGGATTCAGCATTGCCGTGAGCTGTGGTGTAGGTTGCAGATGTGGCTCGGATCCCGCGTGGCTGTGGCGTAGGCCAACGGCTACAGCTCCAATTCGACCGCTAGCCTGGGAATCTCCATGTGCCGTGAGTGCGGCCCTAGAAAATGCAAAAAGACAAAAAGAAGAAAAAAATTAAAAAATGTTTGCTAAAGAAAATCTAAGACTTGTCTCCATTAGACAAGATTTCATAGCAGTTAGTTTGTGTTGAGGCTTAAAGGTATAACAGTGAATAGCTTTTAAACAGACCTTCTCCTAATTTTTTTACCAGTTCAAAATGATCTTTATAAACTTTTACCCATGACACATCAAAAAATGTCCTGGCAAAATAGAGCTTAAGAATAAAACTTAAGAGTTCCCTAATGGCCTAGTAGTTAAGGACCTGGTGTTTTCACTGCTGTGGTGCAGATTCAGTACCTGGCCTGGGAACTTCTGCATGGTGCTGGTATGGCCAAAAAACAATTTTTTTAATTAAAAAAAAATAAATCTTAGTGTCTTCATCTGTCAAATAGAGATGGTAAGACTATCACTATTGTATCATAAGGTGGTCATTGAGACTTAAATGAGATTGGGACAGAAAAATATTTTGAGAAATTTGCAATTTTCCCCTATGTTTATTTCCTGGTGTCCCTTGCTCGAGTCTGGATCCTGTTTGTAGTCTTCCCTTATCGCCTTGAAGTCAGTAGCATTTATTTCCTCGGGGAGGAGTGATAACGCAGAAAAACCAGAAAACTACGTAGGAGTGGTAAGAATGAGGTCTTTTGAACTGCAAAAATTTAACCCTTGAATAATTGAAGCATCAAGTTTGTGCCATAAATATTAGAAATAGAAAAATGGACAACTAGGCATACAATGATTATCCAGACTCTGGAGGAGAGAAGCAGAGGGGAGACAAAACATTGGTAGAAGATCCCTGAGAAGGGGTCTTGCTCCCCGGGAGGAGTTTGTCAGACTGAAGGGCCTGGCAGGGGAAGGGGGTAGGGGTGGCTCTCTGCAGGTGCTGGAAACTGGCTTGTTCCTGGTGAAGTGGGAGGTGATTTTGAGGTGCCAGAGAGTTATGGCTTTGAGGTGTGGAGCAAAGGAGCAACCCAGGCAGAAGCCAGATGGAACATCAGGTCCAGCAATTTGGACTGATAAAGTTAATTCGCACATTGCAACCTACAGAAAAGAGTCTGCCCCCAGGAGCCCCGCCCATGTCACAAATCTAAACCTAAGTCAACCAGCACTTCCCTGAAACACCCAGCAAGGAATCCTAATACTGATTAATCACAGCCCTCCAACTCAGTTTTTGCCAGCTCTTCTCGCCATAGAAAACAGGACCTGCTTGCCTTATAAATCTCTGACCTCTTAGCCAATTGCAGCCTTTCCGCTTTGCCTCTTTTAATGCTCTGTAAACTTGTTTTGGCCCAAACATCCTCAGGAAAAGTGCCCCCCTGCTTGTGAGGCATGGCACTCCCCCAGCCTGTGGGTTGGTTTCCCTTTAGTAAAGGACATCAGACTCAATTTATTTTACTTTTGTCATTTGTGAGGATGAAATGGCAGATGCCACAAAGGATAGATGAATAGCCAAGACGTTGAATCTCAGCTACTCCTCATCACCTGGGAACTTAGACAAAACCTGGAATAGAGCAGGGGCCAAATCAAGTGAAATTAAGTTTCTGACATAAGCAGAATGGGCATTAGAAATAGAAAATAAAGCTATTTATAGAAAAGGTAAATTAAATGGCATTATTCAGTTCCACATATGTTATCCAGACCTTGAGATCTGCCCTTGCTCAAAGAAAATCCATCTAAGTGCCTGATGTAGAAGGTGTGTTTAATAAATGCTAATTACCATTATTATTATTATCTTTTATCTCAGGACATGACACTGAAGAAAGTCCTATTACCCTCTCTTAGAGAAACAAAGGAGAAGGGTTCACTTTATTCCCTCCCAGGGACATCAGGTTAATATTATGAACAGTCATAGTGGAAAGTGGACATGGACAATCCAGAGGACAGCAGTGGAGTGTCTCTATGACCGGTAGGGTAAGTAAGATCCCTCTTTTTAAAGTTTTTTTTTTGTCCCTTTTTTTAGGGCCACACCCATGACATATGGAAGTTCCCAGGCTAAGGGTCTAATCAGCTACAGCTGCTGGCCTACACCACAGCCATAACAACAGCATATCCAAGCCATGTCTGCGATCTGCACTACAACTCACAGTAGTGCTGGATCCTTATCTTGGCCAAGGATCGAACCTGTATCCTCATGGATACTGGTCAGGTTTGTTACTGCTGAGCCATGACAAGAACTCCCTCTTTTTAAAGACTGACTACTTATAGACTACGTATTCATCGGGGTTGGCTTCCTTTGGTGCACACAGTGAGACTATATTTCCCAACCTCTCCTGGAGGTTGGTGGGGTCCTGTGACTAATTCTGGCTAGCAGAATGAGGCAGAAATAAGACGCTACTTCTTGCACCCTAAAAGCCTCTCATGTGATTCTTGACAACTGGAATCAAGGTACTTTGAGGACCAAGAGTCAGACAGAACCACAAACAGGAAGAGCCTGGGTTCCTGAAAAGCCCTTTGGAGGGGAAACAGAATAAGGACACTGGGCTTGGGCTGTTCCTAAGTTAGAAATAAACTTTCCTTGAGTTAAGCCATTAAAATATGGGTGCTGTTTGACATAGCCTTCAACTCTAATACACACTGCATAAAAGAGTGAGTTTGTTGAGTTCCTCCTTCTAAGCATGATTGTGGCTCCCTCCTTCTGTACCCCTGCCTTTTTCCTCTGTCATGGCACTCAGACATTTTTAGCATCCGTCCTAGAAATTAGAGATGCATGATTGCAAGAGCAGCTTACTTGCCTCCTAAATGTCCTTTTGAATTTAAGCATTTATTTATTTTTTCCCATTACTTAATGAATTTTATTACAATTATAGGTGTACAAAAATCATCACAACTCAATTTTATAGCATTTTCATCCCAAACCCTCAGTGCATCCCCCACCCCAACTTGTCTCATTTTGAAACCATAGGTTTTCCAAAGTCTGAGTCATTATCTGTTCTGTGAAGAAGTTTATTGTGTCCTTTTTTTAGTTTCCACATGTAAGTGGTAGCTAGCATTTGATGTTGGTGTCTCATTGTCTGACTGGTTTCACTTTGCATGATAATTTCTAGGTCCATCCATGTTGCTATAAATGTTGTTATTTTGTTCCTTTTAATAGCTGAGTAATGTTCCATTGTGTATATGTACCATATCTTCCCTATCCACTCCTCTGTCGATGGGCATTTAGGTTGTTTCCATGGCTTGGCTATTGCATAGAGTGCTACAGTGAACACTGGAGTACGTGTGTCTTTTCGAGTCATGGTTTCCTCTGGATAGATGCCCAGGAGTGGGATTGCTGGATCAAATGGTAATTCTATTTTTAGTTTTCTGAGGAATCTCCATACTGTTTTCCACAGTGGTTGTACCAATTTGCATTCCCACCAACAGTGTAATAGGGATCCTTTTTCTCCACACCCTCTCCAGCACTTATTGTTTGTAGACTTTTTGATGATGGCCATTCTGGCCGGTGTAAGGTGGTACCTCATAGTGGTTTTGATTTGCATTTCTCTAATAATGAGTGATGTTGAACATCTTTTCATGTGTTTTTTTGGCCATCTGTATGTCTTCTTTGGAGAATTATCTGTTTAGATCTTTTGCCCATTTTTTGATGGGGTTGTTTTTTTTTTCGGTATTGAGCTATAGGAGGTGTTTGTAAATTTTGGAGATTAATCCCTTGTCAGTTGATTTGCAAATATTTTCTCCCATTCTGTGGGTTGTCTTTTCATTTTGTTTAGAGATTCCTTTGCTGTGCAGATTAAGTTTGGATTTAAGCATTTAAAAGAGTGAGCATGAGATAGTTTCATTTTAGGAGCTCAAAAATCCTAGATTGAGACCATTTTAGAAATGGAAGGCACATATGTAGTCATCTGGTTCAACTATTTAAAAAAGGGAGGAGGGAGTTCATGTCGTGGCTCAGTGGTTAACGAATCCGACTAGGAACCATGAGATTGCGGGTTCGATCCCTGGCCTTGCTGAGTGGGTTAAGGGTCTGATGTTGCTGTGAGCTGTAGTATAGGTCGCAGACGCAGCTCAGATCCCATGTTGCCGTGGCTGTGGCATAGGCCGGTGGCTCAGCTCTGATTAGACCCCTAGCGTGGGAACCTCCATTTGCTGCGAGCGCGGCCCTAGAAAAGGCAAAAATACAAAAAAAAAAAATAAATAAATACATAAAATAAATAAATAAATAAAAAAGGGTGGATGAAACCCAAGGCTTGGATTCAAAGTATAGACCTAAGTCCACAGGCTGGACAGCCCTGAAACCAGAATCAGTACCTCCTTCTTCAGAGCTCCATTCATCATTCCTATAGATCCATCTGGACATCTAACATAGCATCAGGCTCACAACTCAGGCTTTGAAATTGGACCAAGGTGGGTTAAAATTCTGTCCTCTCTCTTACCAGGTGGACCATCTCAGGAATAGCATTTGACATCTCTAAACAGCATTTAACCTCATCTGTAAAACAAAGATAATAATAATAGTACTTTCCTCTTAGTGTTGTATTACCAGTGAAACAGATTAATGCACTAAGAGTGCTTAGCACACATCTGACCCTAATAAAATTTTATGGTGTTAGTTTCTGCTGTTACGTAAAAGAATACCAAAGTTGTATAAAACAATGCATCAGCCTTAACCGAACAACATCCCACACAGCTGGAGGATTACTTCTGCATTCTCTATCATGCTTTTGAAGGAGTTTAGGACATGCCACCCCCAAGATATACTGCTTCAGTGTATTGACTATTTTGAGCTAAAGGTACTTGAAATTCAGAGAGAAGCTTTTTCTGAATTCCTCTTATCTGCCTAAAGAAGATCTTCCAAAGGGAACTCAGTTGTCATAAATCCCCTTCCCCAGGAAGTTGTTTCATTAACCTAGGAAGATCAACGCTTATCACAGGAGAAAAGATTGGAAGTCCACATCACACCTAGACAAACTTCGTCGCAAACTATCCTGTCATCTGTTCTTCTAAGGACCCATTTATCTTTCCTAAAAATCATTTCCTCTCTCCTAAGGGACTTGTATACCCCTTCCCTTCCCCTATAAGAGGGCACATACACTCTCAAATCCCATCACGTTTCTCCCCCCTGTGATGCCAATGTCCAAGTAATGTTAAAAATTAACGTTTGTGTATTTTTTCTCCTGTTAATTTGCCTATTGTCTGGGTTTTGTTGTTGTTGTTGTTTTTGCCTATCGTCTGTTTATTTCATAGACCCAGCTGATGAGTCTAGGAGGGTAGAGGGAAAGTCTTTCCTCCTCTACACTTCCTTTGGGGGCATTGAGTCCTTACTTGATATGCCTGACTCTTTCCTCTACCAGATGATAAATTTCTCGTTGCCTTATCTCTTGCTGTGTCCCTCAGGGCACAGGAGTGCTCCCTTGCAGTTTGTTGGAGAGCAGAGCCTGGTCTGGGGAAGATTAATGTAAACAGCATATGAGTCTTTAACACCCCATTCTTGACCAGTGTTGATGAGGCCCCCTGCCTGCCTCCCTCTTCAGGGTTCCAGCTCCTGTTTTGATGAAGAGAGGGCAGCCACTCCTGAATAGCTGGATGGCTTTCATTAGAGAACATGAGAGGAGACCTTGACCTTGAAAAGCTTCCTGGGGTGGTGGCCCCAGAAATGCCCCAGCCAGTTTTGGCCACCAGTAGGCAGACTTAATTTACTAGGCTTTTTCTTGATGTCTTAACAGCTTCAAACTCAGGACAAGAGCTGCTTTATGCAAACCAGAAAGCTGGAAAGTCTTGACAAATCTAGCTCCTTGTTCTGGGGCTTACAATTCCAGTTTGTCTACACCCTGCCTGTAGGTGTTGGCCTTGCTTTCAGAATCCTCCTCACTGTTTCACTTTCTGTCAGCAACCCCTGGAGCAAGAAGAGTTGGGGAACATGAAACAAATTAAACTTACTGAAGTTTTGGAAAATGGGAAGGTTTGAAACTACTTTTTCAAGAATCTATCTCACTCTTGATTTTTTTTTTTTGGCATATCTGGGTGAATCAGCATTTTCCAAGACCGCTTCAGTCCAAAAGACTCCCTGAGCAGTCAAAACTCAAATATCCTTGGATTAGGCCCCACTTGAATAACTAGAATCTCGGCCTCCGCCAGTGGGATTTTTGGAGGCCCGAGAGAAGCACATGAGTTCACTCTTGGTCCTCGCAGCCAAGGTGAGCATAGATGCTGTCATTCCTGCTAGAGGCTGAGGTCCTAGCCCCAGGGTATAGATCCCGGGATCCCAGGCTGCCAGTCCTGGAGATGCCAGCTTTATAGTCTTTACCCCGTGAGGTCCTTACTAACATATGAGACACACTGTGGACCCCTCAGGTGGAGTAAAATGGACCTCTTCCCAGCCTACATGGGACAGTGGCCCCTGCACACCAAAGTAACCTCTGCCCATGCTGCTCCAAGTACCTCAGACCCAAGGCCAGAACCTGTCAATTGGCAGGCCTGCGATATAGTACGGTGTTTGACTAAGCAAAACTTTTTTTTTTTTCCCCTTGAAGCAGCAATTTAAGGGCTAACAGCTGTTTCTGAGGCTTGGTTGAAGCAGGAAGTCATTTTGGGGAGATTGTCTTTCTCTTAGGAAGGTACTTGGAGTGGCTCCACTTGGTCATGCAAATGTAAAAGCTAAGAGATCTCCCTGCCTGGAGGAAATGGTGCAGCAAGATCTTTTGTGGAAGACAAAGTCCTCCACCTCTCTTCTTGTGGGGTTGATCTCAAGGAAAAGAGGGGGGCCGATTAGCAAGAAGGCCCAGGAGCTCTGGGTCAGTGAGGTGGCTGATTAGTAAGGAGGACAGGAGGAGTTCCTGTCATGGCTCAGCGGTTAATGAACCCGGCTAGTTTCCATGAGGATGTGGGTTCAATCTCTGGCCTTAGTCAGTAGATTAAGGATCCAGCATTGCCGTGAGCTGTGGTGTAGGTCGCAGACATGGCTGGGATCTGGTGTTGCTGTGGCTTTGGTGTAGGCCGGCAGTTACAACTCCAATTCTACCCTTAACCCGGGAACCTCCACATGCCTCCGGCGCAGCCCTTAAAAAAAAGCAGGAAAAAAAAAAGGACAGGAACACCTTCAGGGAGGTAGCACTGAACGTGACCTGGGATCAATCAGAAACTTTGATGGTACAAAGGCTTGTCTGATTCTGTTACCTGGTGGCTTCCCCAGCTGCCCTGTGAGGAAGCCTGACTTTGAGTACAAAACAAGCCCCCAAACCCGAGAGCCCCAACCCCTGCCTATTAGACTTGGCCAAGGAGCACCTAAAGGATATGGATGCTACAGCATTTGCATGTACAGCTGCTTGTGCACCAGTGTTCATGGCAGCATTATTTGTAATAAGCAAAAGGTAGAAATAATGTCCCATACGAATGAATGAATAAGATGCAGTATATCCATACAGTGGAATATTATGCAGCCTTAAAAAGGAATGAAGGCATTCCCATCATGGCCAGTGGTTAATGAACCCAACTAGCATCTGTAAAGACGTGGGTTTGATCCCTGGCCTTAGTAGGTTAAGGATCTGGCGCTGCCGTGAGCTGTGGTGTAGGTAGCAGATGTAGCTTAGCTCCTGTGTTACTGTGGCTGTGGCATAGGCCTGTAGCTACAGCTCCAATTCAGCCCCTAGCCTGGGAACCTCCATATGCCTGGGGTGCAGCCCTAAAAAGACCAAAAAAAAAAAAAAGAAAAGAAAGAAAAAAAAGAATGAAATTCAGAAGTTCCCTTGTGGTGCAGCAGCCTAAGGATTTGGCATTGTTAATGCAAAGGCTTGGGTCCCCTTGCTGTTGTTGCCAAAACTACGTCCGTCCGTCTGGCGTCTGTCTGTGGTGCGGAATAGAAATGCAAAGAGAGTTTTCGGTGGAGAAAAAGATAGCTTTAATTGTTTTGCCAGACAAAGGGGGCCACAGCAGGGTAATGCCTAAAGACCAAGACCCCCTAAGGAGAGATTAGGAGGTGGTTTTATACTTTGGGGAGTGGAAAATAGGCTGCAGATAAGAATCAGGGTAGGTGTAAGCTTGCATTGTTTCTCAAAGCTGGTGTTTAGTGGCCCCAGGACAGGTTTTGGTGGTCCTCCTTTTTTCCTGATTGAAGAATGCTTCATCCAGTAGTTAACACTTTCCATTTGTTGGGGATTTTAGTTCTGCAGAAGGTCCCAGATATAGTGTTATGTGTATATTCCTTGAGGAGGAACCAGGACCCTGCCTCAAGGCTGCGCTGATTTCTCTTGGTCTCTGCTTCTCACTGGTCTCTGCGTTCCCTCCCTTCCCTAATTAGCAACTGTTTGAATCTACCCTTTAGAACTCAGGGAAGGTCATGGAGGCTGAAGTTTTTTTGCTAAAAACAAGAAATTAAGTACGCAGAAAGTCTTGTGTGCCCAGGAGCCCCACAGGGCCCTAGCTCAGTTACGCTGTGGTGAGGGTTCAGTCCCTGGATCCCTGGCCTGGGAACTTACACATGCCACGAGTGCTATAGTGTGAATGAACTTTGAGGGCATTATGGTAAGTGAAATAAGCTAGACACAAAAGAACAAATATTGTATGACCACTTCTATGAGGCACATATAATAAATTCATAGAGACAGTAGAATGATGGTTACCAGGGACAGAGAAAGAGGAAAAGGGAAATTATAATTTGATGGGTACCATTTCAGTTTGGGATGCTGAAAAAGTTCTAGAAGACGAATAGTGGTGATGGTTTGCACAGCAATGTGAATGAATATACTTCACACTGAACTGTATGCTTAAAAATGGTTAAAATGATAAATTTTATGTTATATATATTTTGCTATACACACAAAAATACAGTATCAGGGAGGCAATATGAGACTTGACTTATGTTAGGCACAACTGAAACCCTCAAATTCAAAAAGTGGGTAACAAATATCTTTTTA
>PVHT021183519.1:20992136-21019068 GCA_004024745.2 Catagonus wagneri
TCCCTGGCCTCGCTCAGCGGGTTAAAAATCCAGCATTGCCATGAACTGTGGTATAGGTCGCAGACCCTGCTCGGATTGGCATTGCTGTGGCTGTGGTGTAGGCCGGCGGCTACAGCTCTGATTAGACCCCTAGCCTGGGAAGCTCCATATGCCTCGGGTGCGGCCCTAGAAAAGACAAAAAAAAAAAAAAATACATATATATATATATATATATATATATATATATATATATATATACTGTCCTTTTGATTGACTAAGAAGAGCCCTTTCATCTATGACCATATCACCCTGAACATGCCTGATCTCGACTGAGAAGATCCTTTCCCCTGCCCTGGCGGTAAGTGAGCTGAGGGAGAGTGAGCTGGCTCTTTGGGCCATCTTTCTTCCCATTCAAGATTCAGTGTTTTCAGTGCTGAAGGCTGGAGAAATGACTCCCAAACATGGTGTGAGGACTGGGAGACATCCAAGGAGGCCTCAGACAGGCTGTGTGGCCAGTTCGGGCTACATACCCTGGGTGAGCCATGCACCATGCCAGCAGTGACCAGGACACGTGCCATTTAATGGGGCACGCCCAGCAGGGCCTGCTGCTCTACAGGAAAAATCGTGAGTCACCCTGTGGGTGGGGGGTGGGGGTGGGTGGAGAGTGGTGATCTGAATGCCCCAGGAGCAGTTAACACGACTGACTCTCCAGTGGGCCCTTGGGTGAGGAGACTGGGCCAGCAGTGGGGAGCACCTGGGAAACCCAAGTTCACACCCTGGTCTTCCTAGCCTAGAGTCTCTTGGCCCCAGGAACAGGAGTAGGAGGAGCCAAACGGGGGTGGGGTTGGGGGAGAAGAATTTAGTTTCCAGTTGTTTCAGTCCTAAATTCTCCCTGAGACTGCCAGAAAAGATGCTAATGAAAGACCAATTGTGTGGCCAGAGTGTTTTCTCCGGATTTCTGCCCAGGGAACTGGATAGAAAGCCCAGAAGCAAGGTCATCAGCCCCATCCTATGGCAACATGACAACAACTTTTGCTCACTACTGACCCCTCCTGGGGGCTGGCCACAGCTAGTGGAGGGCTGGGAGGCAACCAAATTAGACCTGGATGGGACTATTGGTTCTTAATTGTAGGGCAGACCTCAAGGGGGGGCTGGTCGATAGGAGCACACTGGGCAGCTTCTTGTGGCTTGGGACAAGGTCCTGTAATGGGTCCTTAGAGAATTTGGCAGAAGCAATGGTGGAGCAGGGTCCAGGCTGAAGCGAGAATTAGGAACAGATAGCAAGTGAGATTTGTATTCTTGTGGAGGGGAGAAGAGAGCTTGATAGCTAGAGGTGAGTGCTGGGGAGGAAGGAGGGGTGGCTTCTGGATTTCTGATGAATGCATTGGGTCGGAGAAAGGTTTCCTCTAGCGGCAGGAAAGGAGATGGCATTCTAAGCAAGCATGCAGGAGGATGAAGGGCTTTATGGGTAATCATCTCTCTTTTCTCTGTAAAGTTGGAAGTCAGCTTCAAAGGGGGTGCAGTGGGAACTAGATAGGCAGGTTGAGAGCCATGATGAAACCAGCACTGTCATAAAGGGGATGGCTGGTGCCAGGCTAGGCAGGCTGGGTACTAGGACTTGCAAGCCGGAGTAAGCCAAGGTGGAGATTGGAGGCCATGCGCTGGGAATGGCCATTGACATTGTTAGATAGTTCCCTCAGCAGCTTTACCAGCCACTGTTAGGGCCATATACCATCCCAATTTACCCAAAATAGCTCTAGTTTTAGCATTTAAAGTCTGGAGTCCCAGCTCTAGTTTTAGCATTTAAAGTCTGGAAGCCCCTCAGTCTCAGGCAAACCTGGATAACACTTTGTTACTGTAGCTCAGGGTTGGGGGAGCAGCAAAGGTAGAATTGGATTGACCGGTAATTGGGGGCTTAGTGGGTAATGCAAGGATTGGAGGGAGCTGGCAGGGGAAGGGTGAAGGTGAACTACTTTGTAAGAATTCTGGGAGTTCCCGTTGTGGCTCAGCAGGTTAAGAACTCGGCACTGTCTCAGTTAGGATGCACGTTCAATCCCTGGCTTTACTCAGTGGATTAAGGATCCTGTGTTGCCATAAACTGAGGCTTAGGTCACAGATATGGCTCAGGTCTGGTGTTGCTGTGGCTGTGGTGTTGACGTCAGCTGTAGCTCCAATTTAACCCTTAGCCTGGGAACTTCCTCATGCTGCTAGTGCAGCTGTAAAGAAGAAAAAAAAATGGAATTCTGGGATGATATGAAAGACCATAATGACAGGAAAGAGTAGAGAGAACCAAAGAAGCCAGAGGGGTCATGGGTCTGAAGTTCTGATGAGAGTGGAGAGTGGGCTAAATGGGGAAAAAGAGCTGGGAAGAAGGAGCAAGGATCAGGTCACAAGTAACAAAAACCTAACCTAACTCAAGCTAACAATGTGGAAATGTATTAAGTCATATAGCAAAAGGGCAGGTTTTGGGGTGGCTGATTCAGTGGTTCAACAATATGATGAAAAAATAAGTTCTTTCCATCTCTCTGCTCTTCTACCTTCATTGTTGACTTCATCCTTTGACTAGAGGCAAAATGGCCACTTTCAGACATGACAATGACCACGGTAAAAAGAAAGACCATCCATCTCGTCTTATGAGTTTCTCTTAGAAGCAAAGACATTTTTCTCAGAGGTCTCCTAGTGGACTTTCCTTCGCTTCTCATTAGCCAGGACTGGGCCACATGCTCATTTTATAACCAATAGTTGGGAAGATAGGACAACCAGAGTTAGTCCAGAACATGGAGTGGGGCCAGCTTCCCTTGAGGCACATATCTGTATGGGCGAATGAGTAGTCCTGTCCTTTTTATTTTGTTTTTTTGGCCACACCCACAACATGCAGAAGTCCCAGGCCAGGAATCAAACCCAAGCCACAGAAGCAACCTGAGCCTCGGCAATGACAACACTGGATTTTTAATTTGCTGTGCCACAGGGGAACATGGGAATGAGTTATCTTGAACAAAATTAGAGTTCTGTTAGAAAGAAGGTGTGGTGCTTATAGTAATGTCCATCACAGAATCAGCAGTGGGCAAGTGGGATATGAATGCTGTAATGAATATTAAACTTCAATTCAACTTTTATTTTATTATTTTTTTAATGGCTACACCTGTGGTATATGGACGTTCCTGGGCTAGTGGTTGAATCAGAGCTAGAGCTGTTAGCCTACACCACAGCCATAGCAACAGCAGATCCTTTAACCCACTGAGTGAGGCCAGGGATTGAACCTGCATCCTCATGGATATTAGGTTCTTAACCCGCTGAGCCACAAGAACTCTCTCAACTTTGTTTTTTTATCCTTTTGAGTTCTTACTGGCTCTCTTCTGCCTATGAGATACATTACATACTCATTGGCTCTAACCAGTATTGCAGTAAACCTTCTATTATTTCTTCCTAAAAATCCTCTACTCTGGTCAAGGCATGTCAACCCTCTAATCCTAGAACACACCTAATATTTTCCTACTTCCTCACATTTTGCAATTCTTGGAATATACCCCCCTCCCCATGTCATTCACCTCTTAGCAGGTAGCCAGATCCTACTCATCCATCAGGGCTAGGCCCAAACCCAATCACCTAGTCTATAACCACATAATATTAGTGTCCCGAAGAACCTTCAAGACTATCCAGTCCAGCATCATCTGTTTTCAGGGATCTCTCTGTGTAGACATAGCTTCTAGAGAGTCGGTCCAGTTTTACACTTCTCAGGGGTCCTCTTAGCCCCCAGCACAATGAATGGTACATACAGCAGATGCTCACTAAGTACTTAATTGATTGACAAATTAATCAATAACTGTTAACAGAGTGAGGAGTGTGTGTAACCTGCCTTCCTTTGAATCTGCAGACCAGCTCTCAGGAGATAGCAGAGGAGGTGGGGAGGAGAGACGGGCTGTGAGCCAAGGAGACACTGCTGGGCAACCCTGGGATATCAGGTGCGAAATAAGAGTGATTACAAAGCTGAAAGTCATGGAAATTATCACTCCTCAAACAGACACGTTAAAGGACAAATTATAACCCTTGACTGCCTTCTGGGATACACTTTGGTCTCATCTCTACTAAAATGAGTATGCTTGTTAACACCCCCATCACTGGCCTTTTTTATTTGAGCTCTTAATGTCAGGATCTTTGGTGGGAGGGAAATGAACACAGATCCTTGGAATGGCCCTCAGAGACCTCTCTGTAAAAGCTGTCTTTCCTTCTCCCAGGGGTGAAGGGAGGAGGAGGGGCGGTCCCTTTTATTCTTGGCGGGCAACAGCAGCAACAGGAGGAGTTCTGTATTTCCCCCGATTATTCTAGATTTCCAAAAAACCTAAAAGTTCGTGAGGGTTGTTGGTCCACTCTCAATTTCACAGATAGGTCTTGTTTCAGTAATTATTGGTCCTGGCCAGGCTTGTTCGTTTTGAGGGTTGATTAGTGAGCAAACAGTTACTGAGGGCCGACTTATTGGGGGACCCCAGAACAAGCATAGGAGAGGATGCCCTATGAGGAGTTCATGGTGTAGTTGAGGGCTCAAGATTAACAAACACCTGCAACAATGAGCAGATGATATGACGACAATGATATGCGCTGCCCAGACTGCCCTAGTCTTCCCGTCACCATCTGCCTCCAAATTCTCTTCAAACACTTCATAGCCCAAGCCGCTGGGGGTGCCCCCTTCACCAGCCAGGAGAGGAAGGGGTTCTTCTCCAGGTTACGGGTTTTAAGGGAAGAAGTGGGGAACAGCAAGGCCATGTTCCGTCTTATGGGACAGCCACTTGGGGAAAAAAAAAACCTAAAGAGAAAAACATACCAGGGAGTGCCAGGCAGGGATAGATAGACTGAGTTTAAGTCCTTAGTCAGGGAGCTCCAGGGCTGCTGGCTCTAGCTTGGAACTTTCCATCACTGGTTATGATGGGGTTCAGGACATACTGCCCCAAAGTATACACCTTGGCATACTGAATATTTTAAGCTGAAGGAGTTTGAGAAAACAACAGAGCAGAAATGTCACTCTGATGGCCACCACCCCCCTTCTCTGATATAGGTCATAAAACCCTCATGTGAGAGGCGCTGAAAAGTGCCCTCCCTCTACCTGGAGGAAAGGAGCATCCTTGTCTCCAGAGACAAAAGGTCACCGAGAAGAATCCTAACAGGCTTGTAAGTTCCCCCCAGTTTACTACATCACCTCACACTCCTTATCAATGACTGCCAGCTCCTCATCGAAGCTAGGAAAGTACTCAAGTCTGTTTCGCTGGATCTTTACTTCTTTATGAGGGCTCCCATGTCCGTAAAACTTATGTTAAACACATTTGTGTGCCTTTTCCTGTTAATCTGTCTCTGTTGGGTTTTTTTTGTTTGTTTGTTTTGTTTTGTTTTATGGCTGCATCTACAGAATATGGAAGTTCCTGGGCCAGGGACTGAATTCAAGCTTTAATTGCCACCTACATCACAGCTGCAGCAATGCCAGATCCTTGGCCCACTGCGCCAGGCCAGGATTTGAACCTGAGTCTCTAGTGACCTGAGCCACTGCAGTCAGATTCTTAACCCACTGCACCACAGTGAGAACTCCCTCCCTCTGTCAGTTTGATTGTCAGACCCAGCCAAGGACCCTAAAAATGTCAAGAAAAATGTTTTCCTCCCCTACAGTCCCTACATGAGTCACCACATTCCCCCTTTTTTCCTTTAAGCCCATGCAGGCCAGGACCCCACCCTCTGCAGTCAAAGGGGCCTCAGGAATGATCATCCAGCACTTGTGTAGTGAGGGCTGGAGTATTTTGGGGGGCAGTCTGGACTGATGGAAAGGAGATAGGCATGAGCAGGGACAGTGGCCAGAAAGGACAGAGGGGGGTGTCTGAGAGGGTGAGTGTGGAGATGGGAACCCAACTGGGCAGAGTGTGTGAGTAAACCCGTGCTCCAGGGGTCCCCGAGAGGGGAATTTGGGCTTCTGCTGATGGAGGCAGGACCCTGATTGGGAAGCCTGGCCTTGGAGCTCGGCAGGAGGCCAGCAGCTGTCTGAGTGGCCTCCGGCACACTTCCTCCACAGTAATCCCTTTCCACTTTATAATACAGAGCTGGAACTACACACTGATTTTACCATGGTTAACCAGCAATGTCATCCTATAGCTGGCTCACATTTATAGTTTGTCCTCATCCCCTCCAACCATTTTATTCTTTCTGCTTCTTTCTAACCCTCAGCTTTTTTTGCTCCCCATTTTTATTTTTATTTATTTATTTATTTATTTATTTATTTTTATCTTTTTGTCTTTTTTAGGGCTGCACCCACAGCACACGGAGGTTCCCAGGCTAGGGGTCCAGTCGGAGATGTAGCAGCTGGCCTACACCACAGCCACAGCAATGCCAGATCCTTAACCCCCTGAAAGAGGCCAGGGATTGAACCTGCAACCTCATTGTTCCCAGTCGGATTCGTTTCTGCTGTGCTATGGCGGGAACTCCCCCATTTTTAAAATGTCTGAAAATGTGCTCATCATTGAGATCTTTGCTCTGTGGAGGAGAAGCAGATAAAGGACCTAAATCTTTCCTTTTTTTTTTGGCCTCACCTGTGGTATGCAGGAGTTTCGGGGCCAGGGATTGACCCCAGGGCCACAATGGTGACACCACCAGATCCTTAACCTGCTGCACCACCATGGAAGTCCAAAGACCCTAAATCTTGACTTGTCAAAATAGTACTGGACACCCCAGCTACCACCTTCTGAATTTCAAACCAAACAAAATCAAGGTTTCGGGTGTTCTCATGGCACTATGGTTTACATCCCAGAAGGAGCCTTCTGGATTGCCAACTGGAACCTGGGTGGTTTACATGGGGCAAGGTTTGCATCAAGAGTTTGTTTTGCAGAAGTTCCTGTTGTGACTCAGAGGTAACGAACCTAACTAGTATTCATAAGGATGCGGGTTTGATCCCTGGCCTCGCTCAGTGGGTTAAGGATCTGGCATTGCCATGAGCTATGGCACAGATCGCAGATGCAGCTTGGATCTAGTGTTCCTGTAGCCAGCGGCTACAGCTCCATTCGACCATAGCCTGGGAACCTCCATATGCTTCAGATGCGGCCCTAAAAAGACAAAAAAAAAAGTTTGTTTGCCAACCACCTTAGGGACCTGCTGGGGCCTGAGACAGCTCTCTGCCTCCTCCCTGCCCCACCCAACCTCTGACTCTTCCCGAACTTACTCCTTCCTGAACTGAGGTAAGGCCCCACCACCCTCCGCAATTCAGCCCTCTGTGACTCAGTGTTGACCACTTCCCCCCACCCCACCCACACTCACATTCCGATGGCCAGCTCACTCACTTCTTGGCACCCGACCCACATGCAGCAGGCCTCTGCCTAAAGTAAATAGTCCTCTTCATGGGACAGTTTACGACAGGGCCAGCCCTGTATTGGAAGGGGTCACATGTATCTTAGCCTCTGAGTGCATGCTTTTCTCTGTACAGCTAATAGCTGGCTTCTGTGAATCTCCCTTTTGACCCCTGACTGACCTGGGATATTTTGCTTACGGGAACTAAAGACTTATTCTTCAGTACCTAGCACAGTGCTGGCTCAACACATGTTTAAAGAAAAGAGTCTTTTAAAAAGAGATTAGTGGGAGCTCCCATCATGGTGCGGTAGGTTAAGAATCGGACTGCATTTGCTCGGGTTGCTGCAGAGGCACAGTTTCGATCCCTAGCCCAGTTTCCATATGCAGGGTTGCAGCCATAAAATAATTACAATAAAATAAAGTGTAAAGTAAAAAAATAAAATGAGTTTAATAAACAGAGAGTAATTTAGGGGGGCCTCAGACTTCCCCAGGACCCGACAAATCCTACCTCCTCCATAAGGGCTTATTTTGGCCAGATTAAAGGTAGACTTGGTGATACCTGGGCCGAAGCCCAGCTCTTCCACCCTGAGGTCTCAGGCCATTATATGACCCACCTGAGTCTCTGTTCTTCACCTGGCTACTGGGGGAAATAATTCCATATTTCACCAATTCCAGGAGGTGCTGTTTTTCACCTTTCAGTCTCTCAAATCAGGATGTATCTCTCAATTGACACAGGAGTAGGAAAATTGAATCGCCACTGGCAGCAGTGCCTCTCCCTACAGGAAGAGCCCAGGGGTGGCCATGGGACTTTCTCCGGCCAATGGAAAATAAAGAGAAGTGATGTGTATCACTTCTGAGCTGAAGCTTTAAAAGGTTCACCTCAAAAGCCAGCAAAGGCCCAGATAGAGACTCTTCTGTGGGCCTACATCTCATTGGGAAGGTGATGTGCAGCTAAACTGTAGCCGGTGGGTATTTAAGGAGAGAGAAGCATAAACCTTTCGTCGTTAGCCATTGAACTTTCAGATTCTGTATTTTGGTAGCACGGTCTAACATATTCTGACTGGTACTGTGTCTTCCAGTTAGTTGGAAAGTTTTTCTTTCTTGGCAGTCTAAATGGTACAACCCACAACTGATGGTAGTGTGGATTCAGTGGAACCCAGTAGTACCTCTCATAGGCCGGACGAGTTAATCCCTATGGACTTTTTAGCACAATGTCTTACCTACGGTGAGCATTCTAGTCACTTTAGTCATTGTTATATTTTCAGCCTTCTAGAAATACGACAGGGCTTGCTATGAGTTTGGTATAGCGATCTGATGACACAGAAAGTTGGCAGTCCCCTCAGACCCCTTGTGGAATTAGAAAGAGTATAAATAAGTCCAAGTAAACAAGAATGTGGCTTGGGCACTTGCTGGTGGAGGCTCTTTGAGGGTGTAGGTGTTTCAGAGACTTCCCAAAAGCCAGCCACTGAAAAAGCCACTTGTTTGGGTAGGTAACTAAGAATGCTGACTTTCTTCTCATGAATTAACAGTTTATTGTCCGGGATGTCAGAAGATGGGAGCAACTACTTAAGCATGAGATGGTGAGTTTTTGGTACAATAGAACAAAGAAACGCCGTACTCTTTTAGAGCAGATTTAAGAATCTTGAATTTTTGCAGTATTAGGATCCAGTCTGAAGATATCAGACTTCCAGCTAATTCTTTACTTTTTGTCATATTCCCCTGTGCTTTGGAATACCCCTTTCCAGGAATCTTACAGCCTGCAGACTGAAAGGCAGTGAGGGTGTTCTGTACATTGGGCTGAGCTGCACTGCAATTTGTAAAGGCCACAAGGTCTTTCTCTAACTTTTCATAGCCACTGTCCACCCCTTCAGCATCCTCTTCCCTGAAGCTCATGTTGCTAGCTGGCTACTTCCTTCACTTCCTCCACTCAGGAAGATGATGAAAGTCACCTATCCTAAAGTAGGGATGTCAGCATTACTTCCTCAGGAGCATTTATACTTTTAAAGAGAACCTAGAAGTGAAAAGAAAGATTACAGGACAGTTTGTAAGGCTGTGTTAGGGGTCTGTTAATTCTAAGAAATAGAAACTCACTCAAGTTGACAAAAGAAAAGACTTACTAGAGCACTGGAATTTGTATGAAACTTGATTGCAGGCATGGTGTGGTCTTAAGGAACTGAGAAGTTCTCAATCAGCCACTCTCTCCAATTTTTTTAAAACTTTACCCTGCATCCCCAACTCTTTTTGACTCTCTAGGGTGCCTTGGTCTCTCACCTCTCCTGCCTATGCCTACTTCAGTCTTTTCTTTCAGCAGATGGCTTTCTTTGTTCAATCATCAGCTTACACATGGCCCCACCATAGCTGCCCTGAAAAAGTGGCCTCAGAGAAATGGTGTTTTAGGAATGGGAGCAGCCACTCTGCCAGAGACCCTTGTCATCTCACATAAACATACGGAAGCCCTGTCCAGACAGTGTGAGTGCTTTGTAGGCATGGATGTCCATTCCTTGCTATGCTTGAAGCCAAATTTGGTCTACCAGTCTGTTCACCCTCCTCTCCTCCACTTCACAATATCTTCCACAGTACTGAAGTATGTTCTGTCTTTTTGCACCGCAGTCATCCCTTATGCAATCACCTGAGAGCTCTTTCTAAAATGCAAAGCAAGCCTGCCCCTTCACTGCGTAAATCCTTCTCAGGCTTCCCGACCAAGGCAGGAAGACTACCTCCCCGTGCGGTCCCTTCCTTTATTTTCAGCCCTGCCTTTTGCCTCCTGCCTTTCCCTGGATCCAGCCTCCAAGAAACTTCTGCTCCCTGGGATGCCCTACCCCATCTTTGCCTACCAAGCAAACTCCTATGTTACCTTCAATGCCCTACTCAAAGCCACCTCCTCAGTGAAGTCTTCTTTGATTACCCACAGGCATGGGCCTTTTTTCTTTCTTTTGCGTTCCTGTGACTCTTTGTTTACCCATCTCTGCCAGAAGATCTGTCTTCTCTACCAGATCAGGAACCCTTCCAGGTCAGAGACTGGGCTTCATTCTTGTCTGTGCCAGGCAGAGCCTGGCATCAACTAAGTGTTCGGTGTAAGGTAATTGCAAGACAGTGAAGCATAATAGTTATGAGCATAGATTCTGGTGCTACCTTACCTGGGTTAAAAGCCAGGTTCTGCTACCTATTGTGACTTAACATCATTATACTTCCGTTTCTCTGCCTGTAAAAAGAGGATAACGAATACATCCCATCCCACATGATTTTGCTGAAGTTTAAATGATGGAATATATGCAAAGGGTCTGTCATTCATTATATGTGAGTCATTATTTTTATTTTCTTTATTATTTCTGAATAAGGTTTTCCTGTAGCAAGAGAGGCAGAGAGAGCCTTGTGCCAGCTCAATGATTCTGATTAGGAGAAACTATTTATCTTACCTGGTCTATATAGCATGTCTATCTATCTGTCTAATCTATATATCATGCAGACTGATATTACTTAAAAATATTTTGTGGTGGGAGTTCCCGTCTTGGATCAGTGGTTAACAAATCCGAGTAGGAACCATGAGGTTGCGGGTTCCATCCCTGGCCTTGCTCAGTGGGTTAAGGATCCAGCGTTGCCGTGAGCTATGGTATAGGCTGCAGACGCGGCCCGGATCCCACGTTGCTGTGCCTGTGGCGAAGGCCGGCAGCTACAGCTCCTGTTAGACCCCTAGCCTGGGAACCTCCATATGCCGTGAGTGTGGCCCTAGATAAGGCAAAAAGACAAAAAAAAAAAATTGTGGTGTTCTCTTGTGGCACAGCAGGTTAAGGATCTGGCATTGTCATTGCTGTGGCAGGGGTGTAATCCCTAGCTTGGGAAATTCGCCAAGCAGCATGTGTGGCCAAAAAATTAATTTTTTTTTTTTTTGTAGCAATGACACACTGGCATGTCATCTTCCTGGAGAAATTCATGGAAGTTATAAAATGCCACCTCTTTCCTTGAAAGATCCTGCATATTTTCTCACCTCCTATTCATTTGCAGGGAGCGCATTTTATAACCCAGAGTATTGGAAGAGACTTGGCTGGAAAGGGTTAATCTCTGAGCCTTGGAAGGAATTGGGCTCTGGGGAAAGAGGGGTTTCTAGGGATGGAGGAGAAAACGGCTTTTCTGCATCCATCTGAGGCACTGGGAGGCATTGCTATGGTGATTCAGAGTGTGGGTCCACTTTGCATTTATGTGGGGCTTTTTATTTCTTCAATTCTGGTAAGGTCTAAGAAGAGGCACAGAGAAAGGTAATGCTTTGCTCAGCCAGGTGGCATGGCAAGTTTTTGGAAAGGCAGGGACTAGACCCTTGATTCATTCAGTAGCAAGATCTGTGGAGTCTGCTCTGTGCCAGGCCCAATTCCAGGTATGGAGGACAGAGCAGAAAGCAAGGCAAACAGGGTCTCTGTCCTAGTGGGGATGCAGGCAGTAATCAAGGAAGAAAATATATGCCATATTTCACTAATTCTGAGCCCCCCCCATTAAAAAAAAATCTGAAATCAGAGTGAATGCATCTTAGAATCACTGGCATGTCTTATAAGAACATTTTTCTTTTCATAGTGATACATAAAATAATGCCATACCTTACAGTGGATGGCATCTGAGATTTAATAAAAATATAATAATATGATTCAGGTTATGGCATTCTAACTCTCCTTGATACTGATTTATTTTCCTTCCATTAAGTTACAGTAAAAACCTGAAGCCCGAGGAGTTCTTGCTCTGCTGCAGTGGGTTAATGATCAGGCTTGTCTCTGTGGCATTGCTAGTTCGATCCTCAGCCCGGCGCAGTAGGTTAAGGATCTGGCATTGCCACAGCTGTGATGTAGGTCACATATGCAGCTCAGATTTGATCCCTGGCTTGGGAACTTCCATTTACTGCAGGTGTCGCTGAAAAAGGGGGGAAAAAAAACCTGAAGCCTGAAATGGACAATGATTTTTTGGACTAATCTATTTCTGGGACTCCTTTAGAAATACTCTTTCAGTTATATTTCTATGAACCCACTTTCCTTTGAAACCAACAAGGATCCAGCCTGTATCAGAAAAGAATTTGTTTGACTGCAAATAAGAGAAAAATCCAACCAACAGTGACTTAAACTAATGCTTCATCTGCATAAATAAGTCATCATGTACCCAGGCTTCTGTAATTTTGCTCTGCCATCCCTCAGCTCATGATGTTAGTTCTCATGGTCACAAGATGGTTGCTGTACTTCCTGGTCTCATATCCGTGTTCTAGGCAGGAAGAAGGAGGAAGGGCAGAAGGTTCATCAGTCTTCTTCTTTTTTTTTTTTAAAGTGAAACTTGACTAACTTGATTGACTGCCTACGTCTCATAGCTCATAGCATGTGGCGTCACATGCTCATCCAAGCTAGAAGGTGGTTATGGAAAATGGAGTTTTGGATGGAAAAGAGAAGCAATAGTGTCTGCTCTCCTGAGGAAACAAAATGCAGTTCTCATGAGGGCATTGTGTATATGTATGTAATGACATTTGTGGGAGGAATCAAAGGAAGAGAATGCATTTACTACCCCTGAAGGGAAACTGATAAACAAATTTGTCTCACCTGAAAATGTGACAGAAGCCAGTCAGCACACGTTGAGACAGAGCTGAGTTTCCTCACGCCTCCAAATATCCAGCCAGCATGAGGAACGCTATGATCTCATGGACTCTGGCCATGTGTCACTAACCTCTTACCAACACCCAAATAAGAGGGAAGAAAGATTCCACATCAGAGCAATGAACCCTGACTCTCAAGGCAGAGCTTCCATTCTGCCCAGAGAGACTGAAACACCACCGAGAAGATGCGTAACTTACAAGGGAACAGGATTACTAGAAGAGGAGCCAAAAGATGGAGAAAGTCTGCTTAACCACATGCCAGTGTCTGGAGGGCAGGATTCTAGTCTAGAGCAGCTGGATACTTACCTGAGGGTTGGGGAGGTGGGTCAGGATCAGGTTCAGGGCAGAGACCCTGGGGAGCAGGGTTGGCTACTAGGGGAGCAAGCACATTAACCTTCTTACCACAACAGTAGTCTTATTTTTCCATATCTTTTCATCCTCATTTGTCTACTAACACGGCAGTAAAATTCCTTTTGGAAATGTTTGGCAATTATATATGCTCACAGAGTTTATTGCTACCTACAGTGGTAGATGGCAAAACTGGCCGCAATTCTTCACCACTCCCTAACCTTACTGCTCTGCAAGAGGACTTCGCAACCCCTCCCAACAAGAGCAGAGGCTATATCTCTCCTCCTTGAATTCAGGCTACCCCAGGGACTCACTTGGCCAGGAAGAATGCAGTGTATGTTATTTGTACCGTTCTGAGCCTAGGCCTCCAAAGAACGTGTCTGCCTCTTCTTGGGAACTCAGGTGAATGGGCTGGGCTAGCCTTCTGGAGAATGATGGCCATGTGGAGCAGAGGAGTTGCCCCAGCAGAGGCCACGGCAGACCTGCCAGTGGGGCAGCAGACCACAAAGCCAACCAAATACACTCAGCTGCAGAACCATGAGCGGAATAATGGCTGCTGTTTTAAGCCACTAAATTTTGGATGGTTAAAGCCTAACTGATAGGCTTAGTATGTGCCATACATTGACTGTGTGCCTTATGTCATTGTCTTATTTCTTTAAACTATATGAGTAACTATTGGACATAGAATTATGTGTTGGGATAGAAATAGCCCCTGCCCCGCCCCTCAGTTTGCTTCTGCCTGAAATTCCGACTGAATTTGTGTAGTCATTTGCTCTAAGGAGCTTTCAGGCTCTGACAGGAAGATCAGAATATTCTGCAATAACGCCCTCTCATTCATCAGTCACCTGCCACTTAAAGGTGTGTGGGGTTACGGAAGTGGCACTCCAGTTGGAATCTGTCCAACTTCTTATTCTGCCAGCAGCTTTTGAGGGGACCTTCTTGCAGTTTTTAAGCATATGTAGGTTCCTAGTGGTCACAAACCACGAGATGACCCTCTAGTGCACTTATCAGATAGTCCTAGGGAAACCAAGGGAAGAAGGTAAGTGCTACAGTTTCTGTTTTTTTTTTTTTTTTGGCTTAGCCCACAACATGCAAAAATTTCTGTGTCAGGGATCAACCTGAACCACAACAGTAACTAGAGCCACAGCAGTGACAATGCCAGATTCTTTTTTTTTTTGTCTTTTTGCCTTTTCTAGGGCCACTCCCGCGGCATATGGAGGTTCCCAGGCTAGGGGTCTAACAGGAGCTGTAGCTGCTGGCCTTCGTCACAGCCACAACAACGCAGGATCCGAGCCGCGTCTGCAACCTACACCACAGCTCACGGCAATGCCGGATCCTTAACCCACTGAGCAAGGCCAGGGATCGAACCCACAACCTCATGGTTCCTAGTCGGATTTTTTAACCACTGAGCCACGACTGGAACTCCGACAATGCCAGATTCTTAATTGCAGATCCTTGACACCAGGGAACTCCATACTCAGTTCTTTCTATGCATAAAGAAATGAGAGTAGATGGATGGTGGTAACGTTAAAGCCCTGGACAGGATGATGGCCACTAAAGCAGTGATCATGGTAATGCCAATGGAGGGCACATCCTCACATTGCAGGGCCAAGAGCAAGGCTCGGCCTCAGGCTGGCAGCACACCGGTGTGGATAACCTCACTCTGGGTCTTACTGTGGGTTTCAAAGTTCAATTTGCCACAGCCCCGTGGGGTAACAGACACTTATTTAAAGTCAAGGTGTCTGCCGAAAGATAATAGCTTTAAATGTAAAATTACAAATCATTATGGGTAATGTGATGCAAATTGCAATAGAAGCACTGGCAGTGTTCTACTGTGATTTCATTTTGCTTTTCTTTCATTGCCAGCCATGTCTTAAGGGCCTGCTAGGGACACCTTATTCAGACACCACTTACCCTCAGCTATGGCATGATATTGTCCACTGCAAGAGGACATCATGAGTAGAGGCTAAGGGGATGGTGGAAGAGTCCACTTATTTATACAAACAGGTTATTTCTAAGAAAACCAGGTTTAACTTTTTCAGTGTTGGTTTCTTTATTTACCCTCTAAGCTGTGCCTAGACATGTTCAAGTTCCGTTGAGAACTGGAAGTCAGTTGTAATAGTCAATCCAAAAGGCACCCTTTATCAAATGTCAAGTGAAGGCTTTTAAATGACCAATTGGCTGGATTTTTCCTTTACAGTCTCTGGACCTCTGCTGGAGGAGGAATGCACCTTGGTCCTTAAAAGGTTCAAACTTGAGTTTTGTTTGCTTTTCCCAAGGGATGGGAAAAAATTGAACAGTGGTCATTTTTCAGTTAGCTTTTCCTTTTAGCCATGGAGAGGGAGATATTGCTGGATTTAAGATCTGTCTCTAAGCAAAACCAGAAAAGAAAGGAATAAGCAGCAAAAAGTAAACACTCTTTGAAACCTTTTATATCAAATTTCTTTCAAGGAAGGGAGTTCAGATTGGCTGGCCATTTGGTCACTGAGAGAAGCCCTACCAAACTTATTTCCCCCAAACAGTAGATGTCTCCAAAGGGTGACTGCTGAGAGGATTCTTGACCAAGGTTTCTGGAGTCTTCAGGTTGAGAGCAATGTCTGCCAGGCTGTGTGGCTCTCACATTATCTTCCTCTTTTTTTTTTTTTTTTTTTTTTCCAGCTCCCCAGTGGCCAGCTGTTTCCGAGGAGCTCTGCTCTCATAATGACAAGGAAACCTGAAGGCTGAAAATAGAGCAGATTTCCCAGAATCTCAGGTACCAAGAGCAGAGCGGGGTGTGGACTTCTTGGACATGAGCTCACATTAGCTGATGAAATGTGGCTGTCATGTACCCTCAGCTCCGTCCAGCTCCTGGTGACGGGGAAGGAAGCCAGTTTCACTGGTAAAATACTGCAGAGATTTTCACCATGTTTTCATGGGAAGGGCTGAGCTTCCACATGCTGGAAACAGGGGCTGGACTCAAATGAACCTGCAGCTGGGACTGCCTTTTCTTCCTTTTTTTTTCTTTTATTTTTAAGACTGTAACTGGCATATGGAAGTTCCCAGGCTAGGGGTCAAATCAAAGCTATAGCTGCTGGCCTGCACCACAGCTACAGCAACACTGGATCCGAGCCACATCTGCGACCTGCACTGAAGCTTGTGGCAACTCTGGATTCGTAACCCACTGAGCCAGGCCGGTTTTTAAACCTGCATCCCCAAGTATACTATGTTGGGTTCTTAACCTGCTGAACCACAGCAGGAACTCCTGCCTTTTCTAATGAAAGTGCTCTATCAATTTCTAATGATGGGAACTGTATTAATCATTAGCCCCATAACTCTCACTTGTATGTTTGTCACCTGAGTACTTGATACTTGAGGTCAGCTGTGAGCGAGGTCTGTCAGCCTGGGCACCTCCTTCGCGAGACTACTGGCTTCTGAGGCACACTTTGGATTGGTGTGAAACTCATCATTTCAAAAGAAGCTGTGTAACTTGTCCGGATGGTCCTTAGCCCATGTCATTAGACAAAACCTACGAGCAAAGCATCCTCAGTTAATACAGTTCATCTCCTGGAGTTCCCGTCGTGGCTCAGTGGTTAACGAATCCAACTAGGAACCATGAGGTTGCGGGTTCGATCCCTGGCCTTGCTCAGTGGGTTAAGGATCCGGCGTTGCCGTGAGCTGTGGTGTAGTTCGCAGACACGGCTCAGATTCAGCGTTGCTGTGGCTGTGGTGAAGGCCGGCAGCTACAGCTCCTGTTAGACCCCTAGCCTGGGAACCTCCATATGCCGCGGGTGTGGCCGTAGATAAGGCAAAAAAAAAAAAAAGACAAAAACAAAAAAATACAGTTCATCTCCTTCACCAGCCTCTTTGCTCAGGGTTCTAACCCAAGAAAACAGTAACAGCAAACAGTTCTCTATTGCTGTTAATAAATCATCTCCAAACTTAACTGCTTCAAACAATAAACATTGATTACCTCACACAGTTTCTGTAGGTCAGAAATTCAGGAGAAACTTAGCTTGGCAGTTCCAGTTCAAGGTCTCTTACAAGGTTTTAGTCAAGATCCCAGCAGAAGCTGCAGTCATCTGAAGGTTTGACTGTGGCTGGAGGATCCACTTCCAAAGTGGTCACCTCACTTGGTTGGCAACTTGGTGCTGCTGTAACTATGTGAAGGTATTACTTTGATTAATTTTTTAAAAAATACATAGCAAACTAAATACCTATTCGTTAGGAGGGATCTAAAACCAAATTTCCCTACCACTGTAATTTTGTCTGCTCTGCTTCATTCTGCCACCTGTCTCCTCTGGATACACATCTGTCTTCCCCGTAAGCTGCTTGTGCCTCAGGGCCAGGAGCCTTGGGTTATTAATATCTCCAGTGCCCTATCACCCCCAGTCCCTGCCCACCTCTTTCTCCATTGCCCAGGAGTTTACACACTATGACACATACAGAAGGTGTTCAACACAAAGAAAAGTCAATAGAATTGCTTCTTACCTGTAGTATATTCCACAGAGGGGGAAATACTGATTCAGAGGAGAATCTCAGCCCATGTTCAGGAAGAGTGAACAGAAACATGGGTCTCCATTGTTCCGGTTTGATCCCCCACCCCAGATGGGCTGATGACATGGGGGTGCTAAGAGTGGTGGGTGGTGGGAATAGAGGAACAGGAACAGAGACCGCAATGATTTCTTTTCTTTCTTTTTTTTTTTTTGGCCACCCCATTGCATATAGAATTCAGATCTGAGCCACAGTTGCGATGTAATCTGCAGCTGTAGCAATGCTGGATCCTTAACCCACTGTAGGTCAGGGATTGACTCTTCATCCCAGCACTCAAAAGACACCACTGATCCCATTGTGCCAGAGTGGGTACTCTGATGATTTCTTTCTAAGCTGGGTCAGAGACTTCATTCTTCTTCTTGGAGTCCCAGGCAGAGTGGGAAGGTTGTTTTTGTTTGTTTTGTTTGTTTTTTGCTTTTTAGGGTTGCACCCTCAGCATATTGGAAGTTCCCAGGCTAGGGGTTGAATTGGAGCTGCATCTGCAGCCTGTACCACAGCTCATGGCAACACCGTATCTTTAACCCACTGAGCGAAGCCAGAGATCGAAACCGAGTCCTCATGGATACTACTTGGGTTCATTACCACTGAGCCACAATGGGAACTCCGGAGTGGTCAGGTTTGAGGGTGACTGACAATCCTCAAACGTGGTCCTGAGGCGAAAACTTGTGGCTAATTACAGTGGAGAAATTTATCACTGGTAGTGCTGTAGGAAGCACAGAGTGAAACACATCCTTGTCATTTAAAAAGGAAAATGTGGTGGTCCCCTAGTAGCTCAGCAGGTTAAGGAGCTGGTATTGTCACTGCTGTGGCTCTGGTTACTGCTGTGGTGCAGGTTTGATCCCTAGCCTGGGAACTTCTGTGTCTTGGGCACAGCCAAAAGACATAAAAAAAATAAAAAAAGGAAACTGTGTCCTTCCCCTCCGAGACTACTCCCCGTCAGTGCATTCTGCACAGGCATTGGCAGGAAGCGAAGGAAGAAAAAAAGGAAGGAGGGGCATTTCCTTACACAGACTGGGTTGCCAAAGCAGCTCCTCTTCTCTGGGGGTCTTCCAGACTACTTGGCTCTGCTGCTTGTCCAGAAAAGACTTTCTCACATGGTTCTCATTTGAAAATGTACTCCCCATCTGCTTAGTTTCCCACATCTTCCACATTTGCCCACTTTCTCCAGGACAAACACTCTCCTCACTGCTCCCTGCTTTGGCCAGGCTGGTGTGTCCTTCAAGGCCTGAGGAAGTCAGCCCAGGAGAGAAACTCACTTCACATTGGCTTAAACTGGAAAAGGAATGTATGGGCATAGAATTACCCTACGACCCAGCAATTCCACTCCTAGGTATGTACCTCAATGGATTGAAAGCAGGTATGTAAACAAATACTTACACATGAACGTTCATAGTACCATTATTCATAATAGCCAAAAGATAGAAACAACTCAAATGTTCATCAGAATGGACAAACAAAATAAGATAGGTATATCCTTTTTAAGCCTTAAAAAGGAATGAAGTGGGAGTTCCCGTCGTGGCTCAGCAGAAACGAATCTGACTAGGAACCATGAGGTTGTGGGTTCGATCCCTGGCCTCGCTCAGTAGGTTAAGGATCTGGCGTTGCCATGAGCTGTGGTGTAGGTTGCAGACGGGCTCAGATCCTGCGTTGCTGTGGCTGTGGTGTAGGCTGGCAGCTGTAGCTCCGATTAGACCCCTAGCCTGGGAACTTCCACATGCCTCGGGTGCGGCCCTAAAACGACAAAAAACAAAAAACAGCAACAACAAAAAGGAATGAAGTGCTTCAACATTCTACAACATGGATAAACCTTGAAAACAGCATGCTAATTGAAAGAAACCAGATGTAAATGGTCACATGTACAAGATTCCACTTATATGAAACTTCCTGAGAGTAAGAGGAAATAGGAAGCGATTGCTTGATGGCTACAGGGTTTCCTTTTGGAGCAATGATAATGCCTTTGGAACAACCCTGTGAATGTACTTGATATCATTGAACTGCATGCTTTAAAATGGTTAATGAGAAAAATTTACCTCGATTTGAAAAAAACAATGCTTAAAAAATAAAATCTATTTTATTTGCTGGGGGGGGGTGATATTTTTGTGGTAAACGTAAAGTCTGAGATGGACCCTGCTGGCTTAGACACATCTAGGTCCTGGGGCTCAGCAAAGCTGTCATGGGATTGTCTCCATCTCTCAGCTCCACATTCTCTCAGCAGCCTTCACAGGATAAGAGGAGAGGGCCATTACCAATTCTGGTGTCAAGTGATGCTCAGTGAGTTCCTGGATTGGATCAATCATCCTGACTAGGGTATGGATCCCTCTGACTGATCTGGCCTTAGTCATATGGTCACTTCTGGGACCAATGCAGGATGAGGGTCTCAGAGAGTGTGTGAGGTTGGCACCACCCAAAGCTCATGGACTGAATGGGGTATTAGGGAAGGGGAAGGGTGATTTTCTGAGAGAGAGGATCCTGGGTAGCAAAAATAACTTCCATTGAGCCTTCACTGGCTTTCTTACCATTCTGCAAGGAAGAACCACTCTTCTCCACCAACCCTGTGGCCTGGCATGCTCCTTTTCAAAGTATCTCGGCCCACTGGGACCTCCCTTGCCAATGAAACTACAGTCAAGAGCAGAATCCAGCCCTGTAGATGGTTGTTTTAATTTGTTCAGTCTTTACAGAAAGCAGCTTGGCACTGTGCATTAAAATTTGAACATTCTTTTCTTTTGACCCTGCGGTTATACTTTTAGGAATATATCCTAAGGAGAAATTCAGCAAGAGTGCAAAGATGTATCTTCATTGGGATAGCCTCTGGGTTATTGCCGATAACAATGAACATGGAATAACATAAATGATCATCAACAGGGGATGGGTTAACTAAATTATGCAGAAGATGAATGAAGGATAGCCATGCAGCTGTTTAAAGGGATGACAAACATCTCCATTTATTGACTTGACCATGAAATTTAATTTTTTTTTTTTTTTGGCTTTTTAGGGCCACACCTGCGGCATGGAGGTTCCCAGGCTAGGGGTCTAATTCGAGCTACAGCTGCCGGCCTGTACTACAGCCATAGCAATACCAGATCTGAGCCGTGTCTGCGACCTATACCACAACTCACGGCAACGCCAGATCCTTAACCCACTGAGCGAGGCCAGGGATTGAACACGCAACCTCATGGTTCCTAGTCTGATTTGTTTCTGCTGTGCCATGATGGGAACTCCCAAGAAATTTAATTTTAAAAAAAGGATAGGCTGTTCCCTTTGTGGCTCAGTGGTTAACAGACCTGACTAAGATCCCTGACTTTGCTCAGTGGGTTAAGGATCTGGCATTGCTCTGAGCTGTGGTGTAGGCCAGCAGCTGTAGCTCTGATTTGACCCCTAGCCTGGCAACTTCCTTTTGCCAGGGGTGCAGCCCTAAAAAAAAAAAAAAAAAGGATATAAAAAGGAAATATAATACAACCCCATATTTAAAAAAAAAACATAACTCTTGTTAATGAGAGGAGAGACCATACATTTGTTTCTATAAGGGCTTAATGCATCTCTTAATGGCCAAAATTAATACAAAATAAATTCCACCATTTAATTACATCTCTGGGAAGCACACTAAAAGGGTTCCAGGTCATAACCATATCAGCCCATCTCAGAAGCCCAGTCCTCCAAGCCCAATTCTCTATGTCCTGTAGCTACTCCAGAGTCTTGAATGTGCTACAGTCTGAATATGCTACTGAACTCTACTCCATTAAGTCTTGTCCTACTCTGGACATCATGTCATCCTTTTGCATCCCTTTATTCAGCTCAATTTAGCTTTGCTCAGCAGGCAATAATTTTTCCTTTCTCTAGAAGAGAGTAGTGAGGGGAAAACAAATAGGCAAATTCAGGATTTTCTTCAGTGGCAGCAGGAAGAAGAAGGCTGGTAAGATACTCTGATATTAGTGATTGTATCCCATGTAAAAACATGTATCTGCAGGCATAGAAAATAGTATGGGAAAAGTACACAAAAATGATATCGGGGTATCACTGGATGGTAGGACTAATCGGTGATTTTTTGCTTTCTTTATACTTTTTGTCTGAATTTCTTTTTATAGAGCATGTTCTAGTTTTGTATTCAGAATGCTTTTTCTTTTTTTTTTTTAAACAAGAATCCTTCCTGCTGTAGCATATTTCTTTTCATTTTTTTATTATTTTTTTTCCCAAGATCTAGCAAATGATAAAGTGAGACACTGACTGAATCCATCC
Source organism: Catagonus wagneri (assembly GCA_004024745.2). NCBI lineage: Eukaryota > Metazoa > Chordata > Mammalia > Artiodactyla > Tayassuidae > Catagonus > Catagonus wagneri. The sequence goes on from PVHT021183519.1 coordinate 21,014,158, forward strand.
TCAGCACAAAGTGATTTTTCTTTTTTCTTTAATTTTAGAACTTTAAAAAAGTAACGCCCTTCACATATTACGAGAAATATGAAAAAAAAAAGAACATTCCTTAGTAGGTTTATAAATTTTACTCATAACATGCTCCTGTGTAGATTCATTTACGATAAAGCAGGGGATTTCTCTTGTGGCTCAGCAGGTTAAGAACCCGACATAGTGTCTATGAGGATGTGGGTTTGATCCCTGGCCTTGCTCAGTGGGTTAAGGATTTGGTCTTACTGCAGAGCTGTAGGTTGCAGATTCGAATCCAATTTGACCCCTAATCCAGGAACTTCCATAGGTCGCAGGTACGGCTGTAAAAAAGACAAAAAAATAAATAAATAAAACAAATCAGGCTGAGCCTGCAGTGTAAGGGCTGAGCTTGTCCTGAGGGCCAGGGGCAGTCTTCCGCTGCCTGGAGTGGGAGTGGAGATGGGGACACTGGCCTCCCTCAGCAGCTGCCCCTGTGAACGCCCCTTCTTCAAACAGAAGCTGACCCCTGCAGCCCGGTCACTTGGCGGTCAGTTGGTGACTCCAGGCTGCCACGTTGGAGTTTCCAGAACCCCTTGTTGGAGCCTCCACAGGGTGACCTTGTGTGGGAAGCCACGCACAAACTCTCCCCTCAGCAGACTTGCTGTGTGAGAACTCTGGGGTCTGAGCCTAGTAAATATGACCTTGCTGCCAGCTTTCCTCTTCCTGCCGGGTCCATCCTCGGCTCCTCTGCCACCTCCCCTGGATCCTCTCTGGCCAGCTCAGTTTTTATTTCTGGGCCAAGCAGGGAAAAAACATTTGGCGCAACTCCTTGTTTGTCAGGAGTCCAACATTACTAGGGGTCTCGCCTGGTTTCAAGAATTTCCCAGTGCCTTGCCTTGCTCCGTAGTCAAGTTTCTAGCCAGGATTTCTTGGCTCTGGGAAAGACTGAGTGCCTGTTGGAGACTTCTAGGCCTGTGTTGCATTTGCAGCCACCTGGCTCTGACTGGGTGATGGTCAGCCCATCTCCTTCTGCTTGGCCAGCAGAGGAGGCCCTTTGTGTCGTTTGTCCTGGGGCTTGGGAGGGAGGAGGCTGCAAGTTTCTGTCCCCAGCCCTGTGTCCTGGGTTTATTGCAGCTCCAGCCCAAACTCAGGGGTGGCACTGCCTTCCAAGAGAAGTAATTCCTGCCTATCTGGCAAAGACAAGAATGTCAAACCTAAAGAGCCCCAGCCCCTGTTTCTAAGTTAGTCTGTGGCATACCAGTTCAGCACCTGGGCCTTTCCTGCTAGAAATTTCCAGCTGTTCAGATATTTCACACAGGGCTTGGCAAGGCTGAAAAGGTCTGGAAGCAAATCAATTCTGGAAGCCTGAAGAACATCAGGCCTGGGCTGGTGGGTGCCTCTCTCCCTCCCTGCTTAAGGACCCTCTCTCAGACTCCCCATCACATCCTACCTTTGGACTCACCTGAGGCAGAGGGCCTGATGGGGTGCTGGGCCCCGGAGTCCAAGTGCCAGGGAAGAGAGAGCAGTTTTACCATGTGACACTGTGCCTCAGGCAAGGGGCCTGAGGGTTTGATGCCCAGTGTGGAGAAAGGGTGTGAGCCAAGGCTGCAGGTTCCAGGAGCCAGCTTGAGAGCCTGTTCAGGACTTGGACATAGAAACGTAGAACTCAGATGCCTCCATGTGTCCTCATCACCATAGGTGACTCATGCCCTACCTTGGTGTGAGAAAGCTGTGATTGTTAAAATAATGCATCCTTGGAGTTCTCATTGTGATTCAGTGGGTTAAGAACCGACATAGTGTCCATGAGAATGAGGGTTTGATCCCTGGCCTAGCTCAGTGGGTTAAGGATCTGGCATTGCTGCAAACTGTGGCATAGGTAGCAGATGCTGTTTGGATCTCGCGTTGCTGTGGCTGTGGCATAGGCCGGCAGCTGCAGCTCCAATTCGACCCCTAGCCTGGGAACTCCCATATACCGCCGTAAAAAGGAAAAAAAAAAAAAGTAATGCATCCTTGACACAGCTTCCTCTCTTTCTCTTCATTCAGACTATAATGTATTTCCTGAGCTCTCCTCTGCCTTTTTTTTTTTTTTTAAGGTACCAGGATCAAAAGTATATAGATGAATACTTGAGTATTTGTAGCTTGTGTCCAGTAACTGGCAGGAGTGTAGTAGTAATCACTAGAGGAGGAAAAAGGCATTGTTGCTCAGGGTTTGCTCTTGACATTTCTTCCACTCTGATACGCGTACAGGACATAAAGTAGGTATTTGGAAGGATGCCCTGCCTGTGCTTCATCCTTCCAGCGCAGCATATATTTCCCTGCTCTCTTCCCTCAAGATTGCTAAACCCCACTAGCTGTCTTCTGCCTTGGGAGTGAAGAGCTGCAGGGAACGTCCAGACTGGGGTGTATAGGTAAGCTGTATTAGGCTCTTCCTTTGCACCCAGGGAATTCCCTGGACAGCGGGTGGAAACCGGATGGTGGGTAGGAGGAACTGCAGTTCTCCTCTGGGGGCAGGAGGGTGGTTGACAGGTCCCAATGACTAGGGTTTGGCTGTCCTCTGGCTAATACGGGAGGACACGCACACCCTTCACCCAGTTGGGCCCTCACACTACCCCACTTCGAGGTGGACAGGGACCAGCTTCAACCACAGATGAGGAAATTGAGGCTCAGAGATTCCACGACTGCCCAAGGCCTCTCAGCCCGCTAAAGGCCCCCCCAAGTGTCCCGTCTTCCGGGCTTAGGATCGGTTCCGACTTGGCCCTCTGGGTGTCGCAGTCTGCGCCACTCATCAGTCCCCTGGCACAGCCTTTGGCTTCCCTGGCTCGGGAGAGAGAGCGGGTGTTTCTGGGGTGGGCCGGGCAGCGCAGTACGCAGGGCACGGAGAGCACACGCTGGGTGCGGGAGCTGGAGGGCGGGTTCGCAGCCGGGGCTGGCCTTCGCTCCCGGTGCCCCAGCTCCCGCCCGCGGGGTGGCGCCGGGAGGGCCCCGCGGCGGCTCCCGGCGGAGGCTCGGGCCACTGCCATTGGCCGCTGAGCCCCGGGTCGGGAGGGGGCGCGGGCCCAGGCATCAGGTTACTCTGCCCGTGCGGCTGCGGGGGAGGGGCGGCCGCCGCAGCTGGCCAGGGGGTGTGGGGGTGGGGGCCTCGGGCGGAAGGACCCTCCTCCCCCCAGGACAGGCCCCATTCTTGGCCTTAAAGGGAAACCATTACCGCACTTTTATCCAACTCCTGTAACAAACATTTTTGAAGGCTCATTACGTGTCAGGTGTTGTGCTGGATTTGAGTGTGTGTAAAGTGGCATTGCTGGGGTTCTGCCCAAACTTGCCTCTAATTGAGGAAATAAGAAATCCACACGGAAGAACTCTGAAGACATCAGGAAGTAGATGACAACGCCTAAGAAACATGAGTAACCAAAGTTACAGGGGTTCCTGGAAAAGGAAGTCTCTCTCCTCCCCCACTCCGGCCGTAATCTGGGAAGCTTCCACAAAGAGGCCAGGTGTGGCTGCCCTGACACCTACCCCCAAGGAAGGGGGTGCTCTGCCAATGGTGAAGGAGAGCCATCCCATCATGCCTTACAGCCACTGGCCTCAGACCCATCTCTGCCTGATGCTGTTGAATGTCCTCTAGCCACCCCCTCTGCAGCCCCCAAGCCCGCCCTGTCGTCCCAAGAGCTCCTGCCTCTACCTCTGCTCCAAGGCTGAAGCCTGCCTCCTAAAGGCTGGTCTGGCTCTTGAGTTCACTGCTGCTCCACAACCCTCTGAAACGAGCCTCTTTTGTTCTCAGGCCATGCTTTAGGGTCTAGAGATGTCTCCTCACTCAACAGTGAAGCTTCCGGTCTACTTCTTAGTCCTCCTTCAAAACCCCAGCTCCTTGGAATTTTCTGGTGGCTCAGCCGGTTAAGGATCTAGGGTTGTCACTGCTGTGGCTTGGGTCACTGCTGTGGCACTGGTTCTCTCTCTGGCCTGGGAACTTCCACATGCCACGGGTGTGGCCAAAAACAAAGAAACAAAATACCCAGCTCCTTTGGACTACATGTCAATAATAAGGTGACACCACTTCTAGTTAGTTTGACCTTATCCTACTGGTCACTTTCTCTATCCCTTAATGATTTCAACACTGGGCTCTTTCTCCTCCACTGTCATACTCTAGCCTCACCATCATACTCTAGACCTCGGAACCATGAGTGTCTACATCTTCTCTAGAATCCCAGATTCAAAGATCCCACTGTCTGCCAGCTCACTCATTCACTCCGGTCCTTCCACTAGTTTTCCCACCTGAGACCTCCAATCCATCGCTCTACTGTTAATTGACTACCTCCTCTTAGGCCTTCACTTAGCCAGCTAAGATTCCATGATTCAGCATGGGAAATATCCCTTGCAAACACTCAACTCCTCACACCAGTCTTTCCCTGTCATAACCACCTGGTGAAAACCCAGCTGTGGTTAAATCAAACTTCATGCCTGCAACCAAGCAGTTTGCACACTGCTGAAGAAAACTGCCCAGCTACTCTGGATGGACTCACGTCAAATTTATAGTCATACATTTCCAAAGGGATTTGAACTGCTGAGCAATCCTACTACCATTTCTTAGAAAATTCCTTTTCTCTCTCCATAGTGCAACGATTTATTTCTTCTTTTCTTTTTTTCTTTTATTTTTTTTTTGTCTTTTTGCCTTTTCTAGGGCTGCACTCGTGGCATATGGAGGTTCCCAGGCTAGGGGTCTAATCGGAGCTGTAGCTGCCAGCCACAGCCACGGCCACAGCCACAGCAACGCGGGATCCGAGCCGCGTCTGCAACCTACACCACAGCTCACGACAACGTCGGATCCTTAACCTACTGAGTAAGGCCAGGGATAGAACCCGCAACCTCATGGTTCCTAGTCGGATTCGTTAACCACAGAGCCACAACGGGAACTCC
>PVHT021183519.1:21020068-21112129 GCA_004024745.2 Catagonus wagneri
TCCAGGATTTTTTCCCCTACCATTCCCTTTTAATCAGTCTTATGAGGATGCCAAGGACCTACATCTTGACTAGATTAGTGGCCAGTTCATGGTCCCCGTTTCTGCTGGTCTCCCCGTGGCTTTGAACATGTTCGATCATGCCATGGTGGATTGAATTTGTGGCCCTAATTCTTGTCACTCCTCCCTGAGTTCTTATTCTGTGTGACTTTGCAATCCCCCTTGACTTTAGACATGGCTCTGTGACCCATTTTGGACAAATGAAGGTAGGAGGAAGTGACACAGTACAGTTCTAAACCTAAGTCTTATGAGGCATTTCCACCTGCCTACTTGTGCCAGTGTGATTACCACTGCCCTAACTGCCCTACTGGTGCAAGGATGATGAGGGATGTGTATCTAGAGCAGACTCAGACCCAGGCAAGGTCAGCCTCATCCAGCTGACTCCCAGATGGTGAGTAAAATAAATATTTACTGTTATATGTCAATGAGATTTTTTGTGGTTGTTTGTTAACTGCTAATAGCTAACTGATAATCCTTTGTTGAGTTTCCTCAGAGTCACCATTGTTTCTTACAACTTCACAGGTTATCCGTCTAAGTCTTGCTTTCTTGCTTTTCATCTACCAGATCTCTAAATGTTGGAGTGGCTTCAGTCTCTGCCCTCTTTCTTCTAGTTTTACTTTCTTCCTAAGTGAAATTATCCAGGCCCATGGCTTTGGAACACTAATTACATGCTGGGTTTCAAATTTAAATCTGAAGGAGAGATGCCCCTGAACTCCAGGCTTAAGCCTGTGTGCACATACCCACCTGGCGTCTGATAGGTCTTGCTGTGGCCAAACAAAACTGCTATCTATCCCTCTCTTCCCCCCACCCCCCCAGCACAGGCATCCTGTCCACATAGTTATCCTAAAAATGCAAGTGTCATCCTTGACTCCTCTCTTATGTCACAGGTCCAGAAACCTCACCATCTCCGCAGCCACCGCTCTGCTTTTACCTTCTCTTGCCAGAATGTCTGCAACTGCATCTTCACTGCTCTGCTCTTCCTCTGCTCCTCATCCCCGCTCTGCCAAGCTACCAGACTGACCTTTCTAAAAAGTAAGTGGAATCGCTTCTCTCCTGGCTTAAAATCCTCCAAAAGTTTCCCACTGCAACCAAAATAAAACTCACAGCCCTTATTTTGGCCCATGAGGACATGATGGTCTAGTCCTTGCCTATGTCTGAAGAGCTCTCAAATTCTTTTCGTTCATGTTGCTTTGTGGTGTCTCCTGAACTTAACAGGTGCATTCCTGCCCAGAGCTCTGCACTTACTATCCCTTCTGCTTGGAGAACTCTACCCTGATCTTCACATGACTGCTTCCTTCCTGCCCTGCAGAGAAGGTCTCAAAGAGCCTTCTCTGGCTAAATAAAGCAGCACTAGCCCCCCACCCCCCAAAAAAATCCATCACCTTGATTAACTTCTTACCAACATATGAGATTGTTTGGCTTTATTCCTTCCCATTAAGGCATAAAATCATTAAGGGCATGTTTTTGTCTTTTCTGCTATATTCCCAGGGCCATGCCCTGCACATAGGGGGCTCTCAGTAAACGCATGTCGACTGACCAAGGCCAGAACTAAATGGAGAAGGAAGTGACCAGCTAGATGGGGAGAGTGCCCCAGGAAAGCAACTGATGGGCCAGAGACAGGGAGGCTGGTAAATTCAGGGACCCTGAGGGGCTAGGCTGCCTACAAGGGAGGACACATGGCACACGGGAGTGGGATCAGAAAAGTCTGCATGGTAAAGGGCTTTAACGCTGTCACTCCAATTCCTTTGAATTAGTGGGTGCTGCTGACAACTATGAATCAAGGACACAATGTGTTCAAAGCAAGTGTTTTAAGATGATTAATATGGCTATAGTATATACATTTCTGAGTGTCCTTAACTAAGTGCTGTCCCCAGGGCACAGAATTTTAGAAGACAAAGACATCTAGGAAGAATCTGGGAGCCCAAGGGAGCTGGAGATCTGTCCCCTTGAAGGGTGAGATGCAAGAAAAACCCATTATCCAACCTTTTAGAGGCCAAAATTGAGTTCCCAGTTTTGGAAGATCTCCCTGGGTAATTAAGGGTTTGTTGAGCTGCACAGCAGGCACTCATACACGTGTTAGTACACTGGTGCCCCGTGCTTCCTTCCTTACACCTTCCCCCCAACACACACACACACACACACACACACACACACACACACACACACACACACGAACAAAGAAATTGCTTTTTTTCACCCTGTGACTGAACACAGCTTCACCAGACCCCAGCCCACGGATATCCCCGACCCAGCTCCTTGCCTCCCCAGCCCCCTCCACCCAATTCCATTGTCAGAGCGGAACAAAAGGCCCAAGGCATCCTGGGTTAAAGGATTTTAACTCTGCCAGTCCCAGGAGGCTCCAACAAGAATCAGCTTCCTGCAGGAGAAAAGTGACTGAGACATCTCCCTAAGGGACAGGGGATTTTTTTTTTTTCTGGTTTGAGAAATAGAACCCCGCTGTCAATCAGATCCCCCCCACCCCCCGCCAGCTTCCCTTCCCAGCGTCCACCCCGGGATTAGGAGCTTTCTTTTCTAGAGAACTCCCAGCAGCCTAACGGTCTCTAGGTCTCTTCACGATGACTTCTATTTCTGGCCGTCAGGCTTCCATCCAAGCCCGAGGGATGGCCCCTGCCACCACCACCAGACAGGACTCATCTTCCCTCCGCCCCGCTCCCGGTCCTCCTGCCCCTGCCTCCCTGCCTTCCTCCGGTGCGGGTACTGCTGCCCCTAGCGCCCAGATTGCTCCCCTCCGCCCTGTCCCCACCTACGCGCCCACGCGCCTCTGGTCCCCCCACCTCAATCCCCATCCCAGCTGGCGTCTCACGCCACTAGGGGCCAGGCTTCGGGAAGCTGGGGCTGTCCGCCGGTGAGTAGCCTCTGGTGAGCCCATGCTGGCTGCTCTGACCCCAGTCCCAGAGGTTTCCAGGACAGAACTGCATTTGGTGTCAAAACCCTTTTGCTCGTCCTGGAACTAAAGTTCAGTATGCATTTTTTCTTTTTAAGTTTTTCACTTAGAAAAGATACCGGGTAAATTAGAAACATGTTTGGGAAAGGAGTGAGCAATCAATGCTGGCATTTAAACGACACAAAAATGCCCACACCAGGCCACACGCCCAGGCGGCCGGTGCGCCCGGCGACGGAGCAGCGCCCTCTGGCGGTCTCACGGTGGGTCGTCTGTCTCTACCCTCAGGCTCCGGAAAGAGCAGGGAGAGTGGCTTCCCCAAGGCTGAGGAGAATGGGACCGCTCTTGGAAGGAAGGGAATTCAAACTGTGCGACGCCAAGGTCCTGAGGGATGCTTTTTGTGGTTCCCGGGCTAGTGCCCAGGCCAAGAACCTGGGGAAGGGGCTAAAAATCCTGCTTCCACTCTCAGTGGCTGCCTGCATTGATTCTTTTAAAAATTCAAATGCCTCTAAAACGAGTAACCCTTAAAACAAGGGCAAGTGGCCGGCTCCGTCAAAAAATCACCAAGGTCACCACCAAAAGACACTCTTCAACCATAGTATGTACATTATGTATGGTGGTGACATTTATTAAGTATCACTGAATCTTTTTACCCCTGTTATTAGTTCCTGGGCATCCTTTTGTACTCTGAACAGCAGTGTTATTTTAGGCTACCCCACCCCCAGTAGCCATTCCCTCTCTTTCAGTTTGCTCCTAGTTTTCTTGTTCCTTGTGTGTCCTACACGCTTCTGCCCTTTGGCCAGCTTCTCCTCATCCTCACAGCTGCTACCTGAGTTGAGGTTCACACAGCTTATTTTCTGGATGGGGGAATTCCAGTGGAAGCAGCTGGAGCCCGTCTGTGGCACACGGGATCCCAGATCCACAGGACTGCCTTGGGTCAGAAGTGGCCACCTTGCCAAGGCAGTAGAGTACTCCTGCTTTAGCTTCTCTAGCTGGAGTTTCTCTCCAGAAGAGTATGGCCACTCCTGCATCTGGTGGAAGGCAGAAGAGGTGAGGGTGCTGGTTTCTGAGGAAACAGGCAGGTTATCCCCCAGCCCCCATTCTTTTCCTCTGAACTTCTTTTCCCTGCCTGAAGGGTTTCCACTTATCCATACTGTCTGGTGAGAATTCCTCCAGCTTCATACCTTCGTTCTCTTTGAGCTATTTTCTGCTGTATTTATTGCTACACAACAAGTCACCCAGTGGCTTAAAACAAGAAACATGTATTTATTTGCTCCTGACTCTGTGGGTCAGCTGGGCGGTTTCTAGCCTGGCTCTGCTGGGCCTGTGTATGTGTCTATAGTGAGCTGGCAGGTCATTGGATGGTTTAGGATAGCCTTACCCACACATCTGGTGGTTAGCACACTGTCAGCTGGGGTGAAAGGGCGACTAGACCACTGACCAGCAGACGAGCTGACCCTAGGCTTCTAACTCTAACAGTGGGGGTCCGAGGATGGGGAGAGCAGAAGCCACAAGGCTTCTTGAGGTCTAAGCTGGGAACAGGCCACCCTTGCTTTTGCCACATTCTCTTGGTTTAATTGAGTCACCAGGCCGGGCCAGACTCAGGAGATGGGGAAACAGACTTCAGCTCCTGGTGGAAGGAACTGCAAAATATTGTAGTCATTTTTGCAACCCACACACTAGCCCTGTTTTTCCTTGGACACACTACCAATAAGTCAACACTTCCAAGATATTAAATCCCTTATTCATACCTAGGACAGGCAGCATAGCACAGCATTGAAACACACAAGTCCAGCAGTCAATGTGCGTGGGTTCAAATCCGCATTTATCAGATGTGTGTGTGACCCAGGAAAGTTAACTTATTACCTCTCTGGAATCTGTAAAAATGGAAGTTGTTGTAAATATTGAATAAGTTAGTCCATGTTAAGTAATTATGCTGTGTCTGGCACACCATAAGCGTCCGATAATTGTCAGCTATTGTGCCATGAGGGGACTCTTGGTTGCCTATCATGATTGCTGAGGCCACCAACACCGTCCATCTTCCACAGCTGCCCAAAGCCCCCTCCCTCTGCTGCTGACATTGTCAGTCCCAAGTGCCAGCTCTGCTGGTGTTTCCAGTGCCCCACTAAGAAGCCAGGGAAACAGCCCTGGCAGTTTTTACCAGCTTTTTCAGTGAATCCCATCTCTCTAGAGCTGGGACAACGAACTGTTACAAAAACAGTTCTGAAGTCAGACCCGAGGTTTGCTTCCAGCTCTTCTTCCCGAGGGACTTAGACAAGCTGATTCATCTCAGTTTCAGTTTCTTCGTCTGTGAAATGGAGGCAACAGCACTGCTCCCACAAAGCATGTAAGGCATAATATGAAGAATGTAAGAGCCTGTACTTCAAAAATGCTGGCACTCCCAGGACACAGAACCGTGTTGTCCCTCCCAGACGTGCTGAGAAATTGCCATGGATGAATACTTTTTCCCAGAAATATCCTTAGTCATTCATACCACCCTCCCTCCCTCAGTCCACTGAGATGGGCCAGGATCCTCGGGAACAAGCTGAGCTCTGCCTGCAGCTGAGGGGTGAGTGGCCCCTACCCTCAACTTCCGCAGACCTGACTGAGGTTCTGTTTTCAGCTTAACATCTCTGATACTTAGCATGTGATGTGGCGTGGTAGGGGCTCAACGCATATTTGATGAAAGAAAGAACAACTGGATGAGGATGTGGGAGAGGAAAGCCCACCTAGGTCCTCTACCCACCTAGGTCCATAACTGGGTCTATGAAATCATTTACAACAGGCAGATTAACAGGACAAGAGGCATTCATGTTTCTTGATTTTTAACATTACTTGGACAGGAGTGTCATAGGGCAAAAAGTGAATACCGAGAAAGGAGATGAAATTTGAGAGCTTGTATACCATCTTAATAGGGGAAGAGCAATTCCAGAGAAAGATGAACTGGTCCTTTGAAGAACAGATGGGAGATGTGATAGTTTTGTGACAAAGTCTGTCTGGGTGCGGTGTGACTCCTGTGTCCTCTCCTGTGACAGTCTTCCCCGGTTGGTGAAACTTCAGGGAGGGGATGGATGACAGTTGAGTTCCTTTTGGAGCATCTGTCTTTAGGCAGATAAGTGGAGTTTGGAAATAGCCTCTTCCTGCATTTGCTGTTTTGTAAGTGGCCTACAGCTCAAAATAATCAAAATAACAAAGTGACATGTTTGTCATTTCAAGGACTTCTGATAGTTTTTCTTTTCCTTGGGTGAAACTTTTTATTCTGGAAGACTTCCAAGCCAAGCCAACCCACTGGGACTGAAGGGGGGATGGTTCCAAGAACTGGGAGTGGGGTGGCACGCCTTACTTGGCTGCCAGTTACAGTCACTAGGGAAGCCCAGGCTTACCCAGGGATGTGAGTGTGATTGGCATGGGACCTGCCTTGGTGTTCAGAACTAGGAGTAGCCCTGATTTGTGCATTTCATCATTTTCATCATCTCCCCCAGGATTGAGTCCTTCCCAAGCTGACGATAAAGAGCCCCAGATTCCACTCATGGTTCCCACAGAGTTCAGACCACAGTGGATAATGAATGAGGCTCTGCAGGGGTTAAAAAGGATGCCATTTACCCAATCCCAATCCTTGGTGTGTGTTTGTGTGTGCCTAGACACAACTGGGGGAAAAAAAAAAGCCGCTCTTTGCAGCTTGATGCTTTAAGCAATTCATGAAATAAGTTAATATTCACTAATGTGTGCCAGCCAGAGTAAATGTGAGAGCCATTGTCAAAGGCAAGGCAGAGGATGAAGATGATGATGAGGCTGGCTTTCTGCAGAGCAGATCACAGGCCACAGCCTGTTCTTTGGGAGCCAGGGTCCAGAAGTCCTGTTAGGAAATCCATGATCCAGTCAGACAGGTGACCATTTTAACCAGTGGCCTGGGGAAGGGAGTGGGGGGGGGGCAGCAACTGCTTCTGCAATGATGGGACTAAAATATTCTCTACAGGAGTTCTTATCGTGGCTCAGTGGTAATGAAGCTGACTAGTAACCGTGAGGACTCAGGTTCAACCCCTGACTTTGCTCAGTGGGTTAAGGAGCCAGCATTGCTGTGGCTGTGGTGTAGGCCAGCAGCTATAGCTCTGATTCGACCCCTAGCCTGGGAATTTCCATATGCCGTGGGTGCGGTCCTAAAAAACCAAAAAAAAAAATAAGGATTAATATTCTCTACAGGAGTTCCAATCATGGTGCAGTGGAAACGAATCCGACTAGGAACCATGAGGTTGTGGGTTCAGTCCCTGGCATTGCTCAGTGGGTTAATGATCCAGCATTGCCGTGAGCTGTGGTGTAGGCTGCAGATACAGCTCGGATCTGGCACTGCTGTGGCCCTGGCATAGGTCAGAAGCAATAGCACTGATTAAACCCCTAGCCTGGAACCTCCATATGCCGCAGGTGCAGCCCTAAAAAGACAAAAAGCCAAATATATATATATATATACACATATACATATATATATATTTTTTTCTCTACAGAATTGGAGGAGAAAGTGGGAGTGGGGCTCCAGATAGGAAGAAAGCTAAGTTCATACTTTTGCTGCCCCCCCGCCTTTAATGGCTGCATCTGTAGCATATGGAAGTTCCCAGGACAGGAATTGAATCTGAGTCATAGCTGTGACTTACACCACAGCTTCAGTCATTCCAGATTCTTAATCCACTGTGCTGGGCCAGGGATTAGATCCTTACCTCCGCAGGGGCCCAAGCCAATGCAGTTGGATTCTTAACCTACTGTCCCACAGCAGGAACTACTGCCTTTCCCCCCACCCCCCACCCCCGCCCTGCCTGCTGCACTTTTAGCCTGGCTCTTTTGAAAGACAGATGTATGTACATCCATAAACACATCCACACATTCCTATAGTAGAAAGATGGTAGAAAAGTACAGAGAAGGCAAGTGGGCAGTGGTTGGAATTTGAGAAGACGAGGATCTTCTTGCAACGCATAGTTCTGGGATTTGGGAGGAAGATTGCCACCTTCATTAAAGGAGACATATGAACCCTGGATTTTAAATTTCAGTTTCCAAGAAGGGGTCTGATTGTTCAAAGGATAAGGGAAGTAAGGCCAAGGTTATGTTGGTTCTGAACTGAGCCCTAATGTCTCTTTGTGGCACTCAGACTGGAACACACAGGCTGCAAAAACCTTTGAAGTAAAGGGTAGTCCTGGGTCACTTAGCGCAGAATGAGATGGAGTGCTTGTTCAACCTTTCCAGGGCCCATCCCAGATCTACCTAAGCTTTAGGCACTGGGCTCTCTTAGGGGTTGGGCCAGAGGGCTCAAAATTTTATTTTATTTTATTTTATTTTTTTGTCTTTTTTGCCTTATCTAGGGTCGCACCCGCGGCATATGGAAGTTCCTAGGCTAGGGGTCTAACAGGAGCTGTAGCCGCCGGCCTACACCACAGCTCACGGCAACGCCGGATCCTTAACCCACTGAGCAAGGCCAGGGATCGAACCCGCAACCTCATGGTTCCTAGTTGGATTCGTTAACCACTGAGCCACAATGGGAACTCCCAGATTTTAAATATGTACCCCAAGTGACCTCAAGGTGCCTAAGTACCAAAGGCCTTTGTAGAGTAGGTAGATGGGAGTAGAGGAGGCCAGTGGCTCCCAAACCTGGCAGTTCAAGGATGGGCCCAGAGTTTTAAGAGCCAGGCTCCACCACTCACTGATGTGAGGTGGGCCCAGGACTTCGTATTCTTATGCCATTCCCCAGGTGATTACGATCATCACTCAGGATAGGTGTCCTTAGAAGGAATTAACTGGGAAGAAGCCTACCTGATCTGTTACTTGATTCTGGAAGTCTCCCCACATTGCCTCTTCACTGAGACTGAGGCATTCTGACCATACTCCAGGACAGGCCTAGGGAATGGAGATGCTGAGGCCATTGTGGTGTCACCACCCCCCGTGCCCCCAGCCAGATTTATTGAAATATAACTGACATATAACGTTGTGGAAATTTAAGGTGTACAACATGTTAATTTTTTTTTTTTTAATCTTTTTAGGGCAGCACTCTTGGCATATGGAGTTTCCCAGGCTAGGGGTCAAATTGGAGCTGTAACTGCTGGCCTACTCCACAGCCACAACAACGCAGGATGCAAGCCACATCTGAGACCTACACCACAGTTCACGGCAACACCGGATCCTTAACCCACTGAGCAAGGCCAGGGATCAAACCCATGTCCTCATGGATGCTAGTCAGATTTGTTAACCACTAAGCCACAATGGGAACTCCTACAACATGTTAATTTGATTCTTACATACCCAAAATGATTACCATCAGAGCATTAGCTAATACCTCCATCACATCTCATAATTAGCATTTATTTTTTTCTGGTAGGAACATTTAAGATCTACTCTTTTTTTTTTTTTTTTTTGCTTTTTAAGGCCACACCCATGGCATATGGAAGTTCCCAGGCTAGGGGTTGAACTGGAGCTACAGCTGCCAGCTTACCCCACAGCCATAGCAGCGCCAGATCCCATCCTCGTCTGAGACTTACTTACACCACAGCTCAAGGCAACGCTGGATCCTTAACCCACTGAGCAAGACCAGGGATCAAACCAACGTCCTCATGGATACTAGTCAGGTATCCATTAGGTTCATTACTGCTGAGCTGCAACAGTAACTCCTAAGATCTACTCTTTTAGCAACTTTCAGTTATACAGTATGGTATTATTAACTGAAATCAACATGCTGTACATTAAATTGCCTAGAACTTATTCATCTTATAACTGGAGGTTTGTCTCCTTTGATCAATATCTCCCCATTTCTTTGCCCACCCCCACCCCTAGCTCCTGGTAACCACTGTTCCACTCTTTGTTTCTATGCATTTGATTTTTTTTAGAGTCCACATATATGTCGTAACATAGTATTTGTCTTTCTCTGACTTATTTCAGTTAGCATAATACCCTCAAGGTCTATCCATATTGTTTCAAATGGCAGGATTTCCTTCTTTCTCATGGTTGCATAATATTCCATCATATCTTTATTAATTTGTCTGTTGAAAGACACATAAGTTGTTTCTGTATCTTGGTTGTTGTGAACAATGATACAGTGAACATGGGAGTACAGGTATTTCAAGATCCTATTTTCATTTTTTTTGTATATATACCCAGAAGTAGCATTGCTGGATCATATGGTAGTTTTATTTTTAATTTTTTGAGGAACCTCCATGCTGTTTTCCACAGTGGCTGCACCCATTTACATTCCCACCAAGAGTGCACATGGATCCCTTTTCTCCATCTCCTTGCCAACTTATTTCTTGTTTTTGTTTGTTTTTTGGTTTTTTCGGCTACCCATAGCATGCAGAAGTTCCCAGGCCAGGGATGAAACCCAAGCCACAGTAGCAACCTGAGTCATAGCAGTGACAATGCTGAGTCCTCAATTGCTAGGCCCCTAGGGAACACCTATCCCTTGTCTTTTTGTTGATAGTAATTCTAACAGGTATGAGATGAGTGGAACATTGTCTTGAAGTAGTTCGGGATTGATAAGAACCCCCCAAACAGGTTCAAAGTCAGCAGAGAATATGAATCAGAAAATCAAGACCCTCCCAAGGAGAATCAACTTTATCATATGCTTTTGGCCTCAAGAAAGGGAGTCTGGCCACCATTCTGCCCCTTGCACCTTAGAACAGTAGGCAGTGAAAAGTCAGCTGTAATGGAGTTCTAATACTCACACAGCACACATGTGTCTACACAGACTGAGGTTCTGCCTTCAAGTACCACTGGCCATAGGGACCATATTTTGGCCAGTGGGTGAACTTTTCGGCAACCTGGGCTTCAGCCCTCAGCTGTCACCTAGGGCAACCTTCCTTTTACAAAAAGCCTCTCGATTCTTAGCTGAAAATAACACTGTAACTTCTATTCAATGTCAAAATGGGCAGGGGGTCCATAAGATTAAAATTATTTTCATAGTAAGATGTTACTTGCCTTTTTCACTCTTCTGAACATATGAAGCTGTGTGTTTTGGGAATACTCAGGCTGATAGCACAACAAAGTGAGTCCAGAAGCAGATGTGAGATTCCATCTGTCTCTTATTAAGGTAAACATTTAAAATAATTGCAGGAATGTAAAATGGTGCCTCATTTCTCACTTTTTATTTTGGAAAATATAGGTTTTAAAAAAATCTGTTAATGTAGTAGGTCATTGCAATTGATCATTTTAATTTTTAAATACTTTTACATTTTCAGTTTAATTTTTTTTCATAGCCACGCTTGCCTGTGACATATGGAAGTTCCTGGACTAGGGGGTCAAATCAGAGCTGCAGCTGTAGCCTATGCCACAGCAACAGCCACACCAGATCCAAACTGCATCTATGACCCATTGCAGCTTGTGGTAATGCAGGATCCTTAACCGACTGAGTAAGGCCAAGATTGAACCCTTATCCTCACAGACGCTATGTTGGGGCCTTAACCTGATGAGCCACAACAGGAACTTCCTCAGTTTAATTTCTAATATGGTAAATAGAGTACTCTCTGAGGTCCTCAGTTATGTTAAGACCATAAAGGCATCCTGGGATCAAGAAGTTTGAGAACTGCTGCCTTATTTCTTGTCCAAATTGTATGTTGTTCCTTAGGCTCCACCCCTCAGTTTTCAGGTGTACAAACTTCCTTGCCAACCGTTGGGCTTCAGCTTGGTGACAGTCTGGCATCTTTCCAACAGCTGCCTCACAGCTGCCCACAGCCCTATGCATCTCTCCTGGTCACCTCTTCCACCTTCCAGAGTGAGAATGTGTTGCTTTGACTCAGGAAACTTTGGACGGTGACAAGGCATTCATGTGCAGTTGGGGGAACAAGGCAATGAAAAGGCACAGTCACTATTTGTGGGAAATATGGACAGGGAGGCAGCTGCCTGGGAGAATCCTATCCTCTATGTCCCACCAGTAACACCCTGGGGCGAAATTAGGTATTGTTCCCACCCTCCAGCCTTTTTCCCTTCCCTAGCCCCGGATTCCCAAGATCTCTGGACCTGCGCGCCCCCTCGTGGCTGTGCTTCTGCGTAGCCTTTTCTCTCTGGAGCTGCAGGAGGCGCACTAGGTTAGGATCTCAGGTCTGGGGATCGCCGCTCTGGAGCCCCATCTATGGGGATCTCCTTCGGTCTTCCCTTGACCTTCTGTCACGTGGCGAATCACATGGTGGCTAATTCTATTCCGCTTCTGCCTCTATCCCTGCCCTTTATGGGTGCTAGGCTTGTGAATTCCTCCCTCCCTCCCCCATTAGTGGGTGACAGTGTATGCATGGGAGAAATAATGTGTGGTGCGAACTGGATCAGGGTCTGAGGATTGCGATACCAAACTTCCATTCCTTACCAATATGCCTTTGAGCAAATTACCTGATGTCTAAAGCCGCTCTGAAGACTGGCAATTGAGGGATATTCTACATTAGGGTCAGATTCCTTCAGGAGGGGGAAAGTGAGTCTGGACCCTCTGAATCTCATTGGCTTAGGCAGGATTCCTTGCTGCTCCGTAGCGCTAAGGTCGTACTTTATGCATTCTAGTGTGGGCATCCATACCATAAGACCCAGTCCTTCTAGGGCTTTTTTCTGGGATCCTCCTATTGTAAACAGGACTCAAGTGGTCTACTATGAAATCCCAGAATGCCTCAAAGTGGGTAAACAGATGAACACTTGGACCCAGGCTTACTCAATACAAAATAAAGCTCTACAATCGAGGAACGAAACACCGAAGTATCTTTTAATCCAACTCTGTAAATTCAGAATGAGAATATCCTCAAACTGAACATATAGGGGATTGGGAGGAAGTTTCAGAGAAAGCAGGGTATCCTTGGGTACCAGCCTAAGGGCTCTCCTACCGTTCTGACCCAGAGTCCATTAGCAGGAACCTCACTGCCCCTTAAGCAAATGCAACCATCTTAATGTAGAGGTTTCCATGGAAACCATCAAAGAGTGATCCCCTTTCCTTTCCTACAGATGTTTCTCTCACCCCTCCCCCCAACAGTCGCTTTTAGATGCGGCCTGGAACTGGATTCTATACAAATACTATTTGCAAAGGTTACCATTTCCCCCTTTCAATCTATGTTTCAAGAAAGTAGAAACTGTTTCTTTCATTTACACATGAATGCCCTTCAGGCACATGGGAATTTGTTTTATTAGTCTTACTACTTTTGTGTAATAATTTTAAATTTAAAAAATTATTAAAATTTTATTAAAGTATAGTTGATTTACAATGTATCTAAATTTAAATTTTTTCTAAAAAATTTTCAAATGAAAAACGTTCAACATGTTTGAAGAAAATCTGTTTTTTGTCAAGAATGATAAGAGGTTATGAAATAAATACCATTTTCTACAAAAGGAACTCCTAGATTGTAAGCTTAGACCTTATTAGGGGGTATGGTGAAGATGGCATGGACTAAAACTTTATCTTTGAAGCACAAGAAGAATATAGGTAAACCTTTAAAATATAATGTAGATATTTGGGGAAATTTTCAAAATCATTAATATTAAAAAACATCAATTAATCATGCTTCCACAGTGCTTTCCTGTTGTTTCCCCAGCAGCCCCCTCACCCTTCACAACCTTTCAAACTTTTACAAGGAGAAACTCAGCCAGTGTGAACACCTGCTGCTATTGTCCTAGACAAAGGTTGGGTAAAGTATGGTCCTTGGGCCAATTCTGGTCAGGGGCCTGTTTTTCTATGGCCGGTCAGCTAAGAATGTTTTTTACATTGTTAAAAGGCTGTAAAAACAAGCAGATGCACAAAGATGAATCTGCGACAGACTAGGTATCCACCCCCCTGGCCATGTCTGATCTGCACACCATCTCTGCTGTTGGCTGCTGGAATCCTGGTGAAAGGTGGCTTTTCTTCCATCCAGGCAGCAATGACAAGAGGTACAGCTGAAGTTGCCATGCCGACAGGGAATTCGGTTCTTAAAATAGTCGACTGTGCTCAGGCATTTTTGGGGTGGGTGGGTTTGGAGGGAGGGTGTTAGGGAGAGGGGTGGGGAGAGATGATAAAGGAGTGAGTCAGACCCAACTGGTGACAGCTGTTCCATCATCTCTCTGGTAATAGGGCAGGAGGGGACTCTCTAAATCGAGGTCTGAAAGAGACATTTTCCATTCAAAGAGTAGGGATAGCTCTGTTTTCCTGCCTGACAGGAGGAAATTCCCCTCACCACTACTCCTCCCTCCCTCCTCCCCGCTGCCTCCTCCCTGCAGAGTGGGAAACACGCCCATCTCACAAAGAGCTGCAGCGAGGGACTGGGTGAGCTGGGGATTAGTCTGTGCACGGGTGGGTGAGACGAGCCCACTCACACGTGGCAGCCTCAGCCTCAGAGGTTCCTCCATGGGAGTCCTGAGTCTCATAATCTTCGTTGTAGTCATCATCGTCATTATCAAGGAACCAAAATGAAACTGTCACTAAAAATGTATCTTTTATTGAGATAGACCAAGCAACCAACAATCGTTCTTTAACAATCTCCTGTCACCCCTTTGTCGTCAACCTTGATGTCTGGAAAGGTGAACTAAATTCTTTTTTAAAAAACTAGTAGGGAATTCCTCTTGTGGCTCAGTGGAAACAAACCTGACTAGTGTTCATTAGGATGCAGGTTTGATCCCTGGTCTCGCCCCTAAAAAACCAAAACAAAAACCTATAGGAAATATTATTATATATATATATATGTGTGTGTGTGTGTATAACATAAACTTTACCATTAAAGCTAGGTAGTTTTTTTTTTTGTTTTGTTTTTTGGCCACGCCAATGGCATTAGGAAGTTCCCAGGCTAGGGATCAAACCCAAGCCACTGCCCTGACAACACTGGATCTTTAACCCACTGTGCCATAAGGAAACTCCTAAGCCTTTTTTTTTTCTTTTCAGGGCCACACCTGTGGCATATGGAGGTTCCCAGGCTAGGGGTCGAATCGGAGCTACAGCTGCCGCCCTACACCACAGCTACAGCAACACAGGATCCGAGCCACTACTTCCACCTCTGCCACAGCTCACAGTGACATACTGGATCCTTAACCCACTGGTCGAGGCCAGGGATCAAACCCGAATCCTCATGGATATTTCCGACAGGTTGGTAACCTGTGGAGCCATAACGGATGCCACCTAAGCCGTTTTTAAACTGTACAACTTAGTGATATTAAGCACATCCACATTACTGTGCAACTGTCACCACCCTCAGAACTTTTTATCATTTCATGTTCTGAAACTCTATGCACAGCTCCTCATTCTCTACCTGTCCCCCCAGCCCCAGGCAACCACTATTCTACTTTCTGTCTCTATGAATTTGGCTGTCTTAGGAATCTTATGTAAGTGAAATCATACAGTATTTGTTCTTTGTGTTTGGCTTATTTCATATATTTAAGATTCATCCATGTTGAACCAGGGTTCAGAATTCCTTATTTTTATTTTTTATTTTTTTTTAAATGACGTAACAATTTTATTTCAATTATAGGTGTACAAAGATCATCACAAGTCAATGTGATAGATTTTGTGTCCCAAACCCACAGTGCATCCCCCCACCCCCCAAATTGTCTTATTTGAAAAACCAAGGTTTTCCAAAATCTGTGAGTCATTGTCTGTTCTTCAAAGAAGTTCACTGTGTCTCTTTAGTTTCCACATGTAAGAGGTAGCATTGGGTGTTGCTGTCTAATTGTCTGACTGGTTTCACTTTGCGCGATAATTTCTAGGTCCATCCATGTTGCTGTAAATGTTGTTATTTCGTCCCTTTTAATGGCTGAGTAATATTCAATTGTGTGTATGTACCATATTTTCCCTATCCACTCCTCTGTCGATGGGCATTTAGGTTGTTTCCATGACCTGGCTTCTTCCCTCTCTAGCTGCTTTAGATGTAAAGTTAGGTTGTTTATTTGAGCTTTTTCTTGTTTCCTGAGGTTGGCTTGTTTTGCTAAATACTTTCCTCTTAGAACTGCTTTTGCTGCATCCCAGAGGTTTTGGAGTGTTGTATCTTTGTTGTCATTTGCTTCTAGGTATTTTTTAATTCCTCTTTGATTTCTTCAGTGATCCATTGGTTGTTTAGTAGCGTGTTGTTTAGTCTCCACGTGTTTGTATTTTTGGCCATTTTTTTCTTGTTGTTGATTTCCAGTTGTATAGCATTGTGGCAGAGAAGATGCTTGATATGATTTCAGTTTTCTTAAAGTTACTGAGGCTTGATTTGTAGCCCAGTATGTGATGAATCTTAGCGAATGTTCTGTGCGCACTTGAGAAGAATAATTGTGCATGGATGATTTAGTATCTTTACTGTATATATGCCTTTCCTGGTGAGCCTTGTCATTTGTGGTGTTTTTGTTTCTGGTTGTGGCCTTTCTTTTCTGACTAGAGAAGTTCCTTTAAGATTCGTCGCAAAGCTGGTTTAGTGTTGCAGAAATCTCTTAGCTTTTGCTTATCTGTAAAGGTTTTGATTTCTCCTTCAAATCTGAATGAGAGCCTTGCAGGGTAAAGCAATCTTGGTTGGAAGTTTTTCCCTTTCATCACATTAAGTATATCATGCCACTCCCTTCTGGCCTGCAGAGTTTCAGATGAGAAATCTGATGATAACCTTATTGGGGTTCCCTATGTCATTTGTTTCTTTTCCCTAGCTACTTTCAATATTTTCTCTTTGTCTTTAATTTTGGTCATTTTGATTAATATGTGTCTCGGGGTGTTCCTCCTTGGGTTTATTTTATATGGTACTCGTTGCGCTTCCTGGATTTGAGTGTGTGGTTCCTTTCCCATATTAGGAAAGTTTTCGGCTATTATCTCTTCAAATATTTTTTCTGTCCCCTTCTCTCTCTCTTCTCCCTCTGGCACCCCTATAATACAGATGTTGGTGCGTTTAACATTATCCCAGAGTTCTCTGAGACTCTGCTCATTTCCTTTCAATCTTTTATCTCTTTTCTCTTCCGCATTAGTGATTTCCACTAATCTGTCCTCCACCTTGCTGATTTGTTCTTCTGCCTCCTGTATTCTACTGTTGGCTGCTTCTAAGGAATTTTTTATTTCAGTTATTGTATTTTGCATCTCTTCTTGTTTAATTTTTACATCTTGTATTTCTCTTCTCAGTGTTTCCTGTAAATTATCAGTCTTTGCCTCCAGTTTATTTCCAATGCCTTGCATCATCTTCAGCATCAACAGTCTGAAGTCTCTTTCTGGGAGGCTGGTAATCTCATCACTGAGCTGTTTTTCTGGGCTTTTCTCTTTCTCCCTTATCTGGGTTAGAGTTTTCTGTCTTTTCATTTTTGTAGGTTTTTGGTGTGGTGACCTTTGTGTGGACAATAGAGTTGTAGCCTCTCTTAGTTCAGGTGTTTGCCTCCCCTGTGGCTAAAGTTGGTATGGAGGGGGCTTGCTGTAGGCTTCCCAATGGGAGGGACTGATGCCTGCCCACTGGTAGGTGGGGTTGATTCCTCTTCCTTTGAAGGATGGGGCTTTGTCTCTGGATGAGATTAGAGGCTGGCTGTGTGCCTGAGGGGTCTTTAGGTAGCCTGTTTACTGATGGGTGGGACTCTGATCCCACCTGAATTATTGTTTGGCCAGGGGCTTCTCAGGGCTGATGGGAGGGACCAGGTTTTCCCAGAAATGGCCCCCTCCAGAGAAATGCAGGCTGTCCAGTGTTCCCGAGACCTTTGCCTCCAATGCCCTTCCCCCACAACAAGGCACAGTCACCCCTGCTTTCCCAGGAGATCCTCCAGGAATTGCAGTCAGGTTCCACCTGGATTCCTATGGAGACTGCTTTGCCCTGGGACCCAGTGCACGTGAAAGTCTGTGTGTGCCTTTCAAGAGTGGGGTCTCTGTTTCCCCCAGTCCTGTGGAGCTCCTGCACACAAGTCCTGCTGGCCTTCAATGCCAGATGCTCCAGGAGCTCTTTCTCCCTGTGCCCGATCCCCAGGTGTGTGGTTTTGACATGGGGCTCAGAACTCTTAGTCCTGTAACTGAGTCTCTGTGATGCAGTTACTTTCCAGTCTGTGAGGCTTCCCACCCGGGAGGTATGGGGTTGTTTCTATCGCATAATCGCCCCTCCTACCTCTTGATGTGGTCTCCTCTTTGTCTTCTGGAGTAGAATATGTTTTCTGAAAGTTTACAGTCCATTTGGTTGAAGGCTGCTTGGCATTTGGTTGTAGTTTTGTTGTTTTTTGGGAGAGAAGTTGAGCTCCAGTCCTTCTATTCCACCATCTTAATCCAATCTCCCCAGAATTCCTTATTTTTAAAGGCTGGATAATATTTCATTGTATGTATATATACGTTTTGTGTATCCATTTATCCATCAATGAATACTTGGTTTGTTTCCATCTTTTGGCTACTGTGAATAAGGTTGCTATGACTTCCAACATACAAATAGCTGTTTGAGTCCCTGATTTCAGTTCTTTTGTTGGTTATGTTTATTTTCAGCAAGAAAACAGTAAGCCAGTTGAGATCCCACCCAGGGTGCAGAAGATGCTAAGGCAGCATTTTCTTATCTTTTCCAGCCTGTCCATTCAGAATCCATCTCTTATGTGGCCAGCAACACCTGGTCCCCTGTTTTCCTTCCTCCAGGCGCTAGCCCTCTGCTCTTACTGCTCACTGCCAGGAGGTCAAGGCCCTGGAGACTTCTGGTCTCAGATCCTTCATCAAGGACAGTGGAGAACTTTAAGGTTGATAATTCTTTTGTATTTTTCATAGTTGGGCATCATTAAACTAAAATGTTCTAGGTTTAATATCAGTTGTATGTTTTAGCATAATTTCAATGTGTTTTTGGTATAAAGGACCCATTTCCCACCAGGATCAGGGAAGAGAAGGACTGAGTGGATAGGCATATCACTAGGAATTTTTGGATTGGGAATGGGAACATGGGCTTCAGTTGGTCTCAGGCTGAAGGGAAGAAATTTTTTTGGGGGGAGGGTGAGTCTTTTTCCAGCAGCACCCACGGCATATGGAGGTTCCCAGGCTAGGGGTCGAATTGGAACTGTAGCTGCTGGGCTACACCACAGCCACAGCAACAAAGGATCCAAGTCGTGTCTGTGACATACACCATAGCTCATGGCAATGCCGGATTCTTAACCCACTGAGCAAGGCCAGGGTTTGAACCTGCATCCTCTTGGATACTAGCTGGGTTCGTTACTGCAGAGCCATGATGGGAACTCCCAAGGGAAGGAATTTTGTTGCATACCTGGGCAAGATTTTTTTTTTTTTTTCTGGAGGTGTTCCTCTTTTTTAATTTTTATTTATTTATTTATTTATTTATTTATTTATTTTTTGCCTTATCTAGAGCCACACCTGTGGCATATGGAGGTTCCCAGGCTAGGGGTCTAACAGGAGCTGTAGCTGCCGGCCTTCGCCACAGCCACAGCAACGAGGGATCCGAGCCACGTCTGCAACCTACACCACAACTCATGGCAATGCCGGATCCTTAACCCACTGAGCGAGGCCAGGGATGGAACCCGCAACGTTATGGTTCCTAGTTGGATTCGTTAACCACTGAGCCACGAAGGGAACTCCTGGAGCTGTTCCTCTTGATGCTGATCAAAAGGAAGTTGGGCCATGGATAAAGCTGACACCTAGGGAGGAGGGCAAATCTAAGAGAATAGCAGAATATGGTGCTAGAGTCCTGATCATGCAGTTCCTGAAGCTTACTCTACTCCAGTTATTTGTTAGGGAGTTAACAAATTGCCTTATATTTTAAGCCTATTTTGGTAGAGTTTTCTGACTCTCAGGACCAAAAACATCCTTTGTTTCTTACCCAAGAGAAATGGAGTCATTACAAGGTGTAAGCAGGGAGAGTCCAGGGAGAGGTGACATGATTAGATCTGCCTCACATGATCACCCTGGACCCTGGCTGCAGTGGGAAATGGATTAGTAGGGCACTGGGGTGGTTGCAGTGAGGGGTGGGCTACTGCATTAGTTCCAGAGAGAGGTTATGGAGGAGAGAGAGGAGATCGGGGAGATTATAAGAAGTTAGGTAAGTTTGGCAGAAGTTAGTAAGTTTTCTATATGAAATCACATTGATCCCCGCCAAACACGGATACATAAATTCTAATGTCAATGACTGTCCAAAGCCCCTGCCCCATTTCTACTGATTTGGGGGAATAGGAAAGAGATTTTCATCTCCCATGGACATTTCTGCCTCATGGGCTCCCACTTCTGCCAAGTCATGACTGGTGTGAAACTTGGTCCTTCACTGGTTTCTTTTTATTTCTTCTTTTTCTTTTTTTAGGGCCACACCCATAGCATATGGAAGTTCCCAGGCTAGGGGTCAAATTGGAGCTACAGCTGCTGGCCTATACTGGCAGCTATCGCAACTTGGGATCCTTAATTCACTGAGTGAGGCCAGGAATGGAACCTGAGTCCTCATGGATCCTAGCCACAGTGGGAACTCCCAGTCCTTCACTGGTTTCTACAGCCCCTTATGCGGACAGTCCTGGTGAGGTAGGCATCCACTGCAGTTTCTGCCACTTTGTCTCAACTTTTCCTCCTCGCAACCCTCCACTCAACCTCTTCCCTCATGGGTTACTTGGGAAGCTCTGATTTTTCTCCTTTAAATGGTGGGAAAAAATTCAGCTTTCCCAGGTCCTTCCCTCCAACTCACACATCTGGCTTCATGGGGAAGGGGAAAAAAAAAAAAAGCCTGACAAGACAGGTGGGTTCTAAACAGACTCAGCTCTTTCACTGCTGAAGCCCTGGTTCAGTCCCTGGTCTGGGAACTGAGATCTCACATCAAGTGGCTGCATGCTGTGGACCCAAAATTTTTTTAAAATAAAATAAATTCACAGCCAGCTTTCTACTGTTGCCCTCCCAGGGATAAGGACACTTGTCTCTCATGACTAGATGGATTCCTCGAAGGCAGGGCTACGTTGTCCCGATCTCTGTGTTGTTTACCACACTTAGAACAGTGTGTGGCACACACAGGCCCTCGTGGAGCCAGTTAAACCCTGCTTGTTGCAAAGTAACCTACCCACAGGCCCTAGCAAGATCAAACAGTGTCCTCAGGACGACGAGGAGTTTAAGAGACACTGATTCATTAAGGGCTCTTTTGCCCAGACTTGAAATGATTTCATGAAGCAAATATTTGTGGGGCATTTCCTGCATGCAGCACGCAGTGGTCTGTGGAGCTGGGGTGTGCGGAGATGAAGTCATCCCTGTGCTCTGGAGGGTCCCACCGTGGAGGGGAAGACACACACTGCCTTTCGGGACCAAAGCAGGAGTTCCTGCATGTGGATCATGGGGTTCCAGAAGGAATGGATTCTGCTTGGGATGGGAAGGTGAGTCAAGAGGGTTTACAGAGGATATGACACTATCGTGGGCACTTGGGCACCGTGGAGAGGTGAAAAAGTACCTGGCCCCCTCTTAGAGTGAGGAGTAGTCAGCATAGCAAGTGTACCTGGATCTGGGATGGAGGGGAAGGCCAAGGCTGGCCAGGTCTTGTCATGCTTTGCCCAGGAGAAGTGCTGCTTTCCTGGAGGAGATGGTTGAGTACCCAGCAGTCTTTGGCTCCATTCTTTTTGTCCATTCTTCCTTCCATCCATGCCAGGGAAGAACGGGGGTGGAATGGGCAAAAATGTTTTAAGATCTTCTCTTCCCTTAGTCAGCCTCCTCGGCTGCTGACATTCTGGTTCCCTGTTTCTAAGAGGGAAGAAAGTGGATTGAAAGTGAAAACAACTCATGAGAAGGAGTAAAAAGCAGCTGCAAGTACAACACTTCTTTGGAGATGGAATGACAACATGAGATAAGATCCTAAATAAATATCTTGCATGGTACTACTTGCAATTAGTTTTAGAAATTGTTTTAAAAGCTGCCACTGGAGAAAAGATAAAACGAGGCTGTATTTCATTAGTGGCTCCCTTAATTTTATGGTATTTGCCAGCAAGCCCCATTAAAGCTCTCTGTAATTAAAGACCAGTTCTGGGTCCTGTAATTTAGAGCATTATCAAAATATGGCAAGTGACTGGAGGTAGGGAAATGGAAACAAACACCACTTTCATAAGGTCCTCAGAGATCACACAGAGTGTGAATTTTAAAAGCTCAGCCTTGTGAACTGCCCTTGCCAGAGGGGTCTTGTCCACATCAATGTTTTCCATTTGATGGGCAAGCAGTCACATTTTTATTATCCCACAGTAGTGTAGGCAGAGAAGTAAATCGGTTCTTTTATTAAAATGACTTATTGTGATACAATTCTTGTAATATAAAATTACTACTTTCAAGTGTACAATTGAGGGTTTTTAGTATATTCATAATGTTGTACAGCCATCACCATTATCTAATTCTGGGACATTTTTATCACCTTCAAAAGAAATCCATACCTATTAGTAGTCAGAAATCCACCCCAACCCCCAGCCACCACTAATCTACTCTCTGCCTTTGTAGATTTGCCTGTTCTGGAGATTTCATATACATGGAATCAGGTAGTATATGGCCTTTTGTGACAGGCTTCTTTTACTCAGAATATTTTCAAGGTTTAAGGTTCATCTTTTTGGAGTATGTATTAAGAATTCATTCCCTTTTTTTTTTTCAGTGTGCAGTGACTTGATGTGGGATCTCAGTTCTCACGCCAGGGACTGACCTGGGCAGCAATGGTGAAAGCACAGAATCCTAACCACTAGACCGCCAGGAAACTCCCAAGACTTCATTTCTTTTTATGGCTAAATCATACTCTGCTGTCTGGATATATCACTTTGGTTTATCCACTCATCTCTCTCTCTCTCTTTTTTTTGCATTTTTGCGTTTTTTAGGGCTGCACCCATGGCATATGGAGGTTCCCAGGCTAGGGGTTGAATCGGAACTACAGCTGCTGGCCACAGCAATGCCAGATCCAAGCCACATCTGCAACCTGTGCCACAGCTCATGGCAATGCCAGATCGTTAATCCATTGAGCAAGGCCAGGGATCAAACCCACAACCTCATGGTTCCTAGTCGGATTCATTAAACACTGTGCCACAACGAGAACTCCTGTCCACTCATCTCTTGATGAACATTTGGGTTGTTTCCTCTTTAAAAAAAATTTTTTTTTATGGCCACTCCTGTGGCATATGGAAGTTCTGGGGCTAGGAGTCAAATTGGAGCTGCAGCTGCAGGCCTATACCACAGCCACAGCAACATTGGATCTGAGCTGCATCTGTGACCTACACCACAGCTTGCAGCAATGCTGGATCCTTTAATGCAATGAGCGAGGCCAGGGATCAAACACGCATCCTCACTGACACAACGTTGTGTTCTTAACCCACTGAGCCATAACGGGAACTCCCTCCACTTTTTAACTATAATGAATAATGCTGCTATGAACACTCCTGTGCAAGATTTTGTGCAAACCTATGTTTTTAGTTCTCTTAGGTACATACCTAGGTGTGGAATTGCTGGGTCTTGTGGTAAATCTTTTTCGTTTTGTTTTGTTTTGCTGTTCGAGCCTGTGGCATGCAAAAGTTCTCAGGTGAGAGACTAGACCCACACCTGTGCCACAGCAGTGCAGATCCTTAACCCACTAAGCCACTGCGGAACTCCAAATCTATGTTTAACCTTTTGAGGAGCTGCCATGCCGTTTTTCAGCAGCAGCAGCATTTTAATTTCCCAAAAGCAATGTATGAGGTTTCCAATTTCCCCACATCCTCACCAACACTTGTTACTGTCTATTAGTTTTTCATTACAGCCCTTCTTAGGGTGAGGAGAGGTATTGTAGTTAATCCATCTTTTAACCATGAACATAGCTGTCCTTTGCCTTTGCAAAGGACAATGTGCTTTGTAAAGGACAGTGTGCAAAGGACAATGTACTATGTGGTTGTAAACCACATAGATTCTCTCCACATTAGGCCAGCAGGAAAGAGTCAGTCTGTGGTCCTGCTTCTCCTGTTCCCTCCATCAGGAACTGACCTGGAGACACTCGGGACCCAGGACACCGCAGCAGGCGGTGAGCAAGAGCCCCATGAATGGACTCCTAATCCTGGTTCTGCCGTGTCTTAGCTGGGGTGACCCTGGGTAAGTTACTAAACCTTCTGATGCCTCATCTCTAAGATGAGAATCATTTAAGTAGTGTTGCCTTCTGTCGAGGACTTGAAGAAACACCCCTTTCACATCTTACCGTCTCTGAAATCAGGACATGTCTCAACAAACAGGCTGTAGTCAGGACATAGTTGTCTCTTGCCTGGGCATCAAAACTTGCTGACTGTCAGCTGCCGGGGATAAACCCCAGAGCAGTAGTGGAGCCTCCTTTTAGTGATGCTGCACCACCAAGCTCTTGGCACCTAGGATGACCAGGTGGGGAAAAACGGGCCACTGTGATTCTGAGTCAAAGGGTGATGAGAAGATTGGACCCTAAATGTGAGGAGGTTTGGGGATACTGTAACCAATTTCTTTCACTTGTATTTTTCTTTTTAAGATTTGTGGCAAACATCTTTAAACCTAAAAGAGCTCTTCAGGGAGTTCTCTGGTGGCTCAGTGGGTTAAGGATCAGGCATTGTTGCTGCTGTGGCGCAGGTTGCTGCTGTGGCGTGGGTTCGGTCCTGGCCCAGGAACTTCCACACGCCATGGATGCGGCCAATAAATAAATAAATAAATAAATAAATAAACTCACTCTTTCAGTGAGTACAAAATAAAAATTGCAAGTACTCAGAAACTCTTGTGTCAATTAATTGTCTTTTTTGTTTTTTTTTTTTTCTTTTTTAGGGGACCATACAGTTACAAGACAGATTACAGTCACTGATGAAATGCAGGTACCTGCTTCCCACGATGAGAAGCTGTTGAGAGAACGGGATGAGACACTGTGTGAAATACTTACGACAGGGCTTGGCAAGAAGCAGTCAGTCCTGTCATCAACATTGATGGTTAAGAGTGCTATTAATAATAGCATACCTTCTTGGCTAGTATTAGGACATGTGTAACGATTGCTTTCTGTGAATGACCCCCTCCTCTGATTGTTCACTGAGCAGCTAATCCTGGGGGAGGGAAAAACCATAATTAATGCTTATTTCTTTTATAGATCTCAGAAAAAAAGTCAATAAAATCAGCTGGCCCAATGAATACAACATTTGAAACAATGTCAGAGACTCAGGGAAAAGGCTTTTGGTGGGGGGGCGAACCTGAGGCATCTGAAAGTTTGCAAGACTGGAAGGTGACACCAAGATGTTGACCTCCTCTCTGGGGACACTTACTGGAAACCATACAGGTCCGTCCTGCCCAGCAGTTGATTTCTGGGCCCCAGAGGGTGTATGTGGTTCTCCCACTCTCTCTGTGAAGCCCACTAACTCTGCCATCTGGTGCATGGATCTCTTCCCTGTGCTGGGCTCTGTGACTGCATGTTGGTAGCTTGAAATTTGGCCTGAGGAGTGAGTATGTACATGACAAGAATTGGCAAACACCATAAATCTGGACTTTTTATTTTTCTTTTCCATTATGGTTTCTCACAGGACATTGAATATAGTTCCCTGTGCTGTAGAGGACCTTGTTTATCTGTCGATATATAAGAGTTTGCATCTGTTAATCCCAAACTCCCAATCCATTTCCCACCCCACCCGTGGCAACGACAAGTCTGTTCTCTATGTCTGTGAGTCTCTGTTTGTTTTGTAGATAGTTCATTTGTGTCATATTTTAGATCCACGTATAAGTGATATCATATGATATTTATCTTTCTCTTTCTGACCTTCTTCACTTAGTGTGATAATCTCTAGTTTCTTCTATGTTGCTGCAAAGGCATTTTTTCATTCTTTTCATGGCTGAGTATTATTCCCTAGTATATATATGTACCACATCTTCTTAATCCATTTGTCTGTGTTGGGCACTTGGGTTGTTTCCATGTCTTGGCTATTGTGAGTATTGCTGCTGTGAACATAGGGGTGCATATATCTTCTCAAGTTAGAGTTTTGTCCAGATATATGCCTCGGAGTGGGATTGCTGGGTCATATGGTGACCTCCATACTGTCTAGTCAGGATATTTTTTTTTGGGGGGTGCCAAACCTGAGGCATCTGGAAGTTCCCAGGCTGGGGGTTATAGGGGTTGAATTGGAGCTGCAGCTGTCGGCCATACACCATAGCTATAGCAACTTGGGATCTGAGCTGTGTCCGGGACATACACCACAGTTTACAGCAACACCAGATCCTTAATCCACTGAGTAAGGCCAGGGATCAAACCTGCAACCTCATGGTTCCTAGTCGGATTTGTTTCCGCTGTGCCAGGATGGGAACTCCAGGATTTTTTTTCAAGTTAATTTACTAGCATATCACTGCATCAAATGTACTGAGTTCCTGGGGTGGAGGTGGTGTCTGTAAACTCAGTCTCAGACACAAGTGGAGGGCCCTCACTGGATCAGCAGCGATGTTTGAGCCTTTGAAGTGTTTTAGCACCACAGGAATTTGCCCTTCTTCCTGGATACACATTCTTGCAACACTGTTCATTTCCATGTGTCTTTCTCTGAGGTGTGGGTGACCTGCTAAAAAGTTCTTCTTGTTTCTGTGAAAGGAAAATCAACATGGAGTCAGCATGGCAAAGAATGTTCTGTAAAATGGAACTGGGAGGGAGTTCCCATGGCGGCTCATTAGAAACGAACCTGACTAGGACCCATGAAGATGTGGGTTTAATCCCTGGTTTTACTTTGTGGATTAAGGATCTGGTGTTGCTGTGAACTGTGGTGTAGGTCGAAGACGTGGCTTGGATCGTATATTGCTGTGACTGTGGAGTAGGCTTGCACCTGCAGCTCTGGTTCGACCCTTAGCGTGGGAACTTCCATATGCGCAAATGTGGCCTTAAAAAACAAAACAAAACAAAACAAAACGAAAAAGGAACTGGGAGGCCATGGAGGAAGCATGACTTACACACACCTCGGCCTGGATGGAATCTGAACTTTGACCACTTACGGCCTTAACTCAGGCATTCAAAACATCTGTCCTATGTTCCAGAAACTCAAGATACTTATCAGACCCTTCCCCTAAAATAACCCATGATGACCTACCCTTAAGGACAAATATTTCTTTCTTGCATCAGGGTCCATCCTAGTTCCTGCCAGACAACTTAACAACCTTGTGGCCTTTACCTTTATAAGCCCCTGACTCTTTCTCTTCCCTGGAACTCTTTCTGTTTCACACAAATCTGTATCTGCTGAATTGCAATTCCTAAGACCCCAAATAAACTCTTTTCTTATTTTCAGCGTTCTGTGCTTCTCAGTTGACATGTTTCAGCTGCCAAACATCTTCCAGACGCTCCACAAAGCTCTTCATGGTTTCTATGTGGCTGGAGTTAGATAGAGTTCAGGCTTCTGAGGGCTGAGTCAGGACGAGAGTGGAATAGAAACACAAGCACAACAAAAGAAGAAAATGATGCCTGTTTGACATCTGGAAAGAGGATGGAGACAGGCTTTCTCTGAATTCCTCAGTAAAGGTGGATCCCACTGAAAATATTAGCCTGTTGGGATGCACAGATTTCTTGCCCCCCTCCAGTTCCCCAAGGAGAACTCTGTAACTGCCCGGGTTCTCAGCTCCTTCCCTCAACTCTCCTAATGAGGCTTAGAAGATAGAGAAATTCAGACCTAGCAAGAGAAAATGGGGAGAAGAGAAAAGAAAGCCAAGGTGTCCTTGGGGGAGAAGGCTGTGTGAGGAGGGAGGGGTTGCAGGAGCTGTAGGGGAAGGGGGGAAGCAGATGGTGAGGAGGGGGGCAGAAAAGGGAATAATGATTATTTGATTATTTAAAAAAATTTATTATAGTTAATTTACAATTTTGTGCCAACTTCTGCTGTACAGCAAAGTGACCCAGTTATATATATATATATATATATATATATATATACATTCCCTTATATTATCATCTTTCATCATGGTCTATCCCAAGAGACTGGATATTGTTCCTTGTGCTATACAGCAGGACCTCATTACTTATCCATTCTAAGTGTAATAGTTTGCATCTACCAACCTCAAATTCTCATTCCATCCCACTCCCTCCCCGTTTCCCCTTGGCAAACAAGTCTCCTCTAGGTCTGTGAGTCAGTTTCTGTTTCGTAGATAAGTTCATTTGTGCCATATTTTATTTTTTATTTTTGTTTTTTTGTCTTTTGTCAATTTTTTTAGGGCTGCACCCACAACATATGGAGGTTTCCAGGCTAGGAGGTCAAATCGGAGCTGTAGCTGCCGGCCTACACCACAGCCACAGCAACACAGGATCTGAGCCACATCTTCAGCCTACACTGAAGCTCACGGCAACACTGGATCCTTAACCCACTAGGCAAGGCCAGGGATCGAACATGCCTCCTCACGTATGCTAGTCGGGTTCGTAAACCACTGAGCCACAATGGGAACTCCCATTTGTGCCATATTTTAAATTTCACATATAAGTGACATCATATGGTATTTGTGTTTCTCTTTCACTTCACTTAGTATGAGAATCTGTAGTTGCATCCTTGTTTCTGCAAATGGCATTATTTTGTTCTTTTTATGACTGAGTAGTAGTCCATTGTATGTATGTACCACATATTTTTTATTATTTCTTTTTAGGGCCTCACCTAAAAAGAAGGCATTCAGAATTTCCAGAGTTAGGGGTCAAATTAGACCTGCAGCTGACAGCCTACACCAAAGCCACAGCAATGCCAGATCCAAGCCACATCTGCAACCTAAGCTGCAGTTTGCAGCAATGCTGGATCCTTAACCCACTGAATGAGGCCAGGGATTAAACCCTCATCCTCATGGAAAGTATACTGTGTTCCTAACCCACTGAGCCACAGTGGGAACTCCAGTATCACATCTTCTTAATCCATCTGTCAATGGACATTTAGGTTGTTCCATGTCTTGGCTATTGTGAATAGCACTGTTGTGAACATACGGGTACATGTATCTTTTTGAATTATAGTTTTGTCTGGATATATGCCCAGGAGTGGGATTGCTGATTCATATGGTAGTTCTATATTCAGTTTTCTGAGGAAACTCAGTACTGTTTTCCATAGTGGTTACACGAATATACATTCCCACCAGCAGTGTAGGAGGGTTCCTAATTATGTTTTCAATAGGTATTAAATTTGCAAGGAACATAATTACAAAATCTCCTGCCCCTACTTTTGGGCTCCAAGGCCCCATTATTTTCCCTAGAAGAAATCCCTCTTATCTGGTCTCTGCATATTCTTCCAGAAATTCTACATGGGAGAAGTCTTCAAACTTCCCTGTAGGTGAGAATCACTTGGAAGTCATGTTAAAACAAGGAATGCTAGGGAGTTCCCATCGTGGCTCAGTGGTAATGAACCCAACTAGTGTCCATGAGGATGCAGCATCAATCCCTGGCTTTGCTCAGTGGGCTAAGGATCTGGTGTTGCCATGACCTGTGGGGTAGGTCCCAGATGCAGCTCAGATCTGGTGTTGCTTTCCTTGTGGACCAAGGAAAGTCTCTAAGGGAGCTGTTGTGGGGCATCTTAAATCCCACACGCTATGGCTGGGATGGTAGGGGCAGCCAAAAGGAAGTGGGAGGTGAACCTCCAGATTCCCTGGTCCGCAGTGACGGAGGCCTGGGAACTGTGGGAAAGCCCCCCGTTTGGGGGATCTTTGAGGAACACCCAGAGTGCCCCTGAGCTCAAGAGTTACCTTTACCCACCTGCCATTCAGAGGACCTGGGCCTCTGGAGACAAGGGCATTGTCTCCCTGTGGGGAGGGACCCTGCTGGCCTGATGATGGGAGATGGGAGCAGGGAGGAGAAAAAGCCACCCCACCTCCCTTCTCAGGTTGCCAGAGAGGTGAAAAGGCCAAATCAAGTTCAGAGTTTTTGTTTGGAGAGGTTTTTTTTGCCTTTCAGGGCCGCACTCTCAGCATATAGACATATGGAAGTACCCAGGCCAGGGGTCAAATCAGAGCTGTAGCCGCTGGCCTACTCCACAGCCACAGCAACCCGGGATCCGAGCCATGTCTCCACACTACAGCACAGCTCACAGCAACACCAGGTCCTTAACCCACTGAGCGAGGCCAGGGATCGAACCCATATCCTCATGGATACTAGTCAGGTTAGTAACACCACTGAGCCACAACAGGAACTCCCAAGTTTAGAGTTTTGATCATGTAGGACGAACATTCTACCAAGAGGTGACCGTGGTTTTGCCTTCGAGGGCGTAGGGGCTGTAACACTGCCAACTCCGTAGAGTGGCAGGATAATCTATAGCCCTGCTGGAGTTTGCATCGGGGGCTGGCAAAGTTGTACTTTTGATTGTTTATGCATTGTGTTTGTTTAAAATGCTGGATGGACACACATGCACACCCTACACAATATTTCTCTCTCTCTCTCTCCTTTTTTTTTTTTTTTTTGGCTTTTGTCATTTTTAGGGCTGCACCGCGGCATATGGAGATTCCCAGGCTAGGGGTCTAATCAGAGCTGTAGCTGCTGGCCTGTGCCACAGCCACAGCAACACAGGATCTGAGCTGCATCTGCAACCTATGCTACAGCTCACGGCAACGCCAGATCCTTAACCCACTGAGCGAGGTCAGGGATTGAACCCGCGACCTCATGGTTCCTAGTTGGATTCGTTAACTGCTGCGCCACAACGGGAACTCCTATTTCTATCTCTTTATGCTATAAGCTCCTTGATAGCACGGCTTCTAACACCTTTGTGGCCCTTTGGTGCCTAGCACCATACCTGGCACGTACTAGGTCCACAAGGGATATCTGCCCATTTATTCCTTTGCTCTTTTGTTCAACATTTATTCAGTGCTTAGCACTAATGACAGACCTAGACATGAACTTTTTTAAAAAATTTTTCTTGAAATGTAATTGATTTACAATATTGACTTAGTTTCAGGTGTGCGGCAAAGTGCACACACACTTTTTTAGATTTCTTTTCCATTACAGGTTATTATAAGATATTGAGTATAGTTCCCTGTGCTATACAATAGGACCTTGATTGTTTATCCATTTTATATATAGTAGTGTGTACATTTTAATTCCAAACTCCTAATTTATCTCTCCGTCCTGCAACTGCTCATTATTGCCTTCTGAGAATCCCAGCCTGCTTTTTCAAAAGGAGTAAGAAATCTGGATTTTCATGTGAACTGTCACCAACAAAACACATCTGTGGGCCAGTTCAGTGCAAGGGTCGCCATTTGGGGCCCCTGTTGGCCCTCTCCCTGATATTCTCTGTAGAAAGAGGGGCTTCCAGTAATCAAGGGCCACGTGCTGCTTCTTTAGGAATTAAGTTGGGGTTTGGAGAAGATTTATACAAAGAACTTGGCTTTATTAAAATATTCCTTTGGCTCAAAGAGTAAATATTTAAAAAATCCCAACTCTAAGTGCTTAATCTGCTAAAATGTGCAACAAATAAAATGAATACTCTGAAAAGAGCTTGCTTCCTCTTTCAGAAGAGACCCCATGGCTCTACGATCTGATTACCGAGAAGTGAGTCTTTCCTGCCAGGGGTATGACAAGAAGCCACAAATGGACCAAGCTTTAGTTTGAGAGGAACTAGTCAGCAAGTTGCATGAACTGCAATGTCATTACCTTGAAAAGGTTTCCATCAGTTGGAGACTTAGTGGCACATTTTAGGGCTGATTCCTCCTTCTGGGACTGTCCTTTGTGCCCCCCTGCCCTGGGATCACAAGGCCCCCCTGCCAGGTTGTAAGCGGCACTGGAGAAGTTCTGGGAGACAGTGCACAAGGCAGGCAGGCCAGGAGAGACAGCTAGCTGAAATACCTTCTCTCCAAGTTCTGTGTCCCATTCTGGGGACAGACCAGGGATGACACTCTGCACAAGTGTGATGTATGACTCCTTCAAGATACAAATACAGTCACATGTATTTTTTCTTTCTTTCTTTCCTTCTTTCTTTCCTTCTTCCTTGCTTCCTTCCTTCCTCTCTCTCTCTCTCTCTCTCTCTCTCTCTCTCTCTCTTTCTCTCTTTCTCTCTTTCTTTCTTTGGCCAAGCCCATGGCTTGCAGAATGGACTAGGGATTGAGTCTGTACCATAGCAGCAACCTGAGCCACAGCAGTGATGATGCAGGATTTTTAATTACTAGGCACCAGGAAACTCCCAAATACAGTCACATTTCTTATTTTTACCACTAATAATGCACATCTACCTTTATTAGCAGGAAATATAATCATCTACCTATTGAGCCATCCCTTTAAACTTTCTAGTACCCTGTAATTTTAGTCCAAAGAGGTAGGTATTGTCTCAAACCAGCTCACGGCGTTGTTTCAGTTGCCACCACAAGATGTCGCTGTTGAAGACCGGTTTTGCATAGGTCAACGCACTCTTGCTCTATACTTCCAAGACGCTCTTGCCAGTGCAGGTCCTTGCCAGCCTGCTGTAGTGCCGCAGGCCAGGTTTTAAGATGGCAGTACCTTTAATTACTGTATATCTGTATTCTCAAAGCCTGACACTATGCCAGGATGTTGTATCTGGATTGCCTTTTCATACTTGTATGGAGGTCACCATCTCAGAATCCCCATAACCTCCTACAAACATTCCCTTTGTGGCCCTGGGTGTCCTTTCCTGCCACCAGACTTTGATCAATGACATCCCAAAGAGCTTTTGTAAGTTTCAGTCTCAGAGAGCTTGGGGTAAAGGGACCTTAGTTCCTTCTCTCCCTTAAGATCTGAGGTGGTTCTGCCAATATGTCCCTCCCTTTTCAGAACTCTGCATGGCAAGGGGTCTTAGGGAAGGATAGCCTTGCTAAATCAAGCACAAAGTCCTGGTTATTCCTTTTAATTGTCAAAGATAAAGATCTTACACCCAGGGTGAGGATGCTGTTTGTAAAAAAAAAAAAATTTTTTTTTAACTGAAAGGGACAAATATCAGTTCCTCTCATAACAAAAAGGCTTGATCCAACATGACACTCTCCTTCCAACTATAGAGAGAGTCAGTAATGTCTTAAAAATTAATTTAGACCTTGCCTCACTGTGCTTCCTCTTCCAGATTACTGAAGATAAGAAGAGATGATTGAGACTCAAGGAAGATAAATAAACTGTCCAAGACCCCACAGGGAGGGTGAGAAGAGCCAGGACAAAACTCTAAGGTCTGGGCACTTTCCATGGTTCTCCTTTCTTTCCCAAGAGTTTCTGTAGAAGGAAAAAGGAAGGCAAGCAGAAGTCAGGGTGGTCAGGAGAGGCTTCAGAAAGAGATCAGTCTGGTCCTGAGCAGGGTAATAGGGATTGGGATTCTTCCAGGGAACTGGAGGGGGAGTCCCTGCATGGAGCATGTTTCAGAGGCAGGAACAGACAGCTGGAGAGCCTTCCCAAGGAATCCTCCATGATGGGGCAGCTCCAGAAGTGTCAGAGGCCTCTGTGGCCAATCCCTATATCCATTCTACCCTATTCCTTAGTGAAAGGCTTCCCAGAGTCATGCTTGCTCGTTCCAGTCTCCCTTTCAGCCACGTGTGTTCATGTGACTTGGTTTTGGCCAATAAAATATAGGCAGCAATATTTTGTAGAACCCACTTAAAATAGAACAAATTCCTTTTTAACTCTTCTCCCTCCTTTCTTCCATCCTGATGGCTGGGAGATGTATGTGATGGCTGAGTCCTCTAGACATCATCTGAGACCACGAGTACAAGGGCCAAATGTCAGAAATGATGTGATGAACCCATAGCTCCTATGATGGGTGGAGCTGCCATACCATCCCTGGACTGCCAATCTGTGACCTTCATTTAGGTATGAGGGAGAAACTTCTATCTTGTTCATGATTGCTACTTGAGGTTTTCTGTCACATGCAGCTGAATTTGTTCCCAATTGCAGTAGCCAGCCTGCATTATAGGGGGAATCCCTGAGTGCCAGGCCAAGGAGTCTGGGCCTTACCCTATGGGCCAGGGGGGGAGCTGGAGAGCAACATGACAAAGGCCATGTTTTAGTAATGTTCGTTTGGCCATGCTGTACGACATCCACTAGTGAGAAGAAAGTGCAGGGCTGCAGACCAGCCAGATGATTGTTACTATAGCACAGTTGCTGGGCTAGTGAGGGAGTGGAGGGTGTGTCTAACCTGATTTCTCAACTGCTCACTCTGAGATGTCAGGTCGACCAGCAAAAGTCCTTTTTCCTTAAAGTCTCCATAGCTTTCTAGAAGGGCAGCAAAACTTTGGAACTGACAGGGGCTGGTTTATTCCTCCTGGGCATTGGTGAAGGGCAGAGTTTTGGAGTCAGATCTACCTTGGTTCAAATTCTGGCTCTCTCTTTTGGTAGCTATATGATTTAGGGCAGGTTATTTCAACATTCCCGACTTCAGCTTTCTCATCTATGAAACAAAGATAAAAATACCTATTTCATAGGATTGGTGGCTAAGCCACGTGAAAAGCCTAGTGTGGTGTCTGGTCATGCCTGATTCACAGCTGAAATGGACATACTTGTGTTTTATTTGAGTCTCAGTTATCCTGACATTTTTATCAAAACACCTTTAATTTGATAGCTATAAAAAGTGCATACATTTTGGCTTGAAACTTTTGGATAAATTGGATACTTTGAACTGGCCACCAACCTATTTTATGTTCTTTTTCTTTTTTCTTCTTATGGCTGCACCTGTGGCTAATGGAAGTTCCCAGGCTATGAGCTGAATCGGAGCTGCAGCTGCTGGCCTACACCATAGCAACTCAGGATGCAAGTCGCGTCTGCAACCTAAGCCCTAGCTCACGGCAATGCCATATCCTTAACCCACTGAGTGAGGCCAGGGATAGAACCTGCATCCTCATGCATACTAGTTGGGTTCTTAGCCCACTGAACCACAATGGGAACTCTTATTAGAATGTTCTTATTTTTAATGACCAAATCATAGAAAAAACTTTTTTGGGCCTCACCTGCAACGTATGGAAATTCCTGGGCTGGGGATCAAACTCACGCCATAGCAGCAACCTGAGCCACAGCAATGATAACTCTGGATCCTTAACCCACTGCACCACCAGAGAACTCCAGGAAAAAAAATTTTTGTTCTCCAGCCCTATTCAGGGATGGCATTGTGTGGTACTTGACAGAGTGAGTTAAACTGTCTGTGTCTGGTTTTTAGCTCTTGTGCTTTTAGACAACACGACATGACAGCCATGGACAGGATACATAGCCCACTCACCCACCTCTGAACACTTATATGAACTCCCCAACTTGACTTTCTTCTCTCTCCACACAGGACCTCCCCTCCTGCTTCCCTGAGAAAACAGAAGCCATTGGAAAGGAACTACCTCAACTTCCTGTTCCCAAATCTTGTCTCCTGTGCCCGGATCCACCATCTGCCATCCCCCTTGTCTGAGTGGATGGTGTCCCTCCCGCCATCAGCTGGGCTCTGCACCCCCTTTCCTCGTGCCTTCTCAGGACCCTTGCATTTAACCATCACCCTGGGCCACTCTTGGTTTTCAACCTCTCCTTCTCCTGGCTTCTTCCAATTGGACCTTGACACGTATTCAGCATTCATGGAGCACAAAAAAGTAAGGAACTTTCTTTCCCTTTTATTATGAGAAAGTAGGTTTGACTGCTGTGAAGACCCAAAATAATAGAAGCTTAAATATGCGAGTTTACTCTCCTTCGTCAGTGTCCAGGGCTGGTGGGGCAGCACTGTGGTGTCGGGACCTCAGCCTCTTCAGTCTCTCTGCTCCACCGTCCCCAGGGTGAGGCCCATGTCTGCACATTTCTGCTGGCAGAATGGGTAAAGAGGGTTGAGGAGGACAGGAAGCCCTTCCTCATAAGAGTATAAACTTCCACTCACATGCCAGTGGCCTAGAACCAGCAACACAGCCACACCTAGCAGTAAGGAAGGCTGGGGAATGGAGCCATTATTCTGATACTGAACTAAACACAGAGACTCCTTCTACTACTATAGAAGAAAGAGGATGGGTGCTGGGGTACAGTGGGCATCTTCTGCCACCCGAGGCCCCATCTCCTTCAAGGGTATCCCAAACTCCATTTTCTCTTTCTCGGTCCAGTTTTTCAAAGTTGTCCACACTCATTATTCCTGCTTCTCCCTCTATTGTCTGTATAGGTTTGCAAAAGTGTTTGGAGTAAAGAAAGGGAGAAAATTACACAAGTCCATTTCCCCAAGGGTGGGCCGTTTTAAGGGTGGGCTACTGGAGGAGACTGTGTATGGGGTCAAGCCAGGTTAAAGCACAAAAGGCACAATTTTCCAAGGACATGCTGAGCCAAAGAGTAACCCTGAGAGGAATTCGCACCATAGCACAGTGGGTTAAGAATCCAATTGCTGCAACTTGGGTCATCGCTGAGGCTCGGATTTGATTGCCAGCC
The DNA here is from genome assembly GCA_004024745.2 of Catagonus wagneri. Lineage (NCBI taxonomy): Eukaryota > Metazoa > Chordata > Mammalia > Artiodactyla > Tayassuidae > Catagonus > Catagonus wagneri. The sequence goes on from PVHT021183519.1 coordinate 21,056,114, forward strand.
TGGTGCAGTGGGTTAAAGATCCGGTGTGGCTGCAGCTGTGGCTTGGATTCCATCCCTGGCCCAGGAGTTTCTGTATGCCTCAGGTTCAGCCATGAAAAAACCACAAAAAGACAAAAACAAAGAGTAGCCCTGAAAGCATGAGCAGGAAGGAAAACAGGCTGGAGCCTGAGAGATGGGGCCTGGCATCAAACTGAAGGCAGGAGTGAAGGCATAAACAGTGGAAAGACAATGGTTGGCAGCCAGGAGTGGGTGGGAGGAGGGTCTAGTGGGCCTGATGGGAGGAAGTGAGGGTGCACCTTTCAAATTTACGATCTTTGGATATGTGGGTGATAGGGGTCCTTTTCACATGGTACCAGCTGTGGTTTCCCAGAATGGGATAGCTCCTTAGAGAAGTCATAGGCTATGTAACTACAAAAATCTAGTGGTAGGACTCGGGCATCATTGATCAAGTTTCTGGCTCTGTTTCTCCAAGACTTCATTTGGTTTTGATCGTGGCAGCAAATTATGTAGGAATACAGATTCACCTCTACATATCATGCCTTCCAGGGAAGAATGTTCAAATCCCAGGGTTCTCTGCAGAGGCTGTAAGACCCTTGAGCTGGAATGGAGCTCCAACAGGGCTGATCATCACCATGGTCAGGGCTCTGTGGCACCCTGGGCTACGTAAGAAATAGTCTTTTCTGGAACCTGCTGGACTCCTCAAAGAGGCTGTTAAGAGTTTCCTTGTGGCACAGTGGGCTAAGGATCTGGCATTGTCACTGCAGCAGTTCAGGTGCTGCCATGGCGCAGATTTGATCTCTGGTCAGAACTCCCATGTGCAGTGGGCATGCCCCGAAAAAGTCTTAACTTTTTGCCTCCTAATTTAAAAAAGAAAATTTTCTTCTAGCCCCAGGTGCTTTAGGAACCTTGGGCTTCTGTGCAGACACAGCTGAGTCCAAGAACCACACCACATACAACCCATCCCCAGGATGATGCAGAAACTGCATCAAGAAATCCTGATCACAAACATCTGAATCTCAGGAGTTCCCACAGTGGCCTGGCAGTAACCAACCTGACTAGTATCCGTGAGGATGTAGGTTTGTTCTTTTTTTTTCCTTTTTTTTTTTTTTCCTTTTTAGGGTTGCAGGACCTCACCTGCAGCATGTGGAAGTTCCCAGGCTAGGGGTTGAATTGAAGCTACAGCTGCCAGCCTACACCACAGCCACAGCAACACTGGATCTAAGCCATGTTTGCGACCTACATCACACCTCATAGCAATGCTGGATCCTTAACCCACTGAGGGAGGCCAGGGTTCGAACCCAAATCCTCATGGATCCTAGTTGGGTTTGTTAACTGCTGAGCCACGAGAACTCCCTCTGTCAGTGAGTGAGAAATGGAGAGGAGCCCTAAAACAGTCTGCAGTGTCTGTACACTCTCCTCCCTTCCACTTTAATATGTAGCCATGGTAATCTGGAGTCGGTTCATCCTTTTTAGAACACTTAACATGTCAGGGTAGGTTAGGTTATGCTGTGGTGAAAAACGATGCCCAGATCTTGGTGCTCCAAACAACAGAGATTTCTTATCTATTCATTCTACCTGCCCATCTTGGGGTGGCTGGGGGCTTTCCCCCGTGGGCCTTATTCAAAGACTGGAGCTGATGGAGTAGCCACCAAGTGGAATGATGACAGTGGCAGGAAGAAGGAAAATGTGACAAATTCTGGATTGGCCCCCAGCTGTCTCCCACCTGAAAATGACCCATGTCACTTTCACTCTCTTTCCTTTGGCTCATTGAGCAGGTGGGAAAGTGCAGTTGCACCGCGTTTCCAGAAGGGGGAGAGTGAGAACATGGGTGCCAGCCTTAGGATTGCTACAGTACTTGTAATCTTTTTTTCCCCTTATTGAATTCGCTTAAAACCTGTAATGTAACTAAGAGCTCCATTTCAGGGTTGAGGAAACAGCCTGGGTTACTGCCATCCCTGAGGACAGGATGCATCCACGGGGCAAACGGCTGGTGACATCTTGTGGCAGCCAAGAAGCCCCTCCACCCCCATCCCACGCCACTCCTGGGGGTGGAGGGAGAGGACCAGGTGTCCCTGTCTTCAGGGAAGAATGACCAGAACTGACCCTGCCTACTTGGCTGAGAGGCTCAGGGTTCAAGGTTGGGGTTATAATAGGTTATAATAGGGCTGAGGGCTCCAGGGAGGGAAGAAAAGGCTTCCCCTGATAGGGGAAAGGAACACGGCCTTGCAATTTGCACTCCCAGCCAGGGAAGCCAGGGTGATGTGTGGCACCCTCCATGGGAACTTCGTGGACATGGTTGGTAAGTACAGATAATGACATTGCATCATGAATGTAACATAAGCTAGGTGAAAACAGGAAGACACAAAAGTACTCCGAGACTACAGTTTTTAAAGAGCGGGCATGTGTGTATGTGTATATTTATGTGTAGCAGGTATGAATCTCAGCTCGCAGACTCTATGAGCAAGAAATATGTCAGTTCTTTATTTCCTTTTAATCACATTAATTCTGCCTCCAGGCGTTCCCTCATCTTGGTGGGTATTTGCCCTCAGTGACTCTCAGACCTCCCCGTCCACCAGTTGTTCTGGGGCTTCTGGTCCATAGCAGCAAAATACCAGGATGCCTCTGTGGTTTTTGACCATATGTAAACATAGGCCCCACCGCAGACCTCCTCTGTCCACCAGGTCCCCATGGGCTTTAGTGCCTGCTCTGGGTACAGGAATCTTGGAGAGCCTGGGACTGGCCTCCTCAGACCCACTCTCTGGAGCATCACCTCTGAGGTCTTGCCACCTCCCTCCTCTCAAACCCACCTTTTCTTTCTCCTTCCATCCCTAACTACCTGCTACTTCAAGACCCCTCCCACCTGCCCCTTCAGACACATAATCTCATCAATGGGTTTCAGGCTTTCAAGAGGAAGAAGTTAGCCCTGCCATGATACTCGACTAAAGGGATTATCAGCAACATGAGAATTAGATGATTTGAAAATTATCCTACTGCAAACTCTTAGAAATACTGAGTTTTCCAGAAAAAAAAGAAAAACCTGTAGGTTCCAAGTCTAGAACCAAGACTTCATCTTGCTTTTCAGGATGCAAGAAGCAATGATAAGTAAAGAAACGGGTAAATCTAAAAATAATAATAATTTATAAAACTAATTTAGGATATGTAAAAATGGCTAAAAAAGGACTAAAACACCAGACAACAGTAATATATAAAATAGGATGGGAGCTACCTTGCAGCACAGCAGGTTATAAGGATCTGGCATTGTCACTGAAGTAGCTCATGTTGCTGCTGTGGCAAGGGTTTGATCCCTTCCCTGGGAACTTCCACATGCTGTGGGCAATGCCAAAAAAGAGAGAGGGGGTAGTGTTCTAAGTTAATGTTTTAATGTCATTGAATTGTGTAGGAGGAGAATAAAAACATTGATTCACTTCATATTTTGTTACATCAAATATGCATATTCAAAATTTAGAGTATCCAGGAAAATAATAAAAATTGACTGTACATCTTCCATGCAGGAAGGAAGTTAAAGCCTGGATTTCCATCTGGAAGGGAGATAGAGGCAAAATACAGAGGCCAATATATGAGTTAAGAATCAGAAAAAAAATCTGCCATATTCACACATACATATATATGTATGACACACAGGAACTACCTCCTTGTGCTACACTGATCATTAATAGAGCATGAGAGTTCATTTTTTTCATACTTGTGATAGGCAGCCTTCAAATGACTCCCAATGGTCCCTGCTGCCTGGTACTCACGCCTGTGCAGTCCTCTCCCACAATGCAGTAGGGTTACTCTGTGGTCAACAGATTGCAGCAGAAGCGATGGTTGCAGCTTCCTCTTGGACTTGGTCTTGCTTTCTCACCTTTTTAGGGGGACAGGGGGCAAGCCCTTGGCAGGTAGAAGTTCCTGGGCCAGGGATCGAACCTGCACCACAGCAGTGACCTGAGCCACTGCACTGACAATGCCGGATCCTTAACCCGCTGTGCCACAAGAGAACTCCTCTCATCATTTGCTCTTGGAGGCAAACTTGTCATGAGTAGCCCTATTGAGAGGCCCTGCGAACTGCCACGCGAGTGACCAAAGCAGATCCTCCAACCTCAGTGAAGTCCTCAGATGACAGCATCCCTGGCTAACGTCTTATAGATGTCACCTTCTAGAGTCCCTGAGTCAAGACTACCCAGCTAAGCTGCTCTGGCAACTGTGAGATGCCAGAAATGAGATGCTAGAGCAAGTCCTTGTTGGTTTAAGCGGCTTAGGTTTTGGAGATAATGAGATACAGATAACTAATCTATATGCAGCCACATATAAGAAATATAGTACTTTTGGTACAATTTTCTTTTCTCTTTTTTTTGCCTCATTTTATTTTTTTTCCATTGCTTACTGAATTTTATTACAATTATAGGTGTACAAAAATCATCACAACTCAGTTTGATAGCATTTCCATCCCAAACCCTCAGTGTATCCCCCCCACTCCCCAGACTGTCTTATTTGGAAACCATAGGTTTTCCAAAGTCTGTGAGTCCGTATCTGTTCTGCAAAGAAGTTCATTGTGTCTTTTTAGTTTCCACATGTAAGCGGTAGCTTTGGATGTTGCTGTCTAATTGTCTGACTGGTTTCACTTCACCCGATAATTTCTAGGTCCGTCCATGTTGCTATAAATGTTGTTATTATGTTCCGTTTAATGGCTGAGTAATATTCCGTTGTGTATATGTACCATATCTTCCCTATCCACTCCTCTGTCGATGGGCATTTAGGTTGTTTTCATGCCTTGGCTATTGCATAGAGTGCTGCAATGAACACTGGAGTACATGTGTCTTTTCGAGTCATGGTTTCCTCTGGATAGATGCCCAGGAGTGGGATTGCTGGATCAAATGGTAATTCTATTTTTAGTTTTCTGAGGAATCTCCATACTGTTTTCCACAGTGGTTGTACCAATTTGCATTCCCACCAACAGTGTAATAGGGATCCTTTTTCTCCACACCCTCTCCAGCACTTATTGTTTGTAGACTTTTTGATGATGGCCATTCTGGCCAGTGTAAGGTGGTACCTCATTGTGGTTTTGATTTGCATTTCTCTAATAATGAGTGATGTTGAACATCTTTTCATGTGTTTTTTTGGCCATCTGTGTGTCGTCTTTGGAGAACTGTCTGTTTAGATCTTCTGCCCATTTGTTTGTTTTTTTGGTATTGAGCTGTAGGTGGTGTTTGTAAATTTTGGAGATTAATCCCTTGTCAGTCGATTCATTTGCAAATATTTTCTCCCATTCTGTGGGTTGTCTTTTCATTTTGTTTAGGGTTTCCTTTGCTGTGCAGAAACTTTTAAGTTTAATTAAGTCCCATTTGTTTATTTTTCTTTTATTGTCATTACTCTGACAGATGGATCTCAGGAGATGTTGCTATCATTTATGTCAGAGAGTGTTTGGCCTATGTTTTCCTCTAAGAGTTTTATAGTATCTGGTCTTATATCTAGATCTTTAATCCATTTTGAGTTTATTTTTGTGCATGGTGTTAGGAAGTGTTCTAGTTGCATTTTTTTTTTACATGTAGCTGTCCAGTTTTCCCAGCACCACTTATTGAACAGGCTGTCTTTTCTCCAATGTATATTCTTGCCTCCTTTGTCATAGATTAGTTGACTGTAGATGCATGGGTTTAATTCTGGGCTTTCTATCCTGTTCCACTGATCTATATTTCTATTTTTGTGCCAGTACCGTATGGTTTTGATGACTGTAACTTTGTAGTACAGTCTGAAGTCAGGAAGCCTGATTCCTCCAGCTCCATTTTTCTTTTTCAGGATGTCTTTGGCTATTCTGGGTTTTTTGTGCTTCCAAACAAACTTTAAAATATTTTGTTTTAGTTCTTTGAAAAACATGCTTGGTAATTTGATAGGGATTGCATTGAATGTGTAGATTGCCTTGGGTAGTATAATCATTTTGATAATATTGACTCTTCCAATTCAAGAGCATGGTATGTCTTTCTATCTGTTCACGTCATCCTTGATTTCTTTCATCAGCATCTTAGAGTTTTCAGAGTACAGATCTTTTGTCTCTTTAGGTAGGTTTATTCCTAAGTATTTGATTCTTTTTGATGCGGTGGTGAACGGGATTGCTTCTCTAATTTCTCTTTCTGATCTTTCATTGTTAGTATATAGAAATGCAGTTGATTTCTGTGAATTAATTTTGTATCCTGCGACTTTGCCAAATTCATTGATGAGCTCTAATTAACAGTTTTCTGGTAGAGTCTTTAGGATTCTCTAAAGACTCTCATCTGTGAATAGTGATACTTTACTTCTTCCTTCTTCCTTTCCAGTTTGGATTCCTTTTATTTCTTTTACTTCACTGTTTGCTGTGGCCAGGACTTCCAAAACTATATTGAATAGTAGTGGTGAGAGTGGACATCCCTGTCTTGTTCCTGATCTCAGCGGGAATTCTTTCAACTTTTCACCATTGAGAATGATGTGAGCTCCGGGTTTGTCATAGATGGCCTTTATTATGTTGAGGTGGGTTCCCCCTATGCTCACTTTCTGAAGCGTTTTCATCAGAAATGGGTGTTGGATTTTGTCAAAGATTTTTCTGCATCTATTGAGAGGATCATATGGTTTTTATTCTTCAGTTTGTTAACATGATGTATCACACTGATTGACTTGCAGATACTGAAGAATCCTTGCATCCCTGGGATAAATCCCACTTGATTGTGATGTACAATCCTTTTAATGTATTGTTGGATTCAGTTGGCTAGTATTTTGTTGAGGATTTTTGCATCTATGTTCATCAGTGAGATTGGCTTGTAATTTTCTTTTTTTGTGGTATGTTTGTCTAGTTTTGGTATCAGGGTGATGGTTGCCTCAATAGAATGAGTTTGGGGGTGTCCCTTCCTCTGCAATTTTTGGAAGAGTTTCAGAAGGATAGGTGTTAGCTCTTCTCTAAATGTTTGATAGAATTCACCTGTGAAGCCATCTGGTCCTGGATTTTGTTTGTTGGAAGTTTTTTTTATCACAGTTTCAATTTCAGAACTTGTGATTGGTCTATTCATATTTTCTATTTCATCTTGGTTTAGTCTTGGAAGATTATACTTTTCTAAGAATTTGTCCATTTCTTCTAGGTTTTCCATTTTATTGCCATATAGTTGCATATAGTAGTCTCTTATGACCCTCTGTATTTCTGTGATGTCTGTTGTTACTTCTCCTTTTTCATTTCTAATTTTATTGATTTGTGTCCTCTCTCTTTTTCTTGATAAGTCTGGCTAAGGGTTTATCAATTTTGTTGATCATTTCAAAGAACCAGATTTTAGTTTCATTGATCTTTTCTATGGTTTTCTTTGTTTCTATTTCATTGACTTCTGTTCTGATCTTTATGATTTCTTTTCTTCTACTAACTTTAGGTCTTGTCAGTTCTTCCCTCTCTAGCTGCTTTAGATGTAAAGTTAGGCTGTTTATGTGAGCTTTTTCTTGTTTCCTGAGGTAGGCTTTTATTGCTATAAACTTTCCTCTTAGAACTGCTTTTGCTGCATCCCAGAGGTTTTGGAGTGTTGTATCTTTGTTGTCATTTGCTTCTATGTATTTTTTAATTTCCTCTTTGATTTCTTCAGTGATCCACTGGTTGTTTAGTAGCATGTTGTTTAGTCTCCACGTATTTGTATTTTTGCCATTTTTTTTTGTTGTTGATTTCCAGTCTTAGAGCATTATAGTCAGAAAATATGCTTGATATGATTTCAGTTTTCTTGAAGTTACTGAGGCTTGATTTGTAGCCAGAGTGTGATCAATCTTAGAGAATGTTTCGTGTGCACTTGAGAAGAATGTGTATTCTGTTGCTTTTGGATGGAATGTCCTATAGATATCTATTAAGTCCATCTGATCTAATGCTTCATTCAGGGCCTGTGTTTCCTTATTGATTTTCTGTCTGGATGACCTGTCCATTGCTGTAAGTGGGGTGTTAAAGTCCCCCACTATGACTGTGTTATTGTTGATTTCTCCTTTTAAGGTTGTTAGCAGTTGTCTTAGGTATTGTGGTGATCCTATGTTGGGTGCATAGATAGTTAAAATTGTTATATCTTCTTCTTGGATTGATCCTTTGATCATTATGTAGTGCCCTTCCTTGTCTCTTACAATGTTCTTCATTTTAAAGTCTATTTTGTGTGATAGGAGTATTGCTACTCCAGCTTTCTTTTGATGCCCGTTTGCATGGAATATTTTCTTCCATCCTCTCACTTTCAATTTGTATGTGTCCCTAGAAGTGAAGTGGGTCTTTTGAAGACAGCATATATATGGGTCTTGTTTTTTATCCATTCAGCTAGTCTATGTCTTTCGGTTGGGGCATTCAGTCCATTATCATTTAAGGTAATTATTGATGTGTATGTTCTTATTGCCGTTTTATTAATGTTGGGGGTTTTGTTGCTCTTTTTTCTTCCCTTCTTATCTTGTTGTCTCCTCTCACAAGATGGCTATCTTTAATGTTGTATTTGAGTTTATTTTTCTTATTTGTTTGTGTATCAATTGTATTTTTGGTTTGCAGTTACCCTGAAGTTTTGATATAGGAGTCTATATATAAATGAGATTGTTTTAAGTTGTTGGTTTCTTAAATGCAAGTGCGTCTCCAGTGTCCTACATTTGTGCTCTCTTCTCACAATTTCTGATTTTGGTAGCATAATTGTGCATAATGATTTAGTATCTTTACTGTATATATGCCTTTACTGGTGAGCCTTGTCATTTGCGGTGTTTTTGTTTCTGGTTGTGGCCTTTTCTTTTCTGCCTAGAGAATTTCCTTTAGTATTTGTTGTAAAGCTGATTTAGTGTTTTAGAAATCTCTTAGCTTTTGCTTATCTGTAAAGGTTTTGATCTCTTCTTCAAATCTGAATGAGAGCCTTGCTGGGTAAAGTAATCTTGGTTGGAAGTTTTTCCCTTTCATCACATTAAGTATATCATGCCACTCCCTTCTGGCCTGCAGAGTTTCAGATGAGAAATCTGATGATAACCTTATTGGGGTTCCCTTGTATGTCATTTCTTTCTTTTCCCTAGCTACTTTCAATATTTTATCTTTGTCTTTAGTTTTGGTCACTTTGATTAATATGTGTCTCGGGGGGTGTTCTTCTTGGGTTTATTTTATATGGTACTCGTTGTGCTTCCTGAATTTGACTGAGTGGTTCCTTTCCCATACTAGGGAAGTTTTCAGCTATTATCTCTTCGAATATTTTTTCTGTCCCCTTCTCTCTCTCTTCTCCCTCTGGCACTCCTATAATACGGATGTTGGTGCGTTTAACATTATCCCAGAGTTTTAGAAGACTCTCTTCACTTTATTTCAATCTTTTATCTCTTTTCTCTTCTGCATTAGTGATTTCCACTAATCTGTCCTCCACCTCACTGATTCGTTCTTCTGCCTCCTGTATTCTAATGCTGGCTGCTTCTAATGAATTTTTTTTTCAGTTATTGTATTTTGCATCTCTTCCTGTTTAATTTTTACATCTTGTATTTCTTTGCTCAGTGTTTCCTGTAAATTATCAATCTTTGCCTCCAGTTTATTTCCAATGTCTTGCATCATATTCAGCATCAACAGTTTAAAGTCTCTTTCTGGGAGGCTGATAATCTCCTCATCACTGAGCTGTTTTTCTGGGCTTTTTTCTTTCTCCCTTATCTGGGTTAGAGTTTTCTGCCTTTTCATTTTTATAGGTTTTTGGTGTGGTAAACTTTTTTGCAGACAATAGAGTTGTAGCCTCTCTTAGTTCAGGTGTTTGCCTACCCTGTGGCTAAAGTTGGCAAGGGGGGGCTTGCTGTAGGCTTCCTGATGGGAGGGACTAGTGCCTGCCCACGGGTAGGTGGGGTTGATTCCTAGCCCTCTGATGGGTGGGGCTTTGTCTCTGGGTGAGTTTAGAGGCTGGCTGTGTGCCTGAGGGGTCTTTAGGCAGCCTGTTTACTGGTGGGTAGGGCTGTGGTCCCACCCGGATTATTGTTTGCCCTGGGGCTTCCCAGTGCTGATAGGTGGGACCAGATTTTCCCAGAAATGGCCAGCTCCAGAGAAATGCAGGCTGATGAATGTTCCCAAGAGCTTCACCTCCAATACCCTTCCGCCACAACAAGCCACAGTCACCCCTGATTTCCCAGGAGATCCTCCAAGAATTGCAGTCAGGTTCCACTCGAATTCCTGTGGAAACTTTGCTTTGCCCTGGGACCCAGTGCATGTGAAAGTCTGTGTGTGCATTTCAAGAATGGGGTCTCCTCTTTCGCCCAGTCCTGTGGAGCTCCTGCACACAAGCCCTGCTGGCCTTCAATGCCAGATGCTCTGGGGGCTCTTTCTCCCTGTGCCAGATCCCCAGGCGTGGGGATTTGATGTGGGCTCAGAACTCTCAGTCCTGTAGCTGAATCTCTGTGATGCAGTTACTTTCCAGTCTGTGGGGCTTCCCACCCGGGAGGTATGGGGTTGCTTCTATCGCATAATCGCCCCTCCTACCTCTTGATGTGGTCTCCTCTTTGTCTTCTGGAGTTGAATATCTTTTTTGGAAGTTTACAGTCCATTAGGTTGAAAGTTGCTCAGCATTTGGTTGTAGTTTTGTTGTTTTTTGGTAGAGAAGTTGAGCTCCAGTCCTTCTATTCCGCCATTTAATCCAATCTCCTGCTTCCTTATTTTAGTGATTGTTCTCCTTTTCTGACTATGTGAGTCAAGTCTGATGACTTCAGATATGCTGGCGCATTTCTCTAACATAACATTTTCTTGCACTGTGTTGTAATCGCTGACTTCTTGTCTGTTAGATTGTGAGAGCGTCCTCTTTATACTCCCTAGCAAGGTGCTTGGTAAAGGGTAGGAGTCAATAGACGTTAGCTGAATCTTCCTCTAGGTGCTCCCAGGATCGGTACAATTTTCAAAGTTATGTAAAGTACATATTTTCCTTTACAACCAGAAAAAAAGATTTTTTAAATGATCAGTCAGCTAAATTCTTTTTTCCAGTTTGATAAAGGACAACCTGTTTGGTCATCTTGTTTACCACTGGTGCCTGGCACACCTGTACCAACTGATGTCAGCCACATCACCTGCAGAAGACACCAGCTACACCAGGGGGCCTAAAGAGGAACTGTCCTTAATTTTGGTTTTGCCAGAACTTGTACCACATCCCCTAAAAGGGAATGGCTCCTTTTGTGTGATCCAGGTCTTGCAAATATAGTTAAAAATCAACTAACTTCTAGAGTTCCCACTGTGGCACACTGGGATTGGCCATATCTCTGCTGTGCCAGGATGCAGGTTCAGTCCCCAGCCCAGCATAGTGGATCAAAGGATCCAGTGTTGCTGCAGCTCAAATGGATCTGAGCCATAGCTCAGGAGCTCCATGTGCTGCCTGGAGGCCAAAAAAGAAAAAAAAAATGTTAATTTCCTTGGGAAGTTAGATGACTTTTAAACTTGGTGAATTAATTTGTATGTTGTATAAAATAATTAACATTTGATCTCAATATATTATTTATGTTGTTATGCCCACAGAGGAGCATAAAAATTGTATATTCTAAAAAAATATACATAAAAAATGTATATTCTAAAATTGGGAATATACATTTTTCTTGTGAAGACCAGCAGGCTACGAGAGAGTCTGGAGTGGTGGACAGAACGCTGGAAGAGCTCTGTGGCTCTGCAACAAGTCACTTTGCCTCTCTGGGCCTCCGTTTCCTCGCATGTAAAATGGCAAGTTTGGAGTGTATCAGTCTCTCATAGCTCTAAAAATCTGTCAGTTGACAATCTTGCTGTAACCAGCCATGGAATTTTGGCACCTCAGTAACCAGCTAGTCTAAGCCCTCCTCAGGGGGTACTCTGCTCTGTCTGGTATGGGAGATACAACCTCATGGGGGGGGGCTGTTTACATTGAAATTAACTAAAATTAAACTTTAGTTTCTCAGTTGCAGTAACCATATTTCAAGTGTTCAGTGGCCACAGGGAGGTAGTGCCCAATATATTTGACAACACAGGATTAGACCTCCCATGTTCTCCTGGACAGCACTGCTCTGGGATCTTGCCTCTCAGTGTGGTCTGTGAACTGGCCACAGATCACCTGGGAGCTTGGGTCCCTACCTAGATTTGCTGAATCAGGATCTGCATTGTAGCAAGAGCCAAGGGTGTTGCCTGCACGTGTGAGTTTGAGAAGCTTGAGGATAAGGAGCATTTCCCACTGGAATGGAGAAGAGCGGTGGAAGGACAGAGTGGTGCTTAGTTGTGTGGCCTCTAAAGATTGCAGGGACTCATAGCCTGACTCTTTTAGCACCTGTGTGGCCTTATCTACTGCCTAGGAAAATCTGAGGCTATAATAGGATAAAGCAGTGATCAGGTGCTTAAGACATAGTCAGTGCTCTTTACTTTTTTAATTTTTTGTCTTTTTGCCTTTATGTGGAGCATATGGAGGTTCCCAGGCTAGGGGTCTAACAGGAGCTGTAGCTGCCGGCCTTCCCCACAGCCACAGCAACGCGGGATCTGAGCCGCGGCTGCAACCTTCACCACAGCTCACGGCAACGCCAGATCCTTAACCCACTGAGCAAGGCCAGGGATCGAACCCGCAACCTCATGGTTCTTAGTCGGATTCATTAACCACTGAGCCACAAAGGGAACTCCATAGTCAGTGCTCTTTAAATGGGCGTTTCGTTATGATTGGATTTGATAAGGTTTAAGGTCACTGCCAACCCCCAGCCCACTGCAGACCGCGGGCACAGAGTGGCTTTTTCCCTTGCTGCCACAGGGTGGCGCTTTGCGACTAACGAGTTTTCCTCTCCAACAGGCTCCCCCGTAGGAAGCCCGAGTGGGACCAGAGACTTTCAGGTCTGTTTCGGATTACTAAGCACTACACGTTGGCCCGGACACCAATCCAAGCATTCATCTGTCAGATAATGGGAAAACAGGCCTCAGCTTTGTGCCCAGCTGGAATGCAAAAGTAAGGTCGGCGCAGAGTTGAATGAGGACTGTGTGAAAGTCGCCGTGGAAGCCAAGAGCTCCCTATTGGAAAGTTAGGGGGAGGGATGCCTTATGATTCTGTAAGTCAGCTTCGGAGTGACCCTGGCTCTTCACCCCACAGATTCACTCTCTGGCCCTTTGCCAGTGGTGTGTGTGTGGGTGTGTGTATGTGTGTATGTGTGAAAGAAAGAGAAAGAGGATGAGGCAATCTGGGCTGGGCTGGTGGGGGATATTTTTTAAGCCGTAATTTTCTACAGTTTCTCAGGCTCTAGCCTCTGGGTCACAATCACTGGGGGCTTTTTAACACACAGATGGGCGGTCCCTTATGGCTCAGTGGGTTAAGTATCTAGTGTGGTCACTGCTGTGACTCAGATCCCTTCTGTGGTGCAGGTTCAATCCCTGGCCGGGGAAATTCTGCATGATGTGAGGTGGCCAAAAGAAAACCAAAACAAACAACAACCTAAAAAAGCCCCCACAGTTGGCTAGGCTCCACCTCCAGAGTTTCCAATTCAGTGGAAGGTCTGGGGTGGCCTGATAATTTGCATTTCATTCAAATTCCCAGGTGGCCCAGATACCGCTGACCCAAGGACTGCCTTTTGAGAACCACTACCCTACACTCCTGAAAAGCTCATGGGCAACAAATTGTATAAGCCCAGCTCAAGAGAAGGACGTGACCCCACAGGAAATTAGTCCAAATCCCCACCTCCCACTACCTCCTTCATTGCCCCCACCCCTACCCATGAGGAGTCCTCAGCTGTTTCAGTAACCTTTCATTGCACACGGAGGCCATGGCTGGGCAGTGGCTCATCAGAACCCTGATGTGGTTCAGAAGGCTGGCTGGGAGCCAGGGTTATTCCACAGGTGAGAGGCCCCTTCTCCCCTTTACCACAGTCTCCTAACTCATAATCCTTGCTCTGTCCCAAGAAGGGTGACAAGACTCTCAAAGCATGGTTAACCCCACTTTGAGCACAAAACCTGCAAAGACCATGCTCTTTGTTTGGTGTCATCAGTTCAAGGCAGGGTCACTTCTCCCAATAAATAGGTGGAAATGGCCAGACCTGGATTTTGATGCTGGTATTGAATAGCTCAGGGGAGGTACAGACAAATCAGATAGGGCCGCAGTGGTTGATACAGGCTGATTGGCGTGCTTGTCATGGGAAGTAGAGACAAGGGAAAAAAGCAGAGGTCCCTCCTCTGAGTTCCTTAGGCACTAGTGTTTCCACAGCTCGGTTTCTGTCCACTGGTGCTGAATAGAAACGCAGAGACAGTTTTGAGTGAAGGAGAAAAAAATAGCTTTATTGCTTTGCCAGACCAAGGAGCCCACAGCAGGCTAATCCCTTAAAAGACTGGGCCCTCCTTTGGGAGAGAACAGGAAGTGGTTTTGTAGTTTGAGAGTAGAAAATAGGGCCACAGATAAGGATATAGGTAGATACAAGATTTCATTCCTCTTCAGAGTTGGTTTTTAGTGGCCCCGGGACTGGTTCTGGCGGTCTTCCTCTTTTGTTTTCATTTGTTGGAGGTTTTAATTCTGCAGAACTCAAAGATGTTGTGTCGCTTGGGGGTGGGTGGCTTCAGCTTGCACATAGGCAGGGAATTCTCTCCCTTCCTTCTGGGCTCATTCCCTTGCAGGAACTGAGCTGCTCTGGGTCTGCTGTCTTTCAAGAGCTGGGCCAGTCTGTTTGAAGGCCTCAATCTGGGAGGGGAAGTACAATTGTTGGACTGTGCCTCCTCTCATTTTCTGTCTGTGGCAACCCTTATTTGCTGTTTCTGGTTTTGTGTGTATCATGCTGGGGTGAGCCGCTCTGGCGTTTGCAGGATGGAAAAATTCTACCTGTTCCATCTGGGTTCACTTCCCTTTCAGAGAGTGAACCATTCTGGGCTTATTGCAAGCCACTCTGGGTACATTCTCTTTTCAGGAGCCAGGCCACTCTGGAAGCCTCTGTCTGTGAGTGGGAAGTGGAATGTATAGATTTTGTGAGGTCATATGGTATATGTCTTTCTTTGACTAATTTCACTCAACATAATACCTTCTGTTGCATCTATGTTGTTGCAAATAACAAGATTTCCTTTTTTATGGCTAACATTCCATTGTGTGTGTGTGTGTGTGTGTGTGTCCCACATCTTTACCCATTAATCTGTGATGGACATTTAGGTTGCTTCCATATCTGGTTTATTGTAAATAATGCTGTGATGAACATAGGGATACATACAACTTTTCAGATTAGTGCTTTTATTTTCTTCAGGAAAATACCCAGAAATGAAGTTGCTAGATCACATGGCAGTGATGGAACTATGTTCTGATTTTGGTGGTGGTTACACAGATCTATACATTTGTTAAAACTCTGAACTGTACACCAAAAAGTGTGAATATACATAAATTTGAAAATAATAACCTTGTTACAAAAATGTCAAACTATATAGAAGTAGGGGAAGGAAAACGTGTAACGTTCCTTTACACAAACACACCACAGGCCTCGTGAACCTGCTCCCTTGAGCTAACTGTGTTAGTAGTTCATTAAGCAACCTTTCAGATTGTTTCTTGTGAAAATACGTGAAATTATATAGAGAGTTTGTTTTCCATGGCAGGGTGGATGTAACCAATGCCAGTTTTCCAAGGTGAGAAAGAAAATTTTCATGAATATGGTGGAATAGTTTTTTTTTTTTTTCTTCTTTTTGACTGCGCCCTGCAGCATGTAGAAGTTCCTGGGCCAGTGATCAGATCGTCAACACAACAGTGACCTGAGTCAAAGCAGTGACAACAACGGATTTTTAACCCACTGAACCACTAGGGAACTCTGCAACAGAATGTTAATAGGAACGTCAGATGTGTTCCTTGTGTCTTTTTATGCACTTATCATTTAAAGCTCCCTTTGTCTTTTTTTTTATCTCAATGAATTTTATTATATTTATAGTTGTACAACCATTATCCCTTTGTCTTGATACAGGGCCTAATCATGTTCTTATTGTATATTGGCATCATGGAAAGAGCTGGGCTCTGTAGTAGGGCAGATGGGCTGGAATCAGGGCTCTCAACTTGACCATCTGAGTGACCTTCGCAAGTCATTACTTTGACCTTCCCTGTTGGATTCACAGGTTTTCTATGGAGGTTTAATACCGTAGATGCAAATGTCTGGTCATCATGAGCCACCGAGTACAATCAGTAATTTTGCTGTTTGAATCCTGTCCCTTACTTCTGTGCAGGTCATTGACCTCAGACCTAAGGAAAATTAAATCCCTCTCTTGGGGGGCTTTCCTGAGTGCCTACTAAATGGGTTTTGCCAGTAGCCTCCCCCTCCCACCAAGGCAGCTGGGGCCTTTTCAACTCTTTGCAGTTCAGCACCAATAAACAGCTGAACCTTGCTGTTAAATCTTGCCTAATAGGGCCCGTTTTGATTTTATTCTTCAAGCCTTTCAAGTCGCCGCGGCCTCTGCGATCTCCCTGTAGTGCCCAAGTGACAGAACCCAGCAGCTTCCGTGAATGGCTACTGGAGATTCATGTCCTTCTGGAAAGAAACTCAGACCCCTGGGCTGGTAGGGTCAGTCTTGTCTTTGTCTCAAAACCTCCAGGTCTCAGGGTCAGCCCCTTTCACAAGGTTATTTAAACAGCTACACAGATAATGGCTAAAGGGCATGGCCAAGACACCCCTGCCTAATCTTTACCTTCCTTTAATCAATTAACAAATATTGATTATCCCTGCCCTGAGCAAGTGGAGAGCAAAACCCTATGCGGTGTTCTCAGGACTTCTGCAGCCCAACACTGTTCGTTTGCTAGGTCAGCAGTAAACAAATGGAAGACAGCCTTAGCTGAGTGCCCGTCACCCTTCCTGCCAAAATTTAAACCAGGTCAATTCTTCCAGCCTAGCGCACCATTTAACTCTTATTGAAGCTGAACTGTTAAATAGTTCTGGCAGCTCAGTGAGGGCCCAAGAGAGCAGGACTTTCTGGAATGAAATTCACATCCCTGTCTACTAGGGTTAGTCTTGCGTTATCTTGGAACACCAGGTCTCAGGGCTCAGAACTAAATCTATTGAGGCAAGGCAGGTGGCCCAGCTGGGAGCTCACCGTCAGCCAAGTGTGTGGCCTTCCAACAAGTCATTTACCTCTCTGTGTTGTTTTCACTTGTCATTTTCTAATTTGTGTGGAAATAAGACCATGATCTCTGAATATTTTAAGATGTGATTTTTGTAGTTTACTAAAATTTTGTGGGCAGAAGCAAAGGGAGGAGCCAGAAACCTGAAAGTGCTAACCCTCAGTTTTCAACCCAGCATTTTATGAGTACTCGTTTACATAAAAGGTTCCCCTCACAACTCCACACAGACACCCTCATTCCTCAACCCACTTCCAGAAATGGTGTTGGAATTCAGAGGAGGGAAGTCTTGTACTTAACAAGTAAACAAACTTTTATTACACTTTTGTAGGACAATTCAAGTTGATATTTTGAAAGCAGGCAGAGTAATAATAAACAAGGCTATATATATATATATATATATATATATGTATATATATATTTTTTGTCCTTTAAACTGCTAAACCCACAGCATATGGAAGTTCCTAGTCTAGGGGTGGAATCAGAGCTGCAGCTCCTGGTCTATACCACAGCCACAGCAGCACAGGACCTGAGCCATGTCTGCGATTTACACCATAGCTCACGGCAACACCGGATCCTTAACCCACTGAGCAAGGCCAGGGATCAAACCAAAGTCCTCATGGATACTAGTCGGGTTCGTTACCACTGAGCCATGACAGGAACTCTGCGGTAAAATATATTCTTGAAAAGAGATTTTGTGTAAAACAAAGAGAATCTCAGTAAACAAGTAAAGCAAACATTTTAAAGAGCTCAGAGACACATTATAAATTTAATTTTAAAAAGGGGTCACGATGGTGAGAGAATTACAAATTAAAACAACAAGATACTGACAATACCAAATGCTGGTGAGGTTGTGGCACAATAGGGACTTTCATTCCCTGTTGCATGATGGGAATGCAAAGTGGTGCAGCCACTTTGGAAGACAATTTGGAGGTTTCTTACAAAACTAAACATACTCTTACCATATAATCCAGCAATTGCATTGCTTGTTATTTACCCAAATTAACTGATAATTTAGGTTTATACAAGAATTGCAAACAGATTTTTTTTTTCTTTCTTGGCTTTCCTGCAACATATGGAGTTCTTGGGCCAGGGATCAGATCTGAGCCACAGTTGTGACTTACACCACAGCTGAGGCAATGCCAGACCCTTAACCCCTGTGCCAGGCTGGGGAGTGAACCTGCATCTTTGTGCTCCAGAGATGCTGCCAATCCCATTGTGCCACAGCAGGACCTCCCATACAGATATTTATAGCAGCTTCACTCAAAACTGCCCAAGTTTGGAAGGAACCAATATGTCTTGCAATGGGTAAATGAATAAAAATAATGTGGTACAAAAAAAAATGTGGTGCAGTCAGTTAAGGATCCAGCATTGCCACTATAGCAGCTTGGGTCACTGCTGTGGCACGGGTTCATTCCCTGGCCCCAGAACTTCCACATGCCATGGATGCAGCCAGAGAGAAAAATGTGGTACATCCTGTCAATGGAATATTATTCAACTCTAAAAAAGAGTTGAGCTATCAAGCCGTGAGAAATCTTAAATGAATCTTAAATCTTATCAAGCCATGGAGGAATCTCAAGTGAATATTATTAACTGATAGAAGCCAACTGGAAAATGCTACATAGTGTATGATTCCAACTATATGACATTCTTGAAAAAGTAAAAGTCTGGAGACAGTAATAGGCTCAGTGATTGCCAGGGGTTAGGGGGATGGGAGGGATAAATAGGTGGACCACAGAGTATTTTAAGGGCAATGAAACTGTTCTGTGTGATATGATAATGGTGGATATGTGTCATCATATGTTTGTCAAAACTAATAGGATGTACAACACCAAGAGTGAACCGTAATGTCAACTGTGGATTTTAGGTGATAGTGACATGTCAATGTACGTTCGTCGGTTGTAGCAAACGTACCTCTCTGGTGGGGATGTTGATTAGTGGAGGGGCTGTGCCTGACTGGGGACAAGGAGCAGATGGGAATTCTCTATACTTTCTGCTCAGTTTTGGTGTAAACCTAAAACTGCTCTAAAAATAAAGTCTATTTTAAAAATGGAGCAGATAGGGAGTTCCCATAGTTGCTCAGTGACTAGTATCCATGAGGACATGGGTTTGATCCCTGGCCTTGCTCAGTGGGTTAAGGATCTGGTGTTGCTGTGGCTGTGGTGTA
This sequence comes from Catagonus wagneri, assembly GCA_004024745.2. Lineage (NCBI taxonomy): Eukaryota > Metazoa > Chordata > Mammalia > Artiodactyla > Tayassuidae > Catagonus > Catagonus wagneri. The sequence goes on from PVHT021183519.1 coordinate 21,075,278, forward strand.
GGCTGGCAGCTGCAGCTCTGTCTGATTCGAGCCCTAGCCTGGAAACTTCCATATGCTGCTGGTGTGACCCTAAAAAGACAAAAAATAAAAAATAAAAAAATTTAAAAAATAAAAAAGGAAGGGGTAGAGATCATCATATTCATTCATTCAAAGTTTTAAGCTTTTCTAATATCTGACATAGCGTTCTTTTTTTTTTTCTTTTTGGCTTTTTGCCTTTTCTAGGGCCTCACTCACGGCATATGGCCTTTCACAAGGTAGGGGTCTAATTAGAGCTATAGCCACAGCCACAGCAACGTGGGATCCAAGACACGTCTACAGCCTCCACCACAGCTCATGGCAATTCCAGATCCTTAAACCACTGAGCAAGGCCAGGGATCGAACCCGCAACCTCATGGTTCCCAGTCAGATTCATTAGCCACTGAGCCATTATGGGAACTCTTTTCATTATGGTGGAAGGCTTACTAGTTTTCGTCATCATCATGTCTTGAATACTCTTTTTTTTTTTTTTTTTTTGGACTTTTTAGGACTGTACCTGCGGCATATGGACGTTCCCAGGCTAAGGGTGGTATCATAGCCACTGACCTACACCACAGCCACAGCAACTTGGGATATGAGCCATGTCTGACCTACACCACAGCTCACAGCAACACCAGATCCTTAACCCCCTGAGTGAGGCCAGGGATTGAACCTGTGTCCTCATGGATGCTAGTCAGATTCATTTCCACTGAGTCACGACGGAAACTCCCTGAAATTCTCTTTTAGAGTACTATTTCAATGCCTGCATAAAATGCTAGTGTTTAAGTGTACCATGATGTATTTGTTTTCCTAATATGGGATGTTTAATTTATTTCCTTGTGTATGTATGTAGCTCTTATAGATAACACTGCATTCATAGCTAATAACCCACTGCTCACTATGTGCCAGGCACTGTTGTAAGTGCTCTGCAAGTATTAACAAATATTTATTCTGGATAACAGCCCTAAAACATTTTACAAGGCCCATGTAAACAGATGGGGAAATTGAGGCCTAGAGAGGTCAAACAGCAGAGCCAGGATTTGACCCAGGTAGTCTGGCTTCAGCCCCTGTGCTCAAATCCAGCAGGCTAAATTTAAATGCATTGCTGGTTATTCCTCCTTTCCTAGAAGAGGAATTTCCCTGTGGGAAGAACACAATGCAGGCGTTTAAGCTGCTCTCCAGAGAGAGGCACAACCCCCTCCTTCTGCAGAACTGCAGGGCCAGGCTCAGCCCAGCAAAGCCCACACTGAGTGCTGTATTTGTTCGTATTTTCTGTGTTGGGGAAAAATGAGATTTTGTCATTGTTTGAGTTTTGATTTCATTCATTTTTTTCTTATTCTTTTTTTTCCTTTCTTTTCTTTTTTTTGCTTTTTAGGGCTGCACCTGCAGCACATGGGAGTTCCCAGGCTAGGGGTTGAATTGGAGCTGCAGCTGCATGGCCCCATAGCTCATGGCAATGCCTGACCCGCAACCCACTGAGCGAGGCAGAGATTGAACCTGCATCCCCATGGATATTAGTCGGATTCATTTCCGCTGTGTGACAATGGGAACTTCCTCTTTGATTTCTAATGTACTGTATGCTCAGGCCATTCAAGATGGTTGTTCTCTTGCTCTCTGTATGTCCCCTGCTCCACCAGGTCCTGCTTCACTCACACAACTATACAGTCCTCTTAATTATAGGGCTTAGTTAGCTCTTGGTAACTGATGTCAGTTCCCCCTATAAATGGTATCCTCTTTCTGCCTTGAGTAGGATAATTGCTGCCATGTCTTGTCTGCCACACACGGTGGGGTGTCACTCCAGGACCCTTTGTGTAAGAAACCCCTGCCTAATAATCCATGGATGTGTCTATTACTGTCCCCGAGCTCTTTCTTCATTCTCGAGGCTGGGTAACTGCAAGGCTTGCAGGCCTACAGGGTGCAGCCCAGCATGTACCTAAGCATTTTTCTTTGGTTTACCTGTCTTTTGTATTTTTGTTCCATCAAATAAGCTGATGGGTCACTTGTCTTTATTTTCCATTAAATATCTTGATATTTTTCTTAGTTGAATAATTCTTTATACATCAATACTAGCAGACCGTTGCATGTTCTGTTTACTGCATCTGTTTTTCTCGGTTTGTGAGCAGTTTCATTTCGCTCAAGGCATTGTTTCATGTTCAGTCTTGTTCAGTAAAATCTATTGGTTTTCCCAACCACCCCCCACCCCATTTGTGCTTCCTTGGTCTTCCATTCCTCCTCAGAAATCACTGGGCTAAAGATGAACAGCTTTTCTTTGGAGTCAGGGCTTGTCAAGCAGGTTCATCCTTCTTCCTTCTCTGGATCCACAGGTCCTCCAAGCTCCACGTTAATGTACACACCCTCTCCACAAGTTTCCATGGCAGCAATGCTCTGGTGGTGGCAACAGTAAGCTAGAGGCTCCCTTGCAAGTCACCTATGTTACTAGAAGGGTTTTAACACAGATTGTTGAAACAAAAAGGCATTTCCATCCTCTAAGGACCTGGATAGGTATGAACGTCAACCACTGTCCTCATGACAAGAGAAGACGGGAGAGGCCATGTCCTTAGTGGTGGTCTTTGTGTTCCACCCGGTGATCTTTGCCTCCCCTTCATGTTGGATGGGATTTCTCAAGCCCAGGAAGAGAGTTCAGCGGCTGGGCAGCCAAAAACTCAACAAATGTCCCTCAGAGCAGAAGGCTGGCCAGCCTGTCTCTGGGGCTGTGCTCACTGAACAGGGGTGGACGGTGTTCAAGGGGCTACAGGGGTCTAACCCAGAGTGACAGGGGCTCTGGGAGGCAGGTCAGAGAAGCTTTATCCCTGTGATTCCTAATCAGGAACAATTTGGGCAACGTCTGAGGAATTTGGGGTTGTAACAACTCAAGGGAGGGGAGCATCTAGGGGGTAGAGGCCAGAGATGCAGCTAAATCCCTGCAATGTGCAGGGCACCCCACACCCCCCACAAAGAATTATCTGAACCAGAATGTCAACAGTGCTGAGGCTGAGAAACCTGCTTTATCCAGAGAGCCTCACTGGTCACGTCAGCTCACCAGGCACGTTTGCTCAGAGAGGACGACAGCCTGGGCGCTTGGCCAGAATTCGGGGCCAGACTCCACTTCCGTGGCTGGTACAGGAGAAGTGAGCACTGTGTGGAAATGAAAGTGTTGCCAAGTCCCCATCCTAGGAGCCTGGAGCTCCTGGGCCCGTTGTGTTGACTGAGACTCTGGAATGAGACTGGATAGGGACTTCCTACTCCTTTAATGAAATACAGGCTGCTGGTACAGGCAGATGCTAGAGGTAGGGCAGGATGGCCTGAGGCACTTAAACCGGCTGGGACCAGCGTGGGGGCCTGTGGCTTCAGCTCTGGGGAGGAAAGAGGGGTATGCACCCAGGTGGGACAGGCAGTTTCCAGACAGACCTTAAAACCAAACACAGTTCAGTCCTCGAGTTCAGCCTCAGTTAATCTGAATCCACTTAAACACATCATGGGGGGGCGGGGTCAGGGGAGTGGACTAAGTCTCCAGAGGCATAGGAGTTTGCACAACAGAGAAATAAGGCAAATACCTATTTCTTCTCATTACGCAACAGGCAGAAGTGAAAGCTCAGCCTTCTTGGTTGGTGGGATATTACTGTAAAAAGTATAGAGAAGCTTGATACAGGCTTGATTTCCCCAAGTTCTTTCTGATTTCTGGTAAGTGCCCAGATGATGCTAATTTGTAAAATGCTTTTCTGAGACACTGTCAAGGTTCTTGGCAATTTTGAGCATCTCAGCAACCCTAGAGGTATGTGCCAGCACCCCCATTTGACAGGTGAGGAAACCAAGGCTTGGGAAGGTGGGGCGGCTCACACAGGCCTCAGGGCTGGCTAGTGGCTATGCTGTCTGCCCCCACTCTCCTGTAGAAAGCGTTTGTGTCAGTTCCCAGGGGCTTTTTAGGACACGCAGGCACCGTGGCCTGGGCACTTTCCCTTCATTGTTGTTTCACTCTGTTGTGAGCTGTTCTCCTCCTCCTGGCCGCCTTCTGCTCGGGTTTGGCACACTTTATCCTTTGGGGAAAAACAACCTCTTAGCAGCCATCTACTTACAATTTGTCTCACGTGGCCAGGAGCTCGTTAGCAGCTGCTGCTCTTTGTAAAAGGCCCCAATAAACCGAAGGAGGGGTTTGTCTCAGACATGAAGATTCAAGTGTGGGGAGAAACCCCAGGAATTGGCTTCCCTTCAAGGAGTCCTAATTTTCATTTTACTAAATTGGTGCTAATTGCTACTGTGAACCTTATTTCATCTTTTTTCTTTTGGAGATATGTTTATCTTAAATGTATCTCTCTTAATCCTAAATTTATTGTTAAATTAATGTAGAATTATTTGGAAATATTAATCTATTCAAGACTGTTCAAAGGGCAGATATTTTAGCACTGGAACATATTTGTATGTCTTAAGTGTTTGTTATTCCGTATACAATTATAAGAATTGTAAGAAATATTTTCTGTATAGTAATTGTACGTTTTTCCTTTTTTTAAATTCTTATTGATTTTTGTCAGATTTTTATTTCACTATTTTGGAGTGTTTAAGCAATAAGGTGACACTCATTTCACCTCCAAGTCAGCCAGTTTCCTTTTTTTTTTTTTTTTTTTTGTTCTTTTTAGGGCTGCATGTGTGAGCATATATATGGAGGTTCCCAGGCTAGGGGTTGAATAGGAGCTGAAGCTGCCAGCCAAGCCACAGCCACAGCAACAGCAGATCTAAGCCACATCTGTGACCTATGCCTTAGCTTGCAGCAGTGCTGGATCTTTAACCCACTGAGTGAGGCCAGGGATCGAACCCGCATCCTCAGGAACAATGTGTTGGGTTCTTAAAACCTCTGAGCCACAACGGAAACTCCCAGGTTCCCTTTTTTTGCAACTGGTGTTCCTAAAAGCTGAGACTTTAATCTGCAAAAGTCATTTTTAACAGCTTTGTTAAGGTATAACTGACACACAGTTTGGAAGTTTTGACCTATGAATACACCATGAAACCACCACCACGGTTGAGACAACACATCCATCACCCTCAAAAGCTTTCTCAGGCTCACTTGTAATTACTTCTGCCCTGTCCACCTCCTTCATTATTTACCAAGCAACTACTGACTTGCCTTTCATCATCATAAATTGCATTCTAGAATTTTGTATAAATGAAATTATGCAATGTGTACTCTTTTTGCCTGACTTCTTTCACTTAGCATAATAACTTTGTGAATTATCCACACTGTTGTGTTGTATCGATAGCTTATTTCCATGTCATGGAAAAATCCCAACTTGTGTATCATCGATGGATCTGTTGAGAGCGTTTGGCTTGTTTCCAGCTTTGAGCTATTACAGTTAGAGCTTATGCTTATCTGTGCTCACATCTTTGTGGACATGTGCTTTCTTTGCTCTTGGCCAAATACCTAGGGATGGAATGGCTAGGTCTTATGGTAGGTGTGCATTTAAAGTTCTAAGAAATTTGCCAGAAAATGAAAAAGGAAAGGAACTGTGAAACTGTTTTTCCAAACATTTTGCATTCCACCAGCATTGTATGATTTCTAATTCCTCCACATCCATGCCAAAACTTGGTAAGACTGTTTTTTTTTTTTTTAATTTTAGACATTCTAACGTGTGTAATGGAAGGTCAGTGTAGTTTTAATTTGCATTTTTCCTAGTGACTAGTAATGTTGAGCAGCTTCTTATGAGCTTATTTGTATCTTCCTTGATGAGATTCTGTTTGTCTTTGCAAAATTAAAATTTTGCACAGTGCATTGTTACCTCGTGTGATTGATTTGTCAAACACTACCATGACCTACATCACTTGAGACACTGATTGAGCCCTTCTAAGTGTGTGGTCAAAATCCTTGTGTTAGTAAAAGCTAACACTTAGGGGGTACTTGTCACATGCCAAGCACTGTGCTAAGTGTTTATGCATGCTACTGCATTTAATCTTCACAAGTGGCCCAAGGTCACATAGCCAGATGGGCAGTAGAGCAGGGCTTGAAGAGTTGTGTGGGGAAATAGGAGAGAGGAGCAGAAAGAAGCATTAGTGGGCAGTACTGAGCCTTCATCTATGGTTCTCTACAGCCTTTGTGGAGGAGGGGGCCAGCTGGTGGAATTGACCCAGAGTCCAGAGTTTTCCAAGGGCAGAGGACCAAAAGATATGGTATTGACTGAATTGGTTGGAGTGACTGAGGAAGTGGATTAGAAGGGCATGAAAACAGAAAGGAGAATGAGGAGCGGTCAACACTGAAAGTCCCACATCCTGGGAAATCCCTTACCTCTGGGAAAATTGGGACAATGGGCAGCCTAGAAGCCATGGACTCTCTCTTGCTTCGACAGTTACTCATAGACCTGCAAACAGTGTCTCGAACTTCATTCTCATCCTTTATTTACTGAATTCTTTCTGAAACTTGGCTCTGATTGTTTGTGTACAGGTAATAAGGAGTGGAACAAACTTCACAGGAGTTCACTGGTGGCCTAGTTGTTAAGGATCCAGGTTATCATTCTTGTGGCGCGGGTTTGATCCCTGGCCTGGGAACTTCTGCTTGCCACAGTCATGGCCAAAAACAAACAAGACAAACTTCAGACTGGTAGGAATCTACGTCTTCAATCTAATTCCCACTCCTCCCTTCACGTACGCAACATTCTAGCCAAACTGACTTGAACTCCCCACCACAGGCTTTCCTGTCTCAGGCACCTGTTCAAGGTCTTTTCCTTCCCTGGATTATCTCTTCCTTCCCAGCATGTCTACATCTCATTCTCTGTTTTGAATCTTCCTTTGATGTAACCTGGTCCAGGAAGGCTCTTGTTATCTGAAATCTTCCTCCTTATAATCTGAAATATTTCTCCCTGCACTTTTAGCTCCTCTATTAATTATAACAAGACAGCAAGTGACAGAACATCTGACACCCAGTGGCTCAAACAATTGAACAGAAAGCAGTCTATGGGGTAGATCTACATTCAGGCATGTTTGGATTATAGAGACTGAACCAAGCCATTTAGACTCTGTATCTCTCCCCTCCAGAGCACCTCTCTCTTCAGGCAGGTCTCCTCTAATGGCTGTAAGACAGCACTGGCAGCTTCTTGGGCTTCATTATTCCAGGGAGTGGGGAAAGAGTGGCAATCAAAGTGCCAACATCCCCAGAAGTCTGAGATGCCCTCTAATTGGACCAGGAGGACGTGGTTGTGCATTGCACAACTGTAGGAGGTGCTATTCGCACAGACTGCACTGCTAGCTCAGGGTCAGAGGAAGTAGGACATTCACCTCTCTGGGTCCCAGTTTCTTCATAAGTCAGGAGAGAGTAACATACTTGTGAGTCCTGTCCAGTCCTACAGCTCCACCATTCGTGTTCTGCAACGCTCAGTTGAAATAGTATTTTATTGGCTTGGCTTTGTTTCCATGAAGAGCTCATATGAAGCCTCTTAACCTCTTTTTTGGTCAGTAGTCATCCTGCTATAGAAAAACAAGTGGTTGTGAGGTCTGTTTTTTAAAAAAGAGAAAGCTGAGAAACCCAAAGAAATTGAGATGTGAAAATAGTACATTGTAAAAGTTCTTTGTTCCATGTGGTCACTGGTTATATTCTATGTTAGACAGATTTTGATGTGGCTTCCGTTTGCTGAGAGTTCATTATGAGTGAAATGTTCTATGTGTGTGTTATCTGATCCAGCTTCTCCTTGTGACCCTCATGGAATAGAGGTACTGTATGTGGTGTTCCCATTTTACAGATGAAGAAAAAAGGTAAGATCTGGAAAAGTTATGGAAGTTGCCTGTTGTCAACTTACTGAACCTCAGCACCTGGATTTGAACCTATGTTTGCTCAGCTCCAAATTTTTACTCTGCATCAATATGCCAAATCACCTATTTGTCAGAGTCTTTGCTGAAGTTCCTAGGTTCTCAGGCAGGGTTCCTACCCTTAGGGGGGAGTATTTTTCAATGTGTGCAAACACATGGGTGTTCTTAAAGGAGGATTCAAGTTTATAACATTATTTTATAGGGAAAATGTATTTGTATAACAAACGTACAAAAGATAAAATTCAACAAGCTATTCTTGGCAAAAGGGAGACACATGAGAACTGCTTCTCAGTGTATCAGAATCTTGGGTGGGAGTGGCCTTGAGATTTTTATGTTGATCTAAAGAAGATATTGTTTTGTTATTTTGATGGTTGCTCTTTTTTTTTTAATTTTATTGAAGTATAGTTGATTTATGGTATTGTATTAATTTCCGTTGCATTGCAAAGTGACTCACTTATGCATATGTATTTTTTATATTCTTTTCCATTGTAGTTTATCACAGGACATTGTACGTAGTTACCTGAGCTACCTGATAGGCCTTGTTGTTTATCCATCCTGTATATAATAGTTTGTTAATAGCTTGCTAATCCCAAACTCCCAATCCTCCCTCCCCACCCCCTTGGCAACCAGTCTGTTTTCTATGTCTATGAGTCTGTTTTTGTTTCATAGATATGTTGATTTTTGTCATATTTTAGATTCCACATATAAGTGAAATCGTATAGTATTTGTCTTTTTCTGACTTTGCTTCGTGTGATAATCTCTAGGTGCATCCATGTTGCTGCAAATGGTATTATTTCATTCTTTTTAAGGGCTGAATAATATTTCAGTGTATGTATGTGTGTGTATATACATACCACAGCTTTATCCATTTACCTTTTGATGGACATTTAGGTTGTTTCCATAAAAGACAGTTTTTTAAAAGTTAAGAAATACAGATCTATACAATTATTGCCAGGTTTTCTTTCCATCACTGTGTGGGTTTTCCACTAGTCTCCAAACGCTGCCCAGGGCTGTGCATACTCAACTAACCTTTCACAGAGAAGCCTGGTCAACCAGGAGAGCCGGCTGGAAATTTCAGGGGAGGCTGGCCTCTGGAGAGGCCAAACGTGGGCTCTGACTCAAGCAGCCTCTTGTCCCAGCCTGACTTTGTTCAACCTTGGTGTGACAGGAAACACACAATGCAAAAATGATTAAAGAGACCTACCTCTGGGTTGCCGCAGAAGACAAGAGCTTTTTCATCTGAAAGCATCACATTAAAGAAGGAACACCATGCAAGTCAATGGATGACTGTTCCGGTGGCAAAGAGGAACCAAGCTAGTCCATGTCCCCTGCATGGGACACCATCACTTGGTGGTGATAAAATCATGAATAATGTTCTTATATTCCAGTTGGCTTGTCAATGGTTGGTTCACAGACCTGTTTATTTGCAAGCCTAGATTTTTCTCTATAAAAATGGAGTCTTTAATTTGGCCTTGGTTTCACACCTACTACAATGGCCGTAATAAAAAAAGACAGGCACTAACAAGTATTGGCAAGGATGTGGAGAAATTTGAAATCTCATACACTGCTATGCCAATGTAAAATAGTGCAGTAATTTTGGCAAACAGGTAGTATCTAATAAGTTAAACATAGAGTTACTCTGAGGCCCAGCAATTCCACTCCTAGGTATGTTCATGGAAGAACTGTACAGAATAGCCAAGAGCAGAAACAACTGAAATGTCCATGAGCTGATGAATGGATAAACAAAATACCGTATATTCATACAATGGTATATTATTTGGCAATAAAAAAAGAATGAAGTGCAGATACGTGCTACAACATGGATAAACTGTTAAAACATCATGCTAGGTGAAATAAGCCAGTCACAAAAGACTGCATATTGTATGATTTCATTTATAAGAAATGTCCAGAATAGGCAGATCCATAGAGACAGAAAGTCAATTGCCAAGGGCTGAGGAGTCTATGGGGTTTCTTTATGGGGTGATGAAAATGTTCTGTGAATTAGTGGTGATAATTACAGAATGTTGTGAATATACTAAAACCTACTAGACAGCTTTAAAAGGGTGAATTGCAGAGTTCCCGTCGTGGCTCAGTGGTTAACGAATCCGACTAGGAACCATGAGGTTGCGGATTCCATCCCTGGCCTTGCTCAGTGGGTTAAGGATCCGGCATTGCCGTGAGCTGTGGTGTAGGTCACAGACGTGGCTCAGATCCCGCGTTGCTGTGGCTGTGGCGAAGGCTGGCAGCTACAGCTCCTGTTAGACCCCTAGCCTGGGAACCTCCATATGCCGTGGGTGCGGCCCTAAATAAGGCAAAAAGACAAAAAAAAAAAGGGTGAATTGCATGGTATGTGAATTTTCTCTCAATGAAAGAAATAGCATCCTCATCATTAAAAGCCCAGGTGGGCACTTCTGTGTAGGAGGCTTTTCTAGCTGCAGAACATTTAGGTATTCACATGGCACGTATCACCTGAAGCTGACTATGAAAGGTAGCAATGAATTCCACAGACATGAATGACCAGGAAAACAGCACTTCTCCAGAAGGACCTACGTGTCAAAAGGGCAGCTTGTGGAGTTGCCGTCATGGCTCAGCGGAAACGAACCTGACTAGCATCCATGAGGACGCAGGTTCAGTCCTTGGTCTCGTTCAGTGAGTTAAGGATCCGGCGTTGCCATGAGCTGTGGTGTAGGTTGTAGATGCGGCTTGGATCTGGCATTGCTGTGGCTGTGGTGTAGACTGGCAGCTATAGCTCTGATTTGACCCCTAGCCTGGGAACCTCCATATGCTGTGGGTGCGGCCCTAAACAGACAAAAGACAAAAAATAAATAAATAAATAAATAAATAAGCAGCTTGGAGCCTCTCAGGATAGGTCTACGGGGAACAGTCCAGTCCTAACTTCTCTGGGCACCTAGGAATTGGAGTCGGTGGTTCCTCACCTGCAAGTCTTTGCAGACACACTCAGGCTTGGCCGGAAGGCTCTGAAGTCAGTTTCTTGTGTGGGCTTAAGAGGAAGGCAGGCAGGCTATTAGAAATGGGAGTATGGCAGGAAGTGCAAAGCCAAACCGCTGACACAGGAGCCACAGTGATGTTGACCCAGAAAGTCAATGGCCACCTGTCTGTAAATAAACCAGTGTTTAGTGTGAACTACCCCCCCACACACACACACACTTCACAGTTTTATGCCCTGGGGGCTAGCAGTTCTTAAAAGTTTGCTTCCTGGTCACCAGCATCAGCTGGGAAACTGGTGGAAGAGGAAGGGAAAGACAAAACCCTGGATTTTGACAAACCCTTAAGTTTGAAAACCACCAGTTTACATACTATCCGTTTTCATCTTCTTTCTTGTGACAGAATCTTGGTTTTGCTTGGAGTGACAGGTGTGTGGGCTGTCATGAAGCTGTGGTGACCATGTGACATAGTTCTGCTTAGTGAGATATAAAGTGAAGTCACTAGGTGGGTTTTCTGAGAAAGCTCTCATGGCCGTGGCTTCGAGCCATCACCCTTTCCCCCTCCCCCCCGGACTCTGACAAGTGCTGGAGGGTGCGTAGCCATCTTGGGAGCATGAGACTGAGGGCCACACGCTCAGGATGTGGGCGGAGTGTGCAGGAAGATGGAGGAGTCAGGGTCCCTGAGAACATGAGGGCTGCTGCACTCGCCCTGCCCTGCATACCTCCAGCCTAGACTTGTGACCATGAGAAATTAAAACCCTTAATTTGTGTAAGCCACTCTTTTCCATGTTCCCATGGTTCACAGCTGAACTCAAGCTCTAACTTGTGTACCTGGGTACAGGGGGTTCTGAAAACACTGAGTTGGTCCTGGTTGTAGGAGTGTGTTCTTTCTTACTGAAACTACGTATACAGGCCATTGCATAGGTGAGGTGCCAAGGCTAAGAACTAGATTTCTGGTTTTAGTTTCTCTGTGGGGTCTGGGACTGGCCAGCCAAGCCAGATCATAGTGCAGTGGGAAGGCTTTGCCCTGGTGCCCAGCCTTGTTCCTTCTGCCTCAGCCTGGCCACTTTCCCCTTCATTCTCTCGTGATGATAAGTGTGGGTCTGGGTGTGCCTCCAGGGTCAGTGCAGTGGCTCAATAATATCATCAAGGACCTTGGCTTTTTCTTTTAATTCATTCATTCAACAAAGATTTGTTGAACAACTGTTCTGTGCCAGACACTGTTCTAGGTGCTGGGGGACTGAACAGGGGTCTGCTCTCAGGAAGCTTATGTCCTGTGTGTGTGTGTGTGTGTGTGAGTGTGTGTGTGTGTGTGTGTGTGTGAGAGAGAGAGGGTGAGGGAGGGAGGGAGGGAGAGAGAGAGAGAGAGAGAGAGAGAGAGAGAGAGAGAGAGAGAGAATAAACAAGTGAACAAATTAAGTCTGTAAGGTGTGAGTTGCCAACATGGGCTCCAAAGGATAACAAAGCAGGAAGAGAGAATAAAGTGATGGAGGTGTGTGCATTTGGAAAGAGGGTGGCCAGAGAGTACCTTCATCTGAACAGAACTGAAAAGATTATTAATGACTGTTGTGAAGATGCTTAAAAGAGATTCTGAGGGTTTTTTTTTAAAGCAATATACTACTAAAAAATGGAATCAAAAAGCAATTTTGCATCCCTTATTTGTTATCAATACTATTTTAAATGTTTTAGGTATTTGAATTCTTATTGAGAGACCCAGTGTTTCTGAGTTTTGAGATACTTCATATAGATGGTTATTAAGTTATAAAAATTTACCAAAATATCGTCTTCCTTTAAAAGTCGTTCCCAAAACTGAATAGTCACGGGGTCACTAAAAAGACAAAAAAAAAAAAGAAAGAAAAAGGGAGAGAGATAAATGAATCCATAGAAACAGAAAGTGCACTAGTGGATGCCGGGAGCTGAGAGGAGGAGAAAATAGGAAGTGACTACTTTTGTGGGTAAGGAAAATGTTTGGAACTAGGTAGAGGTGATGGTTGCACAGCATTTTGACTTTTAAAATATGGTTGATTTGCAATGTGTTAGATTCTGCTATACAGCAAAGTGATTCACTTATTCATATATTCTTTTTCATATTCTTTTTCGTTATAGGTTATTACAAAATACTGAGTATAGTTCCCTGTGCCATACAGTATGGCCATGTTGTTTATTCCTTCCATACGTAATAGTCTACATCCACTAACGGCAAACTCGTAATTTATTCCATCACCACCCCTTTCCACTTTGGTAAACCCCAAGTTTGTTTTCTATGTCTATGAGTCTGTTGTAAGTAAGTCTAGTTCTATCATATTTTAGATTCCACATACAAGTGATGTCATATGATATTTGTCTTTCTCTGTATGGCTTACTTCACCTAGTATGATAATCTCTAGGTCCATCCATATGGCTGCAAATGGCATTATTTCACTGTTTTAATGGCTGAGTAATATTCCGTTGTATTTATATACCATGTCTTCTTTATCTGTTCCTCTGCTGATAGACATTTAGGTTGCTTCCATATCTTGGCTATTGTCAATAGTCTGCAATTAAAATTGAGGTGTATGTATCTTTTCAAATTATGGTTTTCTCTAAATGTATGCCCAGGAGTGAGAATGCTGAATCATATGGCAACTCTATGTTTGGTTTTTTGAGGAATCTTCATACTAGTTAGGACTTTTAGTTTTGCATAGTGTCTACACCAATTTACATTCCCACCAACAGTGTGGGAGCATTGCCTTTTCTCCACACTCTCTCCAGCATTTGTTGTTTGTGGACTTTTTAATAACGGCTCTTCTGACCTCTGTGAGATGATACTTCATTGTGGTTTCGATTTGCATTTCTCTGAAAATTAGTGATGTTGAGCATCTTTTCATATGCTTCTTGGCCATCCGCATGTTTTCTCTGGAGAAATGGCTATCTAGGTCTTCTGCCCATTTTTTGATTGGGTCGTTTTTCTGTTACTGAGCTGGTGAGCTATTTGTATATTTTGGAAATTAAGCCCCTGTTGGTCACATCATTGGTTGTACCACATTGGGAATGCACTCAATGCCAGTGAATTGCACATTTTTAAATGGTTAATTTTATGTCATGTGAATTTCACTCTAATTTAAAAGAAGAAACAAACAAAAAGACTCTCAGTCTCCCATCACCTTCAGATGCTTCAAACCCAACATGTTTAAAACTCATCACATCAACTGGCCCCCCCTGTCCCCTGTTTCATTCGGTGGTGTCCAGACCACCATGTGTGTCAGCGCAGGTTGTGCCATGCCCAGCCAGGAGGGAGTGTTGGGGACGAGATCCTGTTGTTCCTCTCACAGGCCCTTACCTTGGCAATGGTTGCACCTGTCCAGAGGGTGCTTTTTCTTTTCTTTTTTGTCTTTTTGCCTTATCTAGGGTCGCACCCGCGGCATATGGAGATTTCCAGGCTAGGGGTCTAACAGGAGCTGTAGCTGCCAGCCTTCGCCACAGCCACAGCAACAGCAACGTGGGATCTGAGCCATGTCTGCAACCTACACCACAGCTCACGGCAATGCCGGATCCTTAACCCACTGAGCAAGGCCAGGGATCGAACCCGCAACCTCATGGTTCCTAGTCGGATTCGTTAACCACTGAGCCGCAATGGGAACTCCAAGAGGGTGCTTTTTCTAATTCTCACAAAGGTACCTATATTAGTCAGTGTTCTCCAGAGAAACAGAACCAACAGGATGTATGTGTATACATAGAAATTTATTACAAGGAATTGGCTCATACAGTTATGGAGGCTGAGAAGTCTCCAGATTTGCAGTCAACAAGTTGGAGACCCAGGAAGGTCAAAGGTGTAAGTTCTAGTCTGAAACTTGGCAGATTTAAGACCCAGTGTTTCAGGAGTTCCCATCGTGGTACAATGGAGAATGCAAATTTCCGGTCCTCATGCTTCTAAGACTAAGACTAAGACCCATGGCCTTGCCCCCACCCCAGCTACTCCCCCCTTGAGGGACAGGTGCCCCACTGGATGGAGCTAAACAGGAAAAAGACCATAGAAAGTGCTGGGGATTCAGCCTCTTCTCCCCCGCCCTCCCCAACAATGTGGACCAGAGTGAGGCAGTGGCTCTACAGAAGACACCAAAACTGACAGCTGGGTGGGGAGTCTCTAAGCCAAGACTGAGGGACACAATGAACAGGGAGTGCCAGGAAAACTGTTTGGCTCTCACAACCAAGGCACATTCACCAGCCTCTTCACCAGGAATCAAGGTGATCTCTGACTTCCGCCTGTAGGTCTCTGGTGTCTGCTTCTCAGAGTGCTTCAGAGCGAGATGGAGAAAAAGAAATCACTATGTTTTGATCCCTAAACTCTGACAGCCTGGGCAGACTACTGCTCTAGACGTCTATCAGCTTTCCTTCCATGCTGTGGCCAAATGATCCTTCTGACCTGCAAATCCAGTCATTCCACCCCTTCTGCACAAAATGGTACCATAGCATTCTTCTGCCCTCAGGAGAAAGCCCCACCCTTTGAGAGAAGCTGGAGGACCCCTGGGATATGGCACCTGCTTGGTTCTCCAGACTCGCCTCCCCCCATTTCCTCCCCTGCCCACTCTGCTTGTTGGACAGTCATGGAATCTGCTGCTGCTACAACTTTCCTCAATTGTGCTGCCATCTGAGACTCTTCCCTCCAATCCTCCTTCCTTTCCCAGCTCTCCTTGCAGGTGCAGACCTGCAGCCATGGTTTGAAAGCTACCCCTGCCTCCTCCTGTTCCTTTCCCTTAATCTTTCACAGGAATTTTCTCCCAATAAACCTCTTGCATGTCTAATCCTGTCTTGGGTTCTGCTTTTAAGAGAACCCAAACTAACACACTGCCATGTGGAATTACTCACTGCAGGTTCACCTCCCTGGCCTTTGCACATGCTGTTCCCTCCAGCTGGAAGGTCTTCTCTTCTCTCCCTGACCCTTTCTTGGCCAACCGCTACTCATCCTCAGGCTCCAACTTAGAGTTCACTTCATACATCAGAGACATTTATCCATGGCTCATTGTGGCCTGGGCATTGTTCCACACACAGGGAGACAGTAAGGAATAAGGAGAGGGTAGATCAAGTGGCTGCTCTTATCAATCTCACTTTATAGTAGGTAAATGGTCAATAAATACATTTTTCAAAACAGATCCATAGTATAATGGTGGCAAGTGTAAGTATTATAGAGAAAATAAAGCAGGATGAGGGTACAGAATAATGAAGGGAGTGGGTTTATTTTAGACAGAAAGATAAGGGAGGGCTCCTTTTGGGGAGGGGGGTGATATTTGAGCAGAGTCCTGAAGATCTTCGGGGAAGATCTGTGCAGCCAGGGGACAGCATTCCACACAGCTGGAAGGAGGCTGCTGGGATTGGGAACCATAACTCTGGGGTGGGTGCCGCCAGATGTGCTCCCCAGCACCCCCTGCATCCCAAGAAGAGTGCATGAGTACTAGTTAATGCATACAGTTAACTTGTCTGCCTCCCCTCCAGATAGACACTCTGAGGGCAGGAGCCCTGCTTGGCAGGCTAATAGGTTCGCTCTATACCCCCAAGCTTGACACGGCATCAGGCAGTCAGTAAGTAATGATGGCAAATGTGTAACTGTGGTCATAGCTGTCAGGAATTGAGTGCTGATGTGTGCCTGGCTCTGTGCTAAAGGTTTTACTGGTATTTTCTCACTTGATATTCCTAAAAGTAAAGTAGGTGGCATTACCCTCGCCCCTGTAGAGGACTGCAATGGGACCCATCACGTTTTCTCTGCAGGCACAAGGAAACTGAGTCACAGAGAGTTTAAGTCACTTGACAGCTGGAAATATGTAAAATGGATATAGCCAGGCTGAGTGGTTAGCCATCAGCCCTGATGGGCTCCCCGTTTCTGACATGAGGCTGCACGGGAAACTCATATTGAGGCGCTTGGCTCAGCCGCAGGGACCTACCCAGCTGATTCCCAAGGCGGGGTCCTAACCAGAGGCTCCTAGAACCACAGGGTCAGGAGGGAACTTTAGAAGACCCATTCCATCCCTGGTACACTGGGAGCCTGAGCCAGAGGGCCGGATGATTTCAAGGCTGCCTCGCTATTTGCTCTTTCTTGTTTCCGGAGAGTGAGGAATTGCAAAAGCCATTCGATCAGAGGCCTGGTACCACCTGACTGAAAAAAACAAGTTGCTGTGAAGTCAGTTATGTAAAGACAGGATGCGGTTCATGGCCTGGCCCTGCCCATGCCTGGCTGGAGCTCTGCCTCAGTGACTGGCATCTTGGCCCCATGGGCGGGCCTGGCAGCACTTGCTTGCTCTTTGCCTTAGCATTACCATTCTGCTTGCTGGGATGCCAACTGGCTCCTGGGTGCCCACCTCTCCCTGCAACCTTGGCAGTCACTCTGGTGCTCCTGGTGCAGCACTGGGGCCCAGCACTAGGACCCAGAGGTGCTGCATCCAGCCCCATCTGTTTACAGAAATGGCACTGAGTCCCAAAGGGATGCTGTGACTTGCCCAAAGTCCAAAGGCTAGTTGGTGGCTGAGCCTAAGCAAGACCCTCCAGTCCATGGCTTCTGACTGCTACCTCCTATCTGGCTCCCTTCTCCAGTGATCCTCCAAGCTGCTTCCCACTCCAGACCTGGAAGCTACCTGCTTTTGCCAAGTCCCACCACTAGTCCTGCCCACCTTTGTTCATATCCAGCCATAGCAGTGACCTCTCAGATGCCTCTCAGCCTTCACTTCTCCCCCTTCCAATCCATTCTGCACGCTAAAGCCAGAGAGACTTTTACAAAAACCAAGTCAGGTTAGCCACTGTCCTAATAAAAGCCCCAGACAGGAGTTCCCATTGTAGCTCAGCAGGTTAAGAACCCAACTAGTATCCATGAGGACACAGGTTCAATCCCTGGCCTCACTCAGTGGGTCGGGGGTCCAGCATTGCCGTGAGCAATG
Source organism: Catagonus wagneri (assembly GCA_004024745.2). Classification (NCBI taxonomy): domain Eukaryota; kingdom Metazoa; phylum Chordata; class Mammalia; order Artiodactyla; family Tayassuidae; genus Catagonus; species Catagonus wagneri. The sequence goes on from PVHT021183519.1 coordinate 21,092,922, forward strand.
TGGCTCAGATGTGGCTCAGATCTGGCGTGGCTGTGGCTGTGGCTGTGGCTGTGGTGTGGGCCGGCAGCTACAGCTCCAATCTGACCCCTAGCCTGGGAACGTCCATTTTAGGATGCAGGTGCAGCCCTAAAAATAAAATAAAAGCCCTGGATAACTTCTGCTCACCCTGTGGATGGATCCCTAATGTGGCATCTGGTCCTCTCCAGCCCAGTCCCCTCCTCCCTCAGCAGGGTTATTCCCAAAGCCCCTCTTGTACACACCTGATCTCTCAGTCTTACTGAGAGCTGCTGTGAGAATTACACACCAGCTGGTGTGCATGGCACCTGGATCAGAGGAATTGCTCAGCTACCCTGGTAGGCTGGGCACTCCCACTCCAGGCCAGGCTAGTTTCTAGAGGCCAGCAGTGCTCTGCTCTGAACCAGGGGACATGCCCTTAGCTGTGACCCTGGCCAGGTCTTCAACTCCCCAAATCCAGGTTACAATCCCCAAGGAAAGGGTAAAATGAACACCTGCCTTGCCAACTATTTCTCAGAGACTTTTTTTTTTTTAAGAAAAAATATTGAGGTAATACATTTGGAATAGCTACACAGTTCATTTTTTTCCCTATCCTCTGAGTGCAAGGGAGCCACTGTCCCCTGGGGTCCCTACAGCCACAGCCTCGTATCTATTCAGGACTGGGGAAGGACACAAGGTTTATTCACTCCAAAGCACAAGGGGTGATATCCGGTAGCAGGTACTCTTTGTCTTCTGACTGCTTACTACCGCACGTAGGTTCTTGTAGTCCGACAGGCAAAAGCAAGGAGCCCAGTTTCATGAATGCACTGTATTACATCCAGAGGAGAGCGGGGAACAGTCCCGTAGCCAAGCGCGACCATCTCTGTGAGCCTTCATGATGAAGGCAGATTCCAACTTGTACCGAGAACCTGGCAGCTGTTGGTTCATTGGGTTGTCTGTCCATTCATCCATCCATTTATCCAGAGGACATTGATTTTTGCATCCCTTCCCTGTTTGTTGCCAAATAAGACACTGTAGAAGAATACCACGAACTGGATGTTTATGTCTCCACAAAAGTCGTATGTTGAAGGCCTGATCCTCAGTAGGATGGTGTCAGAGGTGGGCCTTTGGAAGTAACTGGGTTTTGCTGGGGTCGTGGGGTGGAGCCGCCGTGGTGGGATTAGTGCCCTTACAAGGAGAGCTTTTGGTGGGATGGGGGCCATCAGCAAGCCAGGAGGAGAACCCTTACCAGACATGGATTCTTCTAGCACCTTGATTTTAGACTCCCCAGCCTCCAGAATTGTGAGAAATATCTGCTCTTTCTACACCACCCCCCAGTCTGTAATATTTTGTCACAGAACCCCAAAGTAAGACAAAGAATAAGGAAAATCAGAAGAGCAATCAAGCTCTCCCAGGACTCTCGTGATCCTTCCTTCCTCTTTCCTTCCCCTCTTTCTTCTATCTGGAGGATGCATAGGGGGTTGCTAAGAAGATAAGTTACAGATAAGGTGAACTCAGTCCTTTCCACCCTTTATTTTTTTATTTCTTTGCCATTTTGTCGTTTTAGGGCTGCACCTGTGGCATGTGGATGTTCCTAGGCTAGGGGTCTAATCGGAGCTGTTAGCTGCCAGCCTACACCGCAGGCACAGCAATGCAGGATCCAAGCCGCGCGTCTGTGACCTACATCACAGCTCACGGCAATGCTGGATCGTTAACCCACTGAGCAAGGCTAGGGATCGAACCCACAACCTCATCGTTCCTAGTCAGATTCGTTAACTGCTGCGCCACGACGGGAACTCTTCCACCCTTTATTGTAGTCAATTATTTAAGCTTATGAAGTACTTTAAACATACGGAAAATTATAGAGAATAACATAAGTCATCCAGGTACCCAACCCCCACTCCAGTGAACGTTAACCTTTTGACATTTGCTTTGAAAAAAAAAATGTTTTTTTGAAATAAGATGTCACAGATCCAGTTGAAGTGTTTGGGCAGGCTTTGGGTTTTTACCCCCTGAGCGTAGGTCCGTAAGCGATACATAGTTTTTGCAGTTTGGGATTTCATGTAGATGATATCATACTACAGGCATTCTTTTGCAATGTGCTTTTTAATTTTATTGGAGTTTTAAAAAATGTCTGTGTAATAGATGCTGGTTGTAACAAGTCAGGCAATGCAGATATGGATAAAGGTGAATCATCTCCATCTGCCCCTTCCAGTGGCACTGCCCGAGGTAGCCATTGTTAACAGGTGACAGCCTTCCTTCTGCCTCTTTGCTTCTGTTCACACAACACACACAAGGCAAGAGCCAGAGAGGGTTTGGGACAGGCTGGAGCAGCCAGGGGTGCCACATGAACTGAGGTAGGAGGTAGATGGGCCCCTGGGCTGAGAACAGCTGGAACTTGTTAGGCTGAGTAAATTTAGGCTTGCTTCTCTTTGACACTTCAAGGAGAAAGTTGATGGCAGGAGCCGAACTCTGCTGGAGTAGAAAGATAAGACGACCACATCAATCACTCCTGGGGTCAGGGAGATCTCCCCAGTTACACAGGTGCAGAAAGACTCCTAGGCATCGAAAAGTGCTGATACTGTCCCAGAACACTTTGGTCTGGAATGCATCTTTGCCAAAACACATGCACATGTATCAGGGAGGGTCTGATGTGCAGGTAGGTGTGAGAAATAAAATAATTGGCCAAAGGAAACAAAGACCCAGAAGAACTGTCCTATGTAAGTGATTTAAATCCCCTCGCTGGTGCGCCCCTCACTGAGGGGGACGCCCACACCCATATGCCTCTTTGGGTGTGTATTACTCCTCTTTGGGTGTGTGTTACAAAGCTTGGTTGCTATTCTGATTTTCCTTATTCTTTATCTTAGTTTGAGATGCTGTGACAAAATAATAGACTGGCGTGGGGTGTAGAAATAGCAAATATTTCTCACAGTGCTGGAGGCTGGGAAGTCTAAAATCAAGGTGCTAGAAGAATCCATGTTTGGTAAGGGTTCTGCCGTAGATAAATAGACTACTTCTCTGTGTGCTCTTTCACATGCTGTACTGTGTTTCTAACTATAAACTTCATACCTGTTTTTACAGTCTTCACCTCCTTGAAACGTTCTTGCTTTCAACAAGGGGCAAGAATCAGGGAAATTCTGCTTCTTGCCTCTCGCTGGTCTAAGGGCTAGGATTACTGGTTTTCACCCAGGCTGTCCAGGTTCAATTCCTGAGCAGAGAATTAAGATCTTGCTTCAAGCCATCACTCACTGCTGTCTCTCTGAGATCAGAACAGACCCTCGTGCTGTTGGGTGATGAGAGGAAGGTCAGTCAGAGGAGGGAGGTATGCAACTTCCCTGGCCGTTAGCCCACAGTCTGCCGGTTTCGCCACCCACAACCTCTCCTTATAGGCCCTGTGGTCTGCGGGGTGTCCAGGGTCAGTTAAGGAGCAGTGTCTTTCTATTGTGTCCTTGGGCTGAGACACAGGAAGGGTCTTCTGCTGTCTGGCTGTGTGACTGAGGCTATCTGTGTGACCTTGTGAGGAAGGGCCCATAAGACCTCTGCAGCCCTTTCTGATGCATGATTGTCAGCCAGATTGTTCTAACCGAGAGTTGACCTGCCAGTGGGTCCCAGATGTTAGAGAAATACTTGGGAGGCCGAGCTGGCTTTAGCCATGACCAAGAAGACTTTTACAGATGATGTGTTTTCTGACCGTTCCATGAACCTGGAGTGAGGACACAGAATGCTAAGAAAGTTTCCAAGGTTTGTTTTTTGTTTTTTTTAACTCTTTAAAAGTAGACAGGACCAAACATGTTATGCTCAGAGCTGGACTGGGATTTTTTTTTTTCCTTGCCAAAAAAAAAAAAAGAGCTAATAATTAGAGCTTAAGTTGTTTTGTTTTGTTTTTCAAAATAAGTTTCATGTCATGGCAAAGCAGTAAAAGAACCTGGGTGTGACTTGATCAATCTCCATTGTGGAGCCTGCTCAACTTTTCTACTCTTCCAAGGCTGCAATAGTTTGAAGAGAAGTATAAACTTTGCTGGGGCTTATAAACCAATACTGAAATTTACCCTAGGGAATCCGTGCAGTTGCTAAACTCTTCAACAATATGTTTTTTCTTTTTTCCCATTCATTCATTCAACACATTTTTCTTTTGAGTGCCTGCTTTGTGTCAGCCATTGTTCCAAGAACTGGGGACACCAGTGACAGATCAGACAAACCCCTGCCCTCAGGGGGCTAAGAACCCCTGATGAAGGGTCTCAAAACACGAAGACTCACACTGTGTATCAACATTCAAATCATTTATTCTTTCATCCTTCTGAGTAAATTAATCCCTGCAACACCCACCTGCCAGTGGTTAGGACAGGTCTTCCTGGCCCCATTTTCCGAATGGCCAGACCAAACACTTGTAAATAGGAGTGAGGAGCATCAGCGTGAGCACTGCAGCCTTTGAGGAAACACAAAGGTGGAAAGGCGGCTCTCTCTAGCTCCTCTCACGGGCTGGGAAAACTGGAAAGTGCATGGCTTCTGAAGAAACGTTTCTTTCTTTCTTCCTTCCTTCCTTATGAAGAAACCTTAGTTTCCAGAACTGACTCAAGAAATAGGTGATGAATTCTAGAAAATGATACTTGGATCAGGGAGGCAATTCTTTGAGCAAATAAGTGCTTCCTGCTCTGCTCCATTTCTCCAAAAAGTTTGACATCCTAAGAGCCGAAAACAGCTCTCTCTCTCGATTCTTTTCTTTCTTGCCTTTTCCCTGGCCTGGTGTTGGCCCAACGACACCACCCTGCATCCAGGCTGGAGTCCTGATGTCTCCTCAGGCCCCAGGCATACATCCCATGCTGAGCCCAGGACTCCCTAAATTGCCCAGTGGGGCTTTTATAGGATATTTAATAACTTACCCATGACTCTGGCTCCCCCAGCTCCAGGCTCCCCGCCAAGTTTTCCAAATTGTTTCCATTAGTAGTGAAAGGCCTTCCTAGCCTTGCAGCAGAATGCAGGGGCTTTTCTCTCTTTTCCTTGCAGTGCTGGGAAGTCCTTTTCAGGTTGCTGTTCTCTCCCAGCACAGATCACCCATCAGAAGGTGCTCAGTCCCAAACCTGGGCCTCCGGGTGAGATGGTGGCTCCCAACAAACTCTGCAGGAGGCTCCAAGTTGGTAGCATAGGCATAAAGGATTATATGAATATTTTCTGTTCCTAAAAAGGCGCTTGAGATTTTAGGGTAGCAAATGTCTATATTTTGTTAGTTAAAATGGGGAAAATGATAATGCATTCTCAGCCCAACCAAAATCCCCAACAAATATCCTTGCAATAACTAAAACGCTCAGATGCTTATAAACAACCCACAGAGGAGCTCTAAATAGTATATATAAATCACTGGTCCCTAAAGCATGATCCCAGCATCATGTGGGAACTACAAAATGCAAATTCTCAGGCCGTATCCTAGACCTGCCACATCAGAAACTCTGGGATTTGGTCTAGCACTCTGAGTTTTAGGGGATTCTGGTACATGTTAATGTCTAGGGACCACTGATATAAAACATTTAACAGTTAATTATTTAACATATAACGAACTCATCGGTGTACCTTTGCATGTAAGACATAATTTTCCTTCTCCATCACAACTATTTAATATGAACAAATGATGAAATTTTTTCTATACAGCAGAAATTGGCACAACGTTGTAAATCAACTATACTTTAAAAAAATTTTTTTTGGTTTAAGATTCAAAATTAATGCATAGGAATCACAGAAAGAAATTGCACACAAGGTTGACAGGATTTGTACATGGCTATGTTTGTTTATGTCTCATGTTTTCACATTTTACAATGTACTTTATGTCTTCTCAACTTTTCCTCTTTCAAGCTATGGGTTTTTTTAGGCCTCTCTGGCTCAATTATTTAATTTACAGGCTTTTAAACATTCTTCCAAGACGTCTTCATAGTACTTATGAACAACATAGGCCCAAGAGATGTTTCTACCAAGAGAAGAGCTGAGATGTGTCTGTGGTACATCCTCCACCCAGGATTTCAGAAACATCAATGTTTCTAAACAAACAGCAATTCTATAATGGAATGATTTTTGCTTTTTTTAAAAAAAAATTGAACTATAATTGATTTATAACATTGTGTTAGTTTCAGGTATATAGCAGAGTGATTCAGTTTTACATATGTATATTCTCTATATTCTTTTTCAGATTCTTTTTCTATAATGGGATGCACTCATGGCGTGTGGAAGTTTCTGAACCAGGAATCAAACCCGAGCCGCAGCTGTAACCAGAACCACAGCAGTGGCAACACTAGATCCTTAACCTGCTGAGCCACAAGGGAGCTCCTAACAGGATTATTTTTGCCAAGTCCTTTTTTTTTTTTTTTTTTTGCTTTTTAGAGCCAAACTTGCAGCATACAGAAGTTCCCAGGCTAGGGATCCATTCAGAGCTTCACTGCTGGTCGACACCACAGCCACAGCAATGTCAGATCCAAGCTACGTCTGTGACCCATACCACAGCTCATGGCAATGCTGGATCCTTAACCCACTGAGTGAGGCCAGGGATTGAACCCATATCCTCATGGACACTAGTCAGGTTCGTTACCACTGAGCTACAGTGGGAACTCCATGTTGCCAAGTCTTTATAGCACATACTTGGAGAGTGAGAGTTCAGATGGTGATGGGGAGCTCAGGATGGCGAGAAACAGTGGTTTACCTTCTTTGAGAAAACCATCTCTATTGGATAGATGGATATTGGCCTCAGTTCTGGACCTGCCTGTGTCCCGCAGGCTCATTTCAGGAGCTAACTCCATACTTCCTGGAAGGGTTACAGACACTCTCCACCCATTTGTCCACATAATTCCCCTGGCAGCTGTGCCCTCCCACCCTCATTTCAGACACAAACATCACAAGTACTTCCTCTCCACGGATCCACAAGAAATGGTGGGCAAGTAGGATGCTTTTACTTTGTCAAAAAAAAACTCCCATGAGAGTTCTCTCTTAGCTTAGTGGGGTTAAGGATCTGGCATTGTCACTCCTGGTTACAGTTGTGATACAGGTCCAGTCCCTGGCCCAGGAACTTCCAGGTGCTGTGGACACAGCCAAAAAAAGAAAAAACAAAACAACCAAAAAACTGAAAACAGGAAAAAACCCTCTCCCATGCTCATCACTTCCCATAGGAAGTTACATAGGTGTGGGGGTGGGGGCTGACACTGCTGTTGTCGGGTGACTTCTGGGGGTGAGGTTCTCTGCAGGGACCTCCTCACCTAGCCTGTGATCTGGGTGGATGCCTCTCTCTCCTTTCTAGTGCGGGAAAACTGTGAGAGGCTGGACAAATGAGTGGCACATATCTTGGCAGCTTCTCTTGATGAAGAAATCAATGGTGTCGTTTCCAAGGCTCATCGTGGGGTAAATGGCTCCCACCTTTCTGCCTGCCCCCACCACCTCGCCTACATCCTAGAGCTTCTCTTGGCTCGTAGGACATTTAAGAGGCCTTTGTTTTCTACAGCTCAGTCTCAGGTCACAGAGGTGTGAGGTGAGTCTATAAAGCTTCAAGTGTGGATGTGAACTCAATAGAGAAGAGACAGGTGCTCTGGAGATGGAGGACCTAGGGAAAAAGGGGCGTCACAGTACTGAGGCCTGCATGCACCCCCTACAGACCCCTGTGGAGGTTCCTTGTCACCCCATAAGTCGTGAAGGGTTTCTCTGAACCCACTCAGGGGAACAGGGGTGGGACCAGCTGGGCAACTGCATCCTGCAGCAAAAGGGTGACTGCACTGCCAGCCCTTCCCTTGGACTAAGGATCAAGTTCCTCACAGCTTCTTGGCATCACATAAGCTCCTGGATTTCCATCTGGTCCCATGGAGATGGGGGCCAGCTCCAGTAATGGCCACATCAGACTTATTAGTTGGCAAGCACTTGCTCACAGCTGGATGGATTAATGATTTTTTTTAAGAAGTATGGTTTCAAACCTGAAAACGTGTACCTATTAGACTTGCCTATGGATCATTGTGACCCTGCAGCTTCCTGTCAACTCAGAGGAATTGAGGGAAGGGCCACAGGGGAGGGGCCCTGGGAGGCTCAGAACAAAACCCCCTCTGAGGAGATGAAGAGACTCTCTTTGGCCAAAAACCAACAAAAAGGGGTACTCACAGGGCACATGCAAAGTAGAAATGCCCTTTACTACAGGAGAGTCTGCCAGTGTCCTGTGGGGTCTGTAAGATGCAGAGGAGGTGGACTAATGACTTACATAGCTTGTGAGGGTCAAACACCAGGCATCTGTGTGCTCCCTTGGGGCTGGAGCTCGACAGAGGACTGGGCTGGAACCAGACACTCCATGAAGACCACTCATGTCTTCAGCCATCGTGGGTGAGGTTACAGGCTCTGCCGAGATGGAGAATTTGGCTGAAGATGAGGGGGGAGTGACCCCGATGCACATACTAAACACGTGATCCATATCATGTACATTCCTCTATGTTCACTAAACTAAACGTAACTCTGTGCCCAGAGCTTTGACAGAAGAGTGTTATCTGGTTTAGTGGGATGGATATTCCCCAATGTTATGACACTGTTTGAGGTATATGCTTCACCGCTGCTGGCTTAGAATCCACCACGTTTATATCACCCCTTGAACACAGATGATTGGACCAGGGGAGGTCACCTGTCCCAGGATGTGCCAAGCAACTTCCCTTTCTTAGGAATATGGAAGTGGGAGTGAGAGAACTGCCAGTTATTCTCAACGTGAGGGTATGTAGTGTTTCCAAGTGAACTTGGGAGCCATGGGGAAAGGCAGGCCGTGAGCATATTCCATCCTGTGGACCAGAGAGACAGAAACCAGGTTGTAGAGAGAATGAGGATGATGTAGAATCACAGAGTATAGCAGAGACAAGGAAGAGTCCCAACAGCCCTCCAGTTCCTGATTCCAATCCTCTGAGATCTCTTAGCGTGCCCTTGGGTTCTGAGATACACACCTGCATCCTTGCAGTTCTTTCTTTGCTGAAGCTAGCTGTTATTTGTTCTATAACTTACGACCAAAGAATCTTAACCAATCACCAGGAATAATACATATGAAACTAAGAAAGTCACCTCTTCTCCCAATGCCTTGGGTTTTTCCCATCACGTCTGACAACCCCTTCAGGAGAGAAGAAACAGCAGACTGTATGGTCCTGCCCCACCTCTGAAACTGCCTGGTGCTCTGACCATCCTCTCAGGACTGCTGACAGGCTGTGTACATTTTATCCCCAAAGGCTCTGGAATGGGTCCGGTGAATACGCTGAGTCAATCATGTTCCAATTAGTTGTTGGTTGCTGCATAATAAGTCACTCCAGATCTAGTGTCAAAACCCAACAATCTCCTACTGCTCTCTCCCACAGTTCTGAGTTGTCGAGGCTCAGCAGGCAGTGGGGTCACTCTCAACAGCTGGAGCAGGATTGCCTCAAAGCCATCCTCACTCGTGTGTCTGGCACCTGTGCTGGGAAGACTCGCAGAGCTGGGGCTCCTTGGGCCTTTCTCAAACTATCTCTGTGTGACGTCCCCACATAGTCTCTCTCCAAGGGCAGCTTAGGCACCATGAAGGGCTCCAAAAGCACGTGTGGGAATAGACAACCAGGCAGAGGCTGTAACCTCTTCTATGACCGAGTCTTGAAGTTGTACATCACTTTTGCTGTCCTCTGCTGTCCTCAGAGGTTCAAAAGAGCACAGCAGTCATGTTGTGGCTCAGCAGATTAAGGACCTGACATTGTTTCTGTGAGGATGCAGTTTCGATCCCTGGCCTCGTTATTAATGATAGCACCTTATATGAAGAGAACAAACTGAAAGGTTTCTCCCTATCCCTGCACAAAGCCCATCACTGGGCAGGTTTCATTTGCTCAGGCCAGGAAACCACACCTACATTGGGAAGGCCTACAGAGCACAGAGCACTGGAGGGGAAGCAAGTACTTGATAAGCCTTGAACCCAAACTAGATTGGACTCTCTGAAATACTGGACCAAAACCCCCTCCCCAACACCACCATGCCTCATTTGCTTCTCATTTGGGCAGGAGATGTGAGGTGAGATGTAAATTTGGATAATCAAGTTTCTTCCTCCCAAAGCCCTAAAACGTAAAAACTCAATCATTTTGGATGAATTTTTTTCTCCTAAAATATCTTGCCTATTTTTTTGCCATCTTAAACACTCCATCAGAAACCTCTTCAGTATCTTATTAATGTGGCTGCATCATCACCTTGAACATCCATGCCATCAGTACAGGAGGTAAGATTATTAAGCTATTTTAGCTTTTAGCTGTTTAGTGTTTGTCTTTTTTGTTGTTGTCCTTTTAGGGCCGCACACATGCATATGGAAGTTCCCAGGCTAGGGGTCGAATTGGAGCCGTACCTGCCAGCCTACACCACAGCCACAGCAATGGGGGATCTGAGTTGCATCTGGGACCTACACCACAGCTCATGGCAATGCTGGATCCTTAACCCACTGAGTGAGGCCAAGGATTGAACTTGTGTGTGTTCCTAGGCCACGTTGAATTGGAGCTGCAGCTGCAGGCCTACACCACAGCCAAGGCAAAACCAGTCTGAGCTACATCTGCAACTTTTGCTGCAGCTTGTGCAACGCTGGACCCCCTTTTTTTCTGCTTTTTTAGGGCCACACCCACGGCATATGGATGTTTCCAGGCTAGGAGTCCAGTCGGAGCTACAGCTGCCGGCCTACGCCACAGCCACAGCAAACATCAGATCTGAGCCATGTCTATGACCTATACCACAGTTCACGGCAAACCTGGATCCTTAACCCACTGAGCAAGGCCAGGGATTGAACCCATAACCTCATGGTTCCTAGTTGTATTTGTTTCTGCTGCGCCACAACAGGAACTCCATCTCTGGATCCTTAACTCACTAAGCAAGGCCAGGGATCAAACCCTCGACCTCAGAGAGAAAATGTTGGTCCTTAACCCACTGAGTCACAGGAGGAACTTCTGTCAAGGTTTTGACATGAAAGGGTATCTGAGGCTCCCAAATGTCCTTTTCTCCTGAGTTGAAATGACATTCTTCCCCTGTATTAGTGTCCTATTGCTGCTGTAACAAATTACCACAAATTTAGTGGCTTAACATAATGCAGTTATATTATCTTCTAGTTCCAGAAGTCACAAGTCCGAAATGGGTCTCAATGGGCTGAAATCACGGTGTTGGCCGGCCTGCAGTCCTCTCTGGCAGCTTAAAGGGAGAAACCCTTTTCTTGACTTTTGCAGCTTCTGCAGGAACCTGTACTACTTGCCTTTAACTCCTGTCCACCTTCCGAGCCAGCAGTGAATGACAGTCAAGTCTTTCTCACAGGACATCACCCTGACAGTCTTCTGTCTTCCTCTCCCACGTGGCAGGACCCTTGTGATTATATTGGGCCCACCTGGATAATCCAGGCTAATCTCCCTATATTTGGGTGATCTGATTAGCAACCTAATTCCATTTACTACAATTCTCCTTTGTTGTGTAATGTAACATATTTACAGGTTCTAAGGATTTGGATTCAAACATTTGGGGGCCATTATTCAGCCTACTACAGTCCCCTGATTTTATGATAAACATCTGAAGGCGAAGCTTTTAATTTTTGAAAAACTTGGAGTTCCCGTCCTGGCTCAGTGGTTAACGAATCTGACTAGGAACCATGAGATTGCAGGTTCGATCCCTGGCCTTGCTCAGTGGGTTAAGGATCTGGCATTGCCCGTGAGCTGTGGTGTAGGTTGCAGACGCGGCTGGGATCCTGCGTTGCTGTGGCTGTGGCGAAGGCTGGCAGCTACAGCTCCTGTTAGACCCCTAGCCTGGGAACCTCCATATGCCGCGGGTGTGGCACTAGATAAGGCAAAAAGACAAAAAAAATTTTTTTTTTTTGAAGAACTAGAGTGATGGCCAAGTGGAGCGGAACAATGATCAGCCCACCTCACACCCCAGTGGTCCTCATTCTTTGTGGCGTCTCTGAAATAGATTTGATTTCCATGAGGCCCATTGGCCTACCACCTTTCAGAATGACCTTGAAAATCATAAGATGCCTGTAGCACTTACGCACTTGCTGATTTGCTCTTTTTATCTGATTTGGTGCAGTTTTGGAAATCAGATAATTTATTTTGGGATTGTATCAAAAATGAGAATAACAAATATTTACTCAATGCTCACTAAGTGCCAGGTATTATTCTAGGTACTTTTATTTCCTGTCCTTCCAGTACCTTTAGAGGGTAGATTTGTTTGGCCCCTTTTGGACGGGAGGAAACTGAGGCTTTGAGAGATGCTGCTGCTAAAGAGTGAGTTTTTTCCGCAAGAATCAACAACTAAGCCAAAATAATTTTTTAAAGAAAAACCTTCTAGTAATCCCATTTCATCCAAAACCGTAAATCATTATATAACTAAAATACCACTTGACAGAGTCCTCAGTTCCCTAAATGTAACCAATAAAGCTTGAGGAGCTGCTCTATCTTTGGCAGATACCACTGCTTGCTCACCCAATAGCCTGCTTCCACCATTGCATGGCACTTTCCTCCCCATCACTTGATTTTGTTCACCCTCCTCCCCGTGGCTGGGGATGGTTCTTGAATAGTCTGAGCCTATCCTAGCTGACTCATTCCTGGGTTTCTAAGTGATTGTTTAAACAAAGGCATGGATGTGATTGTGGCTAAGACATGAGGAAAGTTTGCAAAAGTGTTTCGGGAGAGATTTCCCTCACTTTCAAAAAGGAACAGATGATGGGGACATTTCCTTTTTCGGTCTTGGGATGCCATTCTGTAAGTATGTGGTGCTGCAATCAATTTGTAGCCATGAGAAAACAAGCTTGAAAACAAGAGCCAGTCACTGAGCATGGCAGAGCAGAGAGATGGAGAGAACTTGGGTCCTTGATGTTGTCAATGAACTTCTGAGCTAAGCCAGGGCTCCCCTGACCTCCTGCCTCACCTCCCAGACTTCTTGTCATATGAGAGAATAATAAAGATTCCATCTGAAAGCCTGTTTTCAACAGGTTTTCTATTTCTTATGGTGAAAATTATCCTAATTAATATATTATACAACTTTCCAAAAGAAAAATATCTTTCAAGGGTAGTTCTGAAAATTTTCTGATCCAGAAGTGTTCTTGACATAGGATGACACTAAAATGTTCTTAATCTAATCATTCTCTAGAATATTGGTTTGTTCTGCTACCTTACATGTCAAAACTAGGCAAAACCTAGATTGCAGCAAATTCATTTCAAGTTTACAAGACTGGAAGCACTTGTTTTGAGTAAAAAGGAAGACCAAAGAACCTTTGTGGTGACATCAGCAAATTCTCCTTTCAAACTTGGAGTCCACGAGGATAGAACAAATGAAAGGGAAAGCAAAGTGTGGAGTGCAAATTGCAGGCATAGAATAATTCCATTAAGAGAGACTGATGAGCAAGCAGCAAGTCAAAACGTGATACAGTGCTTCAGCCATTTTTTGTTTAAGGATTCTGTTGCCTACTCCTGGATCATTTTATTGCAGAATCTTAGAAGCAAAGAAAAAGAGTTGAGAACTGAGTTGCACAACTCTTCTTTTAAAACCAACGGGGAACAATATTACTGACAAAAAGAATGGGTTAGACTAGGAGTTCCCATTGTGGCTCAGTGGGTTAAGAACCCAACAGATATCCATGAGGATGTGGGTTCGATCCCTGGCCTCTGTCAGTGAGTTAAGGATCTCGTGTTGCCACAAGCTACAGTATAGGTTGCAGATGCTGCTCAGACCTGATGTGCCATGGCTGTGGTGTAGGCCAGCAGCTGCAGCTCTGTTTGGACCCCTAGCCTGGGAACTTCCATATGCTGTGGGTGCAACCTTAAAAAGAAGAAGAAGAAAAAAAAGGATGGGTTAGACTAATTTAGACATATATTAATGAAATGACCTATCCAAAGAAATTTTAAATCATTGCATAATTAATACTGATGTGGAAAGAAATGCAGGATATATTAAGTGAAAAAAGGAGTTTCAGAATTATCTATAATATAGGGTGACCAATGGTCCAGGTTTTCCAGGGGTTGAAGGGGTTCCTGGGATATAGGACTTTTAGTTTTAAGACCTGGAAAGCCCTGTGCAAATGGGGACAAGATGATCAACCTAGAAAATGAGATTCCATTTCTATAATAATAACAAAAATATGTAACTGTCAATTATAATGTCTTCAGCTGCAAAACACAGACCCCATTAAACAATGAGAACATTTGCCCTCATGCCCTTATAAGAAGTCCATATTCAACTGTCACCTTGGTCTTCTGGCTCACTTCCTCAAGGACAGAGATGGTGGCCATGGTTCTGGATGTTCAACTCAGATAAAGCAACAACCAGTGGAGGAAGAGAAGTTGCCTCTGCCTGGTCACGTCTCCCAGAAACCCCCAGCCAACTGCTTCTCATTGGCCAGAATCATGTGCCTTTTCTTTGTTGAAAGGCTTGAATTTCTTCCACAAAATGGGGTTGTTTAGAAAAGAACAAGAGTGGGTGTTGATCTTCTATCTGTACATTTTTACATGTTAAAAATATATACACATTCAAAAACTCTGCAAGAATATAAATAATGTTAACAGTTATCTATGAGAGGGAACTTTGTGCTAAGATATAAATATTTGTGATTTTATTTACAATGATCTTGTATTTTTTTCATAGCAGGTATTATTTTTGCATTTAAAAATGAGCTCATGGAGTTCCCACTGTGGTGCAGTGGGTTTATGATCCAGCTTGTCTCCAACCCATCCAAGCTGATGGGTTGAGGATCCGACCTTGCTCCAGCTGTGGCATAGGTTGCAGCTCCAGCTTGGATTCGATCCCTGGCCTGGGGAACTTCCATATGCCTTGGGTGCAGCCATAAACAGGAAAAAAAAAATGAAGTCACGACTTTGTAAATGAACAATACTTCAGTAAAAAAAAATTTTTTTTAAATGAAGTCATTCAGAATTGAGTACAGGAAAGAAGGATTAATTTCACTCAGAAAGTGGACCGATGTCAGTAGAAAGAGTAAAAGACTTTGTGGCAGTAGCAGGGAGAGAGGAACAAAATAATGAAGCAGATTTTCCAAAGATTCAGATTAACCAATACACTTCATCGTTTCTAGAAGGGTTATCTTGGAAGTGCACAGTGTGTTACTGTTTATCCATTTGGAATTTGGAAATGAAAATACAAAAATTTTTAGACCTAAGTAGGATACACTAAGTTTTGTGCTGAGATGTACAAATGGATCTTTAAATCTTAATTAAGAAAAAATTTTAACTGAGAGAGGTGTGAGTTAAAGAAATCTTGAGGAAGTTCCCCGGGGCCAGGGATTAACCCACACCACAATAGCAACCCAAACCACAACAGTAACAATAGCAGATCCTTATTAACCCACTGTGCTACCTGGGAGCTCTAAGGGTTTTCTCAATGTAAAATATATCTGTCATTTGGAATAGGTTATTTCTGTCACTTAAGGCCAGAATTTCCTAAACTGTGCTCTGAAGAAATTTAATATGTGTTCCATGAAAATAACCAATGCTGATGCTATACTACTCAAATTTATTCTAGAAAAAGCACATATGTTAAAAATCAGCTAAATAAATATTACTTTAGTCATGTAATAAGCTGCCTTTAGCAGAAACAGCAAGAGCAATCCCTGGAGGCCACCAACAGACTTTTAAGCTCCTGGTGGCCAAGACTGAAATTGCCTACATAACATACACTCTCCTTGACTTCCTTACCAGCAGATACCTGGTTTTGCTCAGGGTGCCCAAGGTTCAGGTACAAGATTTGATTTTTCTCAGCTTCTTGACAACTAGTAGTGGCCATGAGATGTAAGGGACGTCTGCTAAATGGGCTTCCTGAAAGATGCTTTCCTAGCAAAAGGGGAAAACTCAGCTGCTTTGCACCTCTTTCCTTTTGCCCTGTCTGCCTTTCTTCTGCTTGAGACACAGATTTGACATCTGGAGCTGCAGCAGCCAACTTGTGATCAAGAGGACAAACGTCACCTGCTAAGGATAGTGACCCAAGGAGCCAGTCTAAGTTGGAGTCCTTGATGACATCACAGAATCAAGGTACCAGTTCTGGTCTGCTTATCTCTAAATTCCTTGTTATAGGGGGAAACAAAACTATTGTTGTTATATTCCTATTATATGCAGCCAGTTGTATTCCTATTGTACACCCATGTACATCATCTTTTGATTGATTACCACAAATGTCCAATACCTAGTCACATAATTTCAGCACCTGTCCATGATATTAAGCAGTGTTTATCCAATATTAAACAATTAGCCAACACTAACACCCTCTCTCCTCATCTATGGCTAAAGTAAGAAAGATTTGAATGAAAAGAAGTTCTTGGGGTCCTAAATGGTATCTGAACTAACACAAATTTAGAATATTTTAAAGTAGAAATGAGTAATCTGAGCTTTAACTTTTTAAAAGAAAAAAAAATCTAGCAGTTCCTGGTGTGACTCAGCAGTTAAAGAACCAGACTAGTATCCATGAGAATGCAGTTTTAAACCCCGACCCCACTCAGCGGATTAAGGATCCAGTTGCTGCGAGCTGTGGTGTAGTTTGCAGACATGGCTCAGATTTGGCATTGCTGTGGCATAGGCTGGCAGCTGCAGCTCAGATTTGACCCCTAGCCAGGGAACTTCCATATGCCACAGGTGCACCCCCCCAAAAAAAAAAAACTAGATATGTGTTTCCCAGGATGAAACAATGAGCACTAAATGAGCCTAACTTAAGAGGACACAAATATCACACAGCAGATAGCTCACATCCTTTGCGCCAATGTATCTGGGCAGGTAAGACTTTTCACTGCACACTTCACTGAAAGTGTAGACTAGCAGCTACATCTGATGTACCGCTCAGCCACAGCAAGCCTGTTTCCAATAGAGAGGTGATTTTAAAAAGACACAGAATATTTAAAACATAAATATATAAAAAATTAAAACACAAATATACAGAAAACAAATATAAAAACAACTTTAAAAGTTTTATAAGAACATGTAAACAAAAATGTTTTACTTCAATTTTTTTCCTTAAGGAAGTTCATCAGTGAGACCCTTTACCCTTGCATTCTTTCCAACCAGCTTGCATTGCAGTGAATGTGCACTGGCTGGTATTCTGTCAATACACTATCATTTTTAATGTATTCCATGGTCAAGGTTGATAAGTTTGGAAAACACTGTCCTAAACTGATCCTTCTCTAGTCTCACCCCAAAAAATGTTTAAAAATCATAGTCCAGGGATAGGAGTTGGTGTGGCTTCGGAAATTCAGGTTAACATTCATAAGGAGAGCTTGCTGCTTATTACTTTTATTCAGCTTTCTGGGTTTTTTTTATTCATAAAAAATCAGATTATGAAAGTAGGTCATGTCCGTTGAGAGCAATGCCCACAGTACGGGAGTGCGCAAAGTCCTCCCTGCTGGACTGTAGACTCTGCAAGGTGAGCCATGCCCATTTTATCTACCTCAGTCTCTCCCGTCCTTAACCCTGTACATGGAAGGGGTTCAAAGTGGCAGCACCTCCTTTCCAGAGTTACCAGGCTAAGGTGTCACATTGCAGAACTCTCCTATGCAGTTGTAAAATAAAATTTAATTTTAGAGTAGTCTCAGATTTACAGAAAAATTATAACACAGAGAGTTTCTATATGCCCACACTTATCTTTCCCTGTTTTGAATATCTTACTATAGTATGGTTCATTCTTCACAATTAATGAACCACTTATTGACACTTTATTCAGATTTCCTTAGTTTTTACCTAATATCCTTTTCTGTTAAGGATCCCATCAGGTTACCGCACTACATTTAGTCATCATGTCTCCTTGGGCCCCTGTTGCCTGTGACAATTTCTCAGACTTTCTTTGTTTTGATGACCTTGGTAATTTTGAGGAGTACTGGCTAATTTTATTTTGGGATTTGTCTGATGTTCTTAGGACTAGATAGTGTTGTGAGTTTTTGAGAGGCAAACCATAGAAGTCCCATCCTCATCACTTTATTATTATTATTATTATTATTTTGCTTTTTAGGGCCACACCCACAGCACATGGAGGTTCCAGGCTAGGGGTCTAATTGGAGCTACAGCTGCTGGCCTACACCACAGGCACAGCAACGTGGGATCTGAGCTGTGTCTGTGACCTACAGCACAACTCATGGCAATGCTGGATCTTTAACCCACTGAGTGAGGCCAGGGGTCGAACCCACAACCTCATGGTTCCTAGTCAGATTCATTTCTGCTGTGCCACGACAGGAAGTCCCTCATCACTTCATTATTAAGGGTATGTATTATCTATATGTCTTCTTAAAAAAAAATTTGGCCATGCCCGCAGCATATGGAAGTTCCCAAGCCAGGGATCGAATTCAAGCCAGAGTTGTAGCCTGCACCACAGCAGTGGCAATGACAGATCCTTAACCTACTAGTCCCAGGGAGCTTCCTCAGTATGACTTATTGCTGTTGATATTGACTTTGGCTCTTGTGCAGATTTAAACATCCCTCACATACTGTAAATGTCATCCCTCTGCCTTTCACATCAAGATGAGGATCTGATTCCAGTTTGTAACAGTTGGTGTCTCCACTTCGACTGGACTTGGGCAGCCTAACACTCCAATGATTCAAGAGAGAAACATGTGACCTTCATACTAGCTCTGAGCATAAGAGGAGTGTGCAGGGTGGAGAGAAGGCAGGATGACCTGCGCACTCCAGCAGCATGCCAAAACCACCAGGGAGGCTTGCCAAGGGCCAAGGTCAGCCGCCAAGCAGGGCCAAGTGCCCAGTCCCTTTCCTATCCACTGCCGATGACCTTTCATGGTACAGCTTGGAACTTTCAACCGCCTCCCTTCTGCAAGTGCCTTCTGTGGGAGGTGACTCACTTCCCAGCACTCTCAGATGCAGTAAGAGTTCAGGAAAGCCAGGCCAGTATACAAAGGGAAGAGAAAATAACACATGGAATTAGATATGACAGGTTCACCAGAAAATGTCTAACCAGTCTCTCTGTTACACTGTGAGGTTTTGCTGGATTCTTCCTTGCTTTCTTCAAATAGAGCAAGAACAAGAATTCAAATTCTTTTTTAAAAAATTTTTATAGTTGAGATTGGATTAAGATGGCGGAATAGAAGGACTGGAGCTAAACTTCTCTCCCGAAAAACAGCAAAACTACAAACAAATGCCGAGCAGCCTTCAACCAACTGGACTGTAAACTTCCAAAAAAGATATTCTACTCCAGAAGACAAAGAGGAGACCATATCAAGAGGTAGGAGGGGCGATTACGCGATAGAAGCAACCCCA
>PVHT021183519.1:21113129-21130365 GCA_004024745.2 Catagonus wagneri
AAACTAAAGAGACACAATGAACTTCTTTGAAGAACAGACAATGACTCACAGATTTTGGAAAACCTTGGTTTTTCAAATAAGACAATCTGGGGGGTGGGGGGATGCACTGTGGGTTTGGGACACAAAATCTATCGTATTGACTTATGATCTTTGTACACCTATAACTGAAATAAAATTCATAGTTAATATGAAAAAAATATTTTTATAGTTGATTTACAATATTCAGTCAATTTCTGCTGTACATTACACTTCTGCTATATGTATATATGCATGTGTATATATATATATATATATATATACCTTCTTTTTCTCACATTATCCTCCATCATGTTCATCACAAGTGATTAGATTTAGTTCCCTGTGCTATACAGCAGGATCTCATTGCTTATCCACTCCAAATGCAATAGTTTGCATCTACTAACCCCAAACTCCCAGTCCACCCCACTCTCTTCCCCTCCCCCTTAGCAACCACAAGTCTGTTCTTCATGTCCATGAGTTTGTTTCTTTCCTATAGATAGTTTCATTTGTGCCATATACTGAATTCCAGATGTAAGTGATGTCATATGGTATTTGTCTTTCTCTTTTTGACTTCCTTCACTTAGTATGAGAGTCTCTAGTTCCATCCATGTTGCTGCAAATGGCATTATTCCATTCTTTTTTATGACTGAGTACATTGTATATATGTACCACATCTTCTTAATCCATTCATCTGTTGATGGACATTTAAGTTGTTTCCATGTCTTGGTGATGGGGATAGAGTAGGCACAGGTGGTTGTAGAAGTCCCAATAGGGGATCATAGATAAAGAGGGAAACCTGGGAGATGTCGGGAGACCACTGGAAGGAAAGAAAACAGAACAGGCAGAGTTACTTAACTAGTGCAGGTGGGAGAACTACCTCAGGTGATTGGGTGGGGGATGAGATGAGGTCTGCATTCAGATTCAGACCCAGGGCAAGAGTTTGAAGACCTCCCTTCAGCTGATTTGAATACACACCTTACCAGATACTAAGGAGCTGCTACTCCCAGAAAGGAAGAGGCGGGCCTCTCCAGCCCCCACCCCCTTGGATGACAGAACTGTGGCCCACGGATCCTTGGGGTGGAGCTTCCTTGTCTGCCCGCTCGCATCTCTTACAAGCGTCCTATCCTAATAAATCTGTTCCTTGCCTCTCACTTTGTCTCTTGCTCAATTCCTTCTGAGTGGAGGCATAATGAACCTGAGCCTTGGTGGGTCCAGACACAGGGTGAGTAACTCAAGTTTAAAACAGTGGGTTGAAGTCCCAATCTGGCTTTTGGCTGGGTTTGAGTCCTGGCCTGTGGGTTCAAGTCCTAATTTGGGTTTTGGCTGTGTTCAAGTCCTGGCATGTGGGTTCAAGTCCCAATCTATGTTCTGGCTAGGTTCAGGCCGTTACTGCTGTCAGTTTCATTGGCTGTTGTGAATAGTGCTTTAAGGAACATAGGGGTGCATGTATCTTTTTCAGTGAAAGTTTTGTCCAGATATATGCCCAGCAGTGGGATTGCTGGGTCATACGGTAATTCTATATTTAGTTTGCTGAGGTACCTCCATCCTGTTCTCCATAGCGGTTGTACCAGTTTACATCAGGTACTATACGTTTAGAGAAACTTCTCTAGTAACGAACTATAGAAATGTTCCCTGAAAGTATAGTTTTCAAATTCTTTTTCATGGGATATGATTAGGATTTCCTTCTCCTCTTTATCCTGACACATTAACTAGTTCAAGTAGCTGAACTAGATCTTAATAATGAAAGTATGCTATATGTCTCTTATTTTGGTTAAAGTGTATTGACTATTTTACAGTGCATCAGGAACTGTGCTAATTATTTTATGTCCATAGCTCATTCGATTCTCAGCAACATGATGGGTTTGTTAGCCCCATTTTCTACAGGATAAAATGAGGCACAGAAACGTTAAGTAATTTGCCCAAGATCACATAGCTAATACATGTCCAGGAAGGATATAAACACAGTCTCACTCCTCACTCCATGCTGCTACACAGTTGAACAAAGCACTACACTGTGTTACTTTACTCTTCAGAAACACCACCACCGCCACCACCACTAACCTGTTCACCTAACCACCCACCATACTGCTACCCTGCCCAGCAGGCCCCTATACTATACTGTAATGTCTACAACACTCCAGCAACTCGCAAGGCGCCAGAGTAGGAAGATGACCGCAAGGACTTGGCCAAAAGGACCTCACTGATGGTTCACTTATGCCTAGAAATGCAGGAAATCCAGGGGTTCCCACATACCCATAAGCAGACTCAGTGGTGCTGGGAGAGTTGACTAGCTAGAGGAGACCTCAAATCAGGATAAAGAATTCCAGCATGTGGTGACCTTTTTTTTTTCTTTTAATCTTTTTTAGGGCTGCACCCTCAGCATATGGAGTTTCCCAGGCTAGGGGTTGAATCGGAGCTGTAGCAACTGGCCTACATCACAGCCACAGCCACACAGGAGCCGATCTGTGTCTATGACCTATGCAACAGCTCACAGCAATGCCAGATCCTTAACCTACTGAGTGAGGCCAGGGATCGAACCTGAGTCCTCTTGGATGCTAATCATATTCGTTTCCGCTGAGCCACAACGGGAACTCCGTATGTGGTGACTTTGAGATCAAAGGAAATGGCATGGAACATGACCATGATCCCAAATAACTAACAGTATTCAAAATGTTGAAAATCAGATCAATTCCAGGCCATCAGAAAAGATTGACAGCCATCAGGATGGAGGACAGGACAATCAGAATGGTGGTATCTGCGAAGGCGCCAGACGTTAGACAACCCCCAAAGATGGAGAAGCAGGGCCCCTCGGGCACTCTCAGTCACCCAGGAGCCCCTCCAGGCCATCTTGAGAGACCCAGAAGGAAGAGGATGGTTGATAAGGTTTTCAGCATCCATAGGGAATTTTGTGTGGAATAGAACACTAGATGTTACTCATGTTTTCATTAATATTGTATTAGCTTATAAACCTATGAACTTTGTCTGCCCCCAAAGCCTCTAAGCTCAACATACAGGTTTTATTTATTTACAAATCTAGCAACTTTTGTGTTGAAATAAAAAAAAATACTCTTATTTTTATTTATGTGTTGAAGTATAGTTGATTAACAGTGCTGCATTAGTTCCTGGTGTGCAAAGTGACATATATATATATATATATATATATATATATATATATATATATATATATAAAATAATGGAAGAGAATATGAAAAAGTATATATATATGATTTATTACTTATAACATTATATTGAATGTAGCTCCCTGTGTTATACAGTAGGATCCCGTTATTTATCTATTTTACATATAGTAGTTTGTATCTACCAGTGAGAGCCTCCTAGTTTATCCCTCCCTCTTTGCCCCCTTTGGTAATCATAAATTTGTTTTCTATGTCTGTGAATCTGTTTCCGTTTTATAAATAAGTCCATTTGTATCATATTTTAGATTCCACATGCAAGTGATATCATGTAATAGGTGTCTTTCCCTGTCTGACTTCACTTAGTATGAGAATCTCTAGGTCCATCCATGTTGCTCAAATGGCATTATTTCATTCTTTTTTGTGGCTGAGTAATATTCCATGGTACATATATACCACATTTTCTTTACCCATTCAGCTGTCAGTGGACATTTAGGTTGCTTCCATGTCTTGGCTATTGTGAATAGTGCTGCTATGAACATAGGGGTGCATAGGGGTGCATGTATCTTTTCAAATTACAGTTTTCTCTGGATAGATGCCCAGGAACACTTCCTCTTCGATTTATTCTCAATAAGCTTATACATTTGACAGATTACTTTCTCTGTAAACATTTACAAACTTGATTAATTAAATTCCTTGAGATTTCAAACCAGTCACCAACATATCTGATTCTATCAAGAACTTCAAACACCAAACAGCAGACTTGTAAATCTAAAAAGTAAAATCTTCCTAAAGACTTGTGGCTCCTATAAATTAAAACAGATTTAAAAATGTAACAAATATATTAGCTTACTCAAAGCAGCATAAACTGTACATAAGCAGTACAACATTTTTAAAATTTGTTATTATACTTATTTAAGGGCAATGACACTGAAGTGGATTCATTACTTCATTCTGAAGTTACGCATTGCTCATGTAACCAAAGGGAACACAATTGCCACCTTAGGCTTGTTATATGGACTGAGGTTGTGGACTCTGGATATTGGGGGGCCCAGGGGCTCAGTATGGGGACTTCTCGTTTTCTTTCTCTGCACTCACTTCCTGGTCATCTCATCCAGTCCCGTGGCTTTGAACGCCATCTCTAAGCCAGTGACTCTCTATTATATATCTCCAGCTCTAGTAGGCATTAACGATGCTCACCCATTATTTCTGGTTCTTCTCTTTCTAGGAAAGTAGAATTGTATGTCCTTACTTTCACGTTAAGGTTACCTGTGGCCATGGGAATTGCCTTGGCCAAGAAAGTGTGAGTGGAGTTATGGGCCACTTCATGGCAGAAGTGTTTATTTGTTGGTATGAGACTGGCACTCTTTTCTTCCCTTTGCCATAGCAATAGCCCAGGGAGTGGAGCCTCAGTCTGACTTCCAGAGTGATAATGACATGGTGCAGGGCCCTACACAACAACTTTTGTTGTGTTAATCCAGTGAGACTTTGCAGTTTTGTTACTGCAGCCTAGCCCTTGCCCACCTTGACTAACATTTATCAACCCAATACCTCTCTCCCCAACTCCAGACACAAATTCCAGATGCTCAATCAACGGCTCCAGTGGGATGTTGAGACAGACACTTCAAACCTAACAGGCCCACAGGTGAATTTCTTAACTTCCCCTCTAGAAACCCTGCCACACTCAGCCTTCCCCACCTCCATGGGGATGGAAGTCAGTTCCATCCTTATAACAACTTCGGCCAGAAATCTCAGCGCCAACCTGTCTCTTTTCTTTCTCTCACATCCTATAGCCAGTCCATTAGCAAACACCTTTGGTCCTAATTTCAAAGTATATTCAGAATTGAGGAGTTCCCATCGTGGTGCAGTGGTTAACGAATCCGACTAGGAACCATGAGGTTGTGAGTTCGATCCCTGGCCTTGCTCAGTGGGTTAAGGATCCGGCGTTGCCGTGTGCTGTGGTGTAGGTTGCAGATGTGGCTTGGATCTGGCGTTGCTGTGGCTGTGGCGAAGGCCAGCGGCTGCAGCTCCGATTAGACCCCTAGCCTGGGAACCTCCACATGCCGCGGGTGCGGCCCTAAAATGACAAAAGGCAAAAAAAAAAAAAAAGAATTGAACCATTTCTTGCTACCTTCTATGCCACCACCCTGACCTTAGTCACCATCACCTCTCACTTGGATAATTACAACAGCCTCCCAGTAGGTCTCACTTCTATTCTAATGCCCCCATACAGTCTTATTCTCAACTTGGCACATCATTTTAAACCACTGAAATCATGCCCCAAACCCCACAGCAACCCCTCATTTTGCTCACGATAAAAGCCAAAGTCTTTTTTTTTTTTTTGTCTTTTTAGGGCCACACCGGCAGCATATGGAAGTTCCCAGGCTAAGAGTTGAATTGGAGCTGCAGCTTCCGGCCTATGCCACAGCCACAGTAATGCCAGATCCAAGCCTTCAACGTACACCACAGCTCACAGCAATGCTGGTTCCTCAACCCCCTGAGCGAGGCCAGGAATCGAACTCTTGTCCTCATGGATACTAGTCGGGTTCATTACCGCTGAGCTACTATGGGAACTCCAAAATCCAAAATTTTAACGACCTGCAAGGCCCTGCTCAGTGTGGTTCTCCCCACACCTCCTAGCCCTCTTGCCTTTCTTCACTCCAGCCACACTGGCCTCCTTGCTGTTCCTTGAACACACCAGGTATATGTCCAAATTAAGTCTTCCTTTAGCTTTTTCTTCATGCCTAGAATATTCTTTCTCCAGATACCTTCTTGGTAAACGTCCTCACCTCCTCCAGGTTTTTCTCAAATCTCATTTTTACAGTGAGGCCTACTAAATTACTACTGCAAACGGCCCTCCTCAGGGTCTCTTCATCCTTTTTACCCCATTCTACCTTATCTTTCCTCCACAGCATTTCCTACCCTCTAATCTATTCTGTAGTCTATGCCTTTATTAGGTTTATTGCATACTGATCTCTCTTAGCTGAAATGTAAACTTCATGAGGACAGGTATTTTTGTATGTTTTTCTTCACTGTCATATTCCTAGCATAGTGCACATAAAAGGAACCCAATAAATATTACAATAATTGGCTGAGGAGCTAGCTCCCTTGTGGTGCAGTGGGTTAAGGATCTGGCATTGCCACTGCAGTGGCTCAGGTTGCTGCTATGGCTTGGGTTTGATCCCTGGCCTGGGAACTCCCGCATGCCGTGGACTCAGCCCAAAAAAAAAAAAAAGTTGAATACTAAGAATATAAATTACTATTTGGGACTGGAACACAGGACCAGACTTCTCTTTCCAGGATGATCTTGTCCCAAGCATTTTTTTGGACTGAGCTGAATTGTTACTTCCTGGATTTTACTGGTAATACTTTGGTGCTAACTAAATCTGACTGAGGTATGCATAAGCTTGCATTAGCATAAAGATCATTTTCTGCAAACACTCTCTGAAACTTCATCACTGTCTTTCTTTGAATGTATATTTTAGTTACTCCTTTTGAATGTCATTACATAGTCGCATTCTGCATAGAAATTTTTTTTTTTCTTTTCAATGCTCAGGTTGTTGAAATCTGGCCAATGGGAGTCCCAGAAATCTTTGTAAGCATTTTTGATTTTTCACAGTGATAAGATTTTCCTAACACATTTCTGCTTTCTCTGCCCTAAACATAGAATACTCTTCAAGGAGCCCTGGTTCCACTTGGTAGAAAGTAATATTAAAGGCTAAAATCTAGCTGCTTAGGGATGGGTACCAGATTGTTCCCTAGGAACACAGATGGAGGCAACATCACTACTGGACCACGTTAGTAACAAATGTGGTATATCTCTAAAAGATTTCATTAGTCAGGATTGAGGCAGGAAAAAAAAAATCGCATGAGGAATTTCCAGTGGGAGAGATATAGTATAGACAATTAATTACAAAAGTTTTAGGTAGCTGGGAGGAGAAATAAAAAGGATGCTGCGTAAACCAGAGATTATTAAGTGAGGGCACAGCTGCCTCTGGGCTGGGGAGCAGAAAGGAAGGGGTGGTATTACTAGAAACCAGAACTTCAGAGTGGGTGGGCCTGAAACCCAGACCTCTGCACACGTGTGTGCTGTGTCCTGGATGAAGGTACCAGTGGGTAGGACTCTGGATGATGAGGAAGTTGTAGGCCCACTGGTGTGGGCACCTTCAAGGGACTGCTCAAGACTGGCGTTGGGACAGGAGAAAAAAAAAAGCTGGAAGCTGGAGCTGGAATTGTCCAGGACTGCTAGCCACCTCCTGACAGGAGGTAGGAGCAAGAAAACAGCCTTCTTTTCCTTTCTTCTACCTTCCCAGTTCCTACCAGTGCCTCCAGAACCATAGGAAACCACTGGCCGGGGAAAGTGGGAAGTGTGGCTCAGCCCCAGCATCATAGAGAGAAAGCCTGAGTCGGGGACAATAATGGATAAGCAGCACCAAGGTCATGAGGTCACCCGGAGCTTCCAATTAAGCTCCAACTTTTTTCTTTTAAATTAAAATACAGTTGATTTATAATGTTGTGTTAGTTTCAGGTGTACAGCAAAGTGATTCAGTTACACATATGTGTATATATATAGATTTTTTGCACAATATTTTCCATTATAGGTAATTATAAGATATTGAATATAGTTCCCTATGCTATGCAGTAGGTTCTTGTTATTTTCTATGTTTTATGTATATTAGTGTGTGTATGTTAATCCCAAGCTCCTAATTTATGCCTCTTCCTACCCCTTTCCCCCTCAGTACCCATAAGTTTGTTTTCTATGTGTGTAAATTCCAACTTCTTTAAGTCCTCTTTTCTAAAAAAAAAAAAATCTTGCTTTGGTATAAAATAATTTCCTTAGTTACTAGTTTCTCCAAGCGTCTTATCATTCATTACCAATTTTAATATCAAATAAATACATATACACATTCATATAAACCTAAGTATTTAAACATCAATATAGCATTGATGGACACTATTACTCACTAGTATCCATTTATATTTTACTCAGAGCCTGACTTAGGCTGGAATTACATTTCCTTTCTCTCCTTCTTCCTCTTTCTCTCACTGTGGTAAAACATACATACTCTAATGTTTACCATCTTAACCATTTTTAAGTGTACAGTTCAGTAGAGTTAGGTACATTGACATTGTTGTGCATCTAATCTCCAGAACTCTTTTCCTCTTGCAAAACTGCAGCTCTCTACTCACTAAATAGTGGCTTACAATCTCCCTTCCCACAGCTCCTTTCTATTTTCTGTCTCTCTGAATTTGCCTACTCTAGGTACCTTATATAAGTGGAATCATACAATATTTGTACTTTTGTGACTGGCTTATTTCATTTAGCATAATGTCAAGATTCATGCATGTTGGAGCACATTCAGAATTTCCTTCCTTTTTAAGGTTATTATTCTGTCATATATGTATAATATATACATATTACATATATATATGTACGTATGTGTATATATGTATAGACTGCATATATGCCACATTTTGCTTATCCATTTATTAGTCAGTGGACATGGGTCTCTGCCTCCTTTGTGACTACTGTAACACTGTTATGAACATGGGTATACACTTCCCTTCTCTTTTAGAATCCCTTTTTTTTTTTTTTTTTTTGCTTTTGCTTTTTAGGGCTGAACCTGAGGCATATATATAGAAGTTCCCAGGCTAGGGGTCAAATCAGACCTGCAGCTGCCGGTCTACACCACAGCCACAGCAACTCGGGATACGAGCCTTGTCTGCCACCCACACCACAGCTCACAGCAACACCAGATCCTTTAACCCATTGAGCAGGGCCAGGGATAGAACCCACAACTTCATGGATACTAGTTGGGTTCGTTTCCACTGAGCCACAATGGGAACTCCTCTATTGGAGTGATTCTTAACCATGTCAAACCTTAACTTCTCTCATCCTAAAATGAAAATGTTCATAAGTATTATAGCCTGTCTACCACATAATTTCAGGAAAATCAATATAATAAAGTACCTATTCATTGTGGGTGAATACCTGAGAACAATTACACAGGGCACATAATCAAAGAGTCAAATGTTTGCACGTTGTTCACGGTGGCCACAACCACAAACGCAGACTGTCTCAGGAGCACTGTACTGGCGATTGGAATACACAAGCAGTGTTGCTTGGTGGCATGGTTTCCTAACTTTGGGAACCAACACAGTGAAGTTTGAAACAAAGCAATCTTTTTTCAGTGTCATGGCAATTGTAATCTTAGAAATGCAGTACCTATTTATGTGGCAAAAATATTTGATGTTTCTGTGTAAAACAGAATTAGGTTCTTGGCTCAGATCATTTTAAACAGATGATCCCTGAAGTTCCTGTCATAGCTCAGCTGTAATGGACCCAACTAGTATCTATGAGGATGAGGGTTCGAACCTGGCCTTGCTCAATGGGTAAGGATCCGGCATTGCCAAGAGCTGTGATGTAGGTCGCAGATGCAGCTTGCAACCCTTGTTGCTGTGGCTGTGGTATAGGCTGGCAGCTGCAGTTCCAATTTGACCCCTAGACTGGGAACCTTCATATGCTGAGGGTATGGCCTAAAAAAAAAAGACCAAAAAATGATTCCCCTTGTGGATACTAAATAGGGCATTGAGACTTGGTGAAGAACCCACAGGATCATTTGTTTTGCACGATGGCCCAGTGATTTGCATGACATCTAGCATCTTTGGCCCATGCTCACTGAATGCCACTAGGACCCCCTCAATCATGATGACTGGCAGCCAGGAAATGTCCCTGGACGTTTCCAAAATGCCCTCTAGGAGGCAGTACCATCCACATTGAGAACTGCTGTTCTATAATTAAGTAGTCTCCATACTTCTACCTATTAAGTCTTAACCAATAAAGCTGTGTTACCGCTGCAGCCATGAGGAGAAAACCTTGCAAACTTATTAGACTAATTGGCCAGTTAGTGTGCTTTGAAATCCACTGCCAAGTTTATGCTCAGACCATGCATCCTACAGGTTGATCCAGCCAATGGCCGAGTGCACTGGGGATGCTAAGGTGACCCTGTTCCTGGAAGTCTTGAAACTCCTCTGATAGCTGACTTTGCCTTAAGCTTCCCCAGTAGCCTTGCTGAACTTTCCTGGCTGCACCACAGGCTAAGATGTTTATTTCTGACCTTCCTTCCCTCTTTCCTTTCCCTCAGGTCACATTTGCCCTCTGACAGCTCTGCTAGTTCCCCTCCCTCCATATTTTCTCTCGGAGGTATCTCTCAAATAAAATCCCACAGAAGCTGCATGGCATGCAACAACAATAAGTGTTTATTGCTCATGTTTCAGGTGGAGGGAAGTTGGTGAGGTGCTGACTAGACAGTTCTGCTGATCTTGGCTAGCCTTGCTCCCACACCTGAAGTTGCCTGGCTGGTAGTTGATCTAGGATGACCTCCGCCATGATGACCGGGGACTCACCTGTGCTCCACATGTCTCTCATCCTCCAGCAGGATAGTCCAGGCCTGGTCTGATGGCAGTGACACAGGCGCAAGAGAAAAGCCCAATGTATAAGCCTATTTCAAATTTGTGCTTGCCTTGGATCAGCTACCCCCACTGGCTAAGGAAATTAAAGTGCTGAACCCAGATGGAGGCGAGGACCCTGAAAAGGAATGTGACAAAGGGTGGGCTAGAGGGAGAGGTGAAGAATGGGACTCTTTGTCCATGCCTTTTTCTTAGTAGTGAAGTACAACTCTTCAGTTTTTTTTTTTTAATTGTAACCTTTCTTTAAATTACCTGTAGTCATCACATCATTGTGAGTCATTTATTGATAGAGAGGAAGTCTGAAACACTAAGAATTTTCTAAAAGACTGAGTTATCTACATAAGTTTATTTCAACTGAAAAAGATTTCCATTACATTAATTGTCAAGTTAAAGCTATTTTCTCCTCCTTGCAATGACCCAGTGCTGTGACTGACCGTGACAAAGATTAGATCAGCTACAGAGAACAAATAATCTACATTTTCTTTGTATTTCAGAGTGATTTAGTGAATTTTCAAACCCCTTCTACACAAAAGGAAAGTTCTATTTTTAAAATAAAATTTGAATGAATTCAAAATTATCCCTAGGATAATATGATTTACGCAGTCCGACATACTTTCTTAAGTAGGAGGAAAATCTACGGTGTTACATGTCGGTAGCCAGGAATTACATCTAAGCCTAGGTCCACCTGTGGCAGTGCCCGCTGTGCGTAAGCATCGTTTGTCATGTGTGTCATAGCAGAAAACGAGTGGAAGACAACAGTGGTAGCCCACCTTTCTGTCCAAGCTTCTGTAACCTATACCTTCCTGCTTTTTGTTTAATTTGTTGTGCAATACAATGAAGGATGGAGACTTTCTCTTTCACTGTTTATTCTCTCGTAAAAAAATTATTGTTTTGTAATTTTGAAAAAAATTTCAGCCTACAGAAAATTTTCAAGAACAAAACAGTGACTATCCATACGCTCCTCACCTAGTTTTACCAGCCATTGACCTGTGGCCTCCCCTACCAACCTACATCACAGTTCACGGCAAGGCCGGATCCTTAACCCACCGATGGGGGCTAGGAATTGAACCTACGTCTATCTTGGATGCTAGTCAGATTCGTTTCTGCTGAGCCACAACAGGAACTCCCATCCCTGAATGATTCTCCATCCTTTCCCTAGAATGAGGCCAGTGTCCTATTATTGAGGACACCGTTGCCACACCTGAAAGGCTCAACGTTAAGTTCAACATATAGTTCACATGAAATTTACTGAATTGTCTCCAAATTATGCTTTAGTTTCTTTTTTAATCCAGATCCCTCCCATTGCATTTGGTTGTTATATCTCATTAATCTATTAACAGGAAGAATAAAAAAAACTAAATGACTGGGTCCTGCCCTACAGCTACAAAAACAAAACTTCCAGGGTTGGAGCCCAGGAATTAGCCTTTCAAAACTCTTTTTTACTCTGCTGAGAGTCAAGTTTAGGGATCACTGAGTTCTACTCGGAAGGTTAATTATCTTTTCAGCTGTCTGTGGCTATTTCCCAAACAGATTTCAGTGAATTCTTGTGCCAGGAATAATAAATTGTTGGGAGAACTCATTCCAATTGATATCCGTTTCCTCTCTACCCTACCCAATGTCCCTCCCCTCTAATCCCACCTGCTTCTCACCTCTTAGCATTATGCTCCTTAAGAAGGACTTGAGTGGCAGGCTTTGAAGGCCTGGCCCTAGACCTTATCCTGGACTTCTCTTTAATTCCAAATTCTATTAATTCAGTGCCCTTGTAAGTACTTTTTAATTGAATAATCTGGGGTGAGGGTCGGTGTTCTGGAAGGGAAGGATTGGCTCATTGAAATGCAGATTCCTGGGCTCTGCTCCAGGCTCAGAAATATGCATTTTAATCGGCTCCCCCAATAGTCCATACTATCCCCCACACCCTTGTTTTTCTTTTTAGGGACATACCTGTGGCATATGGTAGTTCCCGGGCTAGGGGTAGAATCCGAGCTGCAGCTGCTGGCCTGCACCACAGCCACAGCCACAGCCACAGCAATGCCAGATCTGAGCCACACCTGGGACCTACACTGCAGCATGTGGCAATGCCTGATCCTCAACCCACTGAGCGAGGCCAGGGATCAAATCTGCATCCTCACGGAGACAGTGTCAGGATTTAACCCACTGAGCCACAATGGCTTTTCATATTTCACTTTATGAGCCTTGCGGAGTGATTTACTATCAGTGAGCAACTCAATAAACCTCTTGTATCATTGAATGAAACTCCTAGCCTTAGGACCTGTGCCTACAAAACCCAGACTCCAAAGGAACTTATCTCCCCATTTTTTAAATTGTCTCTTTCAATGCTATTTCACAAATCCTTTCTCAGAAGAAAATATCTATTTTCTCTCTTCTCTAAAACCATAGAAACAGACATCTTATTCTGCTTCACTCTGCCTTTACTCCCACTTGGATAAAATTCCCTTTTAGTGTTGACTCACATTGTTTATCTGAGCCTGTGCCTGACCTTTTGGTTCTAGGGACACCTTTATGGCCCCTTCTCCTCCCCCCCCCGCCTTTTTTTCTTTTTGGTGAGTAGAGACAATACAGAGGGGAGCCTAGAGGAAGGATTTCAGATTGTCAAGTCACCCACATTTTTTATTCCAGTGCGCCCTGAGTACTAAGTTGTCCATAGTGGGAGAAAAAGAACTTATTAGTTTGGATTTTCACTTTGCTTGCTCTGTTTGCTAATCTGATCTCTTTGAAAAGCAAATATTCTTTTTAAAAAAAAAAATCACACTGCATTTTCTGCAAATCTGTGTTTTGCTACCGTGGAAAGAATTACACTGAAGTTTAACCTTGTTAATATAGTTGTTAAACAATCTGGTGTCTCTCAGTAAGGGTAAAGAAGCACTCTTGAATCCAAATTTGATTGTGATGAAGGACACACTTTTCCTTTTTTAGTCCACTGGTGGAAGAAAATAATTTCTGCTCTATGATCTGAGTTTAGTGATGCCACTAGTAATTCTAGTGAAATAATGTGGAAAATATGAACCTGTCATCCGATGTGAAGTTAGAGCTGAGATAACCTCCTTACGAGCAGAAACCAGAATGTGTGTATAATATTCATCAATATACAAGTATATTGGGAGTGATAAACAGTCACTCTGATGAGGTAGGAAAAATCCCATTCTGCATAGGTAAAAAACCCATATCATTGATTTAATGAGGGAAACTGATTCTTCTTCCTGATGGATGAGATACCCAACCAGTCCTAGCTGTTCTAGCCACACTAGCCCAGATACCAGGGGTGTGAATGAAAGAGTCATACTGGACATTTCAGTTTCAGTAGATGCAATGTGTAAAAGAACCAAGAATCCCAGCAGATGGCCAGAAATGAGGTCACAGGCATATGGTCCCAGTTGAGTCATCCTAGCCATCTCCAGCCATTAAGCCAGGCCAGCTGAGGCTGCAGGCAGCGTGGAGAAAAGATGAAACACCCTAGGAGTTCCCTTCGTGGCTCAGTGGTTAACGAATCCGACTAAGAACCATGAGGTTGCGGGTTCGATCCCTGGCCTTGATCAGTGGGTTAAGGATCCGGCATTGCCGTGAGCTGTGGTGAAGGTTGCAGATGCGGCTCGGATCCCGCGTTGCTGTGGCTGTGGCGAAGGCTGGCAGTTACAGCTCCTGTTAGACCCCTAGCCTGGGAACCTCTATATGCCGCAGGTGCGGCTCCACATAAAGGCAAAAAGACAAAAAAAAAAACCAAAAAACACCCTAGTATGTTCTCTCTGAATGTCTGGCCTACAAAATTATGCTCAGAAGAAAATGGTTGTGGAGTTCCCATTGTGGCACAGTAGGTTAAGAATCTGACTGCAGCAGCTCAGGTTGCTACGGAGGCTCGGGTTCAATCCTCAGCCTGGCACAATGGGTTAAAGGACCCAGCATTCCATGGCTGCAGCGTATGTTGCAGCTGTAGCTTGGATTCAGTCCCTGGCCTAGGAACTTCCACATGCTGCAGGTGAAGAAAGGAAGGGAGGAAGGAAGAAAGAGTTTGTTATTTTATGCCACCACATTTTGGAGTGGTTTATTAGGGTAATAGAGAACGGTTAGGTATTTGTATTACTTGGCTATTGCCACATTAATGCATGATACCGTACTCAGTGGGTTTCAACAACAGCACTTATTTTTCTCACACACTGGTCTCTGCATTGCCAGGGGTGCTCTTCCTTCAGCTGTGAGGGAACTGGGCTCGCTCAAGGCCGTGGGCTGGATTAAGACACATTCCTCTGCCTTTGTTCTGGTGCCAGGCTGAAGGTGGAGCATCTGCCTAGGGCATGCTGGGTCACAGGTATGCAGAAGTCCAAGCACAACTCCGCAAAAACCTTTTGACTCCTCTGCTTATTTCATTGGCCAGGTAGGTCACATGGTCAAGCTCAAAGTCAAAGACACTCCCATACAAGTGAGAGGAACAAGAGAGAAAATACTTGCTGACCTATACTTCAACCCGTCAAGCAATTCAAGCCTCAGATGACGGTGGTGGTGATAGTGAGTGGTGTCAGACTGGCCCACTTTTAAGGTATTTCTGTAATTTGATTCTTATACATCTAGAACTCAGAGAGAACACTTATAAATGTTGCGGGGGAAGGTGTCTAAATTTAGGAATCAATATTTATTTATGATTTTATATTTCAATTAATGATATAATTTATCAATTTATATTGCGTTTTGATTCTAATCCTCTATAAGTGGGAGGCATGTAAAATTATGAAAAGCCAAAAAAATATAATAGAAGAACAAAAGGAGAGGAATTGAAAAAAGAAAGAAGGAGAGAAAAAGAAGCAGAAACTGAAACAGTTAACCAGCTGCTGGGGAGGCCAGGAGCGGACACTTGTTTATTGGTTTGCCTATGTAGGCAGAACTGCTACAGAGCAGTCAGTCTCTGAAAGAAGTCCCAAGAGACCAGTTCCTCTTAAAGGAGAGGTTTTGCTAGTTCAATGACAGGCATTTGGTATGGTATAAGACAACCCAAACACCGCTTTCCCACTCAGCACCACCCTTATAGCCTATGAAAGTGCCAAAAGTGTGGGGGTTCCCCACTCCCAATTGAGGTATAACTATTAACAGAAGTAGGGTCTTTGAGGGGCATGAGGGGCAGCAGGCAGAATTAGAGCAAAGGGCATTAAGAAAGGCTTTAGGAGAGGAGTGGTGTCTGAACTGGGACTGGATGCAAAGGCCACAACATGTGAAGCACCACACAGTCTTATTTTTGTTGCATGTGTAGAGGGTACAGGCTGGAGAGTGAGCTGAGGCCAGATCATGGCAGGTCTTGAATGCTCGGTTGGAGAGAGCATGTTCTTAGTTCAGTGGGAGCCACTGAGAGCTTTTGAATAAGAAGTGATCTGAAGGAGTTGTTCTCCAATATCATTCTTTCCTGCTTCTTTTGTAACAGAAGCCCCAGTTTTTAACTGGGTTTAGGCCTTGTGCAAATTAAGATTAGATTTCCTAATTTCTCTTGCAATTAGATATGGTCATGTGACTAAATTCTGGTTAATGAAATATAGAGGAAATAGTGTTTGTAACTTTTAGCAAGTGTTCTCAAAGAGAGAAGGCATTGCTCCTTTTTTCCAATCTAATCCTGTTACTATTCATTAAATTGGCTGGGGGCAAGGCATATTATTTATTAGGAAGATTGGCTGGGGGCAAGGCAAAATATAGGATGGTTGGAACAAGAGGAGCACTGGAGGTGGGAAGACTTATTAGGAGAACATTTTGACAGTCGAAATAAGAAAAGAGGAAATATGAACTAAGCCAGTATGGCGGCTTTGGGAATGGATGGGGGTTGAGGTAGATGTGATAAATATTGCAAAAGAAGTGTCCGTGGGACTTGGCAATTGGTCAGCTGAGAGGAGACACCAGGAAGAAGCAAAGGTCATTCTGAGGTTTCAAACAGTGGTGACTGGGAAGTCAATGATGCTGGTAACAGAAATAGGGGAATCAGCAGGATGTGCAGGTTTGAGAAAGCCAACCACGAGTTGGGTCTTAGAATGCTGTGTTGGGATTCCTGTAGGATATCCAGGTGGAGATGTAAAGTGGGCAACAGGAAATTCATTTCTGGAGCATAATTTGTGAGTCCTTTGCATAACAGTGGTAGTCAAAATAAAGGGAGGGGCTGGTTGGCAAAAGAGTGTGTCTGTAGAAACGCCTCTTTCTTCAATGCACACGGAGAAATGAACTTCACTCTGCAAAACCAGATAAAAATATGTAAGCTCTTTACCTAATATGTACCACCCTCCCTCAGAAAAAAACCCCTACAAACTCCAGTCAATGGCTGGCTGGCTTGCTTCAAGCCACGAAGTCTTCACTGTCTCAAAATCTGTACAGCTCCTTGAAGTTCCATTCTAGGCATTTTGATTTGCACAAACATCGGTGCTTATATATCTTAAGATGACTCCTCTTCATCAACAGAGCTATAGTAAATTGTCTTCCTCCTTGATTCAGGTCACATGTAAGAAGACTTCCTACTCACAGAAGTCTTAAAAGAATAATTCTTTCAAAAGCTGAATGAGAAAATATGAAAATCTAATGTGACAGTAAAACGACTCTGCAGAGGTTTCTCTCACATCTGCCATGACCAGAGCAGA
>PVHT021183519.1:21130465-21151756 GCA_004024745.2 Catagonus wagneri
CCGCACCCGCGGCATGTGGAGGTTCCCAGGCTAGGGGTCTAATCGGAGCTGTGGCCACTGGCCTGCGCTGCAGCCACAGCAACGCAGGATCCGAGCCGCGTCTGCAACCTACACCACAGCTCACGGCAACGCCGGACCGTTAACCCACTGAGCAAGGGCAGGGATCGAACCCGCAACCTCATGGTTCCTAGTTGGATTCATTAACCACTGCGCCACGACGGGAACTCCCAGAGCAGATATTAAGATAAATAAAAGTTGAAATAAAAAGGAAACTAATTTCATGTGAACATCAAGGAATCATCTTTGTAGGCTGGCTGAACCGCTCTCTGCACTATTTTCAGGCGATGGCTGGGGGTCCGGGGATGGAAAAATCCAGTGGCTAGTGTATCTCAGTTGAAGTTATAGGTAGACACGCCACTGGAAGTGGTGGTGAGAGCTCTATTTCTTCTACAAGACTTTTGCATCTTCAGCTCACATTCTGCAGACAACTGCCGGAGGCCCCAAGCCATGTGCCTTGGAGCGCTCAGCAGTGGGGGCCCTGGTGCTGGATTATGGACCCCATTTCACTTATGAATGAAGATTTGTCAGATCTCTTAATGAGTGTGTGATAAAGCTTTTCTAATTCATTCACTCACCCACCTATCTATCCATCCATCCTTTGTCTCAGGGCCAGGGCCTGCGATAGGCACCCCGGCGAGCCTTATCGCACGCAAACCCACAGGACTCGAGGAGGACTCAGCGGAAGGACCGCCCAGGACCCCTGTCTCCGGTGCGAGTCCCCTTAGCTGGAGAGACAAGCGGGCCCTGGGGCTGACCGCAGGCCGCGCTGGGGCGGGAGTGCCAACCCTGTTGGGAACCCCACCCCC
The DNA here is from genome assembly GCA_004024745.2 of Catagonus wagneri. Classification (NCBI taxonomy): domain Eukaryota; kingdom Metazoa; phylum Chordata; class Mammalia; order Artiodactyla; family Tayassuidae; genus Catagonus; species Catagonus wagneri. The sequence continues at coordinate 21,131,332 of PVHT021183519.1, forward strand.
AATCCCCAGGACCAGGAACGCGACCGCGTTCCACATTCTCCCCCAACCCTCTGACCCCGAGAGCCCAGACCTCCGCGGGCCGGAGCGGTCCCGGCAGGTGCCAAAGAGCCCGGTCCTTCCCTCAGGCCGCGCCGCCCCGCGGTCGCCGGAAGCCGACCTCGGCTAGCAGGGCCTCGGAGGCTGCGGGCGCCGGGATTGACCGGTTCTGCCCACGCCCCGGCGGCCCCGAAAGACTCCCCCGGCCCCTCCGCCCCACCCCCCGCGCCTGTGGTCGAGAGCTGGACTAGGGGCGCGCGGCGGCGACTCTCGAGCGCTGATTGGCCAGAGCCGCGGGGGGGGCGGGGCGGTGGGTGTGAAGGGGGCGGGCCCAGGTCTCTCTCCGCCCCTTCTTTTCTCCGCATCTGCGTGCTCCCTCATTGCATCATCTTCAGCTGGTGGCCGCTCTGGAAGGCTGGGGGCTGCGCGATCCGCTAAACCTGGGGCTTCAGACTGCACTCTCAGGTCTCTCCCCGTCTTCCCTGCGCCTGCTTCAGCGCCCGGGCCGGGAGACCCTCGCGGGTCGGCTCCAAAAACTCGGAGGACACAGCTAGCGGACCTTGCCACCTCCGCCTGATCCATTCATTGAGACCAAGTCCCCCGCCTCCTCCAGCTCGAAGCTGCGGGCAGCGCCATGGAGAAGAGCAGCGAGACCAACGGCTGCCTAGACGGCGCCCAGGCGAGGCCTTCAGAGGGGCCCGATGGGCCTGGGACCACGGCCCGTCGCGCGCGGCGCTGCACCGGCTTTATGCGGCGACATGCGCTGGTGCTTCTTACAGTGTCCGGGGTGGTGGCTGGCGCCGGTCTGGGCGCGGCGCTGCGTGGACTCAGGCTGAATCGCACACAGGTCGCCTACCTGGCCTTTCCAGGGGAGATGCTGCTCCGCATGCTGCGCATGATCATCTTACCGCTGGTGGTCTGTAGCCTGGTGTCGGGCGCCGCCTCCCTCGACGCCAGCTCTCTCGGGCGCCTGGGTGGCATTGCCATCGCCTACTTCGGCCTCACCACGCTAGGCGCCTCGGCTCTTGCGGTCGCTTTGGCGTTCATCATCAAGCCTGGATCTGGCGCGCAGACCCTTCAGTCCAGCGACCTGGGTCTGGAGGAGTCGGGGCCCCCACCGGTCCCCAAAGAGACAGTGGATTCTTTCCTCGACCTGGCCAGGTAACCGACCCCCCCCCCCACGCCAAATGCACATTGGGAAACGCCAGCTCTCTAATGCACTCCAGTTTATGCACACACATCTTCATATACTTCTAAAAGTTAATTCTTAACTGGTTACTGGTGGCCTTTAACATTTTTTAAATATCAAAAGGACGTCTGGTGTCTGCATGCTGACCACAGCTTTGCAAACGTTAGTTGGGTTGCACCAGACATTCTCCAGGATCAGAGCTGCATCTTTTAGCAAGAACCAGCCCTACCGTTATGTGGGAGTGTGTTAGGGAAGAGGCAGCAATCTCCCCTGTACTTACTCCTTATACTCTCTGGCTGCCCTCACTGGGAAAAACGGCCCAACTACACTGCAGTATCCTCACCCAATTTTGTCCGCCGACGGTGCCCAAACGGTTCTGGGAGCATTGGTTAAATTTTGCCTGTTGGACATTCTCTCATAATCTGTGGCCTCTGTTTCAGCCTTTTGGCTGGGAGAAAGCTGGCACGTTTTTTATGAAGAGTTGTCCGTGGACCAAAGGATAGCAAGGCTGCGGTTAGTTGGGTCCTACTCATTGCCCAGAAACATGCCTCTTCTGGGGGCTTGAGATAGGAACCCCCATAGTTAGGACCACTGTAGAGTATTGTGAGTTTCAAGAACCTCCTTGTGTGAAGGTGTAGATTCTAGAGAGGAGAGAGAACTATTCTCACTTAGCTTTGTCTGCTTCTTGGGACTCGTAGAAGTTGCATCTTATCCTCTGAGATATAGTTTTTTTATGGATTAGCTAAAGCCTCAGCCTTTTTTGCTTCCTCTGTTAGCCCAGAGTTCACAGATGGGAAAACTGTAGCCTAGAGGCATTTACTGACTTGGCCAGGTTCAGCTGAGTGGGGAGTTCAGCTGGCTCTCCTTCCAGATTTCCAATAATTCTGGATTCAGAGCCTTGGACATATGTTTTGTCTTGGGTCACCGAAGCAAAGTTCCTCATTGCTGAGACTGTGAAAATCAGCAAACTCTGGGCAAAGCATCTTGACTTCCTGCTGTTTCCATTTCTCCTTCTGGAAAATGTGATGCCTGTCTGCCACTTAAGAGAGACTGTGTTCATTTAAAGCTACAACAAAAAGAAGTCCAAGGCATTTACAATGGGGAAAAAACTCTGATGAGTTCTGATGAAGACCAAAAAGTTCTTACCAAAATTTTTACCAAAAAGACAGCTGGAGGTGGCCTATTAGAACTTTGATGAGATACAGCCTTTGTCTAGTGTCTGGCAGGTTGATATTTGGAGTCTTTAGAGATTCTTAAAGTTTTGGGACTAACCTTTTTTTTGTGTGCGTGTGTCTTTTTAAGGGCCAAACCCACAGCATATGGAAGTCCCCAGGCTAGGGGTCAAATCGGAGCTGTAGCTGGGGGCCTGCCCCACAGCCACGGCAACACCAGATCCTTAACCCACTGAGCGAGGCCAGAGATCAAACCCACATCCTCATGAACACTAGTCAGGTTCATTACCACTGAGCCACGATAGGAACTCTGGGATTAACTTAATTGGGTGCTGAAAACAAAGTCTACTGAGGTTGAGAATGCCTTTGGCTTATTACCTTCAGTATATCAGTCAGGGAGAATGGTTGGTGGGGTTAAAGGAGTCTTTTTTGTGGGGGTCATGGCTCAGGGAGGGAGTGTGGATGCCTAGCCCTGAACTGCTCATGGTACCCCATTGGGAGGCTAGTAGCTTTCTTTTATCAGCAAGAGAGGCAATGGCCAAACAACAGGACAGGGAGTAAGGGGAGGGGTTACCTTATTACTACTAGTCCCAGAAGAGACTTCTCATTTCCTGAACATGGTTTTCTAGTTTCAGATCCAAGCCCCCTTCAACTTCTGCTTCTGAAGTGAATGACCCAGCGTGGTGGCTTAGAGGTCGGTGTAGGTGTAGACTTGGTGACTTGGACCGCATATGCAGGCAAACACTAAGAGGACCTTTATTGTGGCTTACTGGGTGGAGGTAGCATTTCATGATGCTTCCATTGGCCAGCCTCTTTAATCCAGCAGCTCATGGATAAAGATAGGGCAGGTGCTATGATCCTATCTTAGCAGTGAGGAAGCTGAGACAGAGATTGAGTTGCCTCAAGGCCTGAGTGGTTTATCAAAAGAGGGATTAGAAAAACTCTGGGTCTCATGCCCCCTGGTTCAGCGCTCTTTCTCCCACTTTTCCTTTCCCCAAGTCAACACACCATGGTAATGAGGCCATGCCACTGGTATGGTCCCGTCTTGAAAATGTTTGCTCTGAATCAAAGGTTAACCAAAAGAGGAACCAGAAAAGGGTCTGGTTGACTTGGAGTAGATGCTTATTTCCTGTTAGCAGAGGAGGTGCACCTCTTTGGTGAAGGAAATCTAGTGCCAAAGTTGGGATCTGGCTTTCTCAGCAGCTTGTGAGTGGAAACCGAGTCCTGAGCCACATGGAAATGCCTCCTAGGTCTCAGGAGTCTGCGTAAACATTTTAAAATTGTTTCCTTCAAAGAAACCTCATGGGAGTTCCCATCGTAGCTCAGTGGGAATGAATCTTACTAGGAATTGTAATGTTGCGGGTTCAATCCCTGGCCTCACTCAGTGGGTTAAGGATCCGGCGTTGCCGTGAGCTGAGCTGTGGTGTAGGTTGCAGACGCGGCTCGGATCTGGCGTTGCTGTGGCTCTGGCACAGGCCAGCAGCAACAGCTCCGATTAGACCCCTAGCCTGGGAAGCTCCACATGATGTGGGTATGGCCCTAAGATGACTGAAAAGACACCAAAGAGAAAAAAAAAGGGGGGGGACCTCATGGATGCTGATTTTATGTGACTCCTGGCATGTTTTCTGGCAAAGGCAGGGCACAGTCCTTTCTGCCTGTGGGCAAGTGAATGAAATGAGACTCTGCTGGCAGAAACCTCAGTGATCCCACAGGCCCGTACCTGGTGACTTCCTAAAACTTAAACACCCAGAAGGAGTGGAGAAAGCCTCTGGGGATTTAGTGCAGCTGCTGTCAAGGGTTTGCTCAAGTCCATGACCCTGATTGTTGAGTACCTGGGAACTCCTACTGGGTCTCTCTGTCATGATTTCTAATTTATTTTTTTCAAGATGGAACCACAAGTCAGAAAGAAATGAAGCGAACAGATACTGATTATTATGCCTTTTAGAAACTTCAGAATGACATTGCACGTGGTTTGATTTCCCACTGAATAATGGCTTAGAAATAGCATAGCAGGTAGGGTGGGGGAGTGAGGCTAGAGCAGAGGCTCTGAGAGCCGAGAAGGAATAATGGACAGCAACTGGCAGGTGGAAAGTCGCAGTCTCCTCTTGAACAGCCCAGAGCACCACGCTTTGGAACCTGGAAGAGTTCAGGACTCAGAACTGGGTGTGACCCAAAGTGACTTTTAAGCAGGTCTTCAGGAACCCAGTCGTAATGGAACTTCTTGATCCCTGACAGTGACTGATTGTGGGTCCTAGGACATGTCCATAACTTTCAGTGCCTTGACTTCCTCATCTTTATAACGGGCATCATGAGAGTGCCTGCCTCACAGGATTGTGATGAGTTATGTCTGTAAAGCTCTAAGAATAGGGCTGACCCAATAGATGCTTACTGTTCTTATAAACGGAGCAGTATTACAGAGCAATTGGTTCACATGAGCTAACGAGGATGGCTCTCCTTACATAGCCTGAAATAAATGAGAAGAGAGGATGCACGGGGAACACTTGAAGCTGGTGTCACTTTTAGGTTTATTGGAAACCATGTGGAGGCCGGAGAGAAAGGTTAACAGTAACTCTGTTCGGCATGATAGAATCAACACTGTGGGAAATTTGGAAAATGGAGAAAACCCAAACTAAACACAGAAGAGCCTTCCATCTGAAATGGGGCTGAAATCCTCACACATCCTCCCAGACATCTCAGGTGCTTTTCCCCCTGTGTTACGTGTCTGGACTCCAAAGTTGACCTCGGTTTTCTTCACCTGTAAATGCAAAGGATTGAGGCAACTAACTTCTAACATTCCTCTGAGTGTTGGTATTTGTGGTTCTCAAGGTTGCCAAGGAGGCTGGTAGCTCCTGGGCGCAGGGCGCTGTCTGCTCTGGCAGCCGGAAGACTGACCCTGGGTCACGGTCTTGCAAAAGTGTAGCAGCGGCAGAGCAGGGGCTGCCCTGTGTCTGCTAAAGACAAGTGGGATTTTGCCTGCTGCCCAGTTTTCTAGGCTTTGTTGCTTTTCTTGTGCCCATTTTCTCAGTAGTGGACTGTGCTGCGAGCCTTTCCCTTCACAGAAGGAGGCCTGAGGGACTTACTTTCCTTCCTGAGAACTGGGTGAATATGATGCTTCTCAGGCTGCCAGGAATACTGATTTCTTCAATAGATGCGAAGAAACCTACCAGAGACTGAGATCTGTGTAAGCCCAGAGATTATAGTCAAGGGAGTAAATGATGAATCTTTTATTTTAAATGTTGAGCATGGCAGATTATCTGACCTGTGTCTCTGTCTTCTGTAGGCAAGATGAAGACTCTTAGCAAATCTAACAAGGATGCAAATTAATGGAGGTTTCTCAGCCTAAGTAGTCACTAAAAGTGGCAGCTTGTAGTTAACAAAAAAAAAAAAAAATCTTTTTTTTAGCTTTACACCATGCCTTCTACCACTTAGGAGATACCTGAATAGCTCAGAAAAGAGTGTAAACCCGGAGGGGCAGTGTGGATAGTGATTAAGAACAGACACTGAAGTCAGCTACCTGGGTTTGAATCCAGCTCTGCCGCTTATTAGCTCTATGGACCAGCCTCTCTGTACCTGTTTCCTTATCTGTAAAATGAGGCTAATAATGGGGTGTCTACCACCTATAAAGATGAAAGGTGTCAATATTTGAGTGTCTTGCTAATGTTCTAGTGTGTCCCATCCTCTCAGGGACAGCTGAGGGCTGCTCCCTGCAGAGTATGTGGGCTGCTTTTAGCCCCTATTTCCTAAACCGACCCTCACCCCAAGGGCCAGGCATTAGCCTTTCTGGCTAGAAACTGTACTTGGATGTGGGCCTCAAAAGGAGGCCGAGTCACTCCCCCGCCCCCTCCGTCTCCACAGAGCTTCCGGCCTTGTAGGGGGAACCAGGATCTAAAGGGGGCACATCCCGGTTAGCTGACTCTGTAATAATAAGCACATGGGATAATAAATATTTATCAGGAGTATGTACCATGTCACATCCTGTTCTGAAGAGTCTTTGAAATGTTCGTGAATTCGGTAAAGAGGTTTTGAACTTAAATAAAAAGGAAATACTTTTGGAACAAAAGAAAATAGACCTAAGCAAAAGTGAATTGGTTTACATTCTTCTCATATGGAACAGGGAAATGCATACCACCCTTGACAATAGGATCAGAAGAACACAGAGCACCAGATGTATGAAAAAGGAACATTTTTGAAGTTTTTTTCATGGTGTGAGCTGTATGAGTTTGCACAGTATCGTTAACACGAGTTCTGCTTTCGGCATTTCAGCCTCGGCTCATACTAGTTTTTCTGTTTAAGTAACGTGTCCAAAGGTTCCTGTAGCGCTGGATCGTCCATTCATTCTCTCCCAATTTGGTCGACTTGGATCTCTGGATTTAGTGGGACCGTCTTGGCATTTTTTCAGGTGTTTTTGACCCAGACCCACTGTGAGAAATATGTTTTAAATGATAGCATACACACATAGACACTCCCACCCTGACATATATCACCTGAAACACAAGGTCCACAAAACAACATTTTTAAGTGCGACCCATCTTACCTTTTCTATTCTGTCTGGTGTATTACATGTTTTAAGTGCTGGTTAGAGCCAAGAAATTGATTTCATGGCCTACTAATATTTGAGAAACTTTAGTATAATGTATACCTGGTATTGTGTAATTCAAGGAAATTTCTCAGGGTCCAATAACAGAAGAAGGGGACACATTTGAGAATTTGAATAAGATGAAGAGCCCAGTGGTTAGAAGCATCCTCAGAATTGAGTGTTGTGCAGAGGTGAACTTGAGAAGACCGTTTGATCCTTCTGATTTCCAGACTCTGGAACTTACAACTCCAGATCTGTACTGTTCAGCAGGATAGACACTAGCCACACATGGCTGTTTAACTAGTTTAAATGTAAATAAAATAAAAAAAATTCAGACCCTTGACAGCACTGACCATATTTTGAGTGGTCAGTAACCACACGACTACCCTATTGGACATCATGAATACCTCTTGGACATCCCCGAGTACAGGTGAGCTCAGGAGAAAGAAAAAGCCCAAGTTCACAGCAGCATCTGTGTTTAAAAGCCAAAGGAAAGAGGGGTAAGAAGAGCACGGAGAGAACAAAGTCTGAGGACTGACACACCCATCTTACTACAGTAATCAAGACAGTGTGGTGTTGCTACGAAAATAGACAGATCAATGGAACAGAAGAGAGAGCCCAGAAATAGATCCACGTAAATACAGCCAGCTGATCTTGAACAAAAGAGTCAAGGCGACACAACAGCCCAAGAATAATCTTTTCAACACATGGTGCTGGAACAGCTGGACATCCACATATAAGAAAACAGATCTAGACGCAGCCCTTGTGCTGTTCACTAGAGTGAACTCAGAATGGATCACAGACCTAAACGTAAACCGCGAACTATGAAACTCCTGGAAGATAACATAAGATGACCTCTGGTATGGCCATGACCTCAGCCCCCACCCCCGCCACTCCCCTAGCCCACACCAAAGGTGCAATCCCTGAAGAGTGGAGAACAATGTTTAGCTTAACTCCTGCAGCCTTACTCTCTTGCCCCTTGGTTTGGGGTGGGCAGCACTTCTGCTCCTGCTCTGTGGCAACTGAAGGAAAGGAGTGTGATTCTGTGCATTCAGCTCACTGCCCTCAGCCAATTCTTCCCAGAAGATTAATATTTGAGAGTTGAGCTATATAATCTAAAAAGAGTTCAAGAGTTCCCATTGTGGCTGAGCAGGTTAAGAACCTGGTACAGTATCCGTGAGGATGTAGTTCGATCCCTGGCCTCACTCAGTGAGTTAAGGATCTGGTGTTGCCGCAGGCTGCAGCGTAAGTCGCAGATACAGCTCGGAACCAGTGTGGCATAGGCTGGCAGGTGCAGCTCCTGTTTGACCCCTCGCCCAGGGAACTTCCATATGCCTCAAGTGTGGCCTTAAAAAATATAAAAATAAAAATAAATAAAAATAGGTCAGTCATTCCATTGAATTTATGTAGTCTCTGGTTGTCAAATCTCCTTTGCAGTTAGCAGTGTATCTTTTGTTCCAAATTTTAAGCAATTTTGAGACATAATTTACATACCAAAGATGTACCCATTACAGGGGTACAGTTCAGTGCGTTTTGACAAAGAGATAAACCATTTAACCACCACCACCACCACCATCCGAACACTGAACACTTCTCTTTCCCATGACCCTTCTCAGCGGTTCCCACTCTCCACGCCTGGCCCCAGGCAGTTCTGGATAGAAAGTTTTGCTTTCTATCCCTAAGGATTAGTTTTGCTTTTTCTAGAGTTTCATATCAATGGGATCACTCAGCATGTACTTTTCTTTGTCTGGCTTCTTTTGCTCAGCACAGTGGTGTTGAGATTAGCCATGTCGTATATGCTAGTGGTTGAATCGTTTTTATTGCCAGGTAGGATTCCGTTGCATGGATTTATCATAATCTGTTTGTCCATTTGTCAGTGAATGGAAATTGGAGTTTTGAGCTATTATGAATAATGCTGTTATAGATGTCCGTTTTTGCAGGCATGTATTTTCATTTCTCTTGGGTAAATATCTAGGAGTAGAATTGCTGGGTCATATGGTAAGTGTATGTTTAACTTTATAAGAAACTGCCAGAACACATCATGTTCTTCTTAGGAACCTGATTTTTTTGGCAGGAGTTGCCGTTTTGCCTCTAGCATGGAATGTACCCCTCTGTTCCCATTGGGTTTTGTAGACTCAATATTATAGACCGTCTGAAAACAGGTGGGTGGGTCAGTGGCTGTTTGGTTTAGAAGTTCTGGGTTAGGGTCAGGGTCCGTTCTGCGTGAGACAGTATTGGGTTATTGCTTATGCTAAAGACACCAGGCAGGCCGGGTAGAAGGGTTTAAACAAATAGTGTGTGCTCTTTGGAAGGGAGTGTGTTTCAGGGCTGTGGGAGAGACTGGGCTTGCACTCAGTGAGGGAACAGCCTATTCCTGAAGGATGCAAAGTATTTGCAGGGGAAGTTTGTCCGCCGTGGGGAAGGTAGAGGGCTTCTATCACAGCTCTTTGCTTAGCTTCCCTGTCCTCTTAGGGAGAGTGGCAAGTGGCCAGATCAGGCTGGGAACCACTGTGGTGGACATAGAACAGAGAAACGTTGACTTGGGGCCTGCTTCTGCTTCTAAGTAGTACAGCAAATAGAAATAAGATATTAAAACCTACCCCCACAAGACTGAGAAAGGTCCTTTGTAATGGAAATAATAGGCAAAATAAGTTACTCCTGCCCTATACACTAAAGCGCTACAGCCAATACAAATCCCTAGTCAGTTTCTACCTTTCTTTTAAAGTAAATATGCTTGCGATAGGAATCAAATTTCTGATCACTGGCAACAGTTAATTCAACCGAAGATCACATTTTGTCTGTTTAAACACAGGCATGTCTTAGGGGTGTTCTCTAAGTATGTTAAAAGCAATTCAGGTTTCAGCGACAAGCACGTTGGGAAATGCTGAGTTGTAGTCTCTGGATGCCGGCAGTTTCATGGAAGTACCTTGAGTGTTCTGATGAAGTCATGTTTGCATCTCGTTAACCCTGTCGGTGGGTGCATTCATTACCTATTGTTGTATAACAAATTAGCATCAATTTAGCAGCCTAAAAATCGCACATATAGAGGAGTCCACTCTGCGGTGCAATGGGATCAGCAGCGTCTCTGCAGCGCCAGGATGCAAGTTTGATCCCCAGCACAGCGAGTTAAAGGATCTGGAGTTGCTGCACATGCTGCATAGGTCACAGCTGCGGCTGGAATCTGACCCCTGGCCTGGGAACTCCATGTGCCTTGGGGCAGCCAAAAAAGGAAAAAACAAATCACACACGTCTTATCTCATGAAATCTGTGGTGTCAGGAATCCTGGCATGGCTTAGCTGGGTCTTCTGCTTCAGAGTCTCTTTCAAGGCTGCAAGCCAAGAGTTAGCCACCACTGGGGTCTCATGTGAAGGCCGGACTAGAGAAGGATTCACTTCTGAGGTCACGGTTGCTGGCAGAATTAAATTCCTTGAAGTTTAGACTGGGAGCCACAATTTCAAGTTGGCTGTTGGCCAGAGGCACCCTCAGTATCTTGTCATCTGGGTCTTTCCAACTTGGCAGTTTGTTTCATCAAATATGCAAGCCCAGAAAGCAATAAGGAGTGTCTCCTAGCAAGATGGAAGCTTCAAGTTTATGTAACCAAATCACAAAAGTAACGTCTCCTCACCTTTGGTGTATTCTGTTGGCAAGAAGCAAGTCATGTCCCCTCTAAGACACACATACTCAAGAGGAGGGCATTATACAAAGGTGTGGCAACCCCTCTATATAAAACAAAGAGGCCTCTTAGACTCTGCTGCCAGGCTGGGCTGCAGTCAGACCTGCCTACCTCTAAAGCCAAATGCACTGTAAATAGTTGCCTAGAGATTCGAGTGCTATGGACAACTCAACCACAGAAGTTAGAATTAGTGGGTAAGTTTGATACAGCTTGTAAATGGTAATCTTTTCCTCTTCTAGACTTCCTTTTTTTTATCTTTTTAGGGCCGCACTCAGGTCATATGGAGGTTCCCATGCTAGGAGTTGAATTGGAGCTGTAGCTGCTGTCCTATACCGCAGCCACAGCAATGCCAGATCTGAGCCTCATCTGCGACCTATACCACAGCTTAGAGCAATGCTGGATCCTTAACCCACTGAGCGAGGCCAGGGATTGAGCCCACGTCCTGATGGATACTAGTTGGGTTCGTTAACCACTGAGCCATGACGGGAACTCCTCTTTTATTCTGATGGGAAGTGGACTGTCAGTGGGAGTTTCTTGTGTATCATGACTAGTGTCTGTATAAAATCTGACTCAGGGAAGGTCCTCAATAAAAACTGTTTGCACGGGAGTTCCTGTTGTGGCTCAGTGGTAATGAACCTGTCTAGTATCGTAAGGATGTGGGTTCAATTCCTAGCCTCGCTCAGTGGGTTAAGGATCTGGTGTTGCTGTGGCTGTGGTGTAGGCTGTCAGCTGCAGCTCCGATTTGACCCCTAACCTGGAAACTTCCATATGCCACACGTGAAGCCCTAAAAAGAAAAAAACAAAATGAAACAAAACTGTGTGAATAGATTTTGGTTTCAAAATCTAGTTTAACTGGATCAATTGCCCTCCTTTTATAACAAATATTTTATGATATCCTTCATCCTGAAGTGAAATCCATAAATAGAATTTACCTACACGTAATTTCAAACACCAATATTACTTAACCATAATATACACGACTATAGGATAAAAACCCCCACCAGATTGCTAGAGGGGCTGGGGAGTGAGAGAAATGAGTAGAAGGGGATATTAAATATCTTTTTAAAATAGCAGTAACAGGGAGTTTCCGTTGTGGCTCAGTGGTTAACGAATCCGACTAGGAACCATGAGGTTGCAGGTTCGATCCCTGGCCTCGCTCAGTGGGTTAAAGATCCGGCATTGCTGTGAGCTGTGGTGTATGTAGGTTGCAGACGCGGCTCGGGTCCCGCGTTGCTGTGGCTGTGGTGAAGGCCAGCAGCTACAGCTCCTGTTAGACCCCTAGCCTGGGAACCTCCATATGCCGTGGGTGCGGCCCTAGATAAGACAAAAAGACAAAAAAAGAAAAAGAAATAAAATAGCAATAACAATAAAAGTATGCTATAAGTAAAAAAAAATTTCAAAGAACTCCTAACAGAGAGTAATTTATAAGTGTTTCAGGGTGTAAGCGTTCTAAAACAAAGTAGTTAGGTGCTTGCTTCTGAATTGAGAGTCACCATTAATGAGAGAGCTTTAAACGCAACATACTTAATACTGGTGTGTATAATTAAGGACCCAGATCCTACAGTTCTCCATTGGTGATGTGATTTTCTAGAAAGGCGAACAATTCTTGGAAACATGTTGAACAAAGCAAAAAAAAAAAAAAAAATCATCCCACATTTTACATGGGAGTTTCAGTCCTAGAAAAGTCACTCTGTGTTCAAATTGTGCAAAAAAAAACTTGTTTTTTTTAAAAGTCTTATTGAAGTATAGTTGATTTATGAGGTTGTGATAATTTCTGCTGTACGACAACTTGATTCAATTATACACGTATACACATTCATTCTCTTTCAGATTCTTTCCCCCACAGATGATCACAGAATATCGGGCAGAGTTCCCTGTGCTATACAGCAGGTCCCTGTTAGCCGTTCATTCCACCCAGCTCAGTGTGCATATGCCACTCCCCAACCCCAGTCCATCCCTCCCCGGCCACCTGTCCCCTTTGGTAACCATAAGTTTTTTCAAAGCCTTTGAGTCTGTTTCTGTTCTGCAAATAAGTTCATTTGTATCCTTTTTTTAGATTCCACATATAAGTGATATCATATGATGTTTGTCTCTCAAAAAATACCTCGTTTGAAGTTAGTTTTAAGCTCGAAAAATTTATAAGATTTTCTTCTGTAGGTATATCATACAAGACATTGGAAATTGTGCGGGCCTTGAGACCATTGATTATACAGGACTTTGCCTCAATTAGCAGAACAAATGGCTGGGACCTGGCACTTCCCCCTAAACCCACTCCCCCAATTCCAGGAATGCCCCCCCCATTATTGTAACAACGAAACACTCCTTTGGATTCCCAAGTGGTCAGTACCCACTCTCTGTTGAAAACCACTACAATAGGGCTTAGCTCCTGGGAAAAGGAAAGTGATGCAGTTGTTCTGGTTTGCTTGGACTCGTGGAGCCTAAATACCAAAGGCCACCTCTAGGGAGATGAGGATAAAGATCAGTGCGCTCCACGTATCTACTGGCTGCTTGGATCAAGCAGAAGACGGCCTGCACTGCCAGAGGTGGGGAGGGAGAGAACCCCTTGTGTTAGGCTGTCGGGAATGGGCACCTTAAAGTGGATACTTTGAATGTTGGATTTTAAGAATACTGACAAAATGCTTTCTTTTCCATCAGAAACCTCTTTCCGTCAAATCTCGTGGTTGCAGCTTTCCGTACGGTAAGCTTGATGCTTTGCTGAAAATAGGAAACTCTGAGGAGGGAGGGACATATAATTTACTGCTATAGAGTTAAGTAAGGTGGGACAGGAAGGGGTGTATGGCTAACAAAACTTAGTGTCGTTGGCCTCAGTTTCTAGAGATAGGTCCCTGGAGTGAAAACAAACAAAACAATGAGAAACCAAAAAATTTTCCAAAATATTCCATTGGTCCCGGCATCTTTTCACATCACCTGAGAAATACCCTCAAATCACTTTTTGAGGATCACTTAAATATTTTAGAATTTTTAAAAGTACGTTTTAATCCTTCTTCTGATTATAGAGATAATGTATGCTTATTGCAAAACAAAATTTAAATAAAGTACAAAAAACAGAAGAAAATAAAAATCACCCATCATCACTACCTAGAGCTATCCATTAACATTTTGACATCCATCCTTCAGATGTGTTTTTCTGTGTGTGTGTACACACACATGATTTTAAAATAATCCCACTGCATACGTTGTTAGTATGTACACATACTATGCACATTGTTTTGTAAGCTGCTCTTACTATGAACTATTTACTCATGTCGGTGAGTATCCTTCTGTGTAAATTGTTGGTTGTGTTCCAGTGCATGAGCGTATCATAATTTTACTCAATCAGTTCCCTGATTATTGTTTCTGGTTTTCTGCTAATTTTAGCCATACTGGAAGTAACATCCCAGCAGCCATGCTTTACACAGAGAAGGAATATAAAAATTTATTTATTTATTTTGTCTTTTTGCCTTTTCTAGGGCTACACTCACGGCATATGGAGGTTCCCAGGCTAGGGGTCTAACAGGAGCTGTAGCCTCCAGCCTACGCCACAGCCACAGCAACACAGGATCCGAGCCGCGTCTGCAACCTACACCACAGCTCACAACGCCGGATCCTTAACCCACTTAGCGATGCCAGGATCGAACCTGCAACCTCATGGTTCCTAGTCGGATTCATTAACCACTGAGCCACAGTGGGAACTCCAGGAATATAAAAATTTAGATGAGATGTACTAAACTGATGGCCTTTTCGAGCAAAAGCTTTTCTGTTTCTACTTACAGCCTCTGTCTTAAAAAAGCAACCTGCACATAAATACAGCTGTGGGTTGTATATAAAATGTAAGATAGAAAAATAAAAGGTCAGTCGGGTTTGCAGTGCCTTCCACCGAAGCTGGGGTGTAGGTTTTGTTCTCCCTGCCACCATCGATCATGAGACAGCCGAACACCTCTGCCTGTCTGAAAGCCTGATAAATCAAAGCTGAGAAGGACCGGAGCTCCTTTAAGGCGGGTTCAAAGCAGGCGTCTGGGTCTGAACCCGTTAATGGGCTCCTCTTGCCAGTTCAGAAGCTAGGTGTCCTTAGAAGGTTCGGGAAGGGTGTCTTATAACAGAGTTCCCTCAACGATAGCACATGCTTCCCCGGGAGATGCCTGTGTGCATGGGGCAGGGATGTGTGAAGTCAGACCACAGGACCAAAGGTATACAGGTGTTTCACCTCTGAAAGCGGACCTCCCAGCAGAAAACGCCGCCTTGCCTCTCGCCCTTTGCTCTGGAAAGAGGAGGCTCAGGCAGATTAGAAACAGGTACTGAAAAGCAGTCAGGATCAAATAGGTTCTGGGACAAAGTGGAGCTTAAAAAGTAAATGAACGGAACTAAAATGCCGTATCAGAGTGAACTGTGGTGCGATGGAGTGAATGCCAAGTTTCTCCAAATAATGTGAACTCTCGGCTGTTTTGAGGTTTCAAACTATCAGCTTGAAGTTGTGCAGACCTTCTCCTCCAAACCAGTGTCCAAGGGACATAGGACATTCTCCGCATTTCCTTGGGTCCCTAAATAACCAGAAGGCTCCTGGACCGCACTTGGCCTCAAGTAATTTTTGTACAGTTCTCAGAAGCCCTTGTCAGGCCACCCAAGTGAGGAATGCCCAGAAGGCCCCGGGGTGGAGAAGGACCGAGGAGCAAGAGGCCGCTTGATCCCCGCTTCCTCCCGGTAGTCCTCCGCTGTGCACTGATGCGGGTTTTCTCTCTTGCTTGCAGTACGCAACCAGCTATGAAGAGGTGGCCCACAACACGAGCGATGGGAACTTCACCCATGAAAAGGTAAAGCTCTTTGTGAGAGCACTTGGGGCAAATACTTATAAAGCAGATAACGCTTCTCAACGGAAGAGCATGCACGATGCGAGGTTTTCTCCACAGGACTGAGGACTTCGGGGTTGGGATGGGCTCTTTGGATGACATGGGTCAGGTTTGCTCCTTTGGACATTTACCCACATGGTAGTGTCTGTAGCATTGGGTCTTTAGTGGATCCATTTCATTGGATTAGAACTAATGTCCCTTTTCTTTGAAAAGATAGGAGTTCCTATTGCAGCTCAGCAGGTTGAGAACCCCACTAGTATCTGTAAGGATGCAGGTTCGATCCCTGGACTCGCTCAGTGGGTTAAGGATCCAGTGTCGCCTCAAGCTGCCATGTAGTCACAGATGCTGCTCAGACCTGGCTTTGCTGTGGCTGTGGTGTAGGCTGGCAGCTACAGCTTTGATTTTACCCCTAGCCAGGGAACTTCTATATGCTGTGGGTGTGACCCTAAAAAGCCAAAAAAAAAAAAAAAAAATAGAACATCCCTTCTCTTATATTAAAATATAATCAATAGGTGATTTAACCTACCCCTGCCCAGAGAACTTGTCTTAGGGGCTTAACTCACAAGTATTTTTTGAATGTCTATTGTTTACCGGACACTGAGCTAAGTCCCAGCCTTCATGTTAGAGCTGGAAGGGACAAGGGACCTCAAGGGTTATTCAGTCCAGCTTCAGAGCTGCTCTGAGAAGGAGGGACTTTGCCCTCCCCCCACCCCACCCCCAGTACATCTTCCTAGGGCTCAGTGGCTCTGAGTTCTACCAGCCTTTCTTTGATTAGAAAAAAAAAAATTGAAAGCTACTCATTTAGGTCATTTCAGTCCATCTTGCAGATGAAGCACCTGAAGCTCAGAGGAATTATTTAGTATCGGATCAGGGATCAGGACTCAGACTAGAACGATGGTAAAAATGCTTTCAGTTTTTACCACGCTGACATGTTTCCTGTTCAGAATTTCACAGTGTGTTGGGATGGAATAAAGTGTGCATCTAACATATGCTTACCACAGTGAGCATCAGCACTGCTGGAAAAAATAAAGAATATATTATAGCTATACATTTTAAGTCACTGATTTAGGAAAGACTATCCCAGAGCTCCCATTGCGGCTCAGTGCATTAAGGACCTGACAGTGTCCATGAAGATGCGGATTTGATCCCTGGCCTCACTCAGTGGGTTTAGGACCTGACATTGCCACAGACTGGGGCATAGGCCGCAGCTGCTGCTCCGATCTGGTGTAGCTGTGTCTATGGCATAGGCCGGCAGCTGCAGCTCCGTCAACCCCTAACCAGGAACTTCCATGTGCCACAGGTGCAGCTATGAAAAAAAAAATTTAAACAATATCCTGAAAATATCCATGTTGATCCTGAACACCTTGTTTTGAAATTTTTCAGGGCAATGATGGTAAGAGCCCAGCAATGAAGAATTTGTTGTTTTTTTTGTGGGGAGGTTGGTATTTTTAGGGCCGCATCCACGGCGTATGGAAGTTCCCAGGCTAGGGGTCGAATTGGAGCTGCACCTGCTGGCCTACACCACAGCCACAGCCATAGCAACACCAGGTCTGAGCTGCATCTGCGACCTGCACTACAGCTCGCAGCAACGCCAGATCCTAAACCCACTGAGCAAGGCCAGGGTTTGAACCTGCATCCTCATGGATGCTGGTCGAGTTCAGAACTGCGGAGCCACAGTGGGAACTCCCAAGAATTTGTTGATATTTAGGGGGCAGAGTTAACAATCATTGACTCTTGATCAGAAGGCCCTTTTCACCAGCACCTTTTCTTTTTAAAAGTGGCCCTTCCAAGTGCTTGTCCGACCTCTAGTTGCATTTATCCAGTGATAAGGAGCTCACTACTTTGTGCTTCAACCTATGCCCATTTTGAACAGCTTTCAGCGTTAACAAGTAGGTGAAATTTTTTTCTTGGCTGCACCCACGGGAGGCGGAAATTCCCGGGTCAGGAACTGAACCCACACCACAGCAGGGAGCCACTGCAGTGACAACGCCAGATACTTAACCCACTGAGCCTCTAGGGAGCTCCCAACAATGGGTGAAATTTGTGTTTGTTGACTTTCCTTATCCTCAGACTCCATCTCCCCTCAAGTTTCCTGCCCCTTGATCTGTGAAATCGCTGTGGGGTGGGGGTGTTAAAGGAAATACGAGCCTTTTCCGCTTTCGGGCAGGGTGTTTGAGTCTGGTGGAAACAACTAGCAAATGCATCTTTAATTCTCACTCATCTGTTGTAGACTTAGTTCCTCTGTCCCCTCTGGCCCTGCAGATCCCCATTGGCACCGAGATTGAAGGGATGAACATTTTAGGATTGGTCCTTTTTGCCTTGGTGTTGGGAGTAGCCCTGAAGAAACTCGGCTCTGAAGGAGAAGAGCTCATTCGTTTTTTCAGTGCCTTCAATGAGGCAACAATGGTGCTGGTGTCATGGATTATGTGGTGAGTGTCACCCTACCACCCCCTCTCACTCTCGTTTTTCCTGCCGTCCAGAAAAGAACCTGACTCAGCTGCGCTAGGTCCCCCTGTGGGGCCACTTAGCCTGGTGCTTGTATGTGGTGGGTGGACCACAGGCCAGTGCTGGTCCAAGTAGTCAAAGACCTCAGAGAAGCAGGCATGTGCCATAGTTACCAGTCTCTTCCTAGGGGTCTATCATTGGCGTGATAGCTATGAGTCCCCCCAACATCGCATAACACATGGGAGGCCCCTGTCGGCTTGGGCGGCAATGAATTCCGTAGGTTGCTATCTGCTCTATAAAATAAGGCTCGTTTCTCTTAAAAGGATGGACTTCAAGCTTCAGAAGGACCCCTTACTATAGTACTTTATAATGGACATATGTGTAAATTGGGAATGGTCTTTCCTTTACAGGAATGTTTCTTTGTATAATATCAATGAAAGGATAATTGTTTAGTAAAAACCATTAGATTGATTTCTGGCTAACAAGGCAAAATTTGACAAGATCTCAGAAATCAGATCGATTCCAGTGGCAGTGCCTCAGAAGCTTTATCCTGCTGTTTGACTCAAGCCAAACTTTGCGGGTTTTAGCTTCTCCCCATTCGTTGTTGAGAAACCAGTTTATCCTCTCAGGCACAAAGCATTTTCCTTATGGTCATCCGTTAGATACCCTAGAACTTCTCTCTCTTAAATGACATTGGAGTGGCCGCTGGACTGATTTTAGAAGTGAAGCCTGGAATTTGGTAGGAAAGTTCGGGATTGAATGGGAAGCCAGGCTTGGAGCCTCCACTGGTGGTATTTCTCTTGCTTTAACCAAATTTTCTTGCTCAACCTGAGATTCCAGTTCAACTCTGTACTGTAAACATGACACTTCATAGGACTGCTGTAGTTTTAGGTAGGAAAATAGTTTCAGAAAGGAAAAAGTATTTTCATCACATCAAGTTTCTTTCCTGGCTTATTTTTTTTAATCTAAAATCCTCCCAATGGTTGGGTTAAAGGAAACTGTGCAAGAAAATGATGTTCCTATGTTAAGACATTTGTTCTCAATTTATAGTCCATTCCTTCAATATGATGTATTGGTTACAGAAGCAGATATTTGGAAGGGCAGACCTGGCTGAGTGTCTAACTCCACTGGGAAATCTCTTGCCCAGAAAATGCATCCCACACTGAACTGGGGTTTTAAATGCCTTAACCAGGAGTTCCCATTGTGGCTCAGTGGTTAACAAACCCTCCTAGTATCCATGAGGACACGTGTTTGATCCCTGGCCTCTCTCAGCGGGTTAAGGATCTGGCATTGCTGTGAGCTGTGGTGTAGGCTAAAGATGTGGCTCAGATCCCAAGTTCCTGTGGCTGTGGTGTAGGCCGGCAGCTACAGCTCTGATTCGACCCCCTAGCCTGGGAACCTCCATATGCCTTGGGTACAGCCCTAAAAAAAGCAAAAGACAAAAAATAAATAAATAAATGCCTTAGCCAGTTAAAGGATCTCCACAGGTGTGGAGGGACCTTGGGTAGTAGGTCTTTCTGCTTTCTTTCCTTCACTAATTACCTACTCTAATATCAAAGCACCTGCCTAGCCTGCATGATTTCCAAAATAACTTCTCAGTGGACTGAATATAAGCTCAGTGAACCTTGCAGGCCCCGTAGTCTCTATAGTAACTGCCAATGCTGCCATCATAGGACAAAAGCAACCATAGACAATTTATGAACGAATGAGCATGACTGTTCCAGTAGAACTCATGGTGCCAACCCATGCATTAAACTATCCAGAGAAGAGGGAGGAAAGAGAGAAGGGAGTCCTCTAAAAGCATTTGAAGAAAATGCGGGGAGCGAGATAGACTTCCTATGGAAAAGTCATAAAAAGCTGCTAAAATTGACTACCTCAAACTATAAAATGTTTGCATGCAAAAGATGCCTTGGACAAAGTTAAAAGACAAGACACTCATTGGAAAAAATGGATATATATTTACATATAGTCAATATGTGTACACACACGCACTCACACACACACACACTGGAAGTATTGGTATTGAAAGAACTGGTACCAGATCTCAAATTGTTTGTCTCTCTGCAATGAAGTTTATAGGGAAATTGAGAATAAGTGTTTAGAATTTTTTTTTTTTTTTGAGTTCCCGTTGTGGCTCAGCGGAAACAAATAGGAACCATGAGGTTGCAGTTTCAATCCCTAGCTCAGTGGGTTAAGGATCCAGCATTGCTGTGAGCTTGGCTCAGATCTGGCGTTGCTGTGGCTGTGGTGTAGGCTGGCAGCTGTAGCTCCTATTTTAAGAAACTTTTAGCAATTTCATATTGCTTCACCCTCCAAGCACACGATCATTTTGCTAATATTTTACTTTGTGTGTCTTTTATAAGAATACTGGTCTGTGACCAACTGGGTGGAAATAAACCAGTCTTTCACAAAAGACAGTTTAAGAAGCACTAATATAGGAGTTCCCGTCGTGGCGCAGTGGTTAACAAATCCGACTAGGAACCATGAGGT
>PVHT021183519.1:21151856-21186026 GCA_004024745.2 Catagonus wagneri
GTTAACGATCTGGCGTTGCCGTGAGCTGTGGTGTAGGTTGCAGACGCGGCTCGGATCCTGCGTTGCTGTGGCTGTGGTGTAGGCCAGTGGCCACAGCTCCGATTAGACCCCTAGCCTGGGAACCTCCACATGCCGCGGGTGCGGCCATAAACCCGCGGCCATAAAATGACAAAAAGGCAAAAAAAAAAAAAAAAAAGAAGCACTAATATAAAGAGTTCTGGAGTTCCCGCTGTGCCTCAGCAGGTTAGGAACCTGACATAGTGTCCATGAGGATATGGGTTTGATCCCTGGCCTTGTTTAGTGGGTTGAGGACCTGGGTAGATCACAGATGTGGCTCGGATCTGGTGTTGCCTTGGCTGTCCTGTAGGCTGGCAGCTGCAGCTCCGATTCAGATCCTGGCCTGGGAACTTTCATATGCTGCAAGTGTAGCTGTAAAAAGAAAAAAGAAAAAAAAGGTTTTTAGTGAAAAAGAAAAAAAAAGACTTGATAAACTATTTGAAAGTGGACAGAGTATGTGAGCCGGGAATCCATATAAGAGGAAACCTGAATGACCAATAAACATTTTCTTTCTTTCTTTCTTTCTTTTTTTTTTTTTAGGGCTACACCTGCAGCATATGAAGTTCTTGGGCTAGGGGTCAAATTGGAGCTGCAGCTAGCGACACTAGATCCTATCCACATCTTCAGCCTACACCACAGCTCATGGCAACACCGGATCCTTAACCCACTGAGTGAGGCCAGGAATCGAACCTGTGTCGTCATGGATACTAGTCAGGTTTGTTACCACTGAGCCATGAGGGGAACTCCAATAAACATATTCAAGAATGCTCAGTTTATCAGCAGTCAGGGAAATGGAAAGTTTGGTTTTATTAGGCATTGATAAGGGTGAGGACAGGATTTCTCAACAGCAGCACTATTTTTTCCCCCTTTGGAATTTCAGGAATTTTCATGTTAATTTTGCAATTTTCTACAATAAACATCTGTTTCATTTTTTATGGAGAGACAGTTGACTTACAATATGATACTAGTTTCATGTATACAGCATAGTCTAAATTTTTACAGATTATACTCCGTTTATGGTTTCTATAAAATATTAGCTCCGTTCCCTGTGCTGTATAATATAGCCTTGTTTTAGCAGCACTATTGATGTTTGGGGCTGATCCTTCTTTGTTGTGAGGGCTGTCTTGTGCGCTGTCGGATGATTTGCCATATCCTTGGCCTCCAGCCCCTAGATGCCAGCGGCACATGCCCCTCTGCCCCATCAAAGTTGTGACAATCAAAAATATCTCCTGATAATGCTTAGTGTCTGCTGGAGGCAAAATCATCCTCGGACGAGAACCCTGGTGCAGGGAAAGGATTATTCTCCTAGACAGCTGGTTAGAAGGCGAATTGGAACTACCACTTCGGAGAACAGTTGGCTGGGATCTACTAAAACTTAAAACATGTGTAAACACACACACGCACACACACACACTCCCGTGACTCAGCAGTCCCACTTCTTAGAAAATACAGGAATCTGGGCACAAAAAGGCTTGTTTGCAGTATTCTTTGTAGTGGCCAAACCTGAGAATAATTGAAATGCCCATCAGCAGGTCAATGGCAAAATAATCTATAGTACGGTTCTGAGGATGGTATTTAAAAAGAATGAGATAAGGGTGGAATCAACTCAAATGCCCATTGACAAATGAATAAGCAAAATGAGGGATGTACATGCAATGGAATATTATTCAGCCTTAGGAAGGAATGAAATTCTGACACTTGCTACACCGTGGATGAACCTTAAAGACATGCTAATGAAATAAACCAGACATGAAATTATGTTTACAAGGAGTACTTAGACTGGTTAAATTCACAGAGGTTGGAAGTACAACAGTGGGTGCCAAGAGCAAGGAGGTGGGGAGAACGGGGTTATTGTTTACTGAAGACAGAGTTGCTTTTTGGGATGATGAAAATGTTTTGGAAATGCGTAGTGGTTATAGTTGCACAACAGTATCAGGGTACTTAATGTCACCAAACTGTACACTTAAAAATGGTTAAAATGGTAAATTTCATGTTACACATACTTTACCACAGTAAAAAAAACAAACAAACCAGAATTGGGTAGATGTCTATGTATTGAAAAGATCTCAAAGATGTAATGGAACCAGCTATAATGGAAAAATAAAAAATAATAATATTAAAAAAAAGATATAATGGAGAGTTAAAAATAAATGTGCAGATTTAAACATATGCCTATGTTATTTAAATGCATAGGAAGTGGACTGATTATGAGAAGAGGGTCTGACTTGAGGATAGTGCCTAAAGATTTTGGCCTAATCTAAATTTTTTTTTTTTTGCCACACCTGCAGCATATAGAAGTTCCTGAGCCGGGGATCGAATCCAAGCAGCAGCTATGTGGCAACATCAGATCCTTAACCCATGTGCCACAGTGGGAGCGTCCTGTGATATTTTAATTTTTTGAAAGAGGAATGTATAATGTATTCATGTATCACTATGTGAGTTAAAAATAATAATACTGCTTAGAATATCTCTGGGAGGAAAACTCAAGAAACCAGTGACGTCGGCTCTCTCCTTGAAAGGAAACTGGGTTCTTGGGGGACAGAGGTGGGAGGGAGACTTCACCCATTTGTACCCTTTGAAATTTGAACTATGAGACATTGTATAATTAAAATTTAGAAAATCAATAGTTATAAAATTCTTCCTCAATATATATTAAATTCAAAACAGCAGCCTTTTGTTCATTGTAGCTCACATAGTTCATTTTTCTCTTCCTTCTTCCCATCCTGCCATTTAAAAAATCTTCACGCTCCAAGAGTGTTCCCAGAGGGTCATTGTTAGTGACTTTTTCCCACGGAATCATGTTTTCCCGACCACAAAGAATTTAAAACTTCACAAAAGTCCCAGCTTTGGCTCAATTCGGCATCACAGCAATCCTGCGAAATAGGTGTTAGTCTTTTTGTGTTTCTGAGTTCTCAGAAGGAGCCTGAGAAAAGCCGAAAGTCAAGCTCACAGTCCCAGAGGCTTTGATCTCGAGGAGTTCCTTGCCTTTCCACTTAGGAGCCCGGAGCCCATGAGGTTGTTAAGAACATACTATATCCAAGGGGAAAGAAGTCTGGGTCCTGGAGTTCCCTTGTGGTACAACGGGTTAAGGGCCCGTCATTGTCGCTGCAGTGGCTTGGGTCGCTGCAGTGGCACGGGTCAATCCCTGGCCCAGGAACTTCCACACACCGTGGGCATGAGCAGAAAAAAAAGGAAAAGAAAGAAAGCTGGGTCCTGGTCCTGACTCCATCACCCACAGCAAGCAGGCATGTTAATTTTGCTGTTTCTTGGCCTGTAAAAAAGGCCCCGTCCTTTTCTGTTCCTCAGGGTCATGAAGGATGAGGGATGAAGACCTCCTCGTTGCAAGTCTCGGCTTTCGGTGTCAGGAAGGGCCTGGGTCTCCCAGCCCCAGCATCGCCGCCCTTGCTGACAAGTGCCCTGTGCTCATGTCCTAGGTACGTACCTGTTGGCATCACGTTCCTGGTGGGAAGCAAGATTGTGGAAATGAAGGACCTCATCGTGCTGGTGACCAGCCTGGGGAAATACATCTTCACCTCTATCTTGGGCCATCTTATTCATGGAGGAATTGTTTTGCCACTGATTTATTTTGTTTTCACGCGGAAAAACCCATTCAGGTTCCTCCTGGGCCTCCTCACACCATTTGCAACAGCATTTGCCACCTGCTCCAGGTGAGTGGGCTCCGGCTTCCCTGGGCTGCTCTGAGCCGTGTTAATATGGAACCAGGTGATTCTACAGCCAACATCTTGATACATTTTAATTCCTTGAAAATCCTGAATTGATCTCTTCTTTTTTTTTCTTTTTTTTTTTTTTTTTTTTTGTACTACTATCCTCCTACGGCTCTCATGGAAGTGGATTTCTGGGGTTGCCAGAATGAGGGATTGCCTCTCCCTTCTGTGTCTTGCTCCTTAGGGGTCAGTCGGGTCATTGTTTAGCCCAAGTGTGAGTCCTCCACACCCTAACTAGACCTCTGCCTGAGTGGAAGATGGCAGTCTCTTAACATGCATTGCAGGGACGTTTCTGTAATGGTACCTGCCCACTTCTCCCTCTGGATGGGTGACTTAGGAAATAAGACCAAGGCTTCACGGTGAGTGGCGTGTGCTCCCTAGGAGTTCGTGGTATTGTGGGATTATCTAATTTAGCACAAGAGATGCACCTTGTTGTCGGAAATCCTTCAAAAAAACATTGGGGAGTTGCTATTGTGGCTCAGCAGGTTATGAACCCTCCATAGTGTCCTTGAGAATGCGGGTTCCATCCCTGGCCTCGCTCAGTGGGTTAAGGATCCAGCGTTGCTACAAGCTGCGGTGTAGGTCACGGATGCGGCTCGGATCACATGTTGCTGTGGCTCTGGTGTAGGCCGTCAGCTACAGCTCCAATTTGACCCCTAGCCTGGGAACTTCCATATGTTGCAGGTGCAGCCATTAAAAGACAAACCAACAAAGAAAAAAATGGGGCTTTTGGAGTTCCCGTTGTGGCTCAGTGGTTAACGAATCCGACTAAGAACCATGAGGTTGCGGGTTTGATCCCTGGCCTTGCTCAATGGGTTAAGGATCCGGCGTTGCCGTGAGCTGTGGTGTAGGTTGCAGACGCAGCTCGGATCCCATGTTGCTGTGGCTGTGGCGAAGGCCAGCAGCTACAGCTCCTGTTAGACCCCTAGCCTGGGAACCTCCATATGCCGCTTTCCATGTACATTAAAGAAAACTTTCAAAGGACAGCAGCACATTGTTTCATTCACACAGTTAGCGTTTCCCTCTCTACTGCACATCTCCTCCCCTCCTGACTGGCTCTGTATACGCCACAGTAGTGACGGGAAAAGAATGCAGGCAGGGGTGAGTTTCTCCAGCTTAGGTGGAAGCAAGCCCACTTCTCAGGGGCGCCATCCATGCTCTGTGGAAGCTGCTGGAGAGAGCAAGTCATACTCTTCTTTATCGAGGAACACAGATTCTCTTTCTAAACTCTCAGTGCCATTCTCTTTCTTGGCCTAAAAGAAAAAAAAAACAGTTTGCCTTTTACTTTTTGGGGGCACAGAGCATTTAAGAGAGGAGCTGCACCTATTAGTTGTTCTTTGTTCTCGTGAGAACATTTTGTGCCGTGAGACAGTGTTTCGTTGTTGAGAAATTTGAACAGGTGTATGTCCAGGTAACAAAATAATAGGTAAATCTGGGGAGTCCGATTTTAAATACCCTGGGAGTTGACAAAAACCCCACGTTCTGTCAGAAACTCTGAAGCAATTCTGATTTTTCTCTTGTTTCAAGAGGAGGGCGCCATAAACTAGGATGGTGCTAACTGCTCTGTTCCTGGGTCAGAGCTGAGTGCTGTGTTAGCCTGGCCAGGAAGGCCTGGTCTCATGGTTTTTGCATTTTTAGCTCAGCAACCCTTCCCTCGATGATGAAGTGCATTGAAGATAACAATGGTGTAGACAAGAGGATCAGCAGGTTCATTCTTCCCATCGGGGCCACCGTGAACATGGACGGAGCTGCCATCTTCCAGTGCGTGGCCGCCGTGTTCATTGCCCAGCTCAACAACGTGGATCTGAAAGCAGGACAGATTTTCACCATCCTGTAAGTTCTATAGTCTTTCCTCATTTTTAGGTGTGGTTCAAAACCTGAGGGTTTTTTCTTGTGATTTCCTTTGAAAAACTTCATAAATACCAATCTCACCATGACTCCAGGTGTCTCATTCTTAAAATGAGGACGGCATGAATTTGTTACTTGAGTAGAGTGGGTCCTCTCTCAAGGGCACAGCCCACAGAATCTAGGGGCGCACAGGTTTCAGTTTCCAAGCCACAGCTGCCGTGTTCTGTATGTCTCTGAGCCCCCTCCATACTCTGGGCTAATGGCTGTCCCATCCCCTAGAGTGACGGCCACAGCATCCAGTGTCGGAGCAGCAGGCGTGCCAGCTGGAGGGGTTCTCACCATCGCCATTATCCTGGAGGCCATCGGACTGCCCACTCAAGACCTCTCTCTGATCCTGGCTGTGGACTGGATTGTGTAAGTAACAAGTCCTAAGGGCACTTAATAAAAGAAAGTCTGACTGAGCTCCCTAGGAGCTTGGCACTCTGCTGGCCTGGGGCATGCAGAGAAACTTAGAATGTGTCATTACCGAGGACTTGCTCAGAACATCCAGGAAAGCTGGGGGCCTGAGGGTCTATGGAGATTGTTGGTTGCGTAGCGTTCTAGCCATTGGAGCAGTGAGCCTTTGGGAATGAGTATTTTGGCCTGGAATGTCCAAGGAGTGATTTCTGGGAGGGGAGAGAAGCTGAGGCCGGGGGATGTGAGTATGGCTTGGGCTCAGGGGAAGAGTTAGGTTGGAGGTGCAATCCAGATGGCCTTCACCAGGGCTCCTGTAAAGAATAGAACAGTTCCTAAGTGTTGCTTCCTTGCGTTGTGTGGTACCTTTCTTGAATACGAGCAGTACCTGTTGTATAGGGCAGGTCAGCTGAAGTACTGATGCTGGATATTTACAGTGGAGCATGTGAATAAGAAATGAGCTTTGGAGCCCAAGTACCCGAGTTTGAATCCCAGCTTTGCCATTTCCTAGTTGTGTGCTATGAACCGTCTGTGCCTTGGTCTGCCCATCTGTCAAATGGGAATAATACGGAACCTACACAAAACTTGTGGAGATTAAATGAGTGAGCACACACGGCAGGGAGGAGAGTTCAGAGCATGTGGAAGAGCACTCAACAGACATTGGAGAAGAAAGCATTCCTGTTGTTGAAAGTCGGCCTCTGTCCACTGGTGTCGAGTAGAAATGCGGAAACAGAGTTTTGGGTGAAGGAGAAATGAGTAGCTTTTATTGCTTTGCCTGGCAGAGGGGGGAGCCCACAGCAGGCTAATGCACTAAAGACTGAGTGAGCCCTCCTCTGGGAGAGAATCAGAGGTGATCTTAAGTTTTGGGGAGTGGAAAATAAGGCCACAGATAAGGACCAGGGTAGATGCAAGCTTGCATTCTTTGTTTTTGTTTTTTGTATTTTTGGTCTTTTGTCTTTTTAGGGCCATACCCACAGCATGTAGAGATTCCCAGGCTAGGGGTCTAATCAGAGCTACAGCTGCCGGCCTTCACCACAGCCACAGCAACACTGGATCCAAGCCTCAACTGTGACCTATACCACAGCTCATGGCAAAGCCGATCATCCTTAACCCACTGAGCGAGGCCAGGGATTGAACCCGTGTCCTCATGGATCCTAGTCGGATTCGTTTCCTCAAGCTTGCATTCGTAAAGCTGGTATCAGGTGTCTCCGGATAGGTTCTGGTGATCTTGACCTTTTACCTGGAATGAAGAATGCTTCATCAAGTAATTACTGTTTTCCGTTTGTTAGGGGTTTTAGTTCTGCAGAAGAGCTCAAAGATGTTGTTTTATATATGCCCCTTGAGGAGGAGCCAAGACCCTGCCCCGGAGGCTGCACTATTGTTTCTTGACGGCTTCTTCCTGGTCTCTGCATCCCCTTCCGTCCCTCATTAGCAGCTGCTTGCACTCTTTGGAACTCAGGGAGGGTCATGGAGGCCAAAGGAGGCCTGTTCCTACAGACCAGAAATAGGGGACTTTTGTGCCCAGGAATCCCACAGGGCCCTGCTGGGCTTTACTCCCAGCCAGGCTAGTCAGAGCCGGCCATGGGTTATCCTATACACAGGAGCCTGGCCTGGGTTGGTGGCTCTACCCATGGTAGTTGGGAATGGTGGTTTCCACCCTTTTTTTAAAGCCCTGTGAACGCAGAGGGGCTTCTGAGAATCCCTGGGGCCCCTGGGGGGTGAAATGTGCATTGGAGACTTGCATTGTCCAGACTGCACATCAGAGGGAACTCAGGCCCTGCAGTGGGGCCAAGTTGGATGGAACCAGAGCAGAGTGTCAGAGGCCCCCCCTCCTTCCTCACCTCCTCTAAGCAGGGAAGGCAGGCCTCTAAGAGGCTTACCTCCCAGGACTAGGGAGGTAGGGCGCCTAGCGGACTGCGCAGGAGAGACCTGTGGTCACGGGAGCCCTCCACCTCCCAGGACCTCAGATTCTACAGCCCTCAGCTTCTCCAGTGCTTCGGGCAAGCTCACATTTTCCCCTCTCTCCTGAATGGGCACAATACTTGATCTGAGCCCCAGGGATGGGGGATGGATATTGGGCTATGCGAAGACAAGCTTCTGGAAAGGACAGTGCTGTTTTCTGTGAGATGGTGTTTGCCACAGGAAGCATGTGAAGGTTACAGTTCAGCAGAGATGCTGTGTCGAAATGACCAAAGAAGGGAGGCTCCTGCAGCCTGACCATGATGGGGAGGGAAGGAGGGGCCCAGAACCGGATCTGTACTCCGGTTATTTGTAACTTCTGTGCTATGGTGTCTCTCGCACAGGAAATGCACACATAGAAAGATTTCTGGAAGGAAACCGGTCCAGATGTCAGTACAGGTTAACTCAGAGTGGGGGAGTATGTCAGGAGAGGGTGACTTTTATTTTCTTCTTTGTACTTCTCTTTTCCCAGGCTGTTTTTGTTTTTACAGTGAGGGTCTGTTACTTTCATAAAGATAAAAAATATCTGAAGGAAAGCACTTTCGCATCAAGGGAGGCCTTGCTCACGCCCTCCCTCAGGGTCACGGTCTCCCCGGAGCTCAGCCCGCGGTGACGCCCGCGCCCCCTAGTGGCTGCAGGCGGCATGGGCCCTAATGCCAGCCTATTCTCTTCCTCGCAGGGACCGCACCACCACTGTGGTGAACGTGGAGGGCGATGCTCTGGGTGCCGGCATCCTCCACCACCTGAACCAGAAGGCCATGAAGAGAGGAGAGCAGGAGCTGAGCGAGGTCAAAGTGGAGGCTGTCCCCAACTGCAAGTCGGAGGAGGAGACGTCGCCCCTGGTGACACACGCAAACCCCGCCGGCCCAGCGGCCAGCACCCCCGAGTCCAAGGAGTCGGTTCTGTGATGGGGCTGAGCTTCCAGCTCGCCTGCGGAGGGGGGGTGCCTTCCCCGTTGGTGTGGCCACAGGGCCCCCCCAGCACCACCCTCGCCGACTTTTTAGTCTCCCGAGCAATGCTTTGGCCCAGTCACCAGTTTGAGGATTACTTTTGGCACAGGCATCGGACTTCCCAGTGGGAATTGGTTCCGAGGACCACGACACTCTGACACTTGGCTTGATCATGTCCAAGCGCAACTGTGTGCACCCAGGCTCTGTTTGGAATCACACCCTCCAGCTGCCAGGCCCCGGGAGTAACAGGCTCACGGGGTCCTGATGGTTAAAGCTTGGAAAATGCACCTGTTACTTCATTGCTCTCAAGAAAGCTCAGCATTGGGTGCTTTCTGGGTAGACCTGGGTGGGTGGCAGTCATCTGTCGCATTGCCTTGTGAGCCATAGTAATTGGAAAAATTCCCAAATTCTTAGCCTTGGCTGGAACGAGCTGAGCTGGGACTTGAGGTGTTGAGAGTCTGTGCCACAACAGGGTGAGGCTGGCTTCTGGGTCACTGGACTGGAGGCAGCTCCGCGTCGTCAAGTTAGAAATACTCCAAGGTGTTAGCACGGCTGGGGTCTCTGGTCAGCGGCATTAAGTAAACAGTTACATTCTGAGGTCAAAGAAAGGGGGGGAAGGAGAGCCTGCAGGGGAAGGAAAGCAGCCTAATCAGGACATACACATACACACACACACACACACACACACACACACACACACACACGTCCCCATTCTGGCCCCAGCCCAGGGAGGTTTTCTGCTTTCATGACCTGGCCCTCTGCCAACACTGTGGCTTCATCTTGGTCCCCTCCGATTTGGCAACAGGCCAGAGAGGGGAGGTGCGACGCGGTCATCACATTCAGGACCCTTGTTGGTCTGGCAATTTGTTTTAACCCAACTAGACCTTCCCTAGAATGCTGCATTGCAGAAGAAACTAAACAAAAAACATTTGAAACTGCAGACACGTCCCTTCCTTGGGGTGGGTTATCCCCCTCCCCAGACCCCCTGGCTTCGGCTGATTTCCATCGACTGGGTTTCCTTTCCCTCCACTACATCACAAATTTAAAATTGAGAGCCAGACGGTCCACCTGACACCTGCTGACCCCTGTAGGTAAGGGGCTTTATAGGGAGGATCGGCCGGTATTACAGGTGCAGGGAAGGAAGACCTCAGAGGCACAAGACTGCTGTGTCACGGAGGCTGTTGGCACGGGCCGTGGGGTGACTGGCAGCAAGTCCTAGGGCCTCGCTTTACCCCATTAGTAAAATGGGGCTGAGGTCACCTGACCCCCTTACCTACCTCGGAGGGATCTGGTGAGGTGAACTGAGGGAATCCATGGAAACGACCATTTTGCATTTCGCTTCTTGGAGATCAAGTGCTAACACCCCGGTACCCTCCTTACTGTTACCTAAGTGATAGCTAAGTTCCCCTGGGGGCTCCTTCTCCCAGGGAGGACAGCTTTTATGAGCAGGGCTTTGTTCTGTGTACAGGAGCAACTTCATCACGTCACTCATTCTCTTGGTACTTTCTTGTTAGCATCAAATGCAGCCTCTTCCTGATGTCCTTCCACTTTTCGTGATTAACTACCCCTCCCACCCCACTTCTGGGTACCTGGCCTCCCCATGACTCCCAGACCCAGGGCACCGTTTCTGCCACCGAACACTGGCCATTAAATAGCTCCCAAACTTTAAGCCTCACTCATTCCCTTGTTTTTCCTGCCACTGTCACCCAGGCCCTGCGGAAAGGGAACCCACTGTTGTGATGCGTCTCCATCACAACTAGAATGGGTGGGAGGGACAGAGACAGTGAAGCTCCTCTATATTAAAATTGAAGGGGCATGTGCCTGAGTGGAAGGGATGGCCAGGAGGCGCAGAGCAGATCCGGCCAGTGCGCAGCCCCCACTCCCTCCAGCCCTCTTTAAACCACCTAAGCCACTCGCATCTCCTATGAAGCAGGAGTGACTAGGAACTGGGCTGAGAGGTGCCTGGAAACCTTGACCCTCTGGCTCGTTGCTGATGCCTTCTGTTTTCAAATGGGAAACAATCACATGGTTGGAATCCAAACTGCAGTTGAACATTCAGTTTTTCAGGCTTCAGTCAATCCTATCTTTCCTTCTGCATATATATGGTTATATATATACATACATATGTGTAGCCTACTTTGGGGGGGGTTATATGTGTGTGTAGCATCTATGTATGTGTGTGTGTATGTATTTTAGTTCCAGTCCGAGCAAGTTTGAATCGGGACAGGGTGAACCAACTGCCAGTGGTATATGGCTGTGGCATCGTGATATTCCTGTTTCTACAGGTGAATTTCACAAAACGTGGACATTAGAGCCAGACAGTGAGACGCCGGGACTGTGCATCCTCTGTGCTGGGCCTGGAGCACCGTGGACTGGGGAAGGGTGCTTCCATTTAAAACCCCGACCATGGTGGCTCCCCTCCCCCGGGTGACTCCCTGTTTTTCTGTCCACAAGAGGGACGAGACCACAAGTGACGTGGCTGGGGAAAATGCTACTTTGTCATTGTCTGATGTCTCCTGCTCTTCTAACGTCGTAAATACTGTTCATCTCTGACCGTTTTGTATGTGTGACACTCGCCTTAAAACAGCGGTCTTCAAAAATGAATATAGCGTTTCTACTAGGGTCTGCTTGTTCCTTTCCTTCTTTCTTGGGTTTGAAATGGCATTTACAGGTGGAGCTCTTCTAGGGGATGGCCTTTGGGTGACTGAATTGATTTTTTTTCTAGCTGCCTGTAGCCAGCCTGACTTCCTGAGGCAGGGGAGGCTGCGGGGGTGGGCAGAGCTGCTGCAGGACACACAGCGACATGGCTTGCGGTGGTGAGGGTCCAGGCTCCCGGACGCTTCCTGCTCAACACTAGCAGGGCCTTTGCAAAAAGGGAGTGGTTTTGCCGCATACCTCCCTAAAGTTGTCTTGTTAGGACAAGTAGGTTAACAGGTCTTAACTGACCATCTACTGTAAGCATGGAGCCAAGCTGGCAGAACGCCCCTGCGTAAGACAGTTGCCCGTGCCTACCAGCACCCCCACACCCAGTCCATTTTTTTTAATAGCATCTCATTTTCAGTGACACCACATTCCATCACAACTAGGGAATTTAGAAGCATTTTAGAATAGGATTATCCTACAAGCTCCCACTGAAAGACTTAGTTTCTAGACCCAGGGGCCTGTTCTCACCTGTATATTTCCAGCTCTTTCTCTAATATAGAAACCAGTTTTACTTTCTGGGCAAGGGCCAAAGAGATGAGAAGAGAGTATGCAGACATCGAGGGCTGGAATGGGCCTGTTACTAATGACAATTTAGATTCCCACCTTGGAGTGCGGCTGCCTTCGTTCTCTGTTGTGGAGTGTTTGGAGGCAGAGATTAGTACTCAGTGATTCAGCAGTTTTTTCTTTTGGCCCATGAAAATTCCTGGGCCAGGGTTCAAGCCTGTGCCACAGCAATGACCTAAGCCACTGCAGTGACAGTGCTAGATCCTTAACCTGCTGCACCACGAGAGAACTCCAGTTCAGCTTTTCAATGCAGTCAGTTCAGGAGAAGCAATTACGTAAGCTACCTCTTCCCAAAGGAGAGAGTGCTGATCTGTTGGGTCCCTTGTGCCTGCTCAGAGGAACTTCCGATGACATCACTAATGGCATAAATGGTGGCACAAGGAGCGCCACAGGGAGTCCAGTCTCAGCTCTGCTGCTTTTCTGCTATGTGACCCTGGGCATGATAACCTCTCTGTGCCACTTGTCTTTAAAGTGGGGATAATGATCCTACCAATGGCATAGGCCTGTGAAGAGTAGAGGAGCTGATAGATGCAAAATGCTCAGAAGAGCTCCTGGTTCAGGGAAGATCCTGTCAGTGCTGGCTCTCAAATCACATAGAGTGTCAGGAAAGCTTCCCAGTCGGTCTGTGGCCCTTTCCATCAGGCCCGATGAGTGGCAGGCCCACATGCAACCCTTTTTTCCCTGGGAGAGACAAAGAGGAAGATCGCTTTTAACTTGTGGGCCCTGCCGCCAGTCTGGGCCCGTGTGATATGAGAGCATGCCCATTTCGAACATTTGTCCTGAAAATATTTGGGTAACTGCTTAAAAGGCATCAGGCTTTGTAAATAATTGTCAGGATGTACTTGAACGTGCCTTATTCACAACAGAAGCCCACTTCCAAAACTCAGGATTTCCTCTCTTTCAGCTATCCCCTGCCAAGTGGCAGCCCTGAAGGCAAACCCTGCTCCCAGCTGCGCACTGCCTTCTAGACAGGAATTTGCTCTCCTGGCCCCTTTTCCTTATGCTCTAGGGAGGCAAAGGCAGGCTTCTGGTCTGACTCCCAAACTCAGTGCCCTTGACCTGCAGGCCCCCTTCCTTGAGGCTCTCGCTGAGTGAGCACATAGCAAGTGGGGAATCTTAAGTTATTTGAAAGAATATGTCTTCGACTCAAAGGAAGGCTAATATGACTCTCCACTGGGTTTTCATCTTTTCAGAGTTGGAACTGAGTATCCTGAAATTTCTCAAATCAGAGTCTCAAACCTACATTTTTTCTTAGGAGCAATAATATATAAGCGCTGGGCTAGATTTGTAGCAGATTTGGGATTATTTGGAGGAAGACACAACAAGGCTGAGTTGATAGTCTTCAGGTTCTTAGGATGGTTTGTACAAATGAACTTCCCAGGTCCTAGGGCACAACTGTTCCCTAGCTCTGCCTTTAAGAAGAAAAAAGAAAATCTGCATAAAACTCGAAAGTGTTCCTTCTTTGGGAAAAAAATTTCAATGAGTGTCCCAAGTGGTTTTCATTAGAATCACCTGAGCTTAATGAATGCTTGCTCCTCCCTCTCAAAGAGTCTGATCTGATTGGTCTAGGTTTGGACCTGAATAATTTACATTTTTAAAGTCCCAGGTGATTCTAATGTGCAGCCAAGGCTGCAAACAGCTGGGCTAGTGATTTGCAAGAAATATATAAATGGTCATTCAGGTGACTGAAATATACTTCTCATCTATATCTTGTCTTCATCCACAGTTCCTGGCCCACATCTCCCCAAACACTTGGAATTCCCTAAATGATAAGAATAATGGGAGCATCTTTTGTCATAGTATTTGGTCTCTTCTCCTCAGTTCCCGAAATTGCTTTAGAGCCATAAAGGCTAAATGAGAGTCCTGTTGTTCATAACCAGCCTCTTTCCACTACAACTTGGTTTATGTTAATGAAGTGACTTTTGGAAAGCACCTAAAGATGGAGGCCAGTTGCCAGGGGAACCAACCAGGTGATTAGAGGTTGGAACTTTCGATCCCACCCCTGACTTCCGGGGAGGGGAGAGGGGATAGAGGTTTAATTGATAACCAGTGGCCAGTGATTTAATCAATCATGCCAATGTCTTGAAGCCTCCATAAAAACCCGAAAGGATGGGGTTTGGAGCACTTCTGGCTTGGTGAATACAGAGGGATTTGAGGGAGAGTAGCACGCTCGACATGGAAGCCCCGTGCCCTTCCCGCATGCCTTGTTCTATGCGTCTCTTCCATCTGGCTGTTCCTGAATTACATCCTTTTAGAATACACCTGTAATCTAATAAGAAAGTATTTTCCTGAGTACTGTGAGCCCTAGCAAATTAATCAAACCAAAGGAGGGGGCTGTGGAAACCTCTGATTTATAACGGATCAGTAGGAAGCACGGGTTACAACCTGGACTTCAATTGGCATCTGAAGTGGAGGCAGTTTGGTGGGCTGTGTCCTTAAACTGCAGAATCTGATATTCTCTCCTGGTAGATAGTGTCAGAATTGAGTTGAATTTTAGGACACCAAGATGATACTGGAAAATTGATTGATGGTGCAAGAGAATCCCCCCCCCCCACCTTGCACACACACACACACACCTGCACACTGGAATTTAGCATTAGATTCGCAGCAGCCACGTTATGTCCTTTCTTAGCGGGTGCCTTCTCTCACTGTCTAGTCAGTACCGTCAACATGCAGCCTCTCTAGGCAGCTTTCAGTCCCTATGTCAAATTTCCTGCCTCCTTTTGTACAGTAAAAGTACACTATAGTGAACATTGTTCTATGTAGAGCTGATAGTGCCATTCACATGAGCAATTACATGCTGAAGAATAGGGTTAACAGTTTTTTTTAAACAATACCTATTAGCAAGTAGGTGGAATATCATATGCCCTCCACTGAGAGCTCTCATGGCATCGTGTACTGTAAGCCCTGGATCAATGAGAACTTGTGCTTTGCTTTTTCATCTTGAGTCCTGAAAGTCAATATGTTCACTTCCCCATCATATTGTATTCTCATGGTCATAGCTGTCAAAAAACATCCAAGTGACAGTGCTGGAGGTGCCACCAAAGTGCCAAGGAAGAGTGTCAGCTGGCTTTCAAAATGAACATCTTCAAGGAACTGGCTGGGGAAACAGGGCAGAATCCACAGTCAGATCTCTGACTGAGCATGTAGGAGGAAGCCTTCAAAACTGTGACCAGTTACTATGGTAACAGATTGTTCACAACTTCTGGGGATTTAAAGGAATGATGTCAGAACACATCTCCTTGACCACGTGAATAGCTGTGATTTAGATCTAGTAACCTCTTGGTAAGGGCTTCGAGTTACAGACAGCAGAATCCATTTCAGTTATGAACAGCAGAAAAGCACTGATGACAGCATAATCGTAAGCACACAGAATTTCTGAGGATAGGAAACAGGTTGCTAGTAGCCAGGAACAATGCAGCTAAGAGTTCTGAGTTCTGGCAGTATTGTCCTAACAGAAATTCCATTGATGGCACTGCCCACCACTCCACACCTGGGACACAAGGAACCAGGCAGAAGAAACCTGTCCCCAGCTACTGCAGCCCGACTTCCTAATAGAATACAGCTCCACCTGCTTTCCTTACTTGCCCCTTCCCCAGCTCACCTTCTAAGTGTCACACAGGTGCCTCTGCTTGGCAGAGCTTCAAGGAAATCTAGGAAAATGGTTTCTAGTCTTTCAGGGTTTACACCTGAGGGAATTAGAATGAGGCTTGAGCTGATGAGCAGGGCCTGCCTCAGCTTCCATTTAGAGGACACATCTCCCTATTCCAGACAAGGCCTGGATTCCCCTAAATGCCTGTTACATGACACATGCAGATTTTCATGAAGATCGAATACTTCAAACCCCTCTGGTGGTGCTGCTACCCCCCAGCCGGTGGATCTGGTTCTGTGATGTCTCTAATTTGTTCAGCAATATCTACTTTACAGCTATTTGAAACTGTACTTCCTTTTTTTTTTCTCTCAAATGAGTAGAAAGCAGAGAAATAAGAATGATATTTGTGATAAGAAATATAGGTCTCAAATTTAATAAAACTGAAAACCTAATGATTACCAGCTGGCTTCAAACAGTCAACCTGTTAGCCTCCATGAGACCCTTACTGGGGAAAAAAGATCAACTTCCTAGTCACATGTAAAGATCACATTTAAACTGCTCACATTATATTATTGAAGAATATGTCAATTGGACAAAATGTCCCTAGAAACGTTAGTTTTGTTTACGTTTCTGGGAATAGAAACCCCTTGTACTATGGAAAGCTATTTTTAACTTTTGCACATTCTCCCTCCGATGCATTTTCCAGCCTCCTTGAATGTATCAAACATTATGTATGTTTGGAGTTCCCGTCGTGGCTCAGTGGTTAAAGAATCCGACAAGGAACCATGAGATTGCGGGTTCGATCCCTGGCCTTGCTCAGTGGGTTAAGGATCCGGCATTGCTATGAGCTGTGGTGTAGGTTGCAGATGCTGCTTGGATCCTGCGTTGCTGTGGCTGTGGCGAAGGCCGGCGGCTACAGCTCCTGTTAGACCCCTAGCCTGGGAACCTCCATATGCGTGGGTGCGGCCCTAGATAAGGCAAAAAGGCAAAAGGACAAAACAAACAAAAAAAAACGTACGTATGTTTCAATCTGCAAAGAGAAGCAGGAGAACAGGTGTGCAGGGGAGAAGAGGGAGGGGTCACGCAACCTGAGTCCACGCACGCGGCCCCGCCCATCCCTCACCACTCAGACCTATCAGCTGCCAGCCCAGCCCCTCAGGTGCCAACGCCTCGCCCAGGAAGGCGATAGCGCAGGCTCTCAATCCTCCATCCTTTTCTCCTCCTCCCGCCTGTTCTGGCCCCCTTGTCTGGCTGAGGGTGAGGTGAAGATGCCGCCCCGGGAAGGGTAGCTGGCCGCTGAAGGAAGGAAAGACGCTCTCCTCAAAACAGTAAGGAGGGGATTGGAGGGGTGTGAGGAGCGTGAGAGGCTGGGCAGCCTATGTGGTGTCTGCTGTGTGCAGGGCGTCCTGGGCTACAGACAGCCTGAGCCTGACCCTGACGTTTGTCGTGTGTGTGTGTTCCCTTCCTTGTTGGCTACAGCCAAATCTCCTTTCATTTTCGGATATAGTGTCTTCCAATCCTTACAAATCTTTTTTCCCGTGTTAATTTTCATCTGAAGGACAGAAATGATTTCTAACAGGGTGCAAAATTTTACGCTGCTGAGGAAGACACCTGCGTGCCTCATGGGACAGCCTTTTGGGAACAGCCAACTACTGGTCCAACAGCTGATTTCACTTTTTTTTAATAATAAATAAATGATTGGGAACGTCTCCAAATAACAAAAGCTGTTTTAATTGGGGGCCAATGGAGTCATTACTGGAGCTAGGGGGCCACCCTGTGGCTACGTGTCAAAAAGTGAGGTACTGTGTTTGGTTTTTTTTCTCCACACCTTTCTGCAGTTAATCTTTTCATTCTAAGAGCAGACAGGAACACCAGGACAAAATTAGCCAAATGTCTGCCCAGAATGTGGAATTGGCTTTCCAGGCTAGAATGTTTAAGCCCAAGTATGTGCCTGGACCAGTACACAGGCATCACCTGGGAACTTATTAGAAATGCACATTTTTAGGAGTTTCCAGTCGTGGCTCAGCAGAAACAAACCCGACTAGTATCCATGAGGATGGGGGTTCAATCTCTGGCTCTGCTCAGTGGTTTAAGGATCTGGCATTGCCACGAGCTGTGGTGTAGGTTGCAGAGGCGGCTCGGATCCCGCATTTCTCTGGCTGTTGGTGTAGTCTGGCAGCTGCACCTCTGATTCGACCCCTAGCCTGGGAACCTCCATATGCTGTGAGTGGGGCCCTGAAAAACAGAAGCGGAAAAAAAAAAGAAAGAAATGCACATTTTTAGATCCACCCTCGATCTGTTGAATCTAAAACTCTAGGGGTGGGGCTGACTGCTGGAGTTTCAACAAGCCCTCCAGGTGATTCTGATACCAGGTGAAGGCTGAGAACCCCTAGTTTGGACCAGATGGGTAAAAAAGCATTTCCTTGGACTGGGCTTAGCATAAGAGTTTGTACCAGTTGTTACTGATTATATAGTTATTCCAGAATTGATTCTTTCATTCACCAACTGTTATGTTTCATTCATTGAAAACAGATTTATTGCATGTTTAAAGAGCAGCAAGAAAGCTCATGTGATTGGGGCAGAGTGGCTGAGGGGGAAAGTGGAAGAAATGAGTTCAGAACAGGCAGGCAGGGGCTGGTTGTGTAGACAGTAGATGATGGTGAAGTGTGGTGTGTCATGGGAGCCGCTGGAAAGTAACAGCAGTGAAGAGAAGTGATAAGAATTGTCTTATAAACAGTCATTCCCGTTACAGAGAACAGTGGTGGAAGTAGGGACAGATAAGGAGCTAAAACGAAGCTCAAGAGAGGGAGAGTGGTGACCTTTCGGGATGGCTCCATCCTAGAGGGCTTTTGAAGGTAGGGTCATCCGGGGTTACGGATGAATTGGATGTGAGATGAGACCAAGGGAAATCTAGGGGAGTTCCCGTCGTGGCTCAGTGGTTAAAGAATCTGACTAGGAACCATGAGGTTGTGGGTTCGATCCCTGGCCTTGCTCAGTGGGTTAAGGATCCGGCGTTACCGTGAGCGGTGGTGTAGGTTGCAGATGCTGCTTGGATCCTGCGTTGCTGTGGCTGTGGCGAAGGCCGGCAGCTACAGATCCTGTTAGACCCCTAGCATGGGAACCTCTATATGCCGCAGGTGCGGCCCTAGAAAAGGGGAAAAAAAAAGGGAAATCTAGGATAACTCCAATTTGCACCTGAACCAAACTACATTTAGTGAAAAATAATTAAGTGCCAGAGCACCTGTCGTGGCTCAGGGGAAACCAATCTGACTAGTATCCATGAGGATACAGGTTCCATCCCTGGCAAAGCTCGGTGGGTTAAGGATCCGGTGTTGCCACGAGCTGTGGTGTAGGTCACAGATGCAGCTTAGATCTGGAGTGGCGTGGCTGTGGCTTAGGCCAGCAGCTACAGCTCGAATTGGACCCCTAGCTTGGGAACCTCCACATGTTGTGAGTGTGGCCCTAAAAAGACAAAAAAAAAAAGGAAATAATCAAATGTAAACATAGACTTTAAGAATATATCATAAATATCAAACGTTTTAGTAGGAAAGACCAATTAAATGAAGATTAGGTGGTGTTTTCCTTCCATATAATTTACCTGATTCTTTGTTTTAGTCAAAATATTTCATCTTTTATAAAAAAGTATATTTTAATTTCAATGTGTAGCTTCGAATTTCAGATAATATTTGCATACAGTGGTCTCTGCAGTGAAGGTAGGGGTTGTACTTAAGGAAATCAAAGGCTGTTTTTCGTATTTCTAGAAGTAGGAATAGAACACCTTTGTCAATTTGCTACTCTTGTTCTTCCTGCGGTACAAATCAGCAGCAATTACGTGTGCCTGCAAACATACATTTTAATGTATAATAGAACTGCCCTCCCCCCACCCCATTTAATTCAACAGCCAGGCTCCTGGCAACTTCGACCGTTTGGAACTCAGGTATGAATTCCCAAACTGCACTCAGCAGCTTAAGTGAAGTGTCTAAAATTAAAGTTAATGATTTAATAAGCTTAATTATTTGATTTCCTCTGGCAACCTTCCATTCTTCCCAGGTTTAATCCAATTCAGTGAGTGGTTATTGGGTACTTACTGTGATTGGGGCACCTTATTAGGCTGGGATGAGGAATATAAAAAGGGCAGCAGAGAACACACTGCACTCACAAGGTGGGGGCCTAGGGAGCAGACGTGCTGACTGCAGCGACAGGAGGAAACAGGAAGATCACCATCCAGAAGAGATTAAAAGTCTCAGGGCTTTTGAATGAACACTAATAACAGCGGATAATTAAGTAGCCTCCTAGGCTAAATGACAGCCAGCTCAGTGCCTGAGCTTTCCTGACAATGAGACAATGACTCTGAGTCATAAATTTTTTTTTTTAAAAGTTATCACTCCATTTCCTAGGACAGGGAATGATATAAGACATTTTAGAAAAAGTCTAATCAAAATAATTAGCATTTAACATAAAGAGGTCTTTTTTAGACGCCTGAATGATTGATTAAATCTGTCTTGTTTCGATAAGAATTAATAGGATCTTATTACAAATGCGCCTAGAAAGCTGTGTTAAGGGAGAATTTGAAAGCCGAATCTTGACTAGCCATCTATTGGCTAGCCAACAGATGGCTAGTCTTTGGACCTTTTCACATTAGCCAGCTACCGGCTAGCCAGAGGTGTAGGTCTGAGAACAGAGAGGGAAATTGCTAACTTCTGGTTGTTATCTTGCATTCTTTCCTTTAAAACCTTTAAATCCATGCAAAAGTAACAGAATAGCATAAAGAGGTGTTCCCATCCCGGCTCAGCGGAAACAAATCCGACTGGGAACCATGAGGTTGTGGGTTCGATCCCTGGTGTCGCTCAGTGGGTTAAAGATCCAGCATTGCCATAAACTGTGGTGTAGGTTGCAAATGAGGCTCCAATCCCATGTTGCTGTGGCTGTGGTATAGGCTGGCGCCTACAGCTCTGATTAGACCCCTAGCCTGGGCACCTCCATATGCCTCAAGTGCTGCCCTAAAAAGCAAAAAAAAAAAAAAAAAAGAATGGTATAAAGAGCCTTTTATGTACTCATTACCCACTGACCAATCATTGATACTCACCCACATCCCCCTTCTGCATTATTCTGAAGCAAATTCCAGACATCATATAATTAGCCATAAATGTTTCAGTATATATTTCTAATAAGTAAGGACTCTGAAAAATCCCCCAGATTCTAAGACCATATCTAAAAAATACATCTTTTTTTTTTTTTGGCTGCACTTGTGCTATGCATAAGTTCCCAGGCCAGGGATCAAACTCCTGCCACAGTGGTAACCAGAGCCACGGCAGTGACAGTGCCAGATCCTTAACCCGCTGAGTCACCAGGGAACTCTAATAATTCTCTAATCAAACTCCTAGTCAGAGTTCAGATTTCCAATTGCTTCATAAAATTATAACATTCAAAAGATTTATTTGAATTAGGACCTATATCAGGTCTGTACTGATACTGATTAATATGTCCGTATTCCCCCATCCCCCTCACCTCTGCTCCATTTAATACTTTTTCATTAAAATGAATTCGATGACTACCTCATGGATTTGGGCCTGGAGAGTTTCCCACAGCCTGGATTTTGTGGATTACACCTCTATGGTGGCATTGCTTTCTGTGTTTCTCTCACCTCTCCTTTGAATTTCTTACACATTGGTTGTTGGAACTCTAGGCTCATTCAGGTTCGGGTTCAATGCTTTTGCAGGACAGCTTTCTAAGTAGTGGTGTATTCTCACTGGAGACTCTTCAGTCAGGCTCTCTTTTTGTTATAACAAGAGTTGTTGACACTCAGTAGATCGTTTAACATATTAGGGACTTATCAAATGGTTACAGTCTCATTCCACCATTCCTTATGGAGCACTGAAACGATGAAAATGCCCTTCATTTACTATTGGTTACCCAGTGGTACAGTTCACACAGAAAACAGGATAAATGCTTGATTCTTTTTCCTTATTTACTGAGTTGACTTCCTAGCATCCTCCATTCAGAAACAATACATTTTTTTTTCAGTAACGTTGTTAACTTGTAACTTTAAATATATTTGATGTGTTTTAATCCATTACAGTTATAATCTCTATGGATGCTGAAATCACTCCATCTTTGGCCAGTGGGAGGTTTCTCAGCTTGGCTCTTGAGTCCTTGTGGAACGACCCATGTTGTCTTTGAAAGCCTCCTTACTCTCTCTGATAAGATCTTCCAGGCTCATTGCATATGTGGCCTGGAGCCAACCATTTCTCCAAGGACTACTGGTTCCTCTCAGTGGGAAATGGTATTTTGAGATGTATTAATCATGTTTTAAATTTATGATGTTTTGACATCTTAGGGAGCCTTGCTGACTGGGAGGAGACAGCCTCTCCCAGGGCTAGCTAGTTCCTAAAATAATAAACAACTAACCTGCAAAAAAAGTACCTTTCATATGCAAACCAGCCAATGCTGAGTCCATACCCCAGCCACCTTCTTTGACTCTCAGACACCAAGCCAGTATGTCCCCTGCCCTAAATCAACCCAGGGCCAGGGACCAGACAATTAGAGACTACCTCATAGCCTGGAGCCCACCACCGTTATTCAGATGATCCATTCCTAAACTGCTTACCCTGCTCTGCCTTGCCTTCCCCACAGAAAACTCAAGAAAGGCTCTGGACCGTGCCCTCTCCTCACTCCTTATGCCTCCCAACCACACCCGGCGCTGCCCCACGTGGCCCAGCACGATGTGGCTGGCCCCTGCTCTTGGAAAATGTGAGTAACAAATTCCTCTTTGAGTGACATTACCTACTTAGTCACCTCCATAAATTAATATCCTCTGGGTACGTTTTAACACATGAGGCCACCATTTGGAGTTTAGGGCTGCTCATTATTAATAGACGGTTGATCATTATTTCTAGGACTTTTCCATGGACAGAGCTAAGAAATACACACTGAATTCATCCTGATGGTTCCCCTTCAAAATCAGGGCCAGAGGGATTTTACCTGACCTCTTCTGTTACATCCATGTCACCTTTCTCCCACCCTGAGAATGCTGACCCTCATTTAGTCCCTTTGTATTCTGTGCCAAAATTACAATGTCACCTCTTTAACATGAAACAACAAACGCACAAGGATCTCAGACTAACAATTCTGCTAGCAAAAATTATGATTTCTTGGGAGTTCTCTGGTGGTGCAGTGGGTTAAGGATCTGGCATCACTGCTGTGGCATGGGTTCAGTCCCTGGGCCCAGATCTTCCACATGTTGCGGGCGCGGCCAAAAAAACCCAATTACTTTCCACAGCTTAATACTTCCATTTTGGCTGCTCTTTTGTGCCAGGCAGGGATGTACACTTAAATTACTGGGTTTTACAGT
This sequence comes from Catagonus wagneri, assembly GCA_004024745.2. NCBI lineage: Eukaryota > Metazoa > Chordata > Mammalia > Artiodactyla > Tayassuidae > Catagonus > Catagonus wagneri. The sequence goes on from PVHT021183519.1 coordinate 21,175,059, forward strand.
CACTTAGTAGAGTTCCTTTTCTGGGTAGTTATCCCCAAAACTGATTTGATTTGTTTTTACTTTTAGAGATGACTTTAACATTTTGGAATGTTATTTTACAACTACGTAAATTAGTTACACGACTCCAAAGTCTAATTCAGAAATGAAGTTATTTTCAGAGAAGTCTGCCTTCTTGCTCCCTGTCTTCCTCCTCCCCAAACGACCCTGTTCCCTCTATCCCCATAGGTAATCATTTCAAGGTTTTATTGGTTGATTATTTGGTTTTGAAATACAAGTGTGTATATAATATATAAGTATATATATTTAGCATTTTATATATTCAATATGTTTGCATTTTCTGTATATCTTTCGCTACCTTGCTTTTCTCACTTCACACTGTGTGCTGGAGACCCACTCCATGGTCGCATTCAGATATATTTTTTATTTCTTTCATGTCAGTAGCTGCCAACTGTGACTGAGTGCTTGGTTTACCATGTGCCAGGCCTTGTGCTAAGTGGCTTACACAGAGTATCCCATTTAATTCGCAGAACAGCGCAGTGACGTTGGCACAGTTGCAACTGCCATTTTGCAAACGAGAAATTAAAGGTTAAGTGATTTGTCCAAGGTCACCCACTGAAAAGCAGTGAGTAATCATTTAAGATAGAAAAAGGAGTTGGGCAAACCTTAGGTCTATGTCATACATGCATTTCTCTCAGCTAGACGGAGAGAAACCATTTGTACCAGTGAATTAGCAGACATCAGTGTCCGAGAGTACTTGGAAGCCCTGAGTGGTTTAGAAAAAAGGATTCATGGATAAGTTTCCATGGATGCAGAGGGCTTTCTAAGCAGGCAGAAAATTTAAATAGATCCATAAAGTAGCTTGGAAACTATTTTTAAAAGTTATTTCGGAGTTCCCATTGTGGCTCAGTGGAAATGAGTCTGACCAGCATCCATGGGGACGCAGGTTCAATCTCTGTCCTCAGCCAGTGGGTTAAGAATCTGGCGTTGCCGTGAACTGTGGTGTAGGCCGCAGACGCGGCTTGGATCTGGCATTGCTGTGGCTGCGGTTTGGGCCAACGGTAACAGCTCTGATTTGAGCCCTAGCCTGAGAACCTCCATATGTCACAAGTGCAGTCCTAAAAAAAAAAAAAAGGGACAATAAATAAAAGTTATTCCAATATGTGGGGGGGACACTGTGTAGATTAATTAATGTGTAAATGATTTATTAATGCATGTATAAGTGATGAAGTGACTTGGAGTCAGTGAGAAATCAAAGTACCCAGAAGTCATCTTGGGATTGTCAAATCTTTGGACACAAAACCAGAGACGTGTCTAAGGACACACTCCGTCTGGCTCTCCACGGCATTGTTGTTGCTCTTTCCTTGTTTGTTTTCTCCCAGCAGAGTCGCTTTCTGCTACAGCCGCCCCTCCTCGGGGGCCCGGTTGGGCCAGTGAACCAGACTGTAGAGAGAGGGGAACGAAGGGCTGGCGGGCTGGGAGGATACCCTAATGGGGACTATCGCAGGCCGGATCATGTTTTGTAGGTTATTTGTACGCTTATTCTCACCTTTTAAAAGATTGTTAGCCAGTTTAGGCAGGCCCTGGTCCACTCACTCCTGTGTACCTTCCCCCATCTCAGCGTAGCTAATAGACCAGGGGGAACTGGACCCAGTGGGAACCAACCACGCCCTTGTTGGAGTTTGCGGTTAGGACCTGAGATGCGGAGTGGCCTCTGCCGGACTCTCCTGAATCCCACCCCCATCACCACGACTCAGGACTCAGGCTGGCAGCTGAGGACTCCTCCCCGGCCGCTTCCTTCCCAGAATAAAACAGTCCCGCGGCTTGTACGTCTAAAATGGATCTCGGGTTTGCTTGGTTTCTCCATCCCACAGCTGGCACCTCTCTGGGTCTCTGCCCTCTCTCACCTGGCCAGCTGCAGCGAGGTCCAAATGAGTGTCCCCTTTTCTAGAGGGATCTTAAGATCCCTCTAGATGTGAGTTGGGGAGTTCCCATCATGGCTCAGTGGGTTAAGGACACGATATTGTTTCTGTGAGGATGTGAGCTCTATCCTTGGCCTTGCTCAGTGGGTTAAGGATCTGGCGTTGCCACAAGCTGCAGTGTAGGTCACAGATACGGCTCAGATCCAGCATTACTGTGGCTGTGGTGCAGGCCGGCAGGTGCAGTTCCTATTCAGCTCCTAGCCCGGGAACTTCCGTATGCTGCAGGTACAGCCCTGTTAAAAAAAAAAAAAAAAAAAGAAAAAAGACAAGATGTGACTTGGAGTAAGGCTCACCCCTGCTTAAAATCCTTCGGTGTCTCCTCTCTGCGCCCAGAATGGAGTCCACACCCTGGTCCAGGCAGCCTCGCTGCCTCTCCCGCTTCATCCAGGCAGCTCTGCCCCTTGCTCACCTCACTCCAGCCACCAGGCCTCGTGTGGTTTCCTTATGCACCGGGCAATTACCCATTCACAAGCCTGTGCTTATCAGGATGCCTGGAATTCCTGCCTTTCCCCTGCCACTGTTGATTCGTCCTCTCCCCAGCCTCAGCCAATGTCACCTCCTCCCAGGAGCTTTCCCTGACCTCACGATCTAAAGTAGGTCATCAGTGGATTTCCCGTCGTGGCTCAGTGGTTAACGAATCCGACTAGGAACCATGAGGTTGCGGGTTCGATCCCTGGCCTTGTTCAGTGGGTTACGGATCCGGCGTTGCCGTGAGCTGTGGTGTAGGTTGCAGACGCGGCTCGGATCCCGCATTGCTGTGGCTGTGGCGAAGGCCGGCAGCTACAGCTCCTGTTAGACCCCTCGCCTGGGAACCTCCATATGCCGCAGGTGCGGCCCTAGATAAGGCAAAAAGACAAAAAAAATAAAAAATAGAAAAGTAGGTCATCAGTATTTCGCTTCTCTCAGCACATCGTTTGTTTCCTTCCTGGCACTTAGCATAATGTATAATTATTTTTTATTTGTGTATTTAATTGTCTCCCCAACTACACTGTAAGTAAGCTCTGTGAGGGCAGGAACCACACCTATCATGCTGGCCAGTGCCTCATATTCTATTGGGGAACTAAGGACAGGCTTTGTATTATCCAGGTTCTCCAGAGAAACAGAACCAATAGGAGACATAGACTATGTGTTACTCAGTCTACCTAGTCAAATACTTATCTCTTCCAGAAACAGCTCACAGCCACATCTAGAAATAATGTTTTACTTGCTATTTGAGCATCCCTCAGCCTGATCAAGTCAACATGTAGATTTGACCATCACAGGCTTCAAAGAAAAAGAAGGCTCTGTGTGTGTGTGTGTGTGTGTGTGTGTGTGTGGTGGTGGTGGTGGTGGAGGGATGGATGCTGCCGTCCCTTCTCATTCCATTTGGGGCTGTCACAGCTTGTTTTTGTTTTGAAGGAATCAGCCCTCATCTGTTGCAGTCACAGAGTTTAGGTTGAAATGTCCCCAACCTCAGCACCAGAAAAGACTCTCTTTCGTGTAGGTGGATCAGCGCATTTCCATTCTCATTGCCATAATCAGCACCACAGTGACTGGTTCGGGAATGGGATGTACAAGGGAAGCCAGAGGATGTCAAGATATTTGCTGGGCTTATAGGCAAGAAGCTTTGTCCTCCTTCTGTTGGAGCAGCTAAATGAGAACTGCTCCCTCCCTTGAGTGGTGTGGAGTGAAGATGTGTGGTTTGGGGCTGTTGCAATTATTTTGCTATTGTTTAAGGGAAAAGCCTGCTCTGGGTCAGGGTCCCAGCAGGAAACAGATGGCACACTAATGGGGCAGTTTGAGGAGCGATTAAGTAATGGACTGTTTACAAAGGTAGGAGCAAGGTGGAGGGAAGACTCAAGGAAGAGTAAAGTATTTCAGAGCCATTATCACTCAGGACCCACAGAGGTGGTTACTGGACTGCAGAGATGGCAAGTGCCCTGTAGACACTGTCACCTCGTGGGAAAGGATGAAGGCTCTCTGTGGTCTGTCCACAAAAGATAGAGGTTTGATAAACACGCCCCCTGTCCACTGAGCTCTTGCTGGTGTTCCACACTGTCCCAACCCGAATGGAGGGAGAGAGCAGAGAAGCCCACTAATGTAATCTGGGTCAGCCTCCAGGGGCACTGAGCAGCACGGAGAAGAATAGAAAGACATGGAAAGGGAAAAAGGAGACATGGAGCCCACCTACCACTCCTAGGAGAGGGGAGAGGGAGCCGGTGGGGGAGGGGGGGAGGCATGGAGACAAGCTGACCCTGCAAAAGGCTGAATAGAAGGTTAGAGCAAAACCAGGTCACTAGTGGTGCCGGGTTGCTGGGTCAGGCATCACCTGAAGCTAGCTGTATTTCTCAGTTATATGAGCCAGCAGATTCCCTTTATTGGTTTTTGTTTGTTTGTTTGTTTGTTTGTTTTTTGTTTTTTTTTGGCGGCACCCATAGCATGTGGAAGTTCCTGGGCCAAATATCAAACCCATGCCACTGCAGTAACCAGAGCTACTGCAGTAACAATGCTGGATTCTTAACCCACTGAGCCACAGGGGAACTCCCTCTCTTTATTGTTTGAATGTTACCTGAAACATAACCTTCACAAATATAATAAGTTTTTGAGCATGATTGAGGTTTCAACAAGGAGAAATGAGGAAAGGACTTTTGAGAAATAGGGAAAAGATAAGCAAGATCAGAGTGGAAAAATCTGGGGCATCTTTAAGGATCTGTATTTGGACAGGCAGGTGACTGGAACATACAGGTGAAGTAGAGAAGTATTAAGATACCAGAAAGGTAAGTTGTGTCTATAGAGTGAAGGTTCTAGAACTTCCAGGTAGAGGGTCTGGGAGCAGCTGCGACTGGCAACAGCGAGGCTTAGAAAGTTGAAATGTGCTTATAATAGTTTTCTTTTTTTTAATGGTTTCTTTGGGGTCCTGTGGGGAGGGGGACACTGAGCTGCTACCTGTAATTGCGATTAAGCTGATAACTTGAAAAATCAGTCACCACTGGGCCGGGAAAAGAGGCTAGATGGGACTCCCTGCAGAGCTAGACTGAGGGCTCTGCGGCTGCCGGGCATCCGATCCTGGCCCTGCCCGGGTTGAGCCATTCCCACGTGTTTATTGTGTCCTCCTGGGAGGCACCAGATGGTTGCCCACCCGACTGGCAGACTCACTGCAGCCGTCAGCAGCTCATCTGAGGGCGATTCTTTGTGCTGAGGAAGCTGGGTGTTCTGAAGGGATCTGACCTCGCCTCACACTTGCCTTTCTCCTGGCAGTGACTCAGCTCTTTAAAGGAGTGGAAGGAAACAGTGTGACCCTCAAAACAGGAGAGAAATGCTCCCGCCGGTGAGAGTGGCCGTCATTAAAAAATCCACACATAATCAATGCCGGAGAGGGTGTGGAGAAAAGAGAACCCTCCTGCACCGCTGGTGGGAATGTAAACTGGTGCAGCCACTGTGGAGAACAGCATGGAGGTTCCTCAGAAAACTAAATATAAAACTACCATATGGTCTGGCAGTCCCATTCCTGGCCATGTACCCGGACAAAACTATAAGCCAAAATATACATGCATTGCAGTTTTCATTGCGGTACTATTTACAACAGTCGAGACATAGAAACAACTTAAATGTTCATTGTCAGATGAATGGATAAAGATATGGTACATATATACAACGAAATACTACTGAGCTGTAAAAAAGAGTGAAATATGAGTTCCCTCGTGGATCAGTGGGTTAAGGCTTTGGCGTTTGTCACTGCTATGGCTCTGGTTTGATCCCTGGCCCAGGAACTTCCACATGCTGAAGGCATGGCCAAAAAGAAAAAGAATGATATAATGCCATTTGCAGCAATAAGAAAGGACCTAGAGATTATCATACTAAGTGAAGATAAGAAAGAAAAAGGCAAATGATAACACTTATATGTGAAACAGCAAATACAACATAGATGAACTTAACTACTAAACAGAAACAGACTCACAAACAGAAAACAGATTTACGGTTGTCAAGGGGGAGGGGATTGGGGAAGGCTGGTTGGGAGTCTGAGATTAGCAGATTATATATATAGGATGGATAAAGTCCTAGTGTACAGACAGGGGAGTATATTCAGTACTCTTATAAACCATATTGGAAAGGAATATGAAAAAGGATGTGTGTGTATGTGTGTATGTATATATATATATATACATATATATATAAAAAACTGAATCACCTTGCTGTACAGCAGAAATTAATACATTGTAAATCAACTATACTTCAATAAAATAAATTTTTAAAATATATAAGATAAAATTAGTTGACTACCAATGATGCATTTTTTTTCTAATACAATTATTCCTTAGGAAATGAGTAAACTATAATATAATTTGTTATATAATATGTGTAATAAAACTATCAGTCTGTAATAGTCTAGGCAGCTATAACAAAATACCACAGACTGGGTGGCTTAAATCTCAGAAATTAATTTTCCCAATTTTGGAGGCCGGGAAGTCCAAGATCGGTCACTTTGGTTTCTGGTAAGGTTTCCGTCCCCAGCTTATGGACGGCTGCCTTCTTGCTGTGTGCTCAGCTGGGCCTTCCTCAGTGCATCCAGCAAGAGCTCAAGCTCTCCACCGTCTTTTCTAAGGACACTAGTCTGTCAGGTCAGGGTCCCACTCTTATGATCCCAGTTTACCTTTATTACTTTCTTCCTCCAAATACAGCCGCACTGGGACTTAGGGCTTCATCATATTAGCTGGGTGAGGGGAAGCGCATCCATTTAGTCTGTGATGTAATCTAACTGGTGATTAAGAGTGCAGGTTGTGGAACCAGACTGCTTGGGTTCACACCTTGGCTCCATCACTTACTGATTGTGCAGCCTTAGGCAAGTTGCTTAATTTCTATGCGTCTCAGTTTCTTCATCTATAAAATGGCAATGCATGAATACCAGTAAAAGTAATGATGATAATAAAACTGTTGGCAATTAAATGAGATTTATTAATATGTAAATTGCTTAGTGCTGCCTGATACATAGTAAATGCCTGTAAATGTTAGCTGTTATTATTTTATTGCTATAAATTAGAAATTCCAGTGGAGGAGTTCCCTTCGTGGCTCAGTGGTTAACAAATCCGACTAAGAACCATGAGGTTGCGGGTTCGATCCCTGGCCTTGCTCAGTGGGTTAAGGGTCCGGCGTTGCCGTGAGCTGTGGTGTAGGTTGCAGACGTGGCTCGGATCCCGCATTGCTGTGGCTGTGGCGAAGGCCGGCAGCTACAGCTCCTGTTAGACCCCTCGCCTGGGAACCTCCATATGCCGCAGGTGCGGCCTAGATAAGGCAAAAAAGATGACAAAAAAATAGAAAGAAATTCCAGTGGAGGCACCAAGATACAATAGATTTTGGATACTAACGTGAGTTGCCAGTTAGACTAGTTAGTGGGATTTTCAAGCAGAGGGCTGAGATCTATTAGACAAATTATCCAGGATGAGTGTATTCAAGAGTTCTGGCGGTTGGACAAGAAGAGAGACTTTCCGGAACATTTCTTTAGTGTAATAAAGAAGGGAGGCAGCCCTGGTCTCTCAACTTCAAACCCATCCTCTGCTCTAGGCTTTGTGACTCTGGCTAGGGACTCTCCTTTGCCAGTTGCTCCTTTTAGGCTCTGCCAATAGGGGGCGTTAGAGGCGATCACAAGGCTGGAAGGAGGAAGAAGGGCTTTTTCCCTCCTGTCTGTTTACTGTTCCTGTCCCCACCGTGGTAGCAATGCTTCTACACCTCTGCAGCAACAGTTTGTTCCAGTAGCAGCAGTTGATTCCAGTTTCTATTTTTTTCACCTCTACTTGCTCCAGCTAATCACAGCCCCTCAGGAATTCAGCACCAGCTGGCTGGCACCCCCTTCCTCGTAGGTCTGAGTTTCAGCTCCATAGCCCCCTACAACAAGCTTCTTTCTCCATTTGAATAATTCCAGGGGCTTCTCTGGGGTCTCAGCCTTAGGCATGGTAGTGGCTTCCTGCCCCGCCATGATACCTTAATGCTTAATTCCTTTCTCAGTTCTTCAATAGCTTGTTGACAGTTCTGTACATTCAGTTTCCTTGGTTAAAATAACTGACGTGGTTTCCTGACTGGTCGCGGAATGAGGGGGTGGAGCAGAGCCTCCCTTTGCCCAGGCTAAGTGACAAGGGGCTTCAAGCAGAGCCCTTGGAAAGCTGGACGTGTGTCCCCTGCGGCTATGGAGATAGGAGTGTCTCACCAGCTCAGGAAATCTGGAGGCAAGAGATCGGCTGATGAGCTGTTATGGGAGGAGAAAGAGGAAGAGTTGCTGCCACTAAGCTGGGCCTGCACGCGCAGTGTCTCAGGCCATGGAGGGTGAGTGTATCTCCCTTGGACCCGATGGTACCTGAGAGAGAGAGAGGCAGAGATGGAGCCGGTGGGGTGTGTTAGACAGCCTCCAGTGGGGCCATCTAGAGGAGCAATGGAACCTCAGCCAAAATAAGACTGAAGTGGATTCTTAGGGGCAGTGGAGGGAGCCAAGAAACTGCTGAATTCCCAGGTCAAGAGAACTGAGGTGAAACCAGCAGTGTTAGGGTTCTCGAAAGAGCCCCCTTGAGAAAATCAGCTTTAAACACCTCCAGACCTAGAGAGCATGCAGCCATCCTACTGCAGTCAGAATGTACCTGGCCCCCTTCCCATTCCTACCTCTTGTAATCCTGAGGGTCCCAAAGCAGGGGTAGAACCTGGGGTGGAGGGGGTGGGCCTGGAGCAGGGGTGCAGAGGCAGCGGGGGCAGGGCAGGAGGAGAGCGATGATCCCTTCCTGGTGTGCCACACCGCCTAGTACGCTCTTGTAGGGAGAGGGGAGAAGATTTAAAATCACATTTGGAGTTCCGATTACTTAGGACTGACATACTAATGGTTAAATTGAGACTGCTCATGACTTAAAGCCATGACCTCTTTTTACTTAAAGAGACTAGAATAATCCTGAGGCTTGCAGGGCTTAATGTGGGTGAAGGGGAAAAAATTACCAACCCCCTCACCCCCCAAAAGGGATGATGGGATTTAGGACTAAAGTTGCTGCTTGGATTTTAACTCATAAATCCATCTTTTTCAATATACGGCTAAATTAGTAATGCTGATAACAGCGTAATTCCTATTAATAAGGCATTTTACTATAGATAGGAGAGGTTTGCTCTCCCTCAACACTCTCTACAGGAAAGATCTGTACCTTTGGTCAGATTTGCTCTTTCCTCTTTTTTTTTAAAGATATGGAGGGTGAGGAAGAGCTTTGGTAGAAAGCCCCAGGAAATTCCTGGAGTCCTATTAAATGCCTTTTTCCTAAGTGCATTTTCAGAAATAGAAGAGTATTTCAAGCTCCTAGGGAACTCATCCTGCAGTTGACTCTGCACCTGGTCAGATTTATTAGTGACCCTCCTGGAAGGAAAACTTCCCTGATTAGGTCAAGGCCTCAACCTCTCCCGTGGTGTAAAAAGAAACCCACTGCCCTCCTGTAGAGCTGCAGCCCCCACTGCACAAGTCAGGAAGCTTCTGCAAAGTGAGTCCAGCACAGAGAAGGTGCTTGGTGAATGTTTGGCAAAGGAATGCTATACTCCCACCCAACAGTCTAAGCAGCTTTTACAACAAAAACGGGCTCCACCTTGTGGTCATACTTAAGAACTGCACCACTGCCCAAGGGCAACAGGATCGCCACTCTCTCTTTCCTAGTTCTTCTCATACCTCTAGGTCTCTTAAAAAAGTGTACCAAGGAGTTCCCGACGTGGCTCAGCGGAAATGAATCTGACTAGCATCCATGAGGGCGCAGGTACTATCCCTGGCCTCTCTCAGTGGGTTAAGGATCCCACGTTGCCGTGAGCTGTGATGTAGGTAGCAGGCATGGCTCAGATCTGGGTTGCCGCAGCGTAGGCCAGTGGCTACAGCCCCGATTCCAGCCCTAGCCTGGGAATCTTCATATGCTGTGGGTGCGGCCCTAAAAAAAAAAAAAAGGACCCCCCCAAAAAAGTATACCAAGGTAGAGCCTGCTACATGGAATCTCCTACAGACATCTTAAACACAGTTTCTCTCAAACACAAATTGTTCTTTTTTAAATTAAAGCCTAGTTGATTTACAACGTTGCGCCAATTTCTACTGTACAGCAAAGTGACCCAGTCATACATATATACATTCCCTTTTTTATATCCTCTTCCATCATGGTCTCTCCCAAGAGGCTGGATATAGTTCCCAGTGCTGTACAGTAGGACCTTATTGCTTATCCATTCTAAATGTGATAGTTTGCATTTATTAACCCCAAACTCCCACATCCATCCCATTCCCTCCCCCTACCCCATTCCCTCCTTGGCAACCACAAGTCTGTGTTCTCCATGTCCATGAGTGTGTTTCTTTTCTGTGGAAAGTTTCATTTGGGCCATATATTGGATTCCAGATATAAGTGATACCATATGGTATTTGTCTTTCTCTTTCTGACTTGACTTAGTATGAGAGTCTCTAGTTCCATCCTTGTTGCTGCAAATGGCATTATTTTGTTCTTTTTTATGGCTGAGTAGTATTCCGTTGCGTATATATACCACATCTTCTTAATGCATTCATCTGTCAGTAGACATTTAGGTCCTTTCCATGTCTTGGCTATTGTGAACAGTGCTGTGATGAACATAGGAGTACGTGTATATTTTTCAATGAAAGTTTTGTCTGGGTATGTCCAAGAGATTGCTGGGGATTGCTGGGTCATATGGTAGTTCCGTATTTACTTTTCTGAGGTACCTCCATAGTGTTTTCCATAGTGGTTGTACCAATTTACATTCCCACCAACAGTGTAGGAGGGTTCTTTTTTCCACTCCCTCTCCAGCATTTGTTATTTACAGACTTATTAACGATGGCCATTCTGACCAGTGTGAGGTGGCACCTCATTGTAGTTTTGATTTGCATTTCTCTAATAATTGATGTGATGTTGGAGCTTTTTTTTCATGTGCCTATTTTTTTTCATGTGCCTATCTGTATGTCTTCTTTGGAGAAATGTCTGTTTGGGTCTTCTCATTTTCTTTTTTTTTTTTTTTT
>PVHT021183519.1:21187026-21214445 GCA_004024745.2 Catagonus wagneri
CCCCACCCCCCCAGATTGTCTTATTTGAAAAACCAAGGTTTTCCAAAGTCTGTGAGTCATTGTCTGTTCTGTAAGAAAGTTCATTGTGTCTTTTAGTTTCCACATGTAAGCGGTATCATTGGGTGTTGCTGTCTAATTGTCTGACTGGTTTCACTTTGCATGATAATTTCTAAGTCCATCCATGTTGCTATAAATGTTGATCAGTGGAACAGGATAGAAAGCCCAGAATTAAATCCACGCATCTATAGTCAACTAATCTATGATAAAGGAGGCAAGAATATACATTGGACAAAAGACAGCCTCTTCAATAAGTGGTGCTGGGAAAATGGGACAGCTACATGTAAAACAATGAAACTAGAACACTTCCTAACACCATGCACAAAAATAAACTCAAAATGGATTAAAGATCTGGATATAAAACCAGATACTATAAAATTCTTACAGGAAAACATAGGCCAAACACTCTCTGACATAAATGATAGCAACATCTTCTCAGATCCATGTGTCAGAGTTAGGACAATAAAGAGAGAAATAAACCAATGGGACTTAATTAAACTTCAAAGTTTCTGCACAGCTAAGGAAACCCTAAACAAAACGAAAAGACAACCCACAGAATGGGAGAAAATATTCTGCTCATTTTCGATTGGATTGTTTGGACAAATGACATGTATTCTTTATTCTATATCCTCTTCTATCCATATTAGTTTTCTTTCATTTCTTCAAAGCCACAATAGGTCAGGTGCTTTAAAACCTTTTCACATTTCATCCTTACAGTAACCCAGGCATCTGACAGATGTTACTGTGGCCATTTCACAGGTGAGGAAATCTAGGCACATGGGCTCAGAGCTTTTTCAGGAACCTGCCCCAGGGCGCACAGCTGATTGCGGTGTGGGGGGAGACTGGGATTTGAACTGGGTCGGTTATATCCATGGCAGTCTTTTTCCACCAAACCACACTGCTACCTGTTTGATAGAATTTCTGTCTACCCAGGTTTTGAAGCTGGAAATTTGTAAGGTGCTCTTGGCTACTCTCTCTGCTTCACTGATAGGCAGAGACAGCTTACCGATATCATCACCTCCTAAATGATACCGGGATTTGTCCCTTCCTCTTTCCCTACTGCCATCATCTTACTCTGGCTCTTCCTCGTGTCTCCTGTGACATACAGCAAGCAGGAGCCTCCTAACAGGTTTCCAGTCTCTCACCCCACCCCACCCTAGTTTTAAAATCTAAGTCTGTAAAGGCATAACCTTTTGTAAAGGACATTTGAGCCATATGTATCAAGAGCCTTAAAAATATCTCTACCCTTTTGGAGTTCCCGCTGTGGTGCAGTGGAATGGGCGGTGTCTCTTCAATGCTAGGATGCAGCTTCATCCCCCGCCTGGCACAGTGGGTTACAGATCCAGTGTCGTCGTGGTGTGGGTCACAGTTCAGATCTGATCCCCAGCCCGCGCAGTCCATGTGCCACTGGGCAGCCAAAAAAAAAAAAAGGTCTATGCCCTTTCAATCAGTAATTCCTTTACTTCTGTGAATTGCCTCAGTTCTTTTTTTCTTTAATTTTATTTTTATTGAAGAAATATAATGGATTTACAATACCATGTAGTTTCAGGTATACAGCAAAATGATGCAGTCATATACATGTATTCTTTTTCAGATTCTTTTCCCTTATAGATTACAAAATATTAAGTATTGTTCCTTGTGCTATATAATAGGTTCTTTTTGATTATCTATTTTTTATGTAGTAGTATGTATATGTTAATCCCAAACTCCTAATTTATTCCTCCCTTCCCTTTTCTCTTTGATAACTATTCACTTGCTCTCTGTGTCTGTGAGTATATTTCTGTTTTGTAAATAAGTTCATCTGTGTCTTTTTTTTCTTCAGATTCCACATGTAGGTGACATCGGGGAATGGTTAAGTTTTAAAATTAATTTGAGTTCATATAGTGATCTTTGTTACTTTGGGGTGGGAAAGAATTTCTAATAGTAAAAACATCAAAGCAAAAAATCGTTAAAATATTGAAAATTTGATTGCAAGAAATGCTTAATCATTTGTACTCAGTGAAAAAGTATTAGGGTCAAAGATAACACATTATAGATTGCGAAGGGTGTTTTTGTTGTTGTTTTCCTTTTCAGGGCCGCATTTGTGGCATATGGATGTTCCCAGACTAGGGGTTGAAATGGAGCTGTAGCTGCTGGCTTACACCACAGCTCACTTGCCTCAATTCTAATTGCCACTCACTTTCATGCCACCCTTGGGACCTGTGGAGATTTGGTGAGATTGGGAACCCCTCCCTGTTGCCTCTGAGGTCTGGTCAGCCACTGGCGTGTTGTCAGGGAGCAGGGCCCAGGTCCTGGCTGTTGCAAGAGCCTGGACCCTTCCCTCAATGAGAGAACATCTTTTATTTTGAGGAAAACCCACCAGTGCCTCTGCTTAGGTTTCCCTCAGAGCCGTTTCCTGTCTCTTCTCCCCAAGGTCCAGATACACCAAGTCACCTCAGGGGGGTTAGGCTTTTGGAAACAAAGCCAGGAAAGGATTGTTTTTAGGCAACTTCTTTCATCCTGCCACAGACCTCCCCGGGGGACAGGAAACACAGAGCCTGCTACTGGCTTGAGGAGGGGGAAGAGGTGAAAGTGGTTGAAGGAATAGAAATTAAGATGGCAACTGCCCTTGGCTTTTCCAGCTTTGCAGTCTCTTCCACGCCTATGGAAATCTCTTTTCTGTCTAAATCTTTCTGCTAGCAAGTCTGTTGCCCTAAAACAAGCAGACTGCCAGATATTTCTCCAGCAAAGATGGCTTTATTTAGCACCAGCTGAAAATTGCAAACTGGGGTCTGCGACAGTGGTGAGCCACGTGCAAGTCCCCCCAGCAAGGGAAGGAGCCCACTTTCATGGAAGGGAAAGGAAGCGGGAGGGCTGTGGTAAACGGGGAGTCCTTGCCAGGAAGGAAGAATATTTCTTCTTCCTGTTGGGCTCTGCTGTTGTTGCAGACCCCGCTCTGATCTCCAAAAGCTATTTAATTGAGGTTCCTGCTTATTAATTTTGACATGTCAGCATGGCCAACTCTGCCATCTTCACCTCCAGTCCTGACTCCTGAATCTCAGCTCCATTGCTCCAAATGACCACAGATCAGCACCATTTTCACTTTATGTCCAAAATCACCTTTCACCCCAAGTCTGCTGCTTCTGTTCATGTCTTGTTTTTGTCAGCGAGATGGAGTGTATAGGCTGTTGACACCCCCCCAAAATTAAAAAAAAAAATGCACAACCTAAAGGTTGAGAGTTATGTTTTGTTTGATGGACATTCCTAGACCTTCAAGCGCAGGAGACAGCACCTCAAATAAACCTGAGAAAACTGCTCCGAGGAGGTGAGGGGGAAGCCCGGATATATAGGAGATAGGAGTTTTTGCAACAAAGGGCAGGTAGTCATAACATCAAAAGATTAGTCTGTTTTTGTTTTTAATTTTATGACCACACCCTCAGTATATGGAAATTCCCTGGCCAGGGATAGAATCCGTGCCCCAGCTGTGCTCTGCTCCACAGCTGCAGCAGCGCTGGATCCTTTAACCTGCTGCGCTGGGCTAGGGATTGAACTCGCACTTCTGCAGCAACCTGAACTGCTACAGTCAGATTCTTAACCCATTGCGCCATGGCCAGAACTCCAAAAGATTATTGTTAATCGAAGAAAACCAGGAGTTCCCTGGTGGCTCAGCAGGTTAAGGATCTGGTGGTGTCACCGCTGTGGCTCAGGTCACTGCTGTGGTGCAGGTTCATGCCTGGCCTGGGAACTTCCCCACAGGCACAGCCAAAAAACAAACAAAACAAAAAAGTGGATTTCTCGGAGTTGCTATCGTGGCGCAGCAGAAATGAATCTGACTAGGAACAATGAGGTTGTGGGTTCGAGCCTTGGCCTCACTCAGTGGGTTAAGGATCTAGTGTTGCCGTGAGCTGTGTAGGTCGCAGACTCGGCTCAGATCTGGCGTGGCTGTGGCTGTGGCATAGGCTGGAGGCTACAGCTCGGACTGGAACCTGGGAACCTCCATATGCTGCATGGGTGTGGCCCTAAAAACAAACAAACAAAAAAAAATGGATTTCTCAAGTTAAAGAATTTAATGCTTTTCTGTGTATGAGATGATGCAAGACTCAGGGCTCACCGGAATCATTCCTTTGAGATGCACTTCAGCTCTCTGGGGCCAGTGTCCTGTATTTTCTCACCTGAGTCTCCTCAGGCTGCACTGTCGGGGTGGCTGCAGTTACATCCTTGGCTTACTGATATTACAGACAATATTTTATTTCTTGAGGCCAAGCAAAGTTCCTTCCTCGACACTCCCCTTCCAGAAGCCTCAAGACGCCTGCCGAAACCCCTGGTTTAAACCCTCTTTTGTAGAAGTTGTTCTATCTGGTAAAGGAATGGACTGGAGGGTGCCAGCTAAAAATTGTCACTAGCCATGTGGTTCTACAAGAACGAAGTCACTTGCCACTGCAGTTGCTGACCTGCAACACATCCTTAAAGGAGGAGTTCAGGCGGGGGGGCGGGGGGGGGTCAGGAATGAGGCACTCTGTGCTCTTCGAAAAACTGGCAGAACAGGTCTTCAGAGACCTAGCTATTTTTAGGAGGAGACTTTATAAGCTTAACGTCTTGCATCTTCTCACATCTGGAGAAACACTGAAATCACTCACGGAGACACCTGCCCCTTGTGACTAGCAGCAACCTTCTGCCAAAGTGTGGGTTTGATTGTCTGTACCTCCCCCTTCACCACAATCACATATATACGGACTCCACCTCCCCACCTCTCTGAGCAGTTCCTCAGGGCTGTCTGAGGCTCCTTCCTGAGCTGGAGCTCTCATTTTGCCCCAAATAAAACTTAACTCACAACTCTTAGGTTTTCCTTTTTTTTTTTTTTTTCCCCAGTTGCTGAGAGTATTATATGCTAGTGGCCAGTCTAGCCCTGCTGAAGCAGTTTGAAATGGAAGCACTGATCAGCAAGAATACCCTCTATTAAGTAGTGACCAGCCAAACAGTCAGATCATCTCTCTGGGGCTTTAAAGAGACACAGACTGATGGGGTCGGTGCTGGCAGGAGAGTACAAGTAAAGATGGAGATAGATGGTAATTGAACTACCTTGATGATGTTGACGAAAAAATATACACAGCTCAAACGTGGAGATTTATGTTTCATTCAGTGGACTTACTGAGGGCTTAAGCCTGGGATACAGCTTGTCGGGTAAGAGCTCCAAAGAGATAAGGGGGGAGCCAAGATATACAGGAGTTTTTAGGGAAAAAAAAAAAAAAACCAACAAACAGAAAAACCCAAGTAGTCAGAACATCGAAAGATTACTGTTAACTGAAGAAAACCAGACATCTCAAGTTAATGAATTTAGCGCTTCTCTAAGTACAGGAAGATGCAAGAGTCTAGGCTTACTGAAATTATTCCTTTGACATGCACCTTATCTATCTAGGGCCCGTATTGTGCTTTTTTTCCTGAATCCCCTTAGGGTGCTCTGATGGGGCTGGGTGTCTAATGGTTTGATAACCTCAGCATCCTTTGTTTACTGAAATGGCAGACATCATTCCTTGTCCACAGTGAATATCCAAGAATTTAAGTTACTTGATCAGGAACTCTGTGCCTTTCTCTCCTACAGCAGGTAAGCTTTCCAAACAGTTGCGGAGCTGAGAAGCAGAAGAAAGTATAGGAGCTGTTTTTTTTCTCTTTCCTCCCTCCCTTCCTACCTTCCTTCTTCCCTCCTTCATTTCTTTCTTTTTTCCTTTTCCTCCTCCACTGCTGCCTCCTCGCTTTTTTTTTTTTTTTTAAATCTCCCCAGCATCCGAATAAGTTCCCTATTCCAGGAGCCTCCCCCATTCATTGTATGAGTCCTGGCAGAAGGCAGGACCACAAATCCCAGTGTGGAAGCCGAGAGAGTCAAGTACTTTCTGGCCCCACTCCCTGCAAGCTGCAGCTTGGGCACATGATGTTCCTGCTAATGAAGCAGTTGAGAAATAATTTGCTGCTGCAACATCAAATGTCAGGAGGGGTAGCCACCCATAGGCAGGGCCACGGTGTCAACAGCAGTGTGCAGGCCAAACTGTCCCTGTGATGATAAAAACTGCAAATGTACAAACACGGAAAGGGTACAATAGATAGACCATTTACTTAGTGAAGTAGCTCTCTATTGCTGTGAAACAAATTCCCCTAGAACATAGTTGCTTAAAGAAACAAGTATTTATCATGTCGCAGTTTCTATGGGTCAGGACCACAGGGATCACTTAGCGGAGTGTCTCTGGCTCAGGGTCTCTCAGGAGGCTGCAGACAAGGTGTTGACCGGGCTGCAATCTCACTCGATGGCTGGTCTAGGGAAAGATTTGTGTCCAAGCTCACTCATGTGGTCATTGTTAGGATTCGGTTCCTCATGCGCTGTTGGACTGAGCGTCTCAGGTCCTCGCTGGCTGTTGGCTGGAGACCTCATTCAGTTCATCGTCACATGGGCTTCTCCATGGGGTGGTTCATAATACAGCAGCCAGCTTTCCTCTGAGCCGGTGAGGAAGAGAGAAGGTCAAAGACAGAAGCCACAGTATTGCAGCCCGATCGCAGAGGTGACATCCCACCATTTCTGCCACATACAGAAACCAGGCACAAAATCTAGCTCATACTCAAGGGAAGGGATTATGCAGAGTGTGAATTCCAGGAAAGAAGGGCAGGATTCACTGAGTGCGATCTTGGAGACTGCCAACCACGGATTCATTGATTGTTAACGTTTTAGTACCTTTATTAGATACAGCTAAGCATATATACTTTTTGGCTGCTAACTAAAAATAAGTTACAGACATCAAGACATTTCATCTCTATTAGCTCAGCTTGCATCTCTTAAGAATGAGGGCATTTTCCTATATAACTATGGTGTTAGGATTATAGTGCTCTAGAGTTCACTATTGGGTTAAGGATCTGGTGTTGGCCACTGATGTGTCAGTGCTGTGGTGTGGGTTCGATTCCTGGCCCTGGAACTTCTGCATGCTGCAGGTGCAGCCATAAAAAAAAAATAGTTATGTAATATTACCTAATGTCAGCCCAAATTCAACCCTCCCTGACTATGCCCCAAATATTTTTATAGCCCCCCTTTTTTTTTGCTCCAGTGTCCAGTTGAGGTTCCCTTGTCGTTTTTGGTTGTTTTATCTATTTGGTATCTTTTAATATAGCACACTTCTTCCCAATACTATCTGTTTCTGTCTATTCATACTGTTGATATTTCTGGAGAGTCCAGGCCAATTGTTTTATAAAACATCCTGTATTTGAAGACAGTATTTTCCTTATGGTGGTACTGAACGTGTCGCAGTGTCTACTGTATTTCCTGTAAGCAGGAAGTTAGGTTAAACATTTTTGGGAAGAAGACTTCTTAGGAGGCATAGGTTTGGTGGTCCCATTATTAATGATCTTGATCACTTGGTTATGGTGGTGACTTCTTGATTTCTCCTTTATAAATGCGTAACTTTCTGTTTGTAATTAGTAAGTAACCAGTGGGTGAAGCTTAGAGTCTGTATGAATATCCTTTTCTTTTTTTTTTTTTTTTTTTTGCCTTTTGTCATTTTATGGCCGCACCCACGGCATGTGGAGGTTCCCAGGCTAGGGGTCTAATCGGAGCTGTGGCCACTGGCCTGCGCCACAGCCACAGCAACGCAGGATCCGAGCCGCGTCTGCAACCTACACCACAGCTCACGGCAATGCCGGATCGTTAACCCACTGAGCAAGGGCAGGGATCGAACCCGCAACCTCATGGTTCCTAGTCGGATTCATTAACCACTGTGACACGACGGGAACTCCCTGAATATCCTTTTCCCCAACAACTTTTCTTTCCTTAGCTGAAGCATCCATTTATGATCATTGACATGATTAATTATTTGTTGTAAATGGTGATTTGTCCAATCTATCATTGTTTGTACATTTATCACTCTATAAAGATGAATTTTTCTTGTTCTCCCTTTTTTCTTATGGTTTATTTGAAAATTGTGATGGACTCATTTTTAAAATACTTATAATCAGTTAACATTATTCTTTTTGATGTACAAATTATCCCAAATTTGGCCAGTGAGAAACTCTTTCAAGCAGACTCCTGTATCCATTTTTTAAGCTTGATTGAGTTATAATTCATCTACCATTACAGTTCACCCGTTTTAAGTGTATAGTTCCATGTTCTTTTAATTTATTTACAGAGTTGGGTAACCATCACCACAATCAATTTTAAGACATTTCATCACCCCCGAAAAGCTTGTTACCCATTATTAGTCACTTCCCATTATTACCACCGCCCTTAGCCCTGATCTATTCTCTGTTTCTATATATTTGCCTATTCTGGACATTCACATAAATGGAATCATTTAATATGTGGTCTTTCTCAACTGGCTTTTTTCCCTTAGCATTATGTTTTCAAAGTTCATCTCTGTTTTGTAGCATGCATCCATACTTTATTCCTTTTCATTGCCAAAAAACCTTCCATTTTATGGATATTCCCTATTTTATTTATCCATTCATCAGTTGACAGACGTTTGAGTTGTTTCCATTTTTGCCAATTATAAATAATGCTATGAACATTCATGTACAAGTGTTTGTGTGAACATGTGTTTTCATCTCTCTTGCTGGGTCATATGGTAAATCCATGTTTAACCGTTTGAGGAGCTGCCCGACTATTTTCCAAAGTAGCTGCACAATTTTACAGTCCTAATAGCAGTGTTTGAGGGTTCCAATTACTTACATCCTTGCCAGCACTTGTTATTAGTTGGCTTTTTTAATCGTAGCTATCTTAGTGGATGCAAAGGTATATTACATTGTGGTTTTGATTTGCATTTTTCTGAGACTAATAATACTTGTCCATTTTTGTTTCCTTTCAAGAATTCCGATCTTATTTGCAGAAAATTTCCTCGTATTATAGTTTTGTTGTTATATTTTTATTCTTTGGAGCCATGATGGTACATATGTTGGCTCTTTGTCTATCTTCTGTCATTTTTTCTCTGATATTTTTACTTCTTTTCCAAATATATTTTTGGAAAATGTTTTTCTTTTTTTTTTCTTTTTCTGGTCACACCTGTGGTGTTTGGACGTTCCCAGGGTAGGAGCTGAATTGGAGCTGCAGCTGCTGGCCTATGCCACAGCAATGCGGGGACCTACCCACAGTTCCTGGCAATGCCAGATCCTTAACCCACTGAGTGAGGCCAGGGATCACATGTCCATCCTCATAGATACTAGTCAGGTTCTTTACTTGCATCAGGAACTTTTTTCTTTTTTTGGCTTTTTGTCATTTTAGGGCTGCACCCCTGGCATATGGAGATTACCAGGCTAGGGGTCTAATTGGAGATGTAGCTGCCGGCCTACAACACAGCCATAGCAACGCGGGATCCGAGCCACATCTGCGACCTACACCACAGCTCACGGCAGCGCGGGATCCTTAACTCACTGAGTAAGGCCAGGGGTCGAACCCGCAACCTCGTGGTTCCTAGTCGGGTTCGTTAACTGCTGTGCCATGACGGGAACTCAAGGAACTCCTTTTTTCTCAATGTTCCTTACTGAATTCTTGGGCTCACCCATTTCCCCTTAGACACCATATAATTTCGTTTTCATATCTCAATATTACTGTGTTTTTTTTTCTTTCCTGACTCAGTTGATCCTCATTTCTCAGCTTTCTGTTTTATGTCCATGTCTTTTTTGAATTTTAAATATCTAATTTTTTATATTCTTTACAGCTTCAGTTGCTCACTAAATGATATTCATGTTAGGAGTGCTGTGTTGCAGTTTCCCCCTACTTTTTGGTTGTATGTATTGTCATTAGCTGAAAAGGGCTGATTACTGCTTTGTTCTTATAGCTATTTTATATGGATGTGGTTGCTCTTTTCTATTTCAACAAGTCTTGAATCTTCTTGAACTGGAAATAACAAGTGTTTCTGCTGAGGGTAAGTGACAGGGTAGGAGGCCTAAAGTAAGAATAACAAGTCAGGGTTGGAGTAAAAGATTGGAAGGAAGCAAGCAAGAGGAAGATTTCTCAGGAAGGAAATCTCGGAGTGAAAATGGAAATGGTAGAATATACAATGAACGTGAGTATTTTAATTTTTATTTTTAGGGCTGCATTTGGCGGCATATGGGAATTCCCAGGTATCTCTCAAATTATGCCCAAAGATTCTCCTTCAAAATTTATACTTCCCTTTTACTTGAATTGTTGTTGAGTCCAAACTCACACTACTGGCCACACAATAGGCCAGTACATCGAGAGATGGGTTGTTGGGACAAGGAATAGTGACAGTACTCAGAAAGCCATCAGATTGAGGAGATAGTGGACATGTGTCCCAAAGAACCATCTTGCCTGAATTAGAATTCAGGCTTCTTACATGCTAAAAGGGGAGGGAGTAAAGTCAAATATTTCCTGTTCTGGTCAGCCTCTGCAGGGGATGTGTTCACCTCTTCCTGCCTGCCGTTGTTCACAGGTGGGCCTGGTCAAGATGCTATGAGCTCAACTGAGTTATTTTAGCTTAAGACTCATTTACCTGCGAGGCAGTATTCCCAGAGATGTATAATCTGAGTTTACAGGCAACACCCCTTTAGTGATTAACTTGTAATGAAATGCAAGTGTTCTTCCCTATTGTTAGCTATTTTATTGTTATTAAATCAGCTGGTTTAAATATTCGAGTGCAGTACTTTCACCAGAGCCTACAACGATGGCTACCATTAACTGGCAACTGAGGTTGATGTGGTCTCCTCGTGCCGCTGGAGGTTGCAGTGTTGGATGGTGACTGGTCCTGACTCTCAGAGGACCAGTATAACCGGAACCCACGAGGTCTCCTGGAGCACCTCATCACTCCTGTAGCCAGGGATACAAGCTAATGGAAAGAACTGTACTATGTACAGGCAGGCCCACCAAGGCAGACTCCTCAAGAATGAAAGTTTGGTTAACCCCACCAGGAAAGAACCTTGGCCAGCTAGACGGTAATGGGAAACCTGGAGTAGATATCAGAGATGAGAAGTCTTAAATACCAAGAAAGCCTCATTACTAGTTTCAGAAATGAGGATTGTAGCCTCTGCTTGTATCTCTTTTTCTTGCTGTATTTATCAATGTAAAGTTTTTATCAATTGCTCTTTTCTTTCATCTCCCTTCTCTTCATTATTGTATTTAAAGTGTATCAGGTGATATTAATTCTAAAATTTCATCTACATATTATATAACATTGAGGTTGGATTGTGAGGAAACTTAGAATGTGTCACCAACCAGAGTTCTTGGACTTTTTTTTAAGCAATAGAAATTGATAAGGGGCCAGATGAGGAATTTAGGCAAGGCTTTACTGGGACTCCTGTTGTAGCACCAGGAAGTGAAAACAAGTAAGTTTCCCTTGTTTACTTCCCGAGGAGGAGGGGAAGCCGGCCCCTTGAATGGGTGAGGGTAGGGGCAGATGGGTGGGTTGAGCTGGACCCACCCCCTTGGGGGTGTTCCAGGGATCATGAGCAGTCCCCTGCTCTTGCTCCTGGCAGCTGAGAAGTCAGTTGGGTTTTGGTCTTACTGTATCTCGTTGTTCATAATTTGCCCCAGCTGCACACAGATGCAGTTATTTTTAGTCCGTTATAGTTTTTGTTGTTGTCGTCGTCGCTAGAGGAGATGTTTGTGCAGGTGCAAACACTGCAGTAAAGGGCCCCAGGCCCCAAGTCCCAGCCTATCTCAAATAGACCGTCACCCACATATTTTGACTTGGGGTCAGATACAATGGCTGACTTTGAGCAGTTCTCCTGGGGGAGGGCATGAATGCATTTTGGTTGTTGGCGGAGGACAGATGGTTGCATTGTGCAGCCTGAGAGATGGACTGTGGTGGAGTTCTTTTGGCTACCCAGCACCTGAATACCCTTCTAATTTGGTGGGAGCCCCCCACTACTCTGGATCTTCGAAGGAAGTTGGGCCCCTCCTCACCCCCAGAAGCCAACTTGTCCAGTACAAGCCACAGTAGAAACTGGAAGTTTCCTTATCTATTGGCAGTTAAAACACAGGCACAAGACCTACAGTTGGACAAGTTGGTCCTGCCAAAAACCGGAATCTTGAGTGAACATCCCAGAAGAGAGGAAAAAATAATTCATGGTGGCACTAAAAGTGCAGGCGTACACCCCAACTAGAGCAGCTGGAACAGCGTGGCTTTGGCGGAGTATCTTGCTGCCTTATCTTCCGGGGTTTCTATCGTTTTCAGAGCTGGTCCCTCAGCCTTTCTGGTATAAAGAATATACCAGGGAGATCCTGTCGTGGCTCAGCAGAAGTAAATCCAACTAGTATCCATGAGGATGAGGGTTTGCTCCCTGGCCTCGCACAGTGGGTTAAGGATCCGGGTTGCCTTGAGCTGTGGTGTAGATCAGAGACGTGGCTCGGGTCCCATGTTGCTATGGCTGTGGTATAGGCCGGCAGCTGTAGCTCCAATTCGACCCCTAGCCTGGGAGCTTCCATATGCCACGAGTGCAGCTCTAAAAAGCAATATATATGTATATATATATCTCCATACATAGCTCTTGGTTTACTTTGCTTAAGCTTAGAGGCACCAGAGGAAAGAAATTCTCTCCCAGCCTCATTCTTTAAACTCCAGGCAAGGGTTCAGATGGGCTCAGGTTGAGTCACATCTTCGAGGAGAAGAGGAAGGAGATGATAGTTGGCCAGGCCTGGGGTCCATGCCTCCTTGCTCTCCATCCTTCCTGCCTTGGGGGCCAGGGATGTATGATGCCCTTAAATAATCATCTGATCCAGGGCGTTTCAGGCAGTTACTCAAGGGAAAGATTACTTGTCAAGCAAAAACGAAGGATGCTCACAACACAAAATTACGGAATGTCGTAGCTGAGAGGAACCTCAGAGGAACCATCAATCCTAACTGCTCTTACAGATGAGGAAACCATATAGGGTAGAAAATTATAAAGGCCATGGGCAAGATACACAGAGTGCTGCAGAGTTCAAAGAAGGGAAAGTGCACATTTGGTTGTGGAGATCAGGGTGGGATTTGACCTGGGACCTGACAAACAGCATGTGGATTGGGCTGGGTTTTAGCTGACTTAAAAATTACTTTTCTGGGAGTTCCCTTGTGGCACAGTGGGCTAAGGACCTGGTGGTGTTACTGCGGCAACTCAGGTTACTGCTGTGGCCTGAGTTCAATTCCTGGCCCAGGAAGTTTTGGCAGGTACAGTCAAAAAATAAAAATTGGCTTTTCTGTTCATAGTCTGTTTATCTCAAATTCCACCACCCATAATTCCCTCGGCTTTTTGAGACCTTATTCATTTGGCCTTGTTTGTTTGTTTTTTTTTTTTAAGTATGCTTTGCTTGGATTTGCAGTTCTATGCTCTACCTGTTATCCTGTTTGGACTTGATGCCATTCTTTGTCCAGCTGGTTGCCTCGGCTGGGAAAGACCCAGGTCTTAGCCAGCATGACTAGGTGACTCGTCAGAGGTCTTCTGTGTATTCAGAGAAGACCAAGGGTCTCGAACACAGACATCTTGCCATATCAGGTAACAGTGTGTGAAATGGCTTGCTGTTACTTAATACAGAAGTGGTGCTTGTTGGATTTAAATTCTTATTTTAAAAACAAAAGCAAATAAGATCAACGTGCTGCCCAAATAATCTGTGGGCTAGTTTCTGCTCTGGCTGCCAAAGTTTGTGATTCTTGGAGTTAGACAAAACCTTCAGCTGTTGTGACAGATTTTGGAAAACCCCACAAGTCTTTATCTCCCAAACTGCGGCCCAAGAGCTACTTGGTAAAGAATTTGTAAGGTGGAATTCAAGTTGCCCACAGCTGGGCTTCAGACATTTGCAGACCTGTTTTAGGAACTGGTGAGGCATTCAGTGTAAGGCAGATTGCTGAAAGTGCTCCTGGGCAAAAGCATCAGAACGCAGGAACGCCTGCTCCGACACAGTTGCAATGTAATCCCTTCCGCTCCCCAGCCTGGTGGGTAGTTCTTCTACGCCCCAGATTTCCTCCAAAGAGCTGTGTCATTGGCCTCCAGGCCTCAGGCTGGCCAGAGTGGAGGGAAGGGGTAGGTGATGGGAGGGTATGTGCATCACGGCCTCCCACGGGTTGGATGCCAGTTTCCCTCAGATTCATCACCTAGTTCTTTTAGACCAGGCTGCTCGGAGTGCCGGAGTGCCGCTAAGCAGCTCCCAGCTCATTTATCCACACCCCTCCCATCCTTTCTGACCCTGCCTAAGTCCCACCTGCCCTCTAAAGCTGTCTCCAAACCCCTGGGCTGGGAACCTCGCGGTCCTCCGGCGCTAGTGCCCCATGGCGCCTGTTCAGGCCTGGGTCACACGCCTGGTTGTTTATTTCATTATTTTCTTAAATTTTGGCCACAGCTGCGGCATGTACGCCTGATTGTTTAGATGCTTATTTTCTTAAATTTTGGCCACAGCGGCGGCGTGTACGCCTGATTGTTTAGATGCGATTGTAAACAGACGAGCAAAGACTGTGGATCCGCCTCACCGCAGTGGCACGCCAGGAACACTGCCAGATGCCTTGCTCAAATGAATGAATGAATGTCTGCGTGCAAGACTCAAGGTGCGGCCTACCGGCACTGAGAGAGCGCCCCAGGGCATCCACCCCTCCTAACAGCCGGGGACTGAGTGCCCTCGCACGACCCAGCGCGCCCAAAACGGTGGAACGCGATCCGCAAGCGCAGACGGCGGGGGGGGAGGATAGCGCTCGAGGAAGATCCGGACTCGCATAGGCCAAGACGGTGCCAGGGGTGGGCTCTTCTTGCAGTAGCGGGTCGCGCATTGGTCGACCCACCGGATTGGGGGCTGGGATTGGCCGCGCCTCCCCAAAGGGGCCGCCGCGTGGAGGCGGTGCGGGCCCGAAGGGCGTGGCCGGCGCTCGGTCCCGCCCCTGGCGTTCCGGACTCGGGCGGGAGGGCAGCGGTGTCCACCTGAGACTCCAGCCCAGGGGCCGCCGCATGGGGCTGTTGGGGCTGCGGGCGCCGCTGTAGGCCCCGTCTGGGCGTCCGAAGCGTTCGAGAAGCGGTAAGTAGCGGCTGGCGCGCGGTGCGGGGCTCGGGATCCGCGGCGTTGGGGGCTGCGGCCCGGCCCCCTCTGCCCTGCGGTCTCTGGGTCTGCGAGGTGGGGCCGGGCGGGCGGCGGGGCCTCGCGTCCCCTGCCAGTGAGAGCGCGGAGGCTTCGCGGGGGCAGGGGCCTCCATTTTGCAAGCTGAACGGCGGGCGCGGGTCGCGGCCGGTAGTCGAGTCGCGGAGGCGGGAGGCCGACGTTGGAAAAGCCTGAGCGTCGCGAGGCCGGGCCCCAGGAGCGGCGTGGCGGCGCATCCTCGGGGCCGAGCAGCTGCGCCGCGGGTCTGCTCTGGCCGCGGGGGCACTTATTTCCTTCACGGCCTCGACC
This sequence comes from Catagonus wagneri, assembly GCA_004024745.2. Lineage (NCBI taxonomy): Eukaryota > Metazoa > Chordata > Mammalia > Artiodactyla > Tayassuidae > Catagonus > Catagonus wagneri. Next base: position 21,202,388 of record PVHT021183519.1, read on the forward strand.
CGGGCGTTCCCTGCTTACTCTGCGCGCTCGCCGGGCCCGTGTGCCTTCGGAGTAAGGGGCCCGCGCTGTTCCTGGATCCCGGCTACCGCAGAGACCCTCTCTTACCCACTTCAGGGTCATTCCCACTGTTAAGATGGAGACGAAAGGTGCATTCTGGTTGCATTGAATGCAGCAGCCCCCGCTGCCGAGGGGAAAAAGCAATTGGTCTCAATTTTTTTTTTTTCTTAACCCTGCCTAGAAGGTACACCCTTTCCAGCTGTCGTCCCTAGAACGGTTCTCAGCCCAGGGGCACAGGTCCAAGACCCATTTCAAGTCATTTATAATTCTTAGGTTGGGTTCAGTGTATTGTTTGTAAAAAAAATGAGCGGAAACCTGCCAGTGCCAGAGCAAATTGGGACCTCCCTGGGAATTCATTGGGGACGGGGGCACGAAGATAGGTGGCGTTCATAAATACCATTACCTTCTTGGATCTAAGGTGCGAAGGATGTTAAAATGCCTGACAAAATGTGTTAGGTCAAGAAGCCAACGGCCCGGGGCTTGGTTAAAAGAAGTAGAGGTCCCCCCTTCTCATCCTTGTTCCCTCCTCCACCTCGGTTTATCAATTCTGGGCCACTCGGCACAGAAAAGAGCAGAAAACTCAGGTGTTACCTCTTCTGGAGAGCGGGTTGTTTTTTTTTTTAAGCTCTTCCCCTCCCCTCCCCCCCAATAATCATTCCCTTCTTTGGGCCACATGCTGTTTTGTGGTTTCCCCAACCCGTAGCACAATGCTTCGATTATAGAAGGCACTCAGTGATTGAAGGAAGCCAACAGAAAACAAATCAGCTGTGTAGCCAAAAGTTGATAAAATAAAAGCTTTGTTTCCTTTAACTCTTTGGGCTAGTTATTCTTACAGGTGAGGGAGGCAGTTGAGCTCTGGCTCAGTTAAGTCAAATCGCACTTTAGCTCTGCTGTGTTACTGCCTCTGGACACGTTATTTAACTTCTGTGTGCCTCAGTTTCCTTCGTAAAATGGGAGTGACAGTAGTACCTACTCCACGCTTTCTGAGGATTAAATAAAATGTTGAAGTAAAGCGTTTAGCATAGTTCCTGGCACAAAGAAAATGTTTTAGTAGTTCTTAGCAGTTGTTAGGATAAAAATAAACATGCTTGAACAGATTCGTTAATACTAAATACCGCTAATACTAAACAGCGTTTGACCCCTTGAGAGTGTATCTGTTTTTGGTATGTATCTGTTCCTTTTTTTTTTTTTTTTTTTTTTACCTTATCTAGGGCTGCACCCGCGGCATATGGAGGTTCCCAGGCTAGGGGTCTAACAGGAGCTGTAGCCACCGGCCTACGCCACAGCCACAGCAACAACAACACGGGATCTGAGCTGCGTCTGCAACCCACACCACAGCTCACAGCAACGCCGGATCCTTAACCCGCTGAGCAAGGCCAGGGATCGAACCCACAACCTTGTGGTTCCTAGTCGGATTCGTTAACCACTGAGCCACGACGGGAACGCCTCTGTTCCTTGATTTAAAAAAAATCCGTTGGGCGCTTCCAGATTTTCCCCTTCAGTAAAAGTATTCCGTGCAAGATTACTTGTTTATGCATTTAGAGTATCACCACCCACTGGAGATTGATGGAGTGCCAAATAACAGTTTGGCCAAGTATTAGAGTAAGTAGCTGATGCACGCTTCTGTGGCCTGTTACTCAACATGGTCATACAAAAATAGGAGTAGAACAGATGGGGACCATGTGGCTGAAAAAAATCCTTGGGGTGAGTTGGTTCAGATGGAGGTGGACTTGAGGTGGCTTTCTGTCCTTTTATCTTCAGTCTGTCTTTGTGAAGAAACCTTTAAAGTTGTTCACAGACACCGTGAAAAGTAGAGGTCTTCCTCTTAGCTCTAAACCTGTTTGCCAGACCTTGAGGTGGCAGATGCACCCCCTGTTGGGGGGATATTGCCTCACTTCCAGGTTTTCCTGTACCACCTTCTGGTGGCAGGAAACAGGCTACATTATTCAGATCCTGGAGGAGGTTCCCCTTGGCAGGTCTTTAAATTATTTGGAGTCTCCCAAACAAAGACCATACCTCTTTTCACTTTGAACTGTCTCAGAATTCTGGTCTCTGAGTCTGCTTCTAGTGTAGCCACATGGATCTTGAATATTTTCTAGGGAATACTATTTTTTTAAATATAGTTGATTTAGAATGTTGTGTTGATTTCTGCTGTATAGGCAAGTGACTCTAATGCTATTCTTTCTGAAGATGCTCTTCCAATTGTGCCATTTATAATTAGCCATTAAAAACCTGTCACAAGGTGTGTGCTTTTTCTAGTGTCCTGTTGGAAAGACCTTAAGGACAAGGACCATAAATTTCCTTCAGTGTATGCCTCACATAAGGTAGGCAGTCAGTGAATGGTTGTAAAGATATTAAGGGTGCTTTTTTCCGAGTGCCGAAACATTGCTGCACTTACCAGCCTCCTGGAGGTCTTGCTGAAATGTAGATTCTCATTCCAAAGCTCTGGGTTGGTGCCTGAGAATCTGCATTCCCAACTGGTTTTGAGGTAATGCAGATGCTGCTCTTCCGTGGACAGCACCTTGAGTAGAAAGGTACCAACATCAGCATCTACGTTTGCTTTTTAGACATACTGGTAAGCAGACTTTGTATTCTTCTAGTATTGGGATGAAGTCTTGGGTTTGGGAGCCTTTTTTTCCTATTATTTTATTTTCTTACCAGTTCCTCTATTGTGTTCCAAAAAATGATTTGAGGAACCTTTCCAAAATAGTTTAGTGTAACAGGATTTTAGTAAAAGTGATTGAGGCAGTTAGGTTAAAGGAAAATTAAGAGAAGTCAAAAATAAATTTGGTACCAGAGATGAGTGCTTCTCTGTGCTGTACGTTTTATTTATTTTTGGCCATGCCCACAGTATGTGGAAGTTCCCCGGCTTAGGGATCAAACCCATGCCACATCAGTGATCCAAGCCACTGCAGTGACCATGCTGATCCTTAACCCCCTGTGCCATAAGGGAACTTCCTGTGCTACATTTTACTGGGGTGGGAGTACAGATTTGATTCTGAGCTTCCAAGCTGCAAAGGCAAAGAGGAAATTTTTTAAAAATCAGTTTTGCCAAGATCTGTAAAGTAAAAACAACGTGGCTGCTCAGTGAAACTTTCTGTTACTCAGATCTGCAAATTCTTCTCCCATAGGTTCTCCAAAGAGAAGCATTCTTTTTTTTTTTTAAAGTATAGTTGATTTAGAGTGTTGTGCTGATTTCTGCTGTACAGCAAACTGATGCAGTCATGTGTATATGTACATTCCCTTTCTTATGTTATCTTCCGTTATGGTCTAGCCCAAGAGACTGGATGCAGTTCCCTGTGCTGTACAGTTGTGTGTTATTGCCCAGCTCTTCTAAATGTAATAATTTATATCTACTAACCCCAAACTCCCCCCTTCACCGGCAGCCACAAGTCTCTTCTCAATGTTTGTAAAGTCTGTTTCTGTTTTGAGATAGGTTCATTTGTGCCTTATTTTAGATCCCACATATAAGTGGTACCATATATTGTCTTTCTCTGACTTCACTTAGTATGAGAATCTCTCCTTGCATCCATGTTGCTGCAAATGTCATTATTTCATTCTTTTTATGGCTGAGTAGTATTCCATTGTATATATGTACTACATCTTCTTAATTCATTTCTCTGTTGATGGACATTTAGGTTGCTTCCATGTCTTGGCTATTGTTAATAGTGCTGCTGTGAACATAGTGGTGCATGCATCTTTTTGAATTATAGTTTCGTCTGGCTGTGTGCCCAGGAGTAGGATTGATGGATCATTTGGTAGTTCTCTATTTAGTTTTCTGAGGTACTTCCACACTGCTTTCCATAGTGGTTGCACCAATTTACATTCCCAGCAGCAGTAGGAGGGTTCCCTTTTCTCCACACCCTCTCCAGCATTTGTTATTTGTTGTCTTGTTAATGATGGCCATTCTGACCAGTATGAGGTGGTACCTCATTGTAGTTTTGATTTGCATCTCTCTAATAGTGAGTGATGTTGAGCATTTTCTCATGTGCCCATTGGCCATCTGTATGTCATCTTTGGAGAAATGTCTGTTCAGGTCTTCTGCCCATTTTTCAGTTGGGTTGTTTGTTTTTTTGCTGTTGAGTTGTAGATTAAGCCCTTGTCTGTTGCATCGTTTGAAATTATTTTCTCCCATTCTGTAGGTTGTATTTTGTTTTTTTATGTTTTCCTTTGCTATGCAAAAGTTTGTAGGTTTGATCAGGTCCCATTGGTTTATTTCTGTTGTTATTTCTATTGCTTTGGAAACTGACCGAAGAGAGCATTTGTACAGTTGATGTCAGAGAATGTTGTCTGTGTTCTCTTCTAGAAGTTTTATGGTGTCTTGTCTTATGTTTAAGTCTTTAAGGCATTTTGAGTTTATTTGTGTGCATGGTGTGAGGTGTAGTTTCATTGATTTACATGCAGCTGTCCAGTTTTCCCAGCACCACTTGCTGAAGAGAGTGTCTTTTTCCCATTTTATATTTTTGTCTCCTTTGTCAAAGATTAATTGACTCTCGGTGTCTGTTTATTTCTGGGTTCTCTATTCTGTTCCATTGGTCTGTTTGTCTGTTTTTGTACCACTACCACACCATCTTGATTCCTGTAGCTTTGTGATACTGTCTCAAGTCTGTGAGAGTTATACCTTCTGCTTGGTTATTGTTCCTCAGGATTGCTTTGGCAATTCGAGGTCTTTTATGGTTCTATATAAATTTTTGGATTTTTTGCTCTAGTTCTGTGAAAATGTCATGGATAATTTGATAGGGATTACATTGAATCTGTAGATTGCTTTGGTTAGTATGGCCATTTTTACAATATTAATTTTTCCAACCCAGGAGCATAGAATATCTTTCCATTTCTTTGAATTCTCTTTAATTTCTTGATTAATATTTTATAGTTTTTAGCATGTAAGTCTTTCACCTCCTTGATCAGGTTTATTCCTGGGCATTTAATTTTTGGGGGTGTGATTTTAAAAGGTATTGTATTTTTATATTCCTTTTCTAATATTTCATTGTTAGTATACAGAAATATAACTGATTTCTGAATGTTAATCTGTATCCTGCTACTTTGCTGAATTCATTGATCAGTTCGAGTAGTTTTTGTGTGGAGTCCTTAGGGTTTTCTATATATAGTGTCATGTCATCTGCATGAGTGACAGTTTTACCTCTTATCCAATTTGGATACTTTTATTTCTTTTGTTTGATTGCTGTGGCTAGGACTTCCAATACTGTGTTGAATAAAAGTGGTGAGAGTGGGTATTCTTGTCTTGTTCCAGATTTTAGCAGGAAGGCTTTCAGCTTCTCTCTGTGGAGTATTATATTGGCTGTGGATTTATCATAAATGTCTTTTATTATGTTAAGGTATGTTCCCTCTGTACCCACTTTGGTAAGAGTTTTCATCATGAATGGATGTTGGATTTTGTCAAATTGCTTTTTCTGCATCTAATGAGATGATCATGTGGTTTTTGACTTTTCTTTTGTTAATATGGTGTATGATGTTGATTGGTTTGCATATGTTGAACCATCCTTGTGAACTTGGGATGAATCCCACTTGGTAGTGGTGTATGATCTTTTTATATGTTGCTGGATTTGATTGGCTAAAATTTTGTTGAGACTTTTTGTGTCTGCATTCATCAAAGATACTGGCCTATAATTTTCTTTTTAGTATCTTTTTTAGTATCTTTGTCTGGTTTTGGTATCAGGGTGATAGTGACTTCATAGAATGTCTTTGTGTTCCTTCTTCTTCAGCCTTTTGGAAGAGTTTAAGAAGGATGGGTATAAGTTCTTTTTAGAACTTTGGTAGAATTTGCATGTGCAGCCATCTGGTCCTGGACTTTTGTTTGTAGGGAGTGTTTTTATTGCATACTCAATTTCATTCTAGGGATTGGTCTGTTCAGTGTTTTTTTTGTTTTTGTTTTTTGGCTTTTTTTGTTTGTTTGCTTTTTAGGGTCGAACCCGTGGCATATGGAGGTTCCCAGGCTAGGATTGGAGCTACAGCTGCTGGCCTACGCCACAGCCACAGCAACAGCAGATTCGAGCCACATCTGCGACCTCTACACCATAGCTCACAGCAGCGCTGGATCATTAACCCACTGAGCAAGGCCAGGGATTGAACCTGCAACCTCATGGTTCCTAGTCAGATTCGTTAACTGCTGTGCCACGACAGGAACCTCTTGTCTGTTCAGTTGATCTGTTTCTTCTTGATTCAGTTTTGACAGGCAGTATGTCTCTAGAAAGTTGTCCGTTTCTTCTAGGTTGTCAATTTTTTTGGCATATGATTGTTCATAGTATTCTCTTACTTATTTTATTTTTTTGGTATTTCTGCAATATCTGTTGAGATTTCTTCTTTTTCATTTCTTTTGAGTTCTTTCTCTCCTCTTCTTGGTGAGTCTGGCCAGAGAGAGGTTTGTCAATTTTGTGTACCCTTTCAGAAGAACCAGCTCTTGGTTTTATTGGGGTTTTATGTTTTGATTTTGGTTTTTAGGGTCACACATATGTAAGTTTCCAGGCTAGGGGTCAAATCGGAGCTGCCAGCCTATGCCGCAGCCATGGCAACCCCAGAGCCTTAACCCACTGAGCGAGGCCTGGGATCCAGCCTGCCTCCTCATGGTTACCAGTTGGGTTTGTTATCACTGAGCCACAACGGGACCCTCTCTGTTTTTTGAATCTCTATTTTATTGATTTCCCCTCCAGTTTTTTATGATTTCTTTCCTTTTGCCGACTTTAGGTTTTGTTTGTTCTTCTTTTTCTAATTCTTTTAGGTGGTAGGTTAAGTTGTCGATTTGAGATTTTTCTTCTTTTTTGAGGAAGGGCTGTATTGCTGTGAACTTCCCTCTACGGAGTGCTTTTGTGACGTCCCATAGATTTTGAATGGTTGTGTTTTCATTATCATTTGTCTCTCAGAATTTTTTAATTTCCCTTTTGATTTCCTCATTAACCCATTGGTTTTTTAGTAGCATGATGTTTAGTCTACATATAGTCAGTTTTTTCTCATATCTTTTCCTGTGGTTGATTTCTGGTTTCATGCCATTGTGGCCAGAGAAGATACTTGAAATAATTTCTATACGCTTAAATTTGTTGAGGTTAGTTTGTGCCCCAGTATGTGGTCAGTCCTTGAGAATGTTCCATGTGCACTTGAAGAATATATATCCTGATTTTTTTTGGATGTAATGTCCTGAAAATATCAATCAAGTCTAACTTTTCTATTGTGTCATTTGGGATCTCTGTTGCCTTATTGATTTTCTGTCTAGAGGCTCTGTCCATTGATGTGAGTGAGGTGTTAAAGTCTCCTAAGATTATTGTATTCCCAACAATTTCTCCTTTTACGTCTGTTAGTATTTGTCGTGTGTATTTGGGTGCTCTTATATTAGGGGCATATATATTGACGAGTATAATATCCTCTTCTTGAATTGGTCCATTTGTCGTTAGTGTCCTTCTTTTTCCTTATGGCCTTCATTTTAAAGTCTATTTTGTCAGGTATGAGTATTGCAGCTCCTGCTTTCCAATCTTTTCCATTCACACGAAATATCTTTTTCCATCCCTTCACTTTCAGTTTATATGTGTCCTTTGCCCTAAGGTGAGTCTCTTGTAGGCAGCATATTGAAGGCTCTTGTTTTTTATCCAGTCTGCCAGTCTATATGTTTTGATTGGAGCATTCAGTCCATTAACATTTGAAGTAATTATTGATAAATATGTATTTATCACCATTTTAAACCTTTTCCAGTTGATTCTGTGTTTCTCCTTTGTTGCTTTCTTTTTTTGGTTGGATGTTTTCCTTTTATTTCATGCCTGTATCCTCTTCTTTTTAGTTTTTGTGAGTGTATTACTTGGTTTTGATTTGTGGCTGCCCTGTTTTTCAAGTATATTAACTCCTTTCTATATCTGCTTGCTTTATCTTGGTAGTCGTATAGGCTCAAACACATTCTTTAAAAAAAAATTTCTTACTTTCCTTCTCCACATTTTAAGATTTTGATGTCCTTTTTTAACACCTTCATGTTTATCTTGTTTATCCTTTTGCTGTTCCTGTGTTTATCGTTGCTTTTACAATTTTTGTTGTTGTTTTCCTTTTAGATCTGTGTACTGGCTTATTACTTTCCAGTTGTGATTTCCTCCATCCTGTTTCTTCTTCTTTTTTATTTAGAGGAGCCCTTTCAGCATTTCTTTTATAATGACCTTAGTTTTGCTGTACTCTTTCAGTTTTTGTTTGTTGGAGAAATTCTTTATTTCTCCTTCCATTTTAAATTATATTCTTGCTGGGTAGACTATTTTAGGCTGCAGTTTTTTTCCCTTTTAGAACTTTGAATATATCTTGCCATTCTTCTGGCCTGTAGTGTTTCTGTAGAGAAATCAACTGATAGCCTTATAGGGGTTCCCTTCTAATTAATTCTTAGTTTTTCTCCTGCTGCCTTTAGAATCCTCTCTTTACGTTTAACTTTTGCCATTTTTATTATAGTATGTCTTTGAGTGGACCTGTTTGGTTCAGCTTGTTTGAGGCCCTCCTGTATCTTGATATCTGTTTCCATTAGATTTGGGAAGTTTCAGCCATAATTTCTTCAAATATGGTTTCAGTCCCTTTTTCTTCTCCTTTTGGAATCCTTATTATGCATAGATTGGCCTATTTTATATCATCCCATAGATTTCTCAAATTGCTTTCATGTTGTTTCATTTGGTTTTCTGTCTGCTGTACTGATTGGGTGATGTCCATTATTCTATCTTCCAAGTCACTAATTCGTTCCTCTGCATTATTCATTCTGCTCTTTAGTGCCTTTAGCTCAGTTTGAATCTCTGCAAATGAATTTTCTAATTTTTCTTGGCTCCTCCTTATATTTTCTAGTTCCTTCCTAAAGCAGTCTGTACTACTGTTCATATCTGCTCATAATTCCTTCACATTCACTCTTAATTCCTTTGGTATTTTCGCTGTCTCCTTTTTGAACTTGGTATCTGTTAGACTGCAGAGATTTGTTTCATTGTTTGCTCCTTCAGGTGAATTCTCCTATTCTTTTAACTGGGAATGGATCCTGAGCTGCTTCCTTGTGCTTGTATTTTTCTTATTCTGTGAATTTAGGGAAACAAACTACTGTTGTCTTGGAGGGTTATTTATATGTGAGAGTGCCCCTGGGTATTTTGTGAGGACTTTCTATTTATTTTTGGTGTGAGGGCTGCTTTTTTTGGATTCTTGCTGTGTCTTTCCTCAGTATGTACAGGCTGTTATCCCCTTGATAGGGTGCTGTGTGTGCCTCAGGGAGATGGAGGCAATGGGCAGGGCTAGTAGCCAGTGCCTGGTTGCTGGGCTCTTGGCCGTGGCAAGGACCCACAGGAGGGTGGTGCAGGCTGCTTCTAGTAGTTGCAGGGCCTTGGGAAGTGTAGGTGGTGCCTGGAGTGTTTGGCAATGGCAGTTGCAGGGTATGTGCATTCCCAGGGGGGTGAGAGCAACAGTGAGTGGTGCTTGGTTGCAGTGCCCTCTTCTGCGTTGACCTCTTAGGTAACTGGGGCCTAGTGGTGTTGGGCCATGCCCACCTCTGGAGTCTGAGAAGACTGAGTTTGCCCCCAACACCTCTAGACCACACAGGAGGTTCTCTGTCATACTTAGCCCGCTCAGGAAGTGCCACCACCTGTATGTAGCCTGCAAAAGAAGGGCCTGTCTCCTGTAGCCTGAGCAAGAGATGCTTCGCTGCCTGTAGCCCTGCCCTCCAAGAATTCACGCTTGCGCAGAGAACGATATTCCTATGGCGATCCACTCCTCCTCTCGCCCTCCCCAGCAATGGCGCCTTGCTTCTCCCGTGGGCCCAGACCTCCTTCCGGGTTCCCTTGGTTGTGGCGCTCTGCTCCCCAGACCTTGGTGCACTGCTCCACACAGCCAACCTTAGTCCTCTTCTCAGAACTGACCTCCAGATCCTGAGCCTCAGCAGCCAGCCCCCTTCTGAGCATCTCAGGCTGTGGTGTCCCAGGAGGTGGCACCGATGGGCTCTATGGCTCTTTCTCTCTGCTTTGCCCTCCTCAGTCCAGCTGCTGTACTTTCCTCTGTAGCTTTGAGTTCCCTCAATCTCAGCTGATCTCAGGAGGCTTCCCAAGGTGTGGGCTCCTTTCCTCTTTCACAGCTCCCTCTTAGGAGTACCAGTCCCTCCTGATTCCTTTCTCTCTCTCTCTTTTTTCCTTCTCTGCCCAGTTATGTGGAGGGTTCCTTGCTCTTTTTGGAGGTTTAAGTTCTGCCAGTGTGCAGTAGATGTTCTGTGCGAATAGTACAGATAGATGGGTTTTTTTGGACGTGTTTGTGGGAGAAGGTGAGCACCATGTCCTCTGCCATCTTGATCCCACCCTTTTTGGTGCAGTTTTGAAAGGTTTATTTTTTCAAACATTCCCTTTCTAATGTTTCTTTATTAGTAAAAGAAATACAGCCAATTTCCGAATGTTAATATTGTATCCTGCTACTTTGCTGAATTCATTGATCAGTTCGAGTCCTTTTGTGTGGAATCCTCAGCGTTTTCTATATGTAGTATCATGTTATCTGCATAGAGTGACAATTTTACCTCTTCTCTTCCAGTTTGGATAGATTTCTTTCGTTCGTCTAATTGCTGTGGCTAGGACTTCTAATACTATGTTGATTAAAAGTAGTAAGAGCGGGCATCCTTGTCTTGTTGAGGAGCATTCTTTTTTTTTTTTTTTAGGGCCACACTGGTGGCATATGGAGGTTCTCAGGCTAGGGGTCTAATCGGAGCTACAGCGCCGGCCTACACCACAGCCACAGCAATGCCAGATCTGAGCCACGTCTGCAACCTGCACCACAGCTCACGGCAATGCCGGATCCTTAACCCACTGAGCAAGGCCGGGGGTTGAACCTGCAACTTCTCGGTTCTTAGTCGAATTCGTTTCCGCTGTGCTGTGACAGGAAGGAACATTCTTAATAGCATGTTCTGAAAATCAGTAAGGTTCTTATCAGCTTTCATACATGTGGCCTCATGGACTCACAGAAAACTGTCAGTACAGTAGAAGCAATGGCCCCTACAGCTGCAGCTCTGTGGTCCAGGGCCAGGTTCTTTGGACAATGGGAATGACCTTTGTTATAGGGAAGCTATTTTTGGCCTTGCTCTGGGAACAGTGTCCAGTTGATTGACATGTTCAGTCCCCATCATCCTCATACTCTGAGCTTTGTTAGATGGCAACAATGTACTGACTGCTCAGGAGGCCAGAGAGCTTGGAGGTGAGGAGGTGGGGACTGGAAGTTCAGTTGGGCTCCTTGTAGATGTGGCAGTTGCATCTCTTTGAAGGCCATCTAAAGACCTCTCATGACAAGGTAGATTAGCCTTGCTGTGAGGTGGCCCCAGTCAGCCAGCTGGTGAGTGTTTGCGTGTGGAAGCGAGGGGAGAGCAATCTGGTTACAGCCTTCCCACCACTTTGATTGGAGGGACTCACTGCTCTTCCTCGGGCCCAGGAGGACTCTCTGACTCTGACCCTAGGTAAGCAGCCCCGGGAGTGGTGGAGGAAAGGGGCTATCGGGGCCGAGGATCCAGAAGATGGCAGCAACTTGTTGCCAAGCCATGGGACACTAGGCTACCCCTTCATAGCTTTGAATCTGTTCTTCCTTTTCACTTTATTTGGTTTTATCTGCAAAGGAGGGGGACACAGCACTCAGGGTGACCTGCCCCACAGGGGAAGACAGGGCTGATCTAAGGAGCTTCAGGGCTTGGACAGCCAGGGAGGGAGCAGGAGGAGTGGCGGTTGCTCTTAGCCCTTGGTGTCCCAGTCTGAAAGCTCCAGCCACGGGCCTCCTGGCACCCAGCCCACTCCAAGGCCGGCCTGGGCCTCTCCTGACTGCCCCTTTTGTTGGCTGTCCCCACATATGTCATTACCCACTTTCATGCTGCCTTTCATGCCTGGACTGGCTTCTGCTTTTAAGCTGCTTTCTCCTGTCCATCTTGTTCCCACTGAAACCTTCCAGCAACGTGACAGTGCTTGGTTCTACCCCACTGCCCCCCCCTTTCCCTGTGGGCAGCTTCCTGTTTCTAGAGAAGGAGCAGTATAAGAATCTC
>PVHT021183519.1:21214545-21380989 GCA_004024745.2 Catagonus wagneri
GGGTTAACGGTCCGGCGTTGCCGTGAGCTGTGGTGTAGGTTGCAGACGCGGCTCGGATCCTGCGTTGCTGTGGCTGCGGCGCAGGCCAGTGGCCACAGCTCCGATTAGACCCCTAGCCTGGGAACCTCCACATGCCGCGGGTGCGGCCATAAACCCGCGGCCATAAAATGACAAAAAGGCAAAAAAAAAAAAAAAAAAAGAATCTCTTTGGTTCTCTGCCCAGATTCTGCCACTCCCTGTGTGCGACATTTACCGCTTAATACCTGTGGCCTCCTTCAAAAACAGCGAAGAACTTCAAGGCTTAGGCCCCTAAACTGGCAGGGATGGCTCTGTCAAGCAACACCTGTGACTGGTACAGGTGCTGTCTGTGCACTCAGGTACAGAGAGGCCAGAACCCAGCTTCCTGGGCAAAGCTGGTATAAATCAGATTGTTTGAAAGGGAGCGTGTGATTTAAAGAGTTCTGGGGGAAGTCTCCTTGATCAGAGGAGGATTATTCCCTAAATTGATCATTTGTACATTTGAATGGTTTAGGTGAGAGAGGAGCATAATCCCACTAATACACACACACACGCGCACGCTCACTCTTACTTCCCAGTCCTCTGCTGTCCATCCTAGTTGGCAGTGGGTGGGAGGGAGCCCTGGCAGCTGTGACAGGCCTGCATGAGGGTGGGGCAGCAGGTACGAGTAGGGTTAGGTGTCCGACTTACCCAGCTAGTGTGATCCCGTATATGATATGGGGGCGTATGTTTGCTGTAGGGCAAGAGTAAGCCGAGTCTGCATCACTGCTAATGATATCTGGTAGGTCATACAGTGTCTGCCTGTCCTGAAAATTAATTTTAATACCAAAGTCTGGGTGGTCCCTAGAATAATATCCTAAAGCTTATGTGGCTTGTCTCTTGGTTTGGCCAAGCACGGGGCAGAACTGGTGTGTACAGACCTTTCTCAGATGGGAAGCTTGGATTCATTGCTCATTGTCTGTGCTCTGAGTCCTCTAGTCACTTAGTCCAACCTCCTGTTGCTTCCCTGTTTGCAAGGGGGCTGACTGAGGCCTCTGCCCACTCCGGAGCTGCTGGCCTCCAGGAACTCTGTTAAAATAACGTGATCAGAGAGCAGGAAGGGCCCACATGGAACAGTAGGTTGTTTAAAGCTACTGACAGCATGACAAATAATTTTCACCTCAGTGATCCATTGAAAAGGCTGCTTTGAAGAGGAGCGTTGTCAGAGTTCCTGCCGTGGCTCAGTGGTTAACGAATCCGACTAGGAACCATGGGGTTGTGGGTTCGATCCCTGGCCTTGCTCAGTGGGTTAAGGATCCGGCGTTGCCGTGAGCTGTGGTGTAGGTCGCAGACACGGCCCGGATCTGGCGTGGCTGTGGCTGTGGCGAAGGCCGGCAGCTACAGCTCCTGTTAGACCCCTAGCCTGGGAACCTCCATATGCCGCAGGTGCGGCCCTAGATAAAGCAAAAAGACAAAAAAGAAAAAGAAAGAAAAGGAGCGTTGTCTCCCTGGAAGGGTCTGAGCAGAATCCCCCATCTCTGCACTCACCCTCAGAGGCTTAGAAGGAAAGATGTTGTATAAAATCTAGACTCTGTGGAGATGAGGGCTGGACTTTCAGGCAGTATTGCAGATGCCCACCAGGCGCACGCAGGCCGCGTGGAGCCCTGGAAATCCAGAGCTTGTGTATTGCTAGGCTGACGTTTTCTTCAACATGATTGATGTCTTCAGCAGTCATAGCTTCCCGGCGCTTCCCCAGATTATCTCTGTCCTAGTTGACTTCTCCCTGTCTTTGGATTCTATAGTACTTTACATGCAATTTGGAATGAACACTTAGATGGATTTTTTTTTTTTTTTACTTTCAGATGTATCTTAGTTCTCATAAAAAATTTGTGTGGTGCAGGGAAAATTGATTTGTTAGGCATATTCCTCAGTAAGATTAGGAAGGGACTGCATATCCAGATGGAGAAAATAACTACCTATAATCCATCTTTTCAGAGGTACCATTTCTATGAAAATCATTGAATTTCAGATCTTCTTTCCTGGTTTCTGAAGGGCCTCTGGCGACACTGTTAACCTAGTTTAGGTTTGAATGGATACTTGAAAGTTAGCTAGAGGTGCCTTCTGCATAGCTTATAATTCCAGCTCACTACTCACTCCCAAGATAAACAGACACCTTATTTTTAAAATAATGAGATCCAGACAACACATATCAAAGATAACATCAGTAAAGCAAAGGTAGAGGTGTTGTTTGCACCCTTCCCTTGCCCCAGCGTCGCCTTATTCCAGTCCCTGGTCTAAAGGCACCCCGTTAGTGGAGGGGACTAGGAAAGTAGAGGTGGATTAGCCACACCTCAAGGCCTGACCCTGGCCATTGACGGAATTTCTAGGAATGGAGCAAGAAGTAAAATCGGGGGCCGTGGGCTAGATTCAGCCTTCACGCTAGTTTTCCAGCCCATGGGCTCAGCTTATTCCCATAATTGTGAGAACAGTTTGCCTCTAAGCATCTTCATGTGCACTTTCTTAAATAGCCACCAGGTGAGGTTGTGGCTCCATGAAAATCCTTCTCAGCAGGATTTGGTCAGTCATCTCTGTGTCCCTCTAACCAGTCTCTCCCCTCTTCTTTGTGTGCCTGTTTTGTAACTTGTCCCCCAGTTGGTTCATAAAGAGTTTGAGTTCTGGAGTCACACAGGCTGTATTTGACTCTGAGAGGTTTCCCCCTCTGTGCAATGAGGATAAGAGGACCTGGCACCTGTGGGAAACTGGCACTTGTTCAGTCTCCCAGTGGGAGTGTAAACTGATGCCCCCTGGTAGAGGTGGAACCCACCAGAAGTACACACGCGGGTCCCTTTCACACAGCAGTTCTCCTTCTGACTCTGCTGGGGATGTGGTGGCACATGTGCAGTGGTTGTTCATCACAGTGTCGTTTGTAATAGCAAAATAGGAAATACCATATATACTCACAAGAAGGGGACTGGTGGAATAAGCTAGAGTGCATCCTTACAGTGGAGTGTGGTGCTGGGCAGTGGTGTAAAAAAAAAAAAAGAGAGAGAGGGTGCTGTCTGCATTGCAAAGAGAAGGTCTCCAAGATGTTTCATTAAAAAAGAAAAGCGGAGTTCCTGTCGTGGCTCAGCAGAAACGAATCTGACTAGCATCCATGAGGATGCAGTTTCGATCCCTGGCCTCGCTCAGTGGGTTAGGGGTCTGGCGTTGCCGTGAGCTGTGGCGTAGGTCGAAGACATGGCTCGGATCTGGAGTAGCTGTGGCTGTGGCGTAGGTCAGCAGCTACAGCTCCAATTTGACCCCTAGCCTGGGAACCTCCATATGCCGTGGGTGTGGCCTTAAAAAGAAAAAAGAAAAGAAAAGCAAGGTTCTGAACAGTGTGTCCTCTATGGTTTCCTATGTTTATGTAAAACAGGAGGGGGGGATAAAATAGATTTTTGTGTTCACATGTGCATCAGATGAGAAACACACAAAATTAGACTAGTCACCTATTTTTGTGAGAGTATCTAGTAGTAAATATTTTGCTTGACTTATGTGAAAAATTGGCTGCTTTTTCATCCTCTGTTCTTTGTAAGGTGGTTTGTTGCACTGATTCTGTCCCGTCCCCCCACCCCCATGCCCATGGCACCAGCTGACACTTGTCATGCCCTGTGTTGCCCTAGTGCATTTTTGCCAGGCGTGGGGACAAGGGTGGGAGGGCAATTACGTCTGCAGTATATTTTAGGCTCGAGCCTGTGGTACCTGTCAGAACAGTTCTTCTGATTAGTCCCCATGCACGTGGTGGCCATGAGGCGATAAGAGTGCGTGTTACATGTGTGCTCTGCTCTCGGCTCGCCTCTGGTTGCCTGGAGCCTCTCCTGGCAGGCGGGACTCTCCCAGCAGAGCCCCTGCCCGTGTACTCACGTGGGTGGGGCTGGGGTGGGGGTCCTCCCTCTGTGGTCCTTGAAGCTCCTGCTGGAGCGGTTCTGTTTTCACATCCAGCTCCCAGATTGTTCCTCCTTCCCGCCCTTGCTCACCCTGGTTCTCCCCGCCGCAGCCTGCCTAGTGGACTCCTCTCTCCCCCCACCTCTGTCACATGACGCATACTGTGTGACCATTACCACTGTCCACCATCTGGCTTTCCCCGGCTGCCCTCAGTTACCGCATTAATTGTAAACCCAGCCAGTGGGAGGAGAGCTGCTCTCCCTGGTCTCCGGCTGTCCTTGCCATGAGCACTGCCGCCTGCTTCACAGCCTAGGGTGTGGTTTCTGCTGCGAGGGGGTCCTGCCTCTTCCCCTGGCAGAGCAGGCACCGTGCGAGCTCCTGGGTTCAGCTGAGGCCTGGTGTAGGGCGGTCAGAGCCGGGCCGGAACTGCTGCCTGCTGCCGGGGGTGTTGTGACAACAGCTGCTGCAAGGCCGGCGTGGGCCCCTTACCCAATGGGGCTGGGCTGAGGGGACAGGGACCCAAAGGACTTTAGGCAGGACCAAGCCTTGAGTCTGACTTGGACCTGCGTTGACCCTCCTGGGCACCTGCCACTGAGACTGCTCCCAGCCACTTAAAAGCAGAGGATAAAATGATGTTCTCCTGCGTCCCTTTGGAAGGGTCTGGGGTTGAGGAAGAGCCAGACCTGTTTTTCTCTAAGGAAGTAGCCATCATTTATTCTCTTCTTCTTTGGCTAAAAAAAAAAAAAGGTCTTAATCATTCGTAAAAAGCAATGTCCTGGACATAGATGCAGAGTTTCTTCTTCTCTCCATTTCCCATTTTTTAGGGACGTGAAGTGTCAGAGGAACCCTGACCTGGGGACATCTCAATGGCCCTGGGAGAAGAAAAGACGGAGGGGGTGGCATCTGCCGACATGAAGGCCCTGTGTGGGAAGTGGAGCAGCAGGGAGCAGGAGCCGGACCCCGCAAGACTGGTGCTTGGGGAACAGCCGCCACGACTGGAAGCTGAGGGAGGGCCTGCCTCCCCTGCCGGGGGTGCCGAGGGGCTCCCTGCCCCTGCCTGCTGCAGCGGGCCTGGCCCTGGCCCCTCTGGAGCCTACCAGCCGCAGGCCAGCGGGGCCAGCAGGGAGCCGGCAGTGGGTGGGTCTCAGCCTGCTCTTGGTTACCTGCTTCTCCCTGCTGGCCCGGGGACTGGAGGCCTGTGCTCCTTGGGAAGCCAGGTAGGTACTAAGTCAGGGCTGTAGCCTTGCTGATGCTGTTGTCCTCTGAGTACATTCCAGCCTCTCACCATCTTATGTGCTTTCCCGGGCCCTGAACAAGGGGAGAACTGGGCGAGCCCGGGTGTGATGGTTTCTGTTTCACAGGTTCACGTGGAGAGTTGGGCCTTAGGGCCAGTAGGGGCTCTGTCCACAGCATCTCTTGTTTCTCAGGAGGGTGACTGGTGACCTGTTGAAGATCAGGGGTGTTGTGGCCAAGACCTTCTGCCCAGTGGGCTAGGCCAGGGGAGCTGTGACAGAGCCGTGTCCTGTTTTTAACTTGGTGATGTGGAGCCTTTTTGAGGCCCCTGAGGAGCGTCGGGGAAGGAGGGCCCTGGGCTGTGGGCTCCTGAGGCCTCTGAGACTGTGTCCCCTTGGGACCCAGGGAACTTGTCAGCACCTTGGAGCCTCTGTAGCGGGCAGCACTGTCCCCGGGCCAGGAGAATTCCCCTGACTGCAGGGTAGCCTCGCCGCGTGGGAGTCACACGGAACAGGGAGTCTGACTGTCTCTGTGACCTCAGGCAAGTCGCCAGATCTTTCGGTATAGTTGGGGAGATTACCTGAATGACCTGTCCCTCCCAGCTCTGACTTCCTGTTTTGTTCTGCTTGCCATGGGCTTTCATGGGAACAGCTTTGGTCTCCTCTGGGTCACCGCGCATTGGCTGCCACATGCTGTCCCCACAGAGCCCATCCTGTGAGGACATCCTGAGTGTGGCTGGCTGGGAGAACACAGAAGCTGGGTCCCCCCGCCTGGGAGCCCGGGAGCCAGAGGCCGCGGGAGGCTCGGGCTGCTGTGAGGCAGGCAGGGAGGGAGCGAGCACGGAAACGGCTGTTCGTGAGTGTGAGTCTGTGCTTGTTACTGTCACACTGCTGATGGTTGAGCTCTCACCCTGTGCTTTTCTCCTGAGCTCATTTAATCCTCCCATCCTGAGGAAGAAGTCCTGTCACCACCGCCACTGTACCGGGAAGGGAAGTGAGGCTTAAAGCCGTACATCTGGAAGCTGGCAGTTAGGGGTTGGCATCAGGTCTGTCTGGTTCCAGGGCCCGTGCCCTTAAACGCTGTGCTGTCCTGCCTCCCCCGGGGCGGGCTCTTCAGTGAGCAGATTCAGAGTCCCCAGTGAAGAGGCGGAGGGGAGTGACTCATTTGGCCACTGCTCAGTCACCAGTGGTGTGAGCTGAGCGGGGTGGGGCCTGGTGGGTGGCCCGAGGGCCAGGTTTGGTTGTGCCTCCTGTCAGTGACGGAACGCTTGCGGTCCCGTCTGCCCAGGACACGCTGCTCCAAGGCTAGGCCGTGGTCCAGCCTCAGCACGCCAGAGCTATTTGAGATCCGCTCGCTCACAGACCCGGAGGAAGAGCCTTGGCGAGGACGGTGGGGGGCGGGATCGGTTCAGGAAGACAGTCTGCGCCCGAGCGGCGCGTCCGTGTGCGTCGTGCCAGCGGCCCTGCCTCTCAGGCCCTTTCCTCAGTAAAACTCCCGAGTTGTCATTGAGGAAAGAAACTCGACTGCCTTGTTTTCACCTTTTCCTTCCCTCCTGTTGCTGCAGATGGAATCCAGGCCCTCTGCCTCCGAGGAGCTACCTCAGACTCGCACCGTTCCCAGGGCCGCCACTCTTTGCTCAGGCCATGACGCCGATACCGAAGATGACCCGTCCCCAGCCGAGTCGCCGCAGGTGCTGGACCTCAGCCCGCAGTCCCCCATCTCAGGCTTCCCGTTCCTGTCTCAGTCCCCCAGCTGCAGCGGCTCTGCCTCGTCCCCGGGCAGCAGTGTCCAGGGTCTCCAGGAAAAGGCGCAGCCTCAGAGTTGCTCCCTTGCCAAGGTCTCCTCCTCCCTGGAGCTGGTCGTCCCGCCGGCGGCTTCCTCGGTGGTGGGGCCCGCGCCTCGGCTCCAGTGGTCGCCCCAGCCTGTGTCCTCAGGGGGCGATGCCCCTGGGCTGGGCAGGAGGCGCCTCTCCTTCCAGGCCGAGTACTGGGCCTGCGTGCTGCCGGATTCTCTGCCTCCCTCCCCTGACCGCCGCTCCCCGCTCTGGAACCCGAATAAAGAGTACGAAGAGCTGCTGGACTATACTTACCCTCTCAGGCCCGGGCCTCGGCTCCCAAAGCACCTCGACAGCCGCACACTGGCGGACCCTGTCCTACAGGACTCAGGCGTAGACCTGGATAGCTTCTCTGCCTCCCCAGCAAGTACTCTAAAGTCACCCACTAATGTCTCCCACAGTTGCCCACCAACCGAGGCCACTGCCCTGCCCTCTGGGCCCAGAGAGCCAAGCCTTAGGCAGTGGCCCTCTGGCGTACCCCAAAAGCTGGGTGGTGTGGGATTGGCCTCTTGTAGTCAGCTCACATCTACCCCCAGAGCCCCAGGCAGCAGCGACACTCCTTGGAAGAGTAGAGATCCAGCCTTGAGGGACATGAGGGACGGGCCAACTGTGGGTAAGCACCTTGAGCTGGGCTCTCCCCACCTGAGGACACAGGAGAGAGGGCGGCCCTCACCCAGGCTGGAAAGAGAGAAGGGGGCAGGCCAGGGCACGGGGCGCCTCGCCTGCCCAGAGTCTGGATGGAAACTAGAAGAGGAGGTGGAGAGTGATGACGAGTATCTGGCCCTGCCCACTCGGCTGACGCAGGTTTCTAGCTTGGTCTCGTATCTGGGTTCCATTCCCACCTTGGTGCACCTGCCCACTGACGCTGCCAAGGGGCAGAGCTCCCTGGATGTGTCAGACAGTGATGGACCAGCTTCCCTCCCATCGGACTCCAGCCGCAGCCAGCTTCCCTCTGGGGCTGCCCTCGGACGGCCTGAGAGCCCTGAGGGCCAGAACCACTGTTTGCTGCGCTCCTTTGTCCGCACAAGGGGCTCTGCAGGGGAGGGCAGTCTGGTGAGCAGCCAGGCGCTCAGGGTCTCCTCTGGGCCACTGAGAACACGCACCTCCTTGCCAGCGATGTTGGACCGGCAGGCATTCTTGGATCCCGATGCTGAAGGACAGCCTCCCGGGAAAGGAGCCCAGGGAAGGGAGCCGCTCGTGCAGTGTGTGAAGGTAAACTCAGCATTTCAGAGACTGCGTCCACGTGTCTGTCTCCTCTTGCCCTTGTCCACTAAGCTCGTGATAAAACCCAGTAATGGAGTTCCCTTGTGGCATAGCAGGTTAAGGAGCCCACATCGTCAGTGCAGAGGCTCGGGTCACTACTGTGGCGCGGATTCAATCCCTGGCCTGGGAACTTCCACGTGCTGCAGGTGCAGGCAAAAAATAGCGGTAACACTGAGCACTAATGTGCCAGGCACTGTACGGCACCTCCTCCTGTTTCATCCTTACGACTCTGCATGTTCTCATGTCACAGTTGGAGAAAAGGCCATGAGAGGTTGGGTACCTGTCCCTTGGTGGTCAGCAAGGGTTGGAGCCTGAGCTGCTAACTCGAGGCTCTCGGCCTTGAGGATTAAGAGGTGTTCTGCACAGGGAGGGCCTGTGCTTGGCTGCCTTTAGGAAATATGGGCTCAACCAAAGTAAGCATTTTCTTGGCCACAGGACCTCTTAGAGTTTCAGTTTGATAAAGTGGTGGAACTGCAGGGTTAGGGGTATCAGGTGCACTGTTTCCTAGACGTCTTCGGCCACTGAACCTTCTCCTGTAGACCACCCAGCTGTGTGGAGGTGGAGCTGATTCTCCATGGAATAGGGTCGTCAGCATTAGGCAGGTGTGATTTCAGCTCAGTTTTTTTTTTTTTTTTTCAAATGAGGTCTAGTTGATTTACAGTGTCGTATTAGTTTCTGGTGTACAGCAAAGTGATTCAGTGTTATGTATGTTTATATATAAATTATATATATAACTATATACAGTAATATATATATAAATAAGTTTTCAGATTGTTTTCATTATAGGTTATTAGAAGATATTGAATATAGTTCCATGGTCTATCACAGTAGGACCTTGTTTGTTTTTGTATAGTGGTGTGTCTCTCTTTATCCCAAACTCCTAATTTGTCCCTCTCTCCTCCCTTTCCCAAGTTTGTTTCCTGGGTCTATGAATCTCTTTCTCTTTTGTAAGTTCATTTGTGTCATTTTAGATTCCACATGTAAGTGACACCGTGTGATATTTTTTTCTGACTTCATTTAGTGTGATCATCTCTGGGTTCATCCACGTTGCTGTAAATGGCATTATTTTGTTCTTTTCTATGGCTGAGTAATATTCCATTGTTTATATGTACCACATTTCTTTGCCCATTGCTCTGTCAGTGGACATTTAGGTTGCTTCCCTGTCTTGGCTCTTATAAATAATGCTGCTGTGAGCATCGGGGTGCATGTGTCTTTTTGAATTAGAGTTTTTGTCTTTTCCACATACATTCAGTTCAATCTTGTGAGTTTGCTTGCTTGTAGAATGTGGAGCTTTGGGAGTTCCCTGGTGGCACAGTGGGTTAAGAACCTGGCCTTGTCACTGAAGAGGGCCAGGTTGCTTCTGTGGTGAGGGTTTGATCTCTGGCCTGGGAACTTCCACATGCCAACGGTGTGGCCAAATATGAAAAATAAAGAATGTGGAGCTTTGTCTCCGTGAGATGTTGTGTGGATTCATGAAATGCTTCCTGGCAGGGCCTTGAATAGTCCCTGACATGAGTGCTCAGGAGCATGGCGTCCTCACACCCGGAGAGCACGGCCTGCCCCCCAGGTGAGCTCCTGGACACCATGTCCACGTGGCTCAGGGCAGCCAGCCTGGAGGCTGTGTCCCCAGGAGCAACACAGGGGTTTTAGCTCCTGAGGACATCTTTAACCTGCCCCCTGATGTCGTGGGTGGCTTTATTTGTACTGGGAAGCGGGTGTGGCACATTTAGCGTGTGCCCTCCTTCATGATGAAAGACTGAGAGACCATGAGGTGAAGAGCTTGACTCCACTCTGCGAATGGGATTGGAATGGGGACAAGCAGTTTTAATTCAGTCATTTTCAGTCATAGGATCCAGTCAGTCATGATCGTGGCCACGTAGTTTATGTTTATGTTTTCCCCAGGAATTGGGCTGTGTCAGGTGGGCCCCTTCTGGGGCCCACGCAGGGCTGGCATTTCTCAGACTGAGCAGGGACAGAACCAGGGTGCGCGCTGCACATTGCCCTGGTGGGGTCTGGAGTCTCGGGGTAGGGCAGGCGGGGAGGGAGGAGACAGCGCCCCCGTGAGGGAATGCCCTGGAAAGCACAAGGTTTGTATCCTGGGGTTCCCCTCCCCCCGGTATTTTTAGCCTTTGAAAATGGAATCAGCGGTTCCGTGGGTAACACCGTGTGTTCTTTTGTCTACACAGACCTTTTGCTGTCAACTGGAAGAGCTGATCCGCTGGCTGTATAATGTGGCCGACCTCACTGACCACCTGACTTCGCCCAGGACCAGTCTCACGGGCCTCAAGTCCTCTCTGCAGCTTTACCGGGTAATCCGTGCTCCTGGCTCCTGGCTGGTCACTCACCAGAGCAGTGGCTAAAGTGCTTGATTACGAAGTCAAATTCTTAATGCTGGAAACTGGTAACATGTGTGAATTACTTCCCAGGCCAAGTAGAGTTTGAAGAAAGTAAATTTTATTTATCCTCGGTCAGAAATACCTCCGGGTGATTTGTGACGTCAAATGTCTTAGGGGTTGATAAGTCACAAGACACACACGGTTATTTAAATTAGGTAAAATTAAAGATCAGGTTTTCAGTCGTGACCACATTTCAGGTGTTCAGTCATCACATTTGTCTAGTGGGTACCATACTGGACAGAGCAGATGGGACATTTCCATCATCACAGAAAGTTCTGTTACCATTGACTGGTATTTAAGGATTTGAGTTGAAATTGTACTGACTCCAGAATATACCCAAGGCATTTTGATCATATTTCAACAACAAAAGGACACGGTTTGCTTCTCGAGGTATTTTTGGGGGGGAGTAGGGATTGCCTCTTGTTAGATTTTATTATTTGAAAACTCTCTTTGGGAGTTCCCGTGGTGGTGCAGCAATTAACGCATCCGACTAGGAACCATGAGGTTGTGGGTTTGATCCCTGGCCTTGCTCAGTGGGCTAAAGATCTAGCGTTGCTGTGAGCTGTGGTGTAGGTCGCAGACGCTACATTGCTGTGGCTGTCGCGTAGGGTGGCAGCTGTAGCTCTGATTCGACCCCTAGCCTGGGAACCTCCATATGCCGCGGGTGTGGCCCTAAAAAAAAAAACAAAACCAAAACTGTCTTTGTAGGTTTTGGTTAACTTGACTTCGGAACAGGTATATTCAGAGTGATAGTTTGTGCTGTTTTAGCGTAATTATCAGTAGGTCCCCCTTCATTTTCAGAAGTGTTCTGAATTGGATAATAAAGTATCAGTTACCCTAAGTGTTAACATTAACTTTGAACTACCTGCTGACTTTTAGTATGACTGATCGGTTAAGGCTTTCATCTCTTCTAGAGGTGCAGAGGGGGTATTTGTGGTCTGGACTCGATGCTAGTCTACAAAGGGTTTTCTGGGAAAGTTCTTTGAGCAAGAGAGAGCATTTTTTACTTGTGCCTGAGCCAGGGCGGCTGCACCCAACTCAGAGCTCCCACCACACCCAGGCTGGAGGGGCCTTGCCTGGGTGGGCCAGCTGCCCTGCCCTAGTGGGAATGCTGTTTCCTGCTCGGCAGAGAGGTTGTCCTGAGCTCCTCCCCCAGAGTGCCCTTGAGAGGAAGGCTGAGTCTAAGGGTCCTCTGTGTGCAGCCCCCAGGAGCATGCACAGACCTGTGCAGGGCCCAGCCCCGGGAGGCCCAAGGGCAGCACCACTGCGGGGAGAGGAAATTACCCTGATTGGGCCTACTCCAGTGGCCTTTCCAGAATGCCTCAGCCTCGTTCCCATCAGAGCACTTGTCAAAACAGCTCCATCCATTTTATCCCTTCTGTGCCTCAACTTCCAGGCTGGTCACAAGCAGCTCTCTTGCTTCGTGGGTAGAGCTGAGATCTGAGCTGGGAGTGCAGGTCAGTGAAGCCTGACCCACTTGTGCTACCCACACAACCATGTCACAAAGTGGGACCACACTGTCAACCCCACACAGAATGGTGCTTGACTCATGCATACGTATGAGCTGAGCGACCTTGATCCCTGCACGTGCACTTGTGTTCATCTGTTTTCACTGTGACTCTGTCTTAACATACTTTGTCTTAATGACACAGTTTGTGCAGCATATGAACTACAGAGAGCACTAAAGGATAAAATAACAAGTATAGGTATTAGGGCAAAGGAAAACTGTCAGCAGGAATATAGTAAATCCAAAAGTAAAGTTGTAACTTCAGAATGTGAACTGCTGGTTTCTCCACCCAGTGCTAAAAGTGGTCATGGATCTGACTTTACATCTTCGCAGCTAAAGGAACATCAGAAACAGCACAAGACTTGATACCATGAGGGAAAAAGAGATCAGCTGTTTAGGAGACTTAGAGCTTCCCCGATGCCTGCCCAAGGTCCACAGAGAGGAAGACGTGGAGGGAGGAGCTCCCTGTGGTCACGGTCACTGCCCCTTGTGGCTCTTACCGAGGACACGAGACTGTTTGAAGACTCTCAGAGCCCTGTGAGTTTAGGGGGAGCCTGTGAGGTGCAGCACCAGCAGGAAACGCTGACTCCAGGCTGTTCATGAGCCAGACTATGCCAAGGAAAAGAAAACTTTTCTTTTCTCATACTGTAAACAGAAAAAAGGGTTGGCTCTGTTTGCCCTGGGCTCAGAGAAGGTAAAGTTAAACTACTGCACTATTGACTTGAATTCTGAAGGCTGGGTGGCTTCAAGGGGAATCGAGCTGCTGTACAAGGAATCATTTTTATTATCTTTCACAAAACTAGTAATGAAGCTTTTGTTCTTTTTTTCTGATATGTTTTTTTAAGCAATTTAAGAAAGATATAGACGAACACCAGTCCCTGACGGAGAGCGTCTTACAGAAAGGGGAGATTCTTCTTCAGTGCCTGCTGGATAATACCCCAGGTGAGATGCTTACGGTTGTGAATTTAGCTAGTAGTCCCTCAGCGCAAGTCCAGAACACACACGCACTGGGAAGGAGCCAGTAGTGCAAGAGTCCCTCCCATCCACACCCATTGCCTTCCACTCCCACAGCCACCTTTGGCCCCTCACGTCGTCGCAGCCACACAGCAAGGCAGTCACAGCTGTTGCAGGTGCACTGAGAAGTTGGGTGTTGAGCCTGCAAGAATGACGCCCTTTGGCTTCTGCTTTTATCTTTCCCTGGTGGTGGTGTGGGTGGGAGTGCGGGCTTTAGCCCACCTGTTCTTGGCTTCCGGGCTAGGATGTTCAGAGGGGAGCCCCAGGGTTCCCCTCCTTCCACAGTGCGGGCTGGGCCCCTCTCTGGCTGTCTGCTTTGGAGGAGGATTTGTTCCAGGGTCTGAGAGCACTCAGCCTCTTCTCCAGGAAGACTGAAGGAAGAAGGGCACTGATGAGAGGGGCCAGGGGGACAGAGGCCACAGACTGAGCTCGGGCCTGCTTTGCAGGATGGCTTCCCAGGTTAAGAAGGTGTGAAAAGTCAGATTTCAAGAGTATATCGCAGGATGTGGGGGTTTACTGTTGGCTGTGCCCTTGCTGAGGGCAGATAGATGAGCTAGGAGATTGCTAGGTTAAAGCAATGAACTGATGGACCCCACAGTGCAGCCTCTGTTTTCCTGTAAGACTGAACCACCAAGTGCTGCAAAAACCCGTCTATATTATGCCTTGGTTTTGGAGTGAAGTGGGGTTTAAGCTGGAAGCAAACAGTGTGAGCAAAACTGGGCAGGAGCCACTGGCTTGAGAGGTGATGAGGTGGCGCTTCCCTGACCAGAAGTGGTGGCAGGTGGTGGTGGGGGGAAGTTTCTCAGCCTGAGCACCATCCACCCTTCAGGCCGCGTAATGCGTAGTTGTCGGGGTTGTCTTATTACTGCAGGGTGTTTATCAGCATCCCCGGCCTCTGTACCCATTAGATGTTAGTAGTACCTCCCCAGCTGTGACGACCCCGAACATCTCCAGAAATTGTCAGATGTCCCCTGGGAAGAAAAAAACCACCAGGACTGAGAACTGTGAACAGACAGGAAGCGGTTTTGATGGGAAGAGGCGCCACTGAAGGGTCGTCAGCTGAGCATTCATTCCCCAGTGTGTGTGAATTAGGGAGCCCTTTGCAGTCCCCGCCTGCAGGAGGCCTTTGCTTTGGCTCTTCTGGTGTTTTCTTGCACTAGGACGTTTTAGTTTTTATTGGAGCAAAAATTCGGTATGCCAGGCTCCTTGCCACTTGTAATTAGACCAGCATTTTGATAAACGCTGAGTGCCAGACACTGTGCTGAAGCCTGTCAGCTGGGGTTTTTTTGTTGCTGTTTTCTTTTTTTTCCCATTTACTCACAGCCCTGTGAGATGGATCCTGTTATTACTCTTACCTCACAGAATTTGCCTTGGGCCACACAGGGAGTAGCAGCCTGGCTCCAGCCCCTGTGCAGCTGCTGTGCCTGGAGGTGCAGGAGCCTGAGCTGGAAGAGCTCAATACCAGGAAGCCTCGCAGAGGCCACATGGAACAGTGGGCCTCTTAAAAGCTACAGGTTCTTGGACCTTCATTGAAAAATTAATTCAAGGAGTTCCCATTGTGACTTAGCGAGTTAAGAAGCCGACATAGTGTCCATGAGGATACAAGTTCAATCCCTGGCCTCA
Source organism: Catagonus wagneri (assembly GCA_004024745.2). Classification (NCBI taxonomy): domain Eukaryota; kingdom Metazoa; phylum Chordata; class Mammalia; order Artiodactyla; family Tayassuidae; genus Catagonus; species Catagonus wagneri. The sequence continues at coordinate 21,229,337 of PVHT021183519.1, forward strand.
CTCAGTGGGTTAAGGATCTGGTGTTGCTGTGAGCTGTGGGTTAGGTCACAGACGTGGCTCAGATCTTGCATGGCTGTAGCTGTGGTGTAGGCTGGCAGCTGGCAGCTGCGATTCAACCCCTAGCCTGGGAACCTTCATATGCCTCAGGTATGGCCCTTAAAAGAAGAAAAAGTCAGTAATACTTCTCAGTACTTTCTCTGTAATAGCATCCCACTTTGCCCTTCTCTCCAAAGGAGTCTAGGGTGTTTTACTGTCCCAAAAAGAGGCACTTGGGTATTCTGTGGTTTCCAGGCTCATTCAGATTGACACTGCCCCTCCTGATCCTCTGCTGGGAAGAACCAGGAACTTGGCTATTTTGCGGAAATCACAAAAGGTCTCTCTAGCTAGGTGCACAACTGTTCTCTCCAGAGCACGACCCACTTTGTCCATCATTGGAGCCAGTCAGTGGAGCCTGAGCACAAATGCTACTACCCCCCACCCCCAGCTTCTTCACAGCCCACTTTCTTCCTCAGCCACAAGTACAACCTTAGGGACGGGAAGGCAAATTAATTTCTTCAAAATGTACCCATCTCAATCTACAGGCAAAGGCCCCCCCATGGCTACCTGGCAGGTTTTCACTACATTGTGACCCAGTTACTTCCGTGCATGAGTTGACAGTCTTGTCTCAACACTGACCCTTTGTTATACTGGATCAAATGACTAGAACCTATTGACATTAAGCTGAACCAGGCTCCTGTATGCACGTATTCAATTAAAACTGATATTAAAGTCTCACTGGGAAAAATTTCATCACCATTCCCAGCTTTTATTTGGCTCTAGCCAAATGTTCTAACATTCTAAGTTAAAAAAATAAAGGTCCCCTGGGAGTTCCTGTTGTGGCGCAGAGGAAACAAATCTGACTAGCATCCATGAGAACGCGGATTTGATCCCTGGCCTTGCTCAGTGTGTTAAGGATCCATTGTTGCTGTGAGCTGTGGTGTAGGTCCCGCATTGCTGTGGCTGGCAGCAGCAGCTCCAACTTGACCCGCAGGAACCTTCATATGCCTTGGGCGCGGCCCTAAAAAGCAGCAGGAAAAAAAAAAAGAAAGGTCCTCTGAATTCCACTGACCACACATGGAGGACTGAGCACAAAGTTCTGGCGAAAGTTCAGGGGAGAACCCAGCCCGTTTGCCTCACCTATAACGTGAGGGGCGAGGTGCTCTGGCTGCATTCCTCAGCCTGCCTTGCTGGCTCTAAGCTGTCAGGATGGCAGTTTGCCTAAGGTCACTGCACTGTGGCTTCCCCAGAGGCTGATCTCGACACAGCCAGCCCGTTACTTCTTCCACCCAGCCTTCAGCACCCTCTGCAGATACACAGCTTCCCCTTTCCCTTCCCCACTGGCAGATGTTGCAGCTGTGGCAGGAAACCAGGGAGAGTGAACACAGCTGATAAAGGTGCAGGAAGCAAAAGCAGCCTTTGTGTTTCACAAAGGAAATAAGTTTTTAAGGAAAAAAAACATGCCTCCTGAGTGTGATGCACCCTGAACCTAGCCCGTCCCTTCCTCACATGAACACTTGGCCTGTGGGGGATGGAATCTTGGCCTCACTAACCATTTTGTCCTAGCCTGCTTCCAGGTAATTTTCTTTTGAAGTCCGTTCATTTAGGACTCACCAAAAAAAAAACAGTTCATAAGCCTTCCCATATTACATCGCCAGACCACTCAGTATACTTGTGAAATGACAGTCCCACAGCCTACAGAAGCTGATAGGACCTGGTAGAAGCGGATAGGACCTGATTAGAACCAGGTCCCAATTTTGGCACGTTGCTTTGTTTCATTTCAGACTTCCGCCCCACCGGATCCGGGTGTGCACTCTGGGTCTTATCTCTAAAAGTCAGATAATACCAGGCACCAGACAGCCATGTCTCTGTGCCTTTTTGTGAACTATGTCATTCCAAGTTGAGCCAGTGAAACACTTTTTCTCAGCTTTAATCAGAAGTTACCATAGATCCTGTAGTGCAGTAGTGCCTGCAGAGTCACTGTCAAAAAACAAAACATTTTGAAACTATTGCCATGTTCCTGTTTTGTATGAAGTGCCACACCCTCGTGTGTTCTTCTGAAAGCACACTTGATGTTGTGTCTTTGGCCTGACTGCTGTGACCCTCATGTGTTAGTGCTCAAGGACATTCTTGGGAGGATCTCCAGGCAGCCCAGCGAGCTGGAGAGCCATGCGGATCACCTGTATGACGCCATCTTAGCTTCCCTGGACAGGCTGGCTGGCTGCACCCTCGTCCCCGACAGCACGCCCATGGCACGCAGGAGCGCCAGTGCGAAGGGGATTAGCCTGGTAAGTGGAGCAACCCAAGAGAGAAGATCTGTCCTTGGACCCCGGTGCTGGATTAGGGTACAGAGCTCCTGCTCTAACAGGTGTTTGTTTCAGAGAAGCTTGTTGAGCTAAGAAGTACTGAGACAAATGAAAGGCTAGGAGGAGCCCCTGGGACTGAAAAAGAAAGATTCCGCCATGGCCAGGAAGAAGATTGGGGGTCTTCCTGTGGTAACTAAAGCCCACTGTGGTGCTTTCCATTACTCAGCTTCACCCCTGACCTTGCTGACAACTAGGGTGCTCTGTGCTTCAATCTTCTGTGGCAGACCCATCACCCACAAGCGTAACTGCAAGTCATCTATACCTACTTTTTATGTCTGCACATGTATGCTTCTCCAGTATAGGCTGCCCACTTTCTGTAGACTCCTCTCACCCAGCTCATTTGGTGTTCCATCTCTAATTAACTCTTGACAGCACCAAGTGCCCACAGGATCCAGAGTTACTGACAACTCCCCCACACCACCGTTTCCCAGAAGAGGCTCACTGTAAGCCTCCCACACCACTGCCTGCTGAAGAGGGCGGGGGAGACACGGAAACACCATGCCTTGGAGACTCAACACTACAGCTGTTAAGTGGGGGTTACCATTGCCCAACATGATGATTCCACAACTGGTGCATACTTGTTCTGAAACTTCCTCTCCTCCAGCCAAAACCTGGTGTTAACTCGTAGACTTTCTGGGTGAGAATTCACTGTAGACAAAAGAAGGTAAAAGATAAAATCTAGGCATGTCAAGAGCAAGGAGTCCCTATATTTGCATCAAATAAATCTGAGCATAGTCATTTTAATTCTAAAATGAGTGCAGGTGACTGCCCAGTCATTTCTTCTTCTGCAGCATTCCACCTGTAACAAATGCTTCTTTTTCTTTTTCAGGCATCTTCTCAGGCAGAGATGTAATCTGTCAGCCAAAACCTGGCTAGTGGGAAACTTCCAGAAGTCCTTGTAAGAGCCATTTTACACTGACATCATGGGGGAAACTTAACTCTGATGTACTGGCTTTAAAATGCCTTTCTCTTCCCTGAAGTAAGGGCTATTGAGTTACTATTTTTATTTAAAATGAATCCTTCCAAATTAAGGTTTTCCTTTGGTGCTTTTCTACAATACAGCATGTAGCTTTGTGGTTTTTGATAAAGCGATGCTAAGAAGGCTTACAGGTCTTTTCTCCCCCTCTGTCCAGTTACAGAGCTCCTAAACTAGTCCACCTGCTGAGATCATTTAAAGAAGGCTGGTATGAGGAAGAAGGTACCAAAATACTTGGTATTCTCAGGCATACGAAAGGATCCAAGAGACTGAAAGAGTGACGGTGGGCCAGGAACTTTTGTCATAAAATGAAGCTTAGACTTACAAAATCCCTCTTTGAAGACTGTAGAAGAGACTTTAACTCTCTAAATTAACAAAGTTCTGAACAAATAGAACCTCTGCAAATTACTTTGGACTGTTATGGTACCTTTTATCATCTTAAGTGCTCAGGGCTCCATCTGCCTGCCTGCCTAATATCTTAAAGGGAAATGTGATAGGGAACTGCCCTTGAGCTTCAGCTGGGCTATGGGCTAGTTATCCACCTGAAAGGAACCTCCAGGAGGAGGCAGCCCTCTGTTCCCATCTTTCCTTTGAAGAGTAGTCCAAGGTCAGGAGAGGGCATGGGTGGGATCACACAGCCTGGTTAACTAAGGCCGCTGATAGTGAAGGAAAAAAAAAAAGGAATTCTTTGTTGCTTTGGGAGTTGACAAGTAAGTACCCTGTAGGAAAAAAGAATCTATGGATCAGCTATTTAAAATCAGTTTTGTAGATTTTTAAAGCAAAATGAGCAGCTATTGCTGGTAACCACAGATTCTACAAAAACAAGAAAACGCTTAAAAAAGTTTATTGGGCCATGAATGAACGTGAGACGAGGAAAGCACTTTCCCCATATGTTTTTTTATTTTTTAGTATTACAGTGGGCTAAAACTTAAGACTTCTTCACATTTAAGTATGTGAGATAAACAGTCTTTTTTCAAACTCCAGATTCTCATTTGAGGAGGATGCTTAAAGGAAGATCTTTTAAATTTATATATAAAAAAAACGAACAGGTTACCTAGACCCAGAGAAGGTGACAGTAGAACAGTTATTCTCATAAAGCAGATTTCTGATAACATTTAATAAATTACCCTCTTTAAAGGAAGCTTGGGACTTTAGTTTCAGGGGCTGAGCCACATAACCTTAATACCATCTCATCCACCTCCATGTGAACTAAGATGCTGTTTATTATTAAATGTGACTTTTCTGCTTTAAAATTTTTCAGACTTTATACCAGAAATAAACTGTTAAATTATAATATTTGAAGAGTAACTATGAAGCAAAACCATGAAAAATTCTAAAGCACCTATATAAAATGCAGTATTTCAAGTGCCTCTGCTACTCTGGTATGATTTACCATAATGCTAAAGGGCATGACCAGAACTAAATGGTGTATTAAGATTCTGCCATCTCCATTTTAATCTTGGTTCCATACATAGTGAAGTTTAGAAAGGCAAAACAAAACACTTCCCTAGCAAAAAATTGTATGTAAAATTTTCTTAAAAGCATGGAATTGGTTAGAAAGACATCTAAATGATTTCTGTTCTTAAATTGATATATTTCACCTTTAATGTGGCTATAAACTGGTATTTGCCTTTCCATTGAGTATGTTACAGGATAGCCCTTGGGAATTAAGCCCATTTATTTACTAGCATTTAATAAGCATGAAAAAAAAAAACTGATGACAACCTTATAGAAACAGACTGGCTGATGGTATTTTACAGCCATTCAATGCTAAATATGCCATTCTGCCGATTCAACCTAATCATTATAATGTTTCAACTGACAGGAATTTTCACATAATATTTTATTTAGAGTACCCTGTTTCCCAAGAAAGTACAACTTTACCTAGAAATGATCTAAGATATTTTTGTTACTTCCCTTGAAATAAGGTGTGACTGAAGGTGCCTACTTTAGCTAATTGTGCATGCCTCGGAAGAGCATCAACACAACTGTTTAATGATATCTTCAGCAGTGTTATAAGAAGTTTAAAACCTCCCTTAAAACTCAAGCTGAAACTCTCCACCTAGGAAGATGCCGCCAGCAGCATTCAATAAGCAGACCTGGCCAGGTTAGTTTCACTGTGGTACATATTAACCTTAGAACAGCAGTGGTTTACAGCGACATAATATGTGGCTACGAAATCCCAAGTTTACCTGTAGTACAACTTCCTAGTAGTCCCTCTGAATTAGAACTTAAGTCCATAGGAAAGTAGCAGTACTACAGCTGGATAGGCAGTTTGAAAACCTGGGTTCCTATTGAGCTCCATGTAGTGTCAATACAGGGCTGTTTGAAGCTTATATGGGAACATAAGGAAGGGCTGTTGTAAAATATGCTACAATGGCAGCATAAATGCTAAAGGAAATTTTGGTCTAGGATCAAAGAACAGGAATTACTGCTCAGATCATAATGGCTATCATTCTGCAAGGATTTCCCAGAGACTGTGACTGCTTAGGTTTAGAACACTTCACTTCCATAAGCTAATTCATGGCAGCCACTTATATTTAAAACAGGATAAGCAAAATTTCCTTCCCTGAGTGAACAGATTATTAATGTCCACAGTAGCTTGAAATGTCTGTACTTGAAAATGGGGTTAGGAATGGGAATATATATTGTTTCAAAACTGCATTTATTGGCAAGTTTGTAATAGCAAATAGTGAAGCATGCTGAAGCGTCTTGCAGTAAGCCCTAGTCTCAATTGCCACTGGGAAAGAACACTAGAATTTTCAAAACTAAGTTACGTGAATATGCTTACGTCTTAAATTTATGTTTTTTGCTGATTCACCAAGAATAAGCTGACAGTTTGAAAAACGAAGTGCATCACATTGTCTGACATTTGTATCATCTACTTTAAAAAACAGTTTCCAAATTCTTTCCCCCATTACACTGAATTGGTAAGGCAAAAAAAAAAAACCACACCATTTGAAGCATTAAAGAACACTTCACCCAAATAACTATTGGTAACTTGAATTTTTCAGTTGCCTTATGTGAGGATGAATAGATCCAACAAGCACATCTATAATACAAAGTAAACTGTGATTTTATTGTGAAATTCTCATAGATGGAAAATTAAATTGAATATTTATTCTGTCCATTTCATTTTACAATAATCTTACCACTTATTTTTGTACCATGTATTTCAGTTGCCTGTTTAGTGAAAATAAAGAAACCTGTAATTTTTGGCTTGTTCTTAGTTTAAATTTTATCACTGAATTAAAGCCCCCATCATAAAATGTGTTGCCAACAGCCACATCCCAAGCTGCTACGTAAAGAATGTTTTGGCTGCTCCTTTAACCCCAAGGAAACAATCTTTGACTTTTTTCACTTTAAGATGCCAGTGTTAGCAAAAGATTTTTGTTCCCCACAATAAAAACAAACCTTAGGATCATTACGGTCCTAGTTAACAAAATTTTCACATGTGCAAAATTCGACTGAAATAAATATATTTCTCTCATTCCCACCCAGCATTCGTGTTTTCAGCGAATTTTAAGGGATAGGATGTCTAAAATTAGGGCAGATAATAAGTTTCCTGCTTTCCACTTCAATGCTTTAACTCTCCTCCAACCTAAGTAATATGATTGTGGAGGATAAAAGCGTTGACATCTGACTCTGGGCTTGGAAGAAAAAATACTAGCACACAAGTTAGTCTAATAATCTGCCAGTCAGGAATGGTGTACTGCTCTCCACCTCCACCACAGAGGAATTAACAAAATGTTGATCATGAAGTATTTCAAATGGTTTTAGAGAAGGGTCAGAGATAACAGGCTACATAGCATACATTCTAAACTTATTTTCATACAATTTAATCTCCCTGAACCACTAAGCTTGGTTAAATCCCTATACAGCACAGAAGCCTCCCTAGGTCATTTATTGGGTGTATTATCTGAAAAGCATATTGGATGCTGCTCTAAGATAGGTCTACAGTGCCCTGGTTGCACACACAATGGCTGTTTTGAGTATAATGCAAGGCTCTTTCCCTTTAGCCATAAGAATTAAAACAATACTTATCACCATACAGTTTGATATTACTTCCAATAAGTACAATATTTATTAAACATATCTTCAGTTGTCTTGTTACATAGTGTGCAACAATTACAATATTCTGCAGCCACAAATTATATGCAGAGTATGAAGAAACTATTAATCAGATAGTGTAATCTTTCCGTTTATAACTCTACAAGGAAGAACTAGCAAATCAGATCTTACATATAACATCTCACTAAACTTTATGCATGGAAAGTGACAGACACTGGTTGTGCTGTTTCATACAAAATGGCTGAACTTCATCTTCAGAAGACTAAACCTGACATCTAAACATGCCAATATAAACATCAAAACAAAATATATTCTAACCAACCACGGGAAACAGTCTGGTATCAGGAAAGCAACAAGGATCACACATTATTTTATAAACCAGCACACAAAGGTTTAAAACAGTTCTGAAAATGAAGTTAGCTGTCTTGAGTCAAGGGAATAAAAAAAAAGTCAGTATTGACCATTTACAATCTCTGACCTTTGTGGAGACGGTAAGAATCTGTTGTAGTGCAGCTACATACAGTACAATTCAGGCAATTTTGTTTTTTCACTTGGGTTCAGATTGCAAATTCATTGCTGTGAGAAAAGGATGGAGGCAAATTTTAGCAGCAACCTCCACCTGACTGCTTGACCGGAGTGCTCTGAATTTTAACATTGGACTTCTCTGCACCACCAGCTGTTGCTCCAGGACCCATTCGTTTTTTAATCTCAGCTGCCATCGTCATGAAAGACTGTTCTACGTTCGTTGCATTCTTAGCACTGGTTTCCAAAAATGGAATTCCAAGGGAATCAGCAAATTCCTAAGAAAATATATAAGGCACAATTAACACTGAAAAAACCTTTTCTTAGTGTATCCTATCATCTGAAATGAGCAATGACGAAGGACTAAGTTTACTGAATCCAAACAGACACTGCATGAATTACCATGTGTTCTAGTGCAGGTACTTTAAAAGCTAAGGTGGTTGTGGCCACCGGATGACTCCACATAATTCAAATTCAGCACCTTCCATTTCAGTTTGAAAATCAACTTTGAACATACCTTTGCTGTTGTGTAGTCTACTACTTTCTTTGTGGTCAAATCACATTTGTTCCCTACCAACAACTTGTTGACGTTTTCACTGGCATAACGATCTATTTCTTGTAGCCACTGTTTAACGTTATTGAAGGACTCCTAAAAAGAGACATTTTAAAGAATAATATACTTCTGGACATAAGTGTTCCAATGAAGCAAGTGATAAACAGAAGTATCTCCGCAGACCAAGAAGAGCTATGAGACAATCTACAAAAAAACCTCTAGTGCTAGGAAAGAAGTGAGCATTAAAATGACGATAATACCTATGTGAATTAAGAAATTAGTCTGAAGGCTTGGGGATGAAAATGCCTTATTTGCAAGGGAAATACAGCTCAGGCAAATCCAACTGTTTTGGAATATGCGATTTAAATGCACTACAAAATCTGGTATTTGAAATGTGACAAAATTTTGGTTTAGAATAGCCTACCAAGTGTTACTACTAGAGATAGCAAAAGATATTAAGTGGGTCCAAAGTAAAGATGCTTGTTTTCTTTTTCACAATCATTTTTGCACCTGCGGCATGTGGAAATCCCCAGGTCAGGACCCAAGCCTCCACAGTGATGCCAATCCTTAACCCACTATGCCACAAGGGAACTCCTACAGTTATATTTAAGGGAAACTTTTTTTCTTCTTTTTAGGGTTGCACCTGCAACATATGTGGCATATAGAAGTTCCCAGGCTAGGGGCTGAATTGGAGCTACAGCTGCTGGCCACAGCCATGCCGGATCTGAGCCGCATCTGTGACCTACAACACGGATTGCAACAATGCCAGATCCTTAACCCACTGAGCAAGACCAGGGATAAAACCTGCATCCTCATGGATGCCATGTCAAGTGCTTAACCCACTGAACCACAATGGGAACTCCAAGGCAGAAGAATTTTTTTTTTCTTTTTTGGCTGTCCCACAACATACAGCATTCCCAGGCCAGAGATCAGATCCGAGCTGCAGTTAGTTGTAAGCAGTGCTAGCTCTTTAAACCCACTGTGCTGGGCTAGGGATCAAACCCGCATACACCAGTGCTCCCAAGATGCTGCTGATCCTGTTGCATCACAGTGGGAACTCCAGAATTTCCATTTTAAAACATTGTAATGATGAAATTTTTAATTTTGCAACATTTTTTCCCTCATGTTGTTATCACTCACCCAACACTCCTAATAACTGAATCTAAAGTCTATAACTCAAAAGAACAATTATGAGCATTTCCCATCGTGGCGCAGAGGAAACAATCCAACTAGGAACCATGAGGTTGCAGGTTTGATCCCCAGCCTTGCTCAGTGGGTTAAGAGGATCTGGCGTTGCCGTGAGCTGTGGGGTAGGTTGCAGATGAGGCTCAGATCCCGCGTTGCCGTGGCTGTGACGTAGGCCAGCAGCTACAGCTCCGACTGGACCCCCAACCTGGGAACCTCCATATGCTGCAGGTGCGGCTCTAGAAGGACAAAAGACAAAAAAAAAATTACAGCCCTTGGACCACATTTTTCACACTATCCCCACAGCCCCCTACTTTCTTTCAACAGCTAATCTTTAGATAATCACTGACCTTTTAAAACCTTCCTCAAAGCTCATCCTATTTCTGAACCACATATTCCACAGGCAGAGACCCCCAATATTACTTTCGGCAATTCTGACAGGGCTAATTACCAGGCAAGTTCCTGTTAATACTTGGCACCAAAAGCAAGTATAAACCAAGCAACCCCAGTTCCCTACAGACTCCTGCTGAAACAATCAGTTATTTAATTGATAATAAATATAACTTGGGTCCCTTGAAAGCAAATCTAAAACCATTACTAAATTTTCCATTTACTAAAGGAAAATAATAGGAAATTCTGGTTGACGAATTCATTAGATATTCAAATGATGGGAAGGGAGAGAAATAACAATGTACTTGTTCGTAAAAGAGTATTGCTTTGAAACATTTTTTTAATGTGATTAACTTAATTGGGGTGGAGATATTCAAAGTAAAATAATCTGATATTTATCAAAATAACAACTTCTTCCAAAATAACAACTTCTTCCTTTGTCAGTGTAACAGTTTTCTCCTGGAACTTACCTGATCTGTCACATCATACACAACTATGATGCCATGGGCTCCTCTGTAATAACTGGAAGTGATTGTTCGAAATCTTTCTTGGCCTGCTGTGTCCCACTGTTATAAAACAATCAAGAAATCCACATGATTCCATTATACAGTTGGCAAAAAGGACAGGAGGAGGGAGACGGTTTAGTTTACATAGTTGTGATTATCAGGATTTGACATGGATGCATTAGCTCTCTTGCTCACACTACTAAATTACACGGTAACTGCCAAATATCTGAAGGTCCAGAAAAGAAGGTAATGCCTGTAATTTAGCTTGCAATAATGCTACCAATATTGTAATTATACGCTCTTTGAGGTCAGGAACTATGTCACACTTTTCATATTCTCTACAGCTTTCAGCGTCATTCAACAGGCTGACTTGGTATTAGGAAAGCTACTGTCTAATGCCCCTGTAACAGCACAACTCTCAGGCATTGACAAAAATCACTTGCTAGCATATTTCATCGTCACGGAAAGCACTAAAAAGGACCTAATTCAGATAACTACCAGAACAGTACTTTAACCATCTCAGGAACAATTATCTTAATCTAGGGGAAACAATGTAAGAAAGAGCCCAGATACTTTTAAAAATTCTTGATGAGAGCAATTTACCACACCTCAACCATTTAGGCTCAAACACTGGAAACAAAGACATTGCTACATTAAGGTTCTGGGTTTAAAAAAACTTAAAAACATCAGGAACACTCAATTGTTAGATTTTAAAAGCCTTGATTTTAACAAGGGCGATGAGAATTTTGTTTAAATTGCTCCTACACAATGTCCTTTTCTTAAAAAAAATTGTTTAGAATACCTTCCCACTGCACTAAAAGATACTGGTAAAAAATAACATCTTGATTACTGGGGAAATAACAGACTGGTTACTTAATGGTTATTGTTAAAAAGAATGAAAACAAAAAATGTACTTGAAGCCTAAGTTTTGGAATATATCTGTGAATTGACATTGATCCCCACTAACATCCTAAATGACAAAAAAAAAGTTCCAGAGCACTCTGAAATCACTTCCTTTTCTATGACCCAACCAACATATAGTTGTTAAAAAATAAGTTGTAATTTTGGGGAAATTTGAATGCAGACCAGATATTAGATAACATTAAGGCATTAATGTCAGTTTTGTTGGCTCTGATAATGGCGGTTACATAGTAAGATGCATAATTTCTTATTTCTGGAGTAAAACATCTTTATTTTCCTTGAACGTACTGGGGAAGGGAGGGGCAAGTAATAATGAGGCAAATAAGGTAGTATGTTAACAACTGTTCATCAAATAAAAACAAGCCACTACAGTTTCATTACCTTTTGCATTGAAAGTACCAACGTAAGAGTCAGAAGATTATAGATCTACCGTTATCAGCAAGGAGCCTCGAGTCTTTTCGGATATCCTTGGAGAAGTATGAGCTCTGTAGTTAAGTCAGTGTGACTTCAAAACATCAAATCTAGGTTCCTGGTTTAATTCTACGATGAGTCACCTAACAGTATCTTCATCTAAAAATTCCAGTTATCACTCACCTTACTTACCTAAGTTTAAATGAACTAACATTTGTAAAATGCCCGCACAATGCCTGACCATAGGAGCTGCTCCATAAAATACTATTTCCCTTCTCTTTTCCACCTACCAACCTGTTCCACAAGACAGAAAAAGAAAAGGAAGAAACTCTCTGAATAAATGTTAACAAAGAATTGTAGCTGACTGAGCAGTAGCATCCAAGGAGTAAAATTTGCCATGTCCCTGCCACTCGGAAAATTCTCATGACTCTATGTCCTAAGAGTACTACCTTCTTTGGTAACTAATCACCCTTTATGTATATATAATCCTTATTACCCCCCTTCATAATCACAGAGTAATTTTCCCATGTTGGTCTCTTCCCACTGAAACCAGATCTCCTCCTACACGGCTGTTTCACTCATCCCTGCCCTATCTGAATGTCTGGCATAATGTAACCATTTCCATAAAGCTTCATGAATGAATATGCTATCACAGAAAGGAGCCTTTCATGGTCTGGGACTGGACTCTGTACATGCTCTGCACTGCTGAATGTTTTGTAATCACTAACTCTGATAAAGACTAAGATGGCACACTTGAACAGGAAAAGCAGAAAAGATAATCAAAATATAGATAAATCAAATCATTTTGAAAGACCTAGAGAACTTGGAAAGATTACTCAAGCCTGGCAAGATGAACTATAACAGGGTTAAATGTAAAGTCTTGCATTTAGATTTTTAAAACCTCAGTCACAAAATATAAGACAAAAACAAAAACCTTAAAATCCAAACTTAAGGTTTTTGGTGGGTTTTTAAGATAATAGCAAATGCAGTAAACTCAGGTTTTCTTTTTATGTCTTTGAATGGGTTAAAGATGAGAAAATGGCATGAGTCCCTGAAGTCCAAGAGAAAATTAAGGAAATATTTACCCTATGTAGTCTACATTGGCTGGACTATATCTTATATTTAGTTTTAGGAATCATATTTTAATAAAAGGCACTTATAAAATGCAAGTGTAACTCAAATTGAGAAAGGTTCTGAAAACATGCTCAGAAAGGAACTACTGACTTCCTGTAGAAAGGTAGAAAGTTATGATAAGATTAATCTAAATGGCAGACTGCCAATACAAAAAAGGAACTAATTTAATCTCATTCAGGCAGCTTTGCAAAAGGCAAAGAAATAAGAAAGAGAAGTTAAAGAAAACTGGCGTTGGCTCAGCGTAAATAATTAACAATTAGAGGTTATTTATAAATGGAACTGACTGCTTTGAAAAACGGTGAGCTTCCCAGAAATGTTAAAAAAAAAAAAAAAGGAGCCAGATAGCGAGAGGAAATTCCTCCTTGAAGATGAAAGAAGACTAAATGACCTGTAAGATCCTTTCCTAGCCACAGGAAAGTAACACTATATCATAAATGTTTAACAAATACATATCTAAATCATATGGAGGCCAGTAATCACACATAATCATTTCACATCAACAGAGGCTTGAGTGCATCTTTCTCAAATATTTTTTATGGTGCCAAGCTGGCACTCTACATATAATGGGAAAAATCAATATAGAAAATAATCTCTACTGGTTCCAATTATTTCAAATCATCTCTGATAACTACATCCTTGCAAATCCTAATTTGGGGTATCAAGTGTATTCACCTGTAGCAAAATTCATAATTCTTTTGGAAGGTTCCTTTCTTTTCCTTATCAGAGTCACATAAGAAAGGGAGCAAATAAAAAAATAACCTATCAAATATCCACTTTATCTGGGCATGACATATCATCAGTAACATCTGTATACTGCCCAAAAGTTTACAAAGGACTTTCACATACATTACCATATACACATACACAATACTATCAATTTGGTTCTCACAACTACCTTATTAGTTAGTAAACCAGGTCTCATCACACTCATTTTAGAGGTAAAACTGAGTCTCAGGAAAAGGGCTGAAGTAAGGTTTAACTATGACTAACAAATAAACAGACTGAGGACCACAGATCCAAGTTTTCTGACTCCGAATTCAGAACTCCTTCCAATTCAGGGTGATACCAATTACACAAAGAGAAAAGTCACTTGTTTTCTATGCTACCTCATACTAATAACCAACTCAGAAGATACTCAGATTTTTTTTTTGAAGACCATAGATATGTTCGCACTGGTAGTACCCAGACCCATGATAAGGTTCTACTACAACTGTCTATTTAATTGGGGGTTGGGGACGTAAGGATGGATAAGGGGTTGAGGATGGCACAGGGACACAAAATATTGAAAACACAGAGCTATGGGTCACTTGGTTCTGCTAGTAACCGTAGGCAAATCATTAAATCTCTCAGCATCCATTTTCTGAGCTGTAAAAAGCTAGGTTCCGGTCTAATAAAATTCTATGTTTCTACAAAGCTGCAACATACCATCCAATAAATACTCTTCAACTAAACCACATATGAAGAACGCTTCCTAGGTTTCTTTTAAAGTTCCACAGTATTAAGCACAATAAAAGACATTAAAAAAAACTGTTCACTATGCTTCTGCTATAAGACAAGGTAAACTTCAACTTAGACCCCAGACCCCTTGGATCCTGCTGATAAAAGCACAAGAAAAAGAACTAGGACCAAGTTTGACTTAAAACGTGTATTTCTCTTTTTTTATGAATAAAAGTTCCATTCATAGAAGGTAAACTTAAGTGAAACCATTTTTAATCTAAATTATACTACCACTCTATCACAGATGAATGATTCTGCAGATACTTTAAATATAAACATTAAAAAACAGCAAATATATTCTAAAATAATTTCCAAACATATTTCTAGTCCAAAAATTACTTACTATTTGAAGTTTGATTGTTTTCCCATCTAGCTCTATAGTTCTTATTTTGAAATCCACACCAATTGTGCTGATATAGCTTTCTGTATATGTATCATCCTGAAGAGAAAGAAAATTATTAAAATGAATGTTCAATAGAGCAAATAAGAAAATGTAACGTATACTTTTATCTACAAAGCTGATAAAGTTTGTAAGGCAAACATTTTGAGAACAGCCATTTTATCCTGCTCCAGCTCACTCAGTTCAAGTTCTGAAGACAAAGTGCTATTTAACAATGGTTTCTTTTTAAGATTTTTTTTCAATAGCTCTTCTTTAATTTTTCCAAACATTTCTTGGTAAATTCTCTACATACTGATACATACAGAAAAAGGTTTCACATTTTCAATGATTATGAATAATTTTTCTAATTTTTTTTTCTGTTTAGGGCCGCACCTGTGGCATACAGAAGTTCCTAGGTTAGGGGTCAAATCCAAGCTGCAGCTAGCTGCCTGCCTATGCTACAGCCACAGCAATGCCAGACCCTTAACCCACTGAGCAAGGCCAGGGTTAGAACCCACATCCTCACAAACACTATGTTGGGTTCTTAACCCACTGAGCCATAATGGGCACTCCAATTTTTCCAACTGCTAATCAGAACACTTGTTCCTTTACCCCCATCTAATTTATTCACCACAAAGTTATGATCATGTCACCCTCCTCTTCCAAATTTTTTAAGAAATCAATTTTATTTCTTGGTTATGACTTTTTAAAATTGAAATATAATCCACAAAACATATAATTCACACTTTTAAATGTACAAGTCTATTTTTTAGTATATTCAGATAGTTGTGCAACCATCACCACTATTTAATTCCCAAACATTTTCATCAGCCCAAAAGAAAATCCTATACCCCGTAGCAGTCACTCTCCATTTCCTCCTCCCTCTAGACACTGGAAACTACCAAGCTACTTTATGTCTCTATGGATTTGTCCGTTCTGAACATTTCAAATGAATGGAATCATACAGTGTGGCCTTTTGTGTCTGGCTTCTTGCACTCAAAATAAAATTTTCAAGGTCCAGCCATGTCATAACAAGGATTGGTACTTCATTCCACGTTATTCATGGCTGAACAACCGTATACTATACAGATATACCACATTTTGTTTACCCAGTCATCAGCTGATGGACATTTGGTTTCTACATTTTGGCTACTATGAATAATGCTGCTATGAACATCTGTGTATAAGTTTTCATGGGAATAATGTTTAACCCAAGGTTTAAGCTCTTAAAATTAACCTATTCTTTTCCCTCAAGTATGTATTACTTTACTCATAATGGAAATAAAACTGCTTTTTCTTCATTAAGTGAAAAGATAGGTGAATGCAGAGTTCAGGTTTTCAACACCTGAACAAACCCACTGTACGGTCTTATCAGGCACAAAACACCACCTAAGAAATATTCTGCCAACAAAGACGGGCCTAAATCTAAACAAGCCCAAATCTATTAAGAGCCAACACTGTCAAAAAAAACTTTGATGATAGGTTCTACGAATTGTAGCCAGTAGCCCTATGTGACTAGTGAGAACAAGGAACTGAATTTTTTATTCTATTCAATTTTAATTAAATTTAATTTCACAACGGACTAGTAGCTTCTATAAGGATAGCACTGCTCTGCAGCTAACTTCCAATTACAAAAACATGCGGGAAAAAGGAACAAAACTAAAGACACCACAGAGAAGAAAGGTGACAAATCTAAAATGTTGGACAATTTACAGGACAAGTGCCCCAGTTTCTGCAAAAAGTAAATGATATGAAAAACACATAAATTAAAAAAAAGAAAGTTGGAAAAACTCTAACAGACAAAAGTAGCAAAACAAGTGGAATGTGTGAACCATGTCTTGAATTATGATTCAAACCAACTGTAACAACACACTTCCTAGACAACCCAGGAATTTTGTAAATCAACAAACGTATTTTATATGAAAGTGTCCAGTTCTCAGAAGTGCATACTGACCTATTTAAGATGAAAATGACATACTCAGGATCTGCATTTATGGCACTCCAACAAAGAGAAGGGAAAAAGGGATTAAATAAAGCCAGCGTGGGCAAGGCTTTTTTTTTTTTTTTTTTAATATGTGTTCTAATCAACCTTATTTAATTTATCGTCTTTTTAGGGCTGAACCCGTGGCATATGGAGCTTTCCAGATAGGGACTGAATTGGAGCTATAACCGCCAGCCTACATCACAGCCACAGCAATGCCTGATCCTTAACCCACTGAGCGAGGCCAGGGATCGAACCTGCGTCCTCATGGACACTAGTCAGATTCGTCTCCACTGGGCTATGATGGGAACTCCCAGGCAAGTCTTGATAATGCTGAATCGTGGGACTGAAACAACGATATCTAAAGAAAACTGTAAAATGTGATCAGAGAGAGCTCCAAGTAGCAAGAGGTAACTGGCTGACTTATTCACATATATTCACATTTATGCACACACAGGCTCACTGGGAAAAAGATTTTTGAAGCACTGTATTCAGTTCGACAAAATGCTCGTCATTATTAGGTATTTTTTAAATTTAAAATTTTAATTTTTTCCTTTTTCTGGCTGCTCTGCAGTATATGGAGTTCCTGGGCTAAGGATGAGATAAAAGTCACAGCTGCAGCAACACCTAATCCTTAACCCACTGTGCCGGGCCGGGTATCAAACCTACATCCCAGGGCTCCCAAGATGCCGCTGATTCCATTGCGCCACAGTGGGAACTCCAATTTAAAGTTTTTAATTGTCTAGTAAGTATCAGGGTCTACAGAAAGTGGGCAGAGAACAAAATTAATGCAATAAATATTCACTTAGCACTTCTACACACCAGGTACTTTGTTAGAATTCTTATAAACCCCTAAATGACTCTCACTTGCATGCCTCTGAGCCTTTGCACATGCCATTCCTTCTGTCCAAATCCTCAGTGTCTCTTTCTGCATACCCCCTACTCCCCAGCCCTTGGGTCACAAAGCAATTTTATTCATTTTTCAGTTTTTGAGCTCAGGCAATACTGATTTGTCCAAACACATCCCAACTCCTCAAGCAATAGTTCAGAGATTCTTTTTTCTGTGCTCCCAAAGCTTATTATACATTTCTTTATTATACCTTTTGTAGGTTTCTCTATTTTGAGGGGGTCTAAGAATCAGAATTTTTTTTTTCTTTTGGTCACACCTGTGGCAGTTCCAAGGCCAAAAACTGAACCTGTGCTGGAGTTGCAACCTGCACCACAGCTGCAGCAATACCAGATCCTTAACCTGCTAAACCACAGGGGAATGTCCTAGAATCAGTGTTTTTAAAATATTTCCTGGGTGATTCTACTGTGTAGGTAGTACTGAAAACCTATGACTTAGATCAACAGGCATCCCGGAAAGGATTTTCTTTGGAGCACAAATACCTCAGGCTGAGCAATTTTCCTCAAGAGATGCCAGATT
This sequence comes from Catagonus wagneri, assembly GCA_004024745.2. Lineage (NCBI taxonomy): Eukaryota > Metazoa > Chordata > Mammalia > Artiodactyla > Tayassuidae > Catagonus > Catagonus wagneri. Next base: position 21,247,691 of record PVHT021183519.1, read on the forward strand.
CCTCCCACCTTCCTAGAATTGCTGATTTAATACTAGGAATTATTAGGCGATCTTAATAGCAGGTTAAGGATCCAGCCTTGTCACTGCAGTGGCTTGGGTCACTGCTGTGGTGTGGTTCAATTACTGGTCCAGGAATCTCTGCATGCTGCCAAAGTGTTAAACAAAACAAAACAAAACAAACCTAGGAATCTAGGAATTACTCTTAATTCTTTGTTTTTCCTTTCTTTTTTTTTTTTTTTTTTTTTTTTTTTTGCTTTTTAGGGCCACACCCGCAGCATATGGAAGTTCCCAGGCTAAGGGTTGAATCGGAGCTGCAGTTGCTGGCCTATGCCACAACCATAGCAACGCAGGATCTGAGCTGCTTCTGCAACCTACACCACAGCTAACTGCTAACACAGGATCCTTAACCCATTGAGCAAAGCCAGGGATCGAACCCACATCCTCATGGATACTAGTCGGATTTGTATCCACTGCACCAAAACAGCAACTCCATATTCTTAATTTTAATCTTCATCAATTTAATAAAAGTAGTATCTAATTTTAACGTCTTTTAATTACAAATAAAATTGAACATTTTTTCATACTAATTGGCAATTTATATTTCTCCTTTTGTGGCCTGCTCACTCATGTATTTGCTCATATTTCCACTAGGACAAACATCCTTTTCTTATTAATGTATAAGTAAGCTTTACATATTGGGAATATCACCCCTTCCTCATATAACTATTTTTGCTAGTACCATTTGTTTTCTAACATTTTTATGTGCTCAACATTAATTTTAATGCATTCAAATTTAACAATCCTTTCTTTCCTGATATTTTTCTGTGCTAGAAAATATTTTCATACAACATTAAATAGCCACCTAGCTTTTACTGGTACTTCCATGGTTTCATTTTTAACTGTCATATATATATGAAGTGTTTATACATATATATATAATTTATATATAATTGAGATTCATTAACACCACTCATCAGAAAAATCATATTAAGTATTTCAGATACTGTCAAGCTTACAACAGTGAATTTTAAGTTTTCTAAAATTCTAATTTTACCTTGAAGAGCTTGAATTTATTTTAGGCAGCAAATGCTCTCAGATATTTTCCTTGAAGTGACAGTCTCTGTTCATCTGACAAAATGTATACTCAATACTTAGCTCTACCTAACTATAGTTTGTTAGTTGTCCTTTCAAATTGAAAAGAAAAGTGTTCAATGAAAAAAGCAGCTGGGAGTTCTCCTGTGCTGCAGGTGGTTAATGATCTGGTCCTATCATTACAACAGCTTGGGTTCAATCCCCAGCCCAGGAATTTCCCAAAGCCACAGGCACAGCTGAGGAAAAAAAAAAGGAAAGAAAAGAAGCATCTACTTTGTTAGCTCACACTGGAAACAACCATACAAGTGCCTTTCTGTTCCTCAAGATGACCAATATATTCCAGTCTGCAGTAAAACTACTTTATGTGTACTCTTCATTTTCTCACACAGAATATTTTAAAAAGAATATTCCAGGATCAAGATTTTTAAAAACTAATCACTTCTGGAAGCAACCTAAGTATCCATCAATAGAAGAATGGATAAAGAAGATGTATACACACACGCTGCATACACACACACAAAGGAATACTAGTCAGGCACAAAAAAAGAATGAAATTTTGCTATTTGCAACAACGTGGATGGACTTGGAAGCTATTATACTAAGTGAAATAAACTAGAGAAAGACAAATACTGTATGATATCACATATGTGGTATCTAAAAAAAAAACTAGTGAATAATAACAAAAAAGAAATAGACTCATAGATATAGGGAACAAATCAATGGTTACCTGTGGAGAGAGGGAAAGGGAGAGGATCAAGATAGGGGTATTGGATTAAGAAGTACACACTAACTATGTATAAAATAAAAAGCTACAAGGATAAATTGCACTACACAGAGAATATAGCCAATATTTTTTAATAATATAAATGGAATATAACCTTTGAAAACTGTGAAACATGTTGTACACCTGAAAGTTACATAGCAACTATACCTCAATAAAATAAAAGATATGAAAAAAATTATTTTTGCTGTTTCATCAAAGACATTCTTAAGTTAAAATGGTTCTTTCACCCCTGTGAGTGAACCGAGGTAAATACCATAACCACGAGTACAGTTTGGGGCTTAGCACTACTTCAACATGGTGGTCATAAAGCCCTGGCAGTTTTACCCACCACTGCTTTTGCATTATCAGAGTAATGGTCAACAGAGTAAAACAGGCAAATGTCTTCTGACTTTGTACTATTACTGAGTAATTATTTACTTAGTAAATACTAATGGTTTAGTATTATTAGGAAAGTAGTTTTGTGCTCATGGACCCCAAGAAGGTCTTCATGAGGTTCACAGGTCAATACTCTCAAGAACCAATGATCTTGATAGTGAGAAGGAAAACATGCTAAATTTGAAGGCAGTTGATAAAGACTATGAATGAGACTGTTGATTCTATTTATTAGTTTGTAAATTTCAGCATACAAAACACGATGCCATTGCCAAAAAGAGTTTGTTACCAAGCCCTGTTTTTTCTTTTTATTCTACTAAAGTTTTACTTGAAGATTTGTTTTCCACCAAGTGACTTTCCTTTTTTTTTTTTTTTTGTCTTTTTGCCTTTTCTAGGGCCGCACTCACGGCATATGGAGGTTCCCAGGCTAGGGGTCTAATCAGAGCTGTAGCCGCGGGCCTACACCACAACCACAGCCACAGCAACGCGGGATCCGAGCCGCGTCTGCAACCTACACCACAGCTCACGGCAATGCCAGATCCTTAACCCACTGAGCAATGCCAGGGATCGAACCCACAACCTCATAGTTCTTAGTCGGTAACCACTGAGCCACGACGGGAACTCCTCCATCAAGTGACTTTCAACACAAGCCAATTAACATAAGGACTGAAACACTGTTTGACAGCTAAGAAGAGTATTAGACACTCTGACACTATAACCACACTTTGCTTAAACTTCTTTTAAGAGCAATAGCACTGCTTCTATTTAACTTTATATATCACTGGGGATATACACTTGGAGGCCTTGAATATATAAATTCTGAAATAATTAGTATTCTAAATAAAATTATTTAATCTTGTATCTACCTAGAAAACATACACAGCATTAATTTCTTTAAAAGCAATTTGATTTCAACTTACTGCAAACCTAAGAAGGAGGCAAGACTTTCCAACCCCAGAGTCGCCAATCAGAAGTAACTTGAATAAATAATCACTGCAAAAAGAAAAAGGAAATCACATTAATAAAAAACATACCGTATTGTAAGTTCTACCTCAACAAAAATACAGCCAAAAATAACAGCTCACTGAGGAAGACCACAGCTCCTGAAAACCCCATGAACGGCCTAACAGAAGCCAAAACTGCAACCAACATCAGGAGCCCTTTTGATGAATCACTGAACATGAGAGAATTCTGTAAAAATAAGATAGGCAATGCCACCTAAGGATCTCTAAGGATCAATGAACTTCCACTTCCAAGGAAAGAATGAAAGATAAGTGATATGCATGTTTTGGACAGCCCAAGAGAATTGTGCTAGAAAATCTCACTCTTCTGCAGTATAATAACACAGGAAGTTAAATAAATTTCCTTTGTTCTTACCAATGGAAAAAATCTCTCCTTCAAATTCCAATCTCAAAGTATTTCATATGGAGTTCCCGTCACCGCACAGCGGAAACAAATCCAACTAGGAACCATGAGGTTGCGGAATCGATCCCTGGCATTGCTCAGTGGGTTAAGGATCCGGCGTTGCCGTGAGCTGTGGTGTAGGTTGCAGACGCGGCTCGGATCCTGTGTTGCTGTAGCCGTGGCGCAGGCCAGCAGCTGTAGCTCTGATTAGACCCCTAGCCTGGGAAACTCCACATGCCACTGGTGCAGCCCTAAAAGACAAAAAAAAAAAAAAAAAAAATTGTTTCATAGCAATCCTCCAACAAAGGGCTTTCATGATCCTTCCCTAGCATCCAACTGGAATTCTCCCCTTTAACAAAAAAAAAAAAAAGGTATCATTTAACTTCTGGAAGCCTGTATTACAAATACTTTAAACTGGTGATGCAGTAAAATCAAAGGCTGTTTACGTAAATGCACAAATTTACCGACACTCTAAGCTTGTATTAAAGCATTCATTCTTGCGTTAAAGCTAAGCTCTGTTCATGCACAGTTACCACTGAAAGCCAAACTCAAAAACCATCCCCAGAGAGTTTTTCATGGACCTGAAGAAGAGCAGTCAATTCCTCTTAGAGTCTTCCCAACCCTGACCAGTTCTACATGCTCCTTTAAAACAATTTCAAAATGACAAAAGATCCAGAATTTACAGATTTTTTTTTTCAGAGATACATATGAATCTCAGTTTTCTTCCATGTGATTTAGTTTTAAAAAATGCTACCTGGAGTTCCTGTCATGGCTCAGTGGTTAACAAACCCAACTAGCAACCATGAGGAAGCAGGTTCGATCCCTGGCCTCGCTAAGTGGGTTAAGGATCCAGCATTGCTGTGAGCTGTGGTGTAGGTCACAGACATGGCTTGGATCCTGAGTTGCTGTGGCTGTGGCGTAGGCTGGCGGCTACAGCTCTGATTTGACCCCCAGCCTGGGAACCTCCATATGCCCAGTGTGTGCGGCCCTGAAAAGACAAAAGACAAAAAAAAAAAAGCTACCTACTTAAAATGAAACACAAATATCACTTGCAAGTGTAATACAGATTATAATGATCATATTTACATGTAAGTGAGATGTTTAGAAGTGATTATCTCTGTGAGCATTAATCAACTGGTACCAATCAAGGTTTTTACACAGTGATATGTATTACTTAAATATATTTTTCTGGGAGTTCCCTTTGTGGCTCAATGGGTTACAAATCCAACTAGTATCCACGAGGATACAGGATCGATCCCTGGCCTCACTCAGTGGTTAAGGATCCTGCGCTGCTGTGGCTGTGGTGTAGGTCAGCAGCTGCAGCTCCGATTCCACCCCTAGCCTGGGAAATTTCATATGCCACAGGTGCAGCCCTAAAAAGCAAAAAAAAAAAAAACCCCACAAAATAAATATATCTCTCTGGTTTTTCCAAGTTACCATAGTATACCTACTGTCCCTAATTATACCTATAATTTTTTTAGCCACGCCCAGGACACATGGAAGTTCCCATGTAAGGGATCAAACCCTTGCCACAGCAGCGTCCTGAGGTACTGCAGTGACAACACTGGATACTTAACCCACTGCACCACAGAAGAACTCCATGAGAATTTTTAATAAATCCAAAGTGCCTTAGCAGCAAATAAAGGTCACAGCAGGAAATATAGGCTTTTAAACAAGTCATTAGGAAGGTTGATTGAAACACTGGATGAACTCAGTAACTAACAGCCTTTCCAGTTTAAGATCCTAGAGAAAAAAAAAAAGGGAGTAGATAATGATTATAAAAATTTACCATTAATAAATTACTGATATCTAATAAAAAACAACTTTTATTAGCACAGTGCTGACTTTAATACTATTGAAAGCTTGCTCCTTAATTAGACCAAATGAATTCTTAAGAATGCTGAATGTTGAACATTAACAATGAATATATTAAGAATTGGCATTTCAGGAGCTCCTGCTGTGGCACAGTGGGTTAAGAATCGTACTGCAGTGGCTTGGGTTGTTTGCTGTGGAAGTGCTGATTCAACCCCTGGCCTGGTGCAGTGGCACAGTGGTCTCAAAAGAAATTAGTAGCATAGGTCACAGTTGTAACTCAGATTCAACACTTGGCCCAGGAACTTCCATATGCCTTGGGTGTGGCCATTAAAAAAAAGAAGAAAAATAATTTACATTTCAGTTAGCAAGAAACATCATACCACTGATACTACTATTATTACTTAGGTTTTGGGTTTTTGTCTTTTTGTCTTTTTAGGGCCGCACCAATGGCACATGGAGGTTCCCAGGCTAGGAGTCTAATCCGAGCTGTTGCTGCTGGTCTATGCCACAGCCACAGCAACGTGGGATCTGAGCCACGTCTGTTACCTACACCACAGCTCACGGAAATGCGGGATCCTTCACCCATTGAGCAAGGCCAGGGATCGAACCTGCAACCTCATGGTTCCCAGGTGGATTCGTTTCCGCTGCACCATGACAGGAACTCCTATAATTATTTAGTTTTTAACAGTAATTTTGACACAACGAATGCCCTGAATTTACCAATTTCCCTGAGAGCAGTGCTAGGCATCGAATCAACACTCAATAAACATTCTCTAAATCAGTGGTATTGGATCCATTTAAAATAAAGGACAGCACTGGGCCACAGATGTTGTCTGTGCTATCATTCATTTATCTTAAAGATCAATTTCTCAATAACCGTAAGTCTAGAAAAAAAAATGCACCCTGTGTTACAACTTACATTATGGTCTCAATGGAATTAGTAGTCAATTTTTAAAAAATCACCTTTTTCAATTACTACTTTATCTATCTATCTATCTATTTATTTAGCTTTTTAGGGCCACACCTACGGCACATGGAAGTTCCCAGGCTAGGAGTTGAATCTGAGCTACAGCTGCTGGCCATATACTACAGCCACAGCAACACAGGACCTAAGACAAGTCTGCGACCTATGCCACTGCTCAGGGCAACGCCCACTCCTCAACCCACTTGAGCAAGGCCAGGGATCGAACCCACATCCTCATGGATACTAGTTGGATTCTTAAGCCACAATGGGAACTCCCATAAATTAGCAGGTTTTTAACAACTGGATAGTGGCGTACCAAAGATAATAGCAAGTGAAAAATTACTTTTGCTATCAGTTTCTCCTTAGGTCAACACATGGTCTACTTCAGCAATACTGTAGATTCTCCACTTCCATTATTTATGATCTGAACATAATCTTGATACCTATGCCGTTTCTGCATGCATTATTTTCTATCCCTTTAAAAAAGTCACCATTGTGAGAGAAAGAAATAGTTTTTTGTTTTGTTTTTTTTTGTCTTTTTAGGGCTGCACTCGCAGCATATGGAAGTTCCCAGATTAGGGGTTGAATCAGAGCTGCAGCTGCTGGCCGACACCACAGTTCACAGCAATGCTGGATCCAGGGATCAAACCCATGTCCTCATGGATACTAGTGAGGTTCGTTACCGCTGAGCCACAATGGAACTTCCCATAAAATGATATTTTTAAAAAGTTATTACTAAAACCCATTTCAGCTCAAAATTCTATGTGGGTAAGGTGTTTCCCTTTTCATGAAGTTACCAAACTGCATACATAAAATATGAAGTAGAAAGATGAATCTGCTATTGCTGCATCTAAAATACTACTGGGCAACTCTCTTGTGGTTAAGGACCCAGCACTGTCACTGCAGTGGCTTGGGTTGCTGCTGTGGCCAAGGTGTGATCCCTGGCCTGGAAACTTCCACATGTACCAGGTGTGGTCAAAACACACACACACACACACACACACACACACACACACACACACACACACACACACACATATATGGAATTCTATAATCACAAAAGAGACTATTACATGAAACACTGTTAGGTGAAAAGATTATAGAACATTTTATCTACTGTAACCCATTTTTGTTAAAAAAAAAAAAAAAAAAGTTAGTACAGGAGTTCCTGTGGTGGCTCAGCAGGCTAAGAACCCAATTAGTATCCACGAGGATGCAGGTTTGATCCCCGGCCTTGCTTAGTGGATTAAGGATCTGGCTTTGCTATGGCTGTAGTATAGGCCGGCGGCTACAGCTCCCATTTGACTCCTAGCCCAGGAAGTTCCATTTGCTGCTGGTGAGGCCCCCCAAAAAAAAAATCTGTACACACATAAAAGATTTGGGGAAAAAAAGATACTTCTAAATTGTAGGATTACATTTGATATCTTCTTTATAATTTTAAAAAGTAGTCTGCAGGAAGGCCATATTACTTTCATGATCAGAAAAAAATTTTGAGGGGAGGAAAAAATTTTAATCAGTTGGTTTATTCAATGATGGACACCCTTGCAATTCCTTTCAGCATACTTGTCCTTACACAAATGACATCTAAGTAGGTAGAATAGGTCAAGGCTGTAAGCAGATAGCACTGGCACATTCCCAAAAGAGCCTCAAATATCCAAAAGAGCCTCAAATACATGAAGTGAACTTTTTAGATTAAATAAAAATAAACATTTTTTTTCTTCTTTTATGGATTCAGACATAGGTCATCTGTCAATGAATATGTTAAAAAGAGAGCTGATTGACATTAACATAACTATCAACATACCCTCTGCAAATATACCAAGAAAGAAAATACGAAATTAAGACAGTGGAGAATGATAGCTATTTTTAACCAAACATTATCCCCAAAACATGAATTTCACAATGTCAGTTATAATAGAAGTATACTTTAGAAAAGGTCTGCTATTTTTAAAAGTTCAATAGGGAGTTCCCATCGTGGCTCAGTGGTTAACGAATCCAACTAGGAACCATAAGGTTGCGGGTTCGATCCCTGGCCTTGCTCAGTGGGTTAAGGATCCGGCGTTGCCGTAGCTGTGGTGTAGGCTGCAGACGCAGCTCGGATCCCAGGTTGCTGTGGCTGTGGTGTAGGCCGGTGGCTACAGCTCCAATTAGACCCCCCAGCCTGGGAACCTCCATATGCCACCAGTGTGGCCCTAGAAAGAAAAGATTAAAAAAAAAAAAAAGTTCAATGGAACCTTAATTTGTTCTTTCACCTAGAACAAGTTCATCTGCATGATAAGAATCAAGTAATTTCACCTTTTTATAAATGCCATACTTGTAAAACACCCTAAAACTAAGCTTACGTAACAAATTTAAAACAAAATCATGATTGTGGCATTACAGTAGCCAAATAAACTTTAATTACTATTAAACTACACTAATCTTTCTAGTGGAATGACAAATAAAACTTGAACTACAATAATTATGTTTGACATCAACTTTTCTTCTTCACTCATGCTTCACAGAACACAACTCAAAATTAACCATCAGGCTGGAGAAAAGAGGTAAGAACTTTTAGTTACTTCCAGTGCTTTCGTATCATTTAAATTTTATAGAGCAAATATTACTTCTGTGATTAAGAAATTAAGAAAATTAAGAAAAAACTAAACAAACCTTCAGCTATGCACAAAAGTAGCCTATTAGTCAAAACAGTCAATTACCAAGAATCTGAGAGGGCAACAGTCTTTCCTCCATATTTAGGAAAATAGCAGAGCAACTTTTTAAAAACTCTTCCTATAACTGACCCCGGAAACCACATTTAAAAATATTTAGAGACAATACATTAATTTTGCAGGTTCCATTTTCGCTCAGTTTAGAACAGTGTTCCAAAAATCCAAAACTGCAATTCAGAAAATGAAAGAAATTTTTGTTGTTCTGAAGAAAGTGGTAAGCCATTACAAGAGGACAAAAGAGTAAACGGTCTTACAACATATATAATAGCAAATATTTGCTGAAAAACACACCAAGGAGGAGATGTAAGTGTCCACTACCTCCTGACATTTCAAAGCCTGCATGGATTCAAAGCCTGTATTTGAATTCAAACTCCCTCACATACAGCCACAAGATCCTGAGGCAGGGTACGTAACTATCACTATGAGGCTGTTTCCTCACCTGTAAAAAGGTTCAATTAGCACCCTCTACCACCCAGTCTGGCTCTGGTCAAGATTATAAGTACTGCCTCTAAACATTTAGCATTGTGTCTAGTACATTACAGTAGGGCAGGAAGGTGCAAATATTACTATTTTTCCTTCTTCCCTCCAAACCAGGAAGTAACCTGATGAGAAACTTCCAAGAGCTACAGACAAAACTTTGAAGCTCTTTAGTCAAAGTTCCTGTACAAATGATGGGTGACAGAGTATCACATGAGTTTACCAGTAAAATATAAAATAAAAGCTCAGAAATTACCAGCTAACAGTTGTTAGTGCTATCATTACAACTCTTAATAGTCTAGCAACACATAAAACATAAGAAGGTCTGCAGCAAACATGCCTGCCTCTCCAGCAAGAGAAAGGCATTCTCTGCTTTATGTAAGTTCTTCTCACAGAAACATATCCACAACTTCTAAGGCCCCAAGTATAAATATTCAAGAATAATCATGATGGTAGAAAAATTCAAAATGGATACAATAATTAACTTCAAGCCTAGAGAAGCTTTAAATATCAACCCAACACAAAATGTGAAGAAAGTCAAAGGCCCACTCACAATACATACCTGACAAGCCCTTCTTAACATTTTTTTTTTGATAGGCAAGAAATAGGTTTATTAAGATAGGACTCTTGTGAGAGATGCAAGAGGGCACGCAAGGAGGCTCTGGCACTTCTTAACATTTGGAAGAAGACCTCTCCAATCATTAATTTTAGACATAATTGACCACAAAAATGCTAGCTGCCTAATTAACTGGCTTAAATTTTAAATTCCTTCAAGTTAACCACACATAGTAAACTGGGAACAGCATACTTAAGACTATAAAATCACAGGCCCTTGAGTTAAAATTCCAATTCTACTGCTTAATCTGAATGCCCTTGGGAAAGCCATTTAGATTTTCTCTGCCTTTTGACTCCTGTAAAATTAGGACACTGTTTCTTATAGGATTATCGTAAGTAATATACATAGGTAAAATTTCTGCCTGTAGTGGTAACTCAAATTGACAAACTTATCCCCAGATAAGGGTTCTGGAAAGTCCTCCTCAGTGCTCAGTTCCTCTCCAGCTAAAGCAACATAACTATAACTTTCCAACAATAACAGAAATCCTAGGCTCCTTCTCCAAATCTTCTGAACTATTATGCCTTCCTATTTTTTAAAAGTATCACAATACTTAATTTGTGTTAACACTGTTAAACTGACAATGCTTGTCTGAGCTTCAATCATCTTAACTAATTGGACTATGGAAGCAGAGTCCACGTTTTATAATTAAAAAATAAAACCCCCTCAACTCCTAGCAGAGTCTAACTGATGACAGAGAAAAATATGCCTGTTTTCTTTACCAAGCTTTTTTTCCAGGGAAATCAGATTGTGTGTGTACACATACACATTCATTGGAAGGTTTAAAAAATCAGTACTGAAAAAAATTTTTAAATAGATAAGGTCAGAGATCAACGTGAGAATAACTTTAAAAATTGAAACCACCTGCTATTCACATATATGCTAATATCCCTTACTAGAATACACATGTCAAATAATGCCTGCATAGCACTGTACAGTTTACTCTTGAGACTCAGAGGGTTATGAACCCGACTAGTATTCATAAGGACGAGGGTTTGATCCCTGGCCTCGCTCAGTGGGTTAAGGACCCAGTGCTGTAATGAGCTGAGGGTAGATGCAGCTCAGGTCTGGGATTGCCATGGCTGTGACCCCTAGCCTGGGAACTTCCATATGCCACTGCTGCACCCCTAAAAAGACCAAAAAAAAAAAAAGAAAAACAAAGGAAAAAAAGAAAAGAAACAGTCTCAAAACGGATAAATGACTTATGTAAGTGCTGGTCTGGACTGACAACTGTTTTGTTTTTTTAATTTCTCACCACATTCCCTCAATGATATATTTTATATACTCAGATGATTAAAAAGTCAGTAAATATGTTAAATCCTACATATAAATCTAGCAGAATGAATCAAACCATCTATGAACTAGCACACAGAACCTGACCAAATATAAAGAAAAGTGTGATTCACTGCTTAAAGTAACTTAGAATATTTGTCTTAGTAGAGAGTAAGTGAGCTCAGCTCAAAAGAGCATGGTAGGAGTTCCCGTCGTGGCTCAGCGGAAATGAATCCAACTAGGAACCATGAAGTTGCGGGTTCAATCCCTGGCCTCACTCAGCGGGTTAAGGATCCGGCGTTGCCGTGAGCTGTGGTGTAGGTCACAGACACGGCTTGGATCCTGAATTCCTGGGGCTGTGGTGTAGGCCGGCAGGTGTAGCTCCGATTAGACCCTTAGCCTAGGAGCTCCACATGCCAAGGGTGCGGCCCTAAAAATGACAAAAAACAAAAAAGACAAAAAAAAAAAGAGCATGGTAAATTTTGGAGTTCAGAATTCATTAGCTTTAATAAGTGATAAACCCAATTGCTCTTCATGAGGACAGATGCAATCCACCAACCTACAAATTAAGCAATAAATAATTATCCACAGTATATAGTTGACAAAGTTGCTTCAAATGTCCTTTTATAAATCTAGCCATTCCATCCAATTCGCATAAGACTGTATTTCACAAAAAAAGACTGCTACATTTAACTAGTTTATCCTAACTACATCCATGTGAATTTTAAGGTAGTAAAGATACTGAAGAGATGACTCACTGTTCTTAATGTGAACACTAATGTTCTATGAACCTAGTGTGTCTTTGTTTCAAAAACCCTGAAAACACTTCATATTAGTAACTTAATGAGAAACCAAAAGGTAAGGATCAAAAAAAAAAAGAGGAGTTCTCATCGTGGCTCAGCGGTTAACGAATCTGACTAGTATCCATGAGGATGCAGGTTCGATCCCTGGCCTTGCTCCATGGGTTAAGGATCCAGTGTTGCCGTGAGCTGTGGTGTAGGTTGCAGACATGGCTCAGATCCTGCGTTGCTATGTCTGTAGTGTAGTCAGGCAGCTACAGCTCAGATTCAACCCCTAGCCTGGGAACCTCAATATGACGCAGGTTCAGCCCTAAAAAGAAAAAAAGCCAAAAAAAAAAAAAAAAAAAGAGTTCCAGTTGTGGCTCAGCAGGTTAAGGACCCAACCTCGTCTCTGTGAGGATGTGGGTTCCATGCCTGGCCTCATTCAGTGGGTTAAGGATCTGGCATAACCGTGAGCCACTGCCATAGGTCACAGATGTGGCTTGGATCCAGTACTGCTCTAGCTGCGGCATGGGCCTCAACTGCAGCTCCAGTTAAACCCCTGGCCTGGGAACGTCCACATGCCAAAGGTGTGGCCATAAAAAGAAAAAAAAAAGAAAGAAGAAAAGCACAGACCATGTCATCATCAAAATAAAGCTATGCCCAAACAAATCTCACTTCAAAACTAGTAAGTTCAGGATACCAGATTTAAAATTAAACTCTGTCCCTCTTGGATTTCCACAGTTCAAAAGAATGGTAGTGAACATTCTCTTTCATGTTTTCAATCTTCTTAATCAGGCATTCTTAACTTGAGGTTCATGAACAGGCTCAGGGAATGTGACCAGCTTGCAACTTTATGCGAAATGTTATGAGTAGGTATATACATAGGGACAGATCCGCAGGGTTCATCAAATGCTCCTAGGGGTACATAACCATATATGGGTTAAAAACTACCTTAAATCAAGTTACTGGAAAACATCTACGGGCAGAGTAGAAAAGTCAAAGAATAATTCCACTTAACTACTACTGTTATTCAAAGAAAATACATTCAGACAAATTAAATCCATCACCGTTCTTGGAAAACTTCAACTATATAATTCACTCAATTTCATTTGTAAAAAAGAGCTCACTAATTTGAGGTGTAGACTGCGTAAAATGCCCTATGTAAAGACCCTGGCCACACGGCAGGCACATAGAGAAAGCACTCTTTAAATAGTAGCTATTATTATTAAAAAGATAATGTTTCCAGGAGGTCCTGCGGTGGCACATGGGATGAGCAGGTTCTCTACAGTGCCAGGACACAGGTTCGATCCCTAGCCAAGTACCGGCAGTGCTACAGTTTCGGCATAAGGTACAACTTGGGCTCAGATCTGATCCCTGGCCCAAGAACTCCATATGCCAAAAACAGAGGAAAAAAAAAAAGAGATAATGTTTCCAAAGAGTGGAACCCTTTGTGAGCAAAGATAACATTACCTGTCAGAATTAGGAATCTATAAACATTAGGTAAACTTAACCAGAACCTATCAACAACTTTGGATTTAATAAAGCAGGATGTTCTGACCAACCATGCCATCAGTCACAAAAGAACCAAGGAAAATTTCATTTCTTACTTATCCCTGTACCTTCTTTCTTCACATGTTTAAGTCGGTCAACAAACCAACAAACAAACACCTGTTCTCTGGCTCCCTCAGGCCTCTAAACTATTTTTTTTCCACCAAATATCATGACACCATTATCCTTTTATAATCTGAAACACAGGGTGATTGCAAAGAAAAGCCAAGAGCTCAGTTTTCTTCCCTAAATTCTATTCCACACATCAAAGATGCAATTTCAGCCCCACCTTCTACAGAAAAACTGTGGAAGAGCCTGACTGCTCCCCACTCCCTGTAAGATTTAAGGGGGGGGAGCATATTGCCTAAATTTCTTACTAACACTCTAAAATGTAGTTTAGACAAAGAGTGGTGAAAAGCAGATAAGCTACACATCTAAAATATCTCATGCACTGGCATCCTACACCCATTTTGGGTTTCATCTTAAAACACTCAAGTATTTTTTAGCAAATCTTTAAAAATCTCAATATCTTGAAAAGCATTTTATTTAACCCCATTTTCATACATTAAATGTATGAAAAAGACAAGAGTATAGAACATTAGCAAAAGGAAGCTATTCTTGATTATCAAAAATGAAACTTAATTATCACAAGTGCAAACAGTAAAACAGCGTTTTATACAATCAACTGCATGTTGCATATGCATACTGCAATATGCATACAGTCAATATGCAGTGGTATGCACAATTATATACATACATACAATATATACTATCAAAAATGAAACTGCAAACAGTATAACAGCATATTATACAGTCAACTGTGTAACTGCATAATATACAGTCAAAAGTTGCCAAGGAGAGAAAACACATATATACAGTCAAAGGATGGCTCATACGGTATGAATCTAACAAAGATACTAGCACACAGAAAATCACTAAGATTGCTTCTAAAATAAAAAGGCTAAAATCTCAAAGAAACAAAATTACTTATCAACTAATGGAGAAAATAAAAATCATAAAAAATCAACTAATGGAAAAAATAAAAATCATAAAAAAAAATTACTCAGAAAGCAAAATTCTCTTTCAAAGTCAACTGAAGAGTTGGTAAGAGAACACTTGATTCCAAAGATCTTCTATCTTTAAGGAAAAAAAAAAACAAATACCCACCCTTGAATATGTAAGAAACCATCAACACCCTACACTTTAAGAACGATGAAAAGAACGAAGAAAATAAATGCAAAATTTCAGTTTCTTTAAATGATCCTACAAGACCATCCATTCACACAAAACTCTTAGTCTATTTAGCTGAAAGCCTATATAGCTATGGGTTACTCATATTAGCCAAAGAATTACATATGCTGCTTCTCTACAGACATTAAATAATCACATTCTAGATAGTGAGAATACTTCTTTAAACTATTCTGAATTTTTCAAATCACTACCAACACCACCAAGCTATCAAAGCAACCAACAAAAAGAATTACCTATTTTTAGTGGATTTCTTCTTTTCTAATAAATTCTAACTAAAAATTGTGTGAAAGGCAGTAACAATATACTTATTAATGACATTTCATTATGTCAGACAGATAACAAAACTGATTAATTTGTTTTTACTTTCAAACCCTTAAGTTAAAAGACAGATTTATTGAAAGCACAGTGCAGGAAGAAAAAAAAAAAAGGCAAATGTTCCTTGAATCTACCATAACAGAAAATAAAGTTTAAGAGACTAAAATTTAAGCCATGATATTGAAGAGTTAAAAACAAGGTTAATTTTTTAATGAAATTTTTCTGCATTAAACTATTCTATGGAAGTAGACTGCTACATATATTCTTCTTACTGTAGTTAACTGGTATTATTCATGATAGATACACATACTTTATTCTCAACAAATTCCTCATAGATGAAACAGCCAAAATGATTTTCTTGACACTAAAAAAAATCCTCTAGAAGCTAATGTATTAGGAAAAATGTCTCTGGTATGAGAATCATGTTAAGTATTTTTAACCAGTGTGCTGAAATAATCACTGCCTGCTTCACCACCTCACTCAGGAAAATCAAAATCTTTCTTCAAATCTCCAGGAAAGAAAAAAGCCCTGATCCTTTTCATCTATTTTTTTTCTAACATTTCACATTCCACATCCAGTTGCATTTTGTTTTTGTTTGTAGTACTTGAAGTTCAAATGAGTCAGTCATTACCCTTAATTTCTACTATGAAAATAACCAAGGGCCATCATTTCGCAAATCAGCCAAATAACACGGAAAGTAGTCAGAGAAAGCTTAAAATTTAATCACTGATTGATGTATTTCTTATTTTCCTCACTACTAAACCACAGCTTACAACTTAAAAGATCATAAAGTAAAAGCATTCAGTAATAAAGCTACCAACAGGAAATCATATGTCATACCTACACAAATCTAAAATCCTGTTCATTCTGAGAGAACTAAACTTTTTCTTTTGTCAAGAACCCATTTTCATTACCAAATTGAACAGCACTCGTAAAGCAGATTTTAAGTTTCTAAAAGGAGTAAGATAAATAGTAGATGATAAACCAAAACAAAGAACATTTAGGGTGCACCTGTAAACATTATTACCTGGTATATTATTCTTTCATATTAGCATATAAAGTGTATGCTATAGCATACATTATAATGTACAATACTGTACCCAGTATGTAATGAATAGCCATAAATATTAGCTATTAGGATAACATTGTGGAACCACGAAAGGCACTCATTCATTAGAAGTTTAACTTAAGAAAAACATGATTTTAAAGTTTAGAACACGGCTTATAAGCAAATGGACGTGTATGTGGGTGATTAAACTCTAAGAATTTCCTTTTTTTCTCTATTTTGCAATTTTTCTTTAATTACTTTTATGATGATACCAAACTTTATATTAAAAAGAAACCACTTAAGTCAGATTGCTAAAAATCTGCTTGCTAGTTGCTCTTGTGACCCTCCATAATAAAATACCACCTCCTCTCACCCTGTCACTAGTGCTTTTTCAAAGGTTTTCCCAAACTCTTAAATTATTTTACTAGAAACTGTCTAGAATATAAATACAGTAGCCCATGTACTGGCATCCTTAATGCCGTAAAAATATAAAAATGATTTCTGGGTTTGATTCTGTTGAAGCCATTAACCTAGAATCCTCAAAAGAAAGGATGGTTTAGCACTGTATTTACTTAAGAATAACTATCCTTGCTATTTAACCATTGTTCTTTCTTCTTCCTCCTTGAACAATCCTCCTGCTTCTCCAAATCTACTGCTAATAATTCCCTTACTGGGTTGTTTTCTATAAAGGGTCTTCCTGAACCCTGCTGGCCAAACATAACCCTACACTTTCCTTTAAAATCTTGTTGTTCCAATCTATGCCACACATCTGAAACTTGCCATTTCTCCTGGTATTTAACATATATAAAATCTATTTTTATATTCCATTATAAGTTCCTTAACGATAAGGATTACATTCCTAAATCTTGGCACCATGGGAATGCCTTACACGATAATGATGTACATCACCCAGAGTGCTGTTAGAGTTTACCAAATTCTTTTACACATACTTGAGCCTCACAGCTACCCTGGTAGAAATAATCACCATTGTCCTATTTTACAAAAGGAGAAACAGATTGATTCACAGTCTAAATCATTTGTCGTTGTTCTGTTCAGCTAATCCTCAAGATCTATTTACAGTACTAAATATAAGCAACAAATATAAGAAACTTCCTGCATAGAAGACAAACTTCCATAAAATGGGAAATCCATGTACTTTATTGTTGCCAGGAAAACTAGTTAGGAACCTCAAGTTCAACTCTGCCCAACTATGCAAAACCAACTTTGTCCTTGGGGCCCTTAACAGAAAAGTGCCAACATAGCAAATATGACCCTATTAGAACACTATCCTCAACTTCTTAAAGTACATAAAATTTTAATAAAATACTATGGCTTCAGTTTAGTACCAAAAAAAGGGACATTTCAGCATCAAACCACAGTATTACAAAACTTGAAGTCAGAACGCATTTTGCAAGAGCCATGTGACACACACATGACAGTCAGCTAAACTGATGGGTGGACCTTTCCAGGGGAAATGTTTAGCAGTAATTGACCGAAGCAGCAAATAAACTCAACATTAAGGACAAATACTGGGTTTTGCTTTAAAAAAAATTCCCCTTTCCCCCAAAGGCCTCTGACACTGAAGAGGAATAACAGTTAAATCTCCCCCAATTATTCACTCATGTACATATGCAAAATGTAGAAAGATGTTTTTAGGGCCATTAAGGAGAGCCCAATAAAGTCTTCCCAAGGAAAGTGAACACACCAGTTCCCAGGAAAGGTGCCAGGTGTGTCACATCTGCTGTGGTGACTTCTTGAGTAAGCAAGAAAAAGAAATGCATTAACTTTTCATGACACGTCATGGAACCTCATTCCCTATTTGCAAGCATTCTAGTAGGTAATTCAAAACCTACAGATCTATCATAGGGCCCATTCGTTTCCCTTTCAACTTTACAGCAAATTAAAAGTCCTTTAATTTGGTGCCAACCAAAGTAGTCCCTACGTTTTAGAGCTCCTGTTGTTTTTCTCTTGACCTATACAAGACAAAATGACTTTAGTGTCCTCTAAAAGAAAATTCTCACAAATGCCAAGTTTTTGGGAAGGCAATGGCCCCAGGAGTTGGTAAAGAACTCTAAGAAATAACTAAAAAAAAACTGAAATTTTTAAGTCGATTCTCACCATCTACTCATTCCCCTCAATCCCACGCAGTCCTGAAAAGCATCCATATTACCTGCAACCTGACGGGGAGGGTGGAAGTGAGAGCCAACAAGCTCAAAATTTACAAGTAAGGCTGGTTTTCACCCCGACGGCTCTGACAGCTCCGCAGGATGCGGGCGCAGGGTCTGACGGTACCCTCTAGGAGAGTTCTCCCACCCATCTCCTCCCCTCAAAAACAAGTCTTCCTGCAGAAGCCACTGCCTCCAAAATAAGCTACCCCTTCCCACCGCCCCACCACCGACTCCCCAAAGCCCCAACCCCCTTGGCACACCGTTCCTCCGCACCGACTGGGCACTCAGGCCCTCTAACCAGACTGGGTCCAGGCCAGGGCCGCTCACCCCTCCGGTCCGACCCCTCCCGCCGACCGCCCCTCCTCCGTCAAACAATGGGGCCCGACTCCCCGCCGCTAACCCCTCCGGCCCCATCACCCTCCCTCACCCTGGCCGAGGCCCTCGCTCTCCTCGCCCCCTCTAAGCTTTCCCAAGCTAGCCCACGGACACAGCCAACCGGTGCTCTCCTGCACTCACTATTCGGGATTCATGCTGGACATGTCACTGCAGCTGCCGCCGCCGCCACCGCCGCCCTTGCTGCTGCAGCCGCCGCCCTGACTCTCCGCGCCACGGGTAGTCAAAGGAGAGGAATGAGATAGGCTGTTCCGGGAGAGCAAACGTCTTCCCCCCACTCCGTCCCCTTAGAACACAATCAGCAGCAGCCGCCACTCAGCTATCGCTTCCACCCAAAATGGCCGCCGGCGAACCAGGAAATAGGAAAGCCTTAGACCGAGGGGCCTTTACATAGCCCAAAGGGCGGCCGCACTGCGTGGCATGCCGGGAAAGAGAGTTGCGAGATCAGCAGCGGGAGCTGGGGAACAACAATGCGGTGCTGCGACCCGGACTCAGCTTCCCGCCAAACCCCGCGGCTCTGGGGCATGCGTACTTGAGGGCTTGTCGCCCGCCCCATGCCCACGGCTCTTACTCCCCCCCGCTCCGCCCCTCCCTGCTCCCCTCCCCGCTGACTCGCTGGCTAGGACTTCGCTCGGACTCCCCCTAGCGGATTGGCTGAGGCCATGAGGCCCTGGTGATGTCATCAGTGAGACGTGGCAGCCGGACGAGTCAGCGCCCCACGGGGGAGGGGGAGGGGGAGGGGGAGGGGAGGGACAGAGGGCGGTGCCGGCCGCTGGCGGAAGAGGGGGGTGGGGGGAACAGGGGACCGGGAGGGTGGGGGGAAAGGGGTCGGAAACAGAGGGACAGCTCGAGTGCAGAGGGTCAGGGAAGGGGAGGGCGGAGTTTGGAAGAACGCGCTTGGCTGGTCCTACCTCTTGTGCGCCTTTTGCTGGCCTGACCAGCTTGAACCTTGAGCTTCCCGGGGGGTCCCAGGGCGTCCGCTCTAAGGTTGGAAGAAGAGTCGAGGGGCCTCCGCGAAAAACTTTGGGTCTCTGAAAAACACGAAGCCGTACTTTAAGTTCTTTTCCTCACTCACGTAGCCCCACTGGGTCTGGTCATCGTCCGGTGTTGGCTACCATTCCCTTTCCAGCCCTGCTCTGATAACCTCAGCCTGGATATTGCAGCCTCTGTCTCTTTTCTGCCCTGGCTCCAGCCTTTGGGTTGAATTGTACTTATTTTTTAGTTATTTCATTCTGAGCCATTCTATAAGATTGGAAAGAAATAAGCGATAGTGCAAATCATCACTATATAATGCCTGAAAACTCCGGGAGTAATATTAAAACATTTTTTAAAAACCTTATGGTCTTAACAGCTTTCTTTAATCTCAGGAATTTAAATCTCCACTAAACTTTAACACATTATCTTGGGTTACTTAATTACAAAGGGCATAGTATAAAACTTTGTCCAAAGTTTATCTTCCAACTTGTACTAAGAACCAAGAAATTTATCTCCAAAGATTGATTGCAAAATTCCCATGACACCAAAATATGGAAAGAAGGCGGTTCTTTTTTCTACCCACTTACTAACCACATGCCTTAAGGGACAAATTCCAGCATGTGCCTTAGTTGAAAACCTCATCAAATAGCGCACTAGAATTCCTTCTCATCATGGCTTCTGAAATGAACATGGTCACCATTTCAGAAGTACCCTGAACAGACCAATGATAGACATCAAAAAGCATATTATCCTGGACTCTCGATCCTTTCTGCTTATTGTGATTTCACGGAAGGAAAAACTCAGAAAATCTGTGAAGAATTCATCCTGAGACAAAGATAAAAATTTTCACCTGTTCCTCTCCTTGGAGGTATATATACCCCTATACTTCCTTTTAATTATTTATTTCCTTTCCCAACAAATAACTAATAACTTTCAACCTAAGCAATGGAGTTGTTGTGAGAATTGAATAAAACATTATAGGAGTTCCATGGTGGCTCTGGTCACTGTTTGGCTGAGAACTGATTCCCTGGCCTGGAAACTTCAGAATGCCACATGCAGGGCAAAACAAACAAAGCCTTGTAAAACATATAGTACAATGAATTTGGGGGCACTTGGTAAATGGTAATCACCTTTCCCCTTGCAAGTCTCCAGCGTGCCTACTGTATACTAAGGACGGAATGTCTCATATCATAGATGGTGTTGTAACATGCAAAGAGGGAGTATTGGGTGGTTTTTTAACTTGGGAGTGGTGGATGGTATTTTTGCCATGTCTGCTTCACCATATACGTCATTTACATTAAGACTTTCTTCCCCAAAAAGTGACAGTTTAAGTCTTCCTTCCCCCCCAAAAAAATATATTTTATATTAGGTATTTAAGAGTAGCTCCTTTTATAGTTAAGATTAATAACTCAGAATAATAAAGTAGCACGAGCGATGTTGGTTGCCCCTTATTAAATCAGAACTCTCCTAGGGCTGTTTGTCCATTTGTTCTTTGGCTCATTCTTTTCTTTCTTTCTTCCTTTCCTCCTTCTTTATTTGCTTTTGCTTTGTTTTCCCTTTTCTTTTATTCAATATTTATAACCTGGCATGTAATAAATGTGCTTGGGACAATGAGGAATACAAAAGTGAATGATTACAGCTCTCTGCAAGATAACAACCTCTTGAGAGAAAGACATGTACACAAACAAAACTTATAGGGGGAAAAATGTAAAAATAAATTTAAATAATAGGAGATGTATGGGAGCAGAAATCAGATCAGGGATTGCCAGGAACTAGGAATGCAGGAGGGAACTGCCTACAAAGAGACACAAGGGAACTTTGGGGTCTGATGGAAATATTCTATTACTTCATTGTGGTGATAGTTACTCAACTATATATGTTTGTCAAAAGTCATCATAGAACTATACACCTGAAAGAGGTTAATTTAGTAGTATATAAATTATACCTCAATTATGGACCTGACCTTCAAAAGTGATAGGAGTGGAAGTACAGAGGAGGGAAACAATTCCAACTCAAACTATTAAAATGCTTTCATGAGGAGGTGATATTTGAATTGGGCCTTGAAAAAGAATAAAATGTTGGGAGTTCCTGTTGTGGCTCAGTGGTTAACGAATCCGACTAGGAACCATGAGGTTGCGGGTTCGATCCCTGGCCTTGCTCAGTGGGTTAAGGATCCGGCGTTGCCGTGAGCTGTGGTGTATGTAGGCTGCAGACGCGGCTCGGATCCCGCATTGCTGTGGCTGTGGTGTAGGCCAGCAGCTACAGCTCCTGTTAGACCCCTAGCCTGGGAACCTGCATATGCCGTGAGTGCGGCCCAAATAACGCAAAAAGACAAAAAAAAAAAAAAAAGAATAAAATGTTGATCATTGGCAGAAATGGGGGAGAGGGAGCCATTTATTCTAGAGTGACAAAAGAAAAATGACACAACAGTGACCTAGAAATGTGAAGATACATGTGAAGATACACATGTGTTTAGGGAATGGTTATTATAGGTCCCACAGGAGGTGACAGACAATTCGGTTAAGATGAGATTAGGGGGAGCCCCAAACACGTGCTAAGGTGGTTCAACTTTATTCACTTGATAGTAGCAAGCCAAGGATGTTTCCTGGAAGGAAGGAGTGAAGCCATCAGCTGAGTATTCTAAAGGGAGTACTTTGGAGTTCTGTGGAGACTGAAGGTGGGGAGGTGAGTTAAAAGGTTATTGGATTCATTTAAGCAGGAGATGATGTGTTCTGACAGAGGGCAACTGCATCTAGAATGGAAAGGAGGGGGGATTCCAGAGAGGAGGAGATAGAATCTGAAGGTGTAAGGGAAGGGAGGGGCTAAGAGTTGACCTAGAGATAATCCAGTTTACCTGCCACCTTGGGAACAAGGCCCCAACCAAAGTCAGAGAACAAGGTAAGAGGGGCTTGGAGCAGGGTGGAGAAGGAGGAAGATAGGCAGTGCTGTGGTTTGAGGTCAGGGTTAAAGCTGTCCTGGTGTAGAAGTAATAGAACTACCAGAAATTGTCCCCCTTCTGAATCAGCACACACACACAAGGCTGCCAGGGCAGACAAAGGCAGACACTAGTTAAAGGGCTAAGGATAGATTTTATTCAGTAATGACTGTTGTAATGGGGAAGAGAGCCTAGTGTCAACTGAACTCAGCAGATGTTGAAACAAAAGATGGGCTTTTCTTGGCAGGTCAGGGCAGGGAGTGAAATAGTAGCTTTTATTGCTTTGCCACACAGAGGAGGCCACAGCAGGCTAATGACTGTGCTCTCCAAAAGATGGGCTTTTTTAAAAGCTGGAGCGTGCTAAGGAAAAGAGCATGGAGGAATGATAAGGGGGCTCGCCCATGCAGCTAGGCCATCTTGGTTAATTGGCATATATCTGGAAGACCATATCCAATACTGGTTTCTAATGCTATGTTAGTTTCAGGTGTACAACATAGTGATTCAATTTTTGCAGATTATATTTCATTATAGGTTATTATTAGAGAATGGGTATAATTCCCTGTACTACATAGTATATCCTTCTTATCTATTTTATATAATTTATATCTGTGATTCCCATACTCGTAATTTGTCTCTCCCCACTTCCTTCTCTCCCCCAAACCACAAGTTTATTTTCTACATCTGTGAGTCTATTTCTGTTTTGTGTATATATTCATTTGTATTATTTTTTAGAGTCTACATGTAAGTAGTATCATATAGTAGTTGTCTTTATCTGTCTGATTTATTTCACTGAGTATAATATTCTTTAGGTCCATCCACATTGCTACAAATGGCAGTATTTCATTCTTTTTATGACTAATACTCCATTTTATATATATTCCACACATATATATTCCCTTATATACATATTCCATATTCCACTCTCTCTATATATTCCATAATATATGTTTGTCTTGGCTATTGAAATAGTGCTGCTACAAACATTGGGGTGCATATATCTTTTGGGGCTTTTTCTGTCTTTTTTAGGGCTGCACCTGCAGCATATGAAAGTTCCCAGGATAGAAGACTAGGGGTCAAATCGAACCTGTAGCTGCCGGCCTATGCCACAGCCACAGCAGTGCAGGATCCAAGCCTCGTCTGTGACCTACACCACACTCATAGCAATGCCAGATCCTTAACCCACTGAGCGAGGCCAGGGATTAAACCTGCGTCCTCATGAATACTAGCCGGGTTCTTTATGGCTGAGTCACAATGGGAACTCTTATTTGTATTTTTGAATTGATGTTTTCAATTTTTTTTTTTTTTGGATATATACCCAGGAGTGGAATTGCTGGAGTATATCATAGTTCTCTTTTTAGTTTTTTTAAGGAAACTCCATACTGTTTTCCATAGTGGCTATACCAATTTACATTCCCACCAATAGTGTAGAAGGGTTTCCTTTTCTCCACATCCTCACCATTAGTTGTTGTTGTTGTTATTACTATTTGGTCACACCCTTGTTATGCAGAAGCTCCCGGGATCAAATCCAAGCTACAGCAGTGACAACACTGAATCCTTGGTGCTAGGCCACCATGGAGTTCAGTTTGTAGACTTTTTGATGACTGCCATTATGACAGGTAAGAGGAGATACCTCATTGCATTTTGATGTCTCTAATAATTGGCAATGCTGAGCATCTTTTCATGTGCCTGTTAGCTGTCTGTATGTATTCTTTGGAAAAATGTCTTTAGTTCCCAGGCTAGGGGTTAAATTGGAGCTGTAGCTGCCAGCCTACACCACAGCTCACGGCAGTACTGGATCCT
The DNA here is from genome assembly GCA_004024745.2 of Catagonus wagneri. Taxonomy (NCBI): domain Eukaryota; kingdom Metazoa; phylum Chordata; class Mammalia; order Artiodactyla; family Tayassuidae; genus Catagonus; species Catagonus wagneri. Next base: position 21,272,410 of record PVHT021183519.1, read on the forward strand.
TAACTCACTGAGCAAGAGCAGGGATGGAATGCTAACATGTGTCCTCTGGGGAGTTCCCATCATGGCGCAGCGGTTAACAAATCCAACTAGGAACCATAAGGTTGCGGGTTCGATCCCTGGCCTTGCTCAGTGTGTTAACGATAATGCTGTGAGCTGTGGTGTAGATCACAGACACGGCTCGGATCTGGTATTGCTGTGGCTGTGGTGTAGGCTGGTAGCTATAGCTCAGATTTTGACCTCTCGCCTGGGAACCTCCATATGCCGCGGGTGCAGCTCTAAAAGAAAGGGGGGGAAAAGAAAAGAAACTCCCCTTCTGCCCATTTTTTGAAATTTTTTTATATTGAGTTGTATGAGCTTTTGTTTATTTTCATTATTAACCCCTTGTCGGTCGCATCATTTGCAAATATTTTCTTCCATTCCATAGGTTGTCTTTTTTTTTTATGCTTTCCTTTGTTGTGCAAAAGCTTTTTAAGTCCCTTTTGTTTATTTTTACTTTTATTTCTTTTGCCTTAGGAGACTGAGCCAAGAAAATCGTGCTATGATTTATATCAGAGAGTATTCTGCCTATATTTTCTTTTAAAATTTTGTGGTTTCAGGTCTTATATTTAGATCTTTAATTCATCTTGAGTGTTTTTTGTTTGTTTGTTTGTTTTGGGGGGGGGTTTGACAGCATCCACAGCATGTGGAAGTTTCTGGGCCAGCAATTGAACCTGTGCCACAGTCAGATCCTCAAACCACTGCGCCACAAGGGAATTTCCCATTTTGAGTTTATTTTTATATATGGTACGAGGTAATGTTCTTTTTTTTTTTTTTCTTTTTCTATTTGGCCATGCCTGAGGCATGCCCAGGTCAGAAACTGAACCCAAGCCACGGCAGCATCTGAGCAACAGCGGTTACAACACCTGGTCTTTAACCCACTAAGCCACAGAGGAATCCTTGGAATTAGAATCTCATTGTTTTACATGGGGCTGTCCAGTTTTCCCAGTACCACTTGCTGAAGAGACTGTCTTTCCTCCACTGTACATTCTTGCCTCCTTTGTTGTAGATCAATTGACCATAAGTGCATGGTTTTATTTCTGGGCTATCTCTTCTGTTTCATTGATCAGTACGTCTATTTTTGTGCCAGAACCTTACTGTTTTGATTACTGTAGTTTTGTAGTATAGTTGGAAGTCTGGAAAGGTTATACCTCCAGCTTTGTTCTTTTTTCTCAGGATTACTTTGGCAATTTGGGAAGATTTGTGGTTTCCAGTAAATTTTAGGATTATTTGTTCTAGTTCTTTGAAAAATGTCATGGCTATTTTGATAGAAATTGCATCAAATCTATAGATTGTTTTGGGCAGTATGGCCACTTCATTTTTTTATTTTTTTGTCTTTTTGCCTTTTATGTAGAGCCGTACCCATGGCATATGGAGGTTCCCAGGCTAGGGGTCTAACAGGAGCTGTAGCCGCTGGCCTTCACCACAGCCACAGCAACGTGGGATCCGAGCTGCGTCTGCAACCTTCACCACAGCTCACGGCAACACCGGATCCTTAACCCACTGAGCAAGGCCAGGGATCGAACCTGCAATCTCATGGTTCCTAGTCGGATTCGTTAACCACTGAGCCACGAAGGGAATGCCAGTATGGCCACTTTAAGAAAATTAATTTTCTAATCCAAAGGCACAGGGTATCTTTCCATTTCTTTGAATAATCTTTAATTTCCCTCACCAATGTTTTACAATTTTCAGAGTATAGGTCTTTCGCATCCTTGGTTAAGTTTGTTCCTAGGTTTTCTGGATTGTTTGTTTTTTGGCTACACCCAAGGCAAGCAGAAGTCCCAGGGCCAAGCGTCAAACCTGTTCCACAGCAGTAACCAGAGCCACAGCAATGACAATGACAGATCCCGAACCTACTGAGCCACTAGGGAACTCCTGTGGGTGTTTTTTTTTTTAATGGGATTATTATTATTTTTACTCTCTCTAATATTTCATTATTAGTGTATACAAACATCTCTGTATATTAATCTTGTATCCTGTGACCTTGCTGAATTAATTTATTAGTTCTAATTGTTTTTGGGTGGAGACTGTAGGGTTCTCTCTAGAGAGTATCATGTCATCTGCAAATACCAGCTTTATTACCTCCTCCTTTCCAATTTAGATACCTTTTCTTTCCCCATTTCTTTCTTTTTTTTTTTTTTTTTTTTTTTTTTTGCTTTTTAGGGCCACACCCACGGTATATGGAGATTCCCAGCCTAGGAGTCTAATCAGAGCTACAGCCACCGACCTATACCACAGCCATAGCAATATGGGATCTGAGCCACATCTGTGACCTACACCACAGCTCATGTCAATGCCAGATCCTTAACCCACTATGTGAGGCCAGGGATCAAACCCACACCCTCATGGTTCCTAGTTGGATTCATTTCCACTGTGCCATGACAGGAAGTCCTCTTTTTCTTTTCTGACTGCTGTGGCTAGGACTCCTAATGCCATGTTAAACAGAAGCAGCAAGACATCCTTGTCTTGTTCCTGAATTTAGTGGGAAGATTTTCATTTTTTCACTGCTGGCTGTGGGTTTGTCACAAATGGCCTTTATTATGTTGAGATATCGCCCCCGATACCCACTTTGATGAAAGTTTTTTGTTTTTTTTTTTATAATGAATGGATGTTGAATTTTGCAGAAGACAAACTTTTTGCATCTTTATGACAGGAGGAAATAGTGCAAGTTAGACCAAGGTACCCATGGGGCTGGGAGTGAGTAAGAATTCTCTCTTTGAATGTTTGCATTTCCCAGAAATACAAAGCAGAAAAGGATTTGTAATTGCAGGCTTCCTAAAGTAACAGTTCTAAGCGGTCTTGGGGCCGATCTGGCTATCACCGGGTTTGGGCTGGGATAAACAGTAAATTCTCCAGGCAGCATTGAGCTTCCTTAGCCAGGCAGTTTTAAGGGGGGCTTGGGTCATTCTAAAGATGTGTCCTTGAGTTGTTAGAAAGTAACCTGGTGTTTGCTCAAATCTCCTGGTGTATAGGGGCAGGGGAGTGGGGGTGGGTAGACAAAATCATTTGTCTGAGTGTCTGTAGTTTTTACAGGTCAGGGTTAAGACGTAGTTGAAAAGAGGGCTAAAAGGAAGCTGACCAGAGTTTGATCAAGGGGACAGTTTTTTGTCAAGACAGAACCCTGTATTTAAGATGTGGGTTGATTGTGTGAGAAGTACCACTTTATTTCAATGGCTCTGAAGTACCACATTTGATACAGATGGTAGGCAGCAATGATGAAACATCTTAGGAGAAATTGTAAAGTTGGGAAAAGTTTCCAAGACTTGAAGTTCCCAGTCACTACCCCCCTTACTTCCTCCAGATACCCTCTCCCCACACCCAATCTTACCCCAAATACACATTCAGCTCATCCCCACTTCAGTTTAAGGTGTTTTCCACTCTTACTCTGCCTTCCGCCACCACTCCTAACTTTAGGGGTGAGAGATAGTTTAGAGCAAGGTTACCACTTCTTCACCTCTGCTTTCGCCCCCCGGAACAGGAAGGTGGAGAGGATGTAGATTCTTGCATCCCACGGCCCCTCCACTGAGCCTTCTTAACCTTGAGCAAGGCTTGAATCTGGATGGCATTGGCTGCACCATCCTGTTTCACTAAAATGTGCTGGGAATTACAGAACATCGGTGCAGGACAGAACCTTGGAGAATATTTACTAAAGAGCACTTGACTAATTTCAGGCAAGAAAACTAAATCCTGTGGGTGAGTTAATGACAGGAGGACTAGAACCCAAGTACCCTTTGAGAGCTCTTCCCATTGCCCTCAGGATTAGTTTTGGAGACCCCAGAAAGGAAGTATCAGGGGGCACTAAAAAGAGAGAAATGTGTCATCAAACCCAACCAACTTTTGAACACAATAGAAGAAAAGACATTAGAGAGGACTCTACTCTGTTCAGTATTCACTCTCTAGAACCTCCGACAGTGCTCTAGAAATTCCCAGAAGCTAGTACCATCTTCTACTTATTCTCCTGTCAGAATCCTACATATTCCTAGGACTCAACAGTAATCATACCCCTTCTTGGAAGCCTTCCCTGTCATATCAACCTGAAGTGGGTGATCTTCACCCTCTTGTTTACTTTAGTTCTTTTTCAGTGCTCATGTAATGCCTCTTACAAAGCCACCCAATTCAGAAGCTTATGGTTATTTAATGATAATGATCCACAGATAGTTATTTAAAATAATTAAGATTAAATTAAAAATTCAGTTCAGCAGAATAGAGAGCCCAGAAATAAATCCACACACCTACGGTCAATTAATCTTTGACCAAGGAGGGAGTTCCCATTGTGGTGCAGCAGAAGTGAATCCGACTAGGAACCACAATGTTGCGGGTTCCATCCCTGGCCTCGCTCAGTGGGTTAAGGATCTGGCATTGCCTTGAGCTATGGTACAGGTCACAGACGTGGCTCAGAGCCTGCGTTGCTGTGGTGTAGGCTGGCAGCTGTAGCTCTGATTTGACCACTAGCCTGAGAACCCTCATATGCTTTGGGTGCAGCCCTATAAAGCCAGAAAAAAAAAAAAAACCTTCGACAAAGGAGGCAAGATATAAAATGGAAAAAAGACAGTCTCTTCAGCAAGTGATATTGGCAAAATTGGACAGCTGAATGTAAATCAGTGAATTCAGAACACACCCTCACGCAATACACAAAAATAAACTCAAAATGGCTTAAAGACTTAAATATAAGACAAGACACCATAAAACTTCTAGAAGAGATTATAGGCAAAACATCTGACATAAATCGTACCAATGTTTTCTTAGGTCAGTCTCCCAGGGCAATAGAAATAAAAATGAAAATAAAAGTATCCTAATCAAAATTACACACCTTTGCACAGCAAAGGAAACCATAGGAAAAAAAAAAAGATAACCTATGTAATAGGAGAAAATATTTGCAAACGATGTGACCAACAAGGGCTTAATTTCCAAAACATACAAACTGCTCATACAATTCAATGACAACAACAATAAAAAAACCCAATTGAAAAATGGGTGGAGGACCTAAATAGACATTTCTCCAAAGAAGACATACAGATGGCTTTAAGTACATGAAAAAATCCCCAACATTGCTAATTATAAGAGCAATGCAAATCAAAACTTCAGTGAGGTACCATTTCACATTACTCAGAATGGCCATCATTAAAGTCTACAAAAAACAGGCGTTCCCTTTGTGGCTCAGCTGTTAACGAACCCTACTAGGACCCATGAGGATGCGGGTTTGATCCCTGGCCTCGCTCAATGGGTTAAGGATCTGGCGTTGCTGTGAGCTGTGGTGTAGGTCTCAGACACTGCTTAGACCCCATGTTGCTGTGGCTGTGGCGTAGGCTGGCAGCTGTAGCTCCGATTTGACCCCTAGTCTGGGAACTTCCATGTGCTGCAGGTGCGGCCCTAAAAAGCAAAAAAAAACCCACCAAAAAACCCAAAAAACAAAAACAAAAAATACATGCACCCCTATGTTCACTAAAGCATTAGTCACAGTAGCCAAGACCTGGAAGCAACCTAAATGTCCATCAACAGATGAATGGATTAAGAAGATGTGGTATAGGAGTTCCCATTGTGGCTCAGTGGTTAACGAATCCAACTAAGAACCATGAGTTTGTGGGTTCAATCCCTGGCCTCGCTCAGTGGGTTGAGGATCCAGTGTTGCCGTGAGCTGTGGTGTATGTCACAGACGTGGCTCGGATCCCGTGTTGCTGTGGCTGTGATGTAAGCCAGTGGCTACAGCTCTGATTAGACCCCAAGCCTGGGAACTTCCATATGTAGCGAGTGCGGCCCTAGAAAAGGCAAAAAAGATCAAAAAAAGGAGAAGATGTGGTACAATGGAATACTACTCAGGCATAAAAAAGAACAAAATAATGTCACTTGCAGCAACATGGATGCAACTAGAGATTCTCATAAAAAGTGAAGTCAGAAAGATAAATACCATATGTTATCACTTGTATATGGAATCTAAAATATGGCATAAATGAACCTATCTACAAAACAGAAACAGACTGACAGACATAGAGAACAGACTTATGATTACCAAGGGGGAGGAAAGGTGGGGAACAGATGAGCTGGGAGTTTGGGGTTAATAGATGCAAACTATTATATATAGAATGGATATATTACAAGACCCTACTGTATAGCACAGGGAATTATATCCAATCTCCAGGGGTAAACCATAATGGAAAAGAACATATATACAGTCACTTTGCTGTACAGCAAAAATTAACACAGCATGGTAAATCAACTATACTTCAATAAAAAAGTACATTAAAAAAAATGGTTGGAGTTCCCTGGTGGCCTAGCAGTTAAAGGTTCGGTATTGTCACTGATGTGGCTCAGGTTTGATCCCGGTCCCAGAAACTTCTGTCTGTCAAGATTAGAGCCAAGGAGTTCCCTTCGTGGCTCAGTGGTTAACGAATCCGACTAAGAACCATGAGGTTGCAGGTTCGATCCCTGGCCTTGCTCAGTGGGTCAAGGATCCGGCGTTGCCGTGAGCTGTGGTGTAGGTCGCAGACTACAGCTCCTGTTAGACCCCTAGCCTGGGAACCTCCATATGCCGCAGGTGCGGCTCTACATAAAGGCAAAAAGACAAAAAAAAAAAAAAAAGATTAGAGCCAAAAAAAAAAAAAGGTTCATTTACACCATCCACATTTCAAATGCTCCAAAGCCATGAGTGGCTAGCGCCTGCTGTATTGGACAATGCAAATTATAGAACATTTCCATCATCATGGAAAGTTCTATTGGGCAGCACTACATACCATTATAATATTTTATGTATTTGATTTATTCTTCTAGCTAGATTATAAACTCCATGAGGGCAGGGGCCACACCTTACCAGATTGTATCTCTTCCCATCAGCACTTAGCACAATGCCTTATTACCTAATAAATATCCAACATATTCATTGATTGGGCCCTCAGGAAAGCATTGCCTTATTAGAAAGTTCAAGGATTACTGAAACGTTTTTTGCTTTTTCCTCAGTCAAAAATAAAACTCAGTCCATCTTCCAAGAAAGACGAACAACGCTTTGACACTAACAGATAAGAAACTGCTATCCACCCAGGCACAATCAACAGGAAGAAAGGGCAAAGGAAGAGATTGACTACTGTGTACTGTGGTTGCCATAGATATCAAACTCCAGGCCTTCGACCCTCTGAAAAGAACTCTGAACGTCTGGTTCCCTGACTTCACCTCCTGTGGAATTCTCTCCAATTTGCAATACTTCAATGAGATCAGGGCGTTGCAAAGGCCACTGGGGTGTTCAACAATCAGCAGGGCAGGCCACAAGTGTGTCAAATAAAATCAGACTGAAAATTCCTTAAATAGGGCATAGAACCATTCCAGATACCAGGGCTCTAGGGTGACAAAGAGCTCAGCTAGTCAACCTGGGCAAAGCATACCTCCAATAGCTCAAACTTCCCCAGGTTTCAGGTACCTACCTGATCTCGACCAGCCGAGCTTTGGGATTCAGTCACCAAAGCCTAATCTCTTCTGGAATCCACTAGCAAATAAGAGATGAATCACACGTGATTATATTCAGTCCAGTTCAATCTTCCCTAACAGTTTCTATTGTTTTAAGAGTAACACCTATGCCCTTGGGAGCAGAGACCTCACTGCCATCACTGTCCTCCACATTTTTTTAGATGATTAAATAAAGGCGATGTTTGGGAAGGGGCCGGCCATGGAGGAGACCTCAAAAATGTCAACTCTCTCTGTCCCTGTCTCCCTCCCTGGCATCCAGCCCTGAACTATACCTCCTTGCCTTATTACTCTAAGTCTTGCCTATTCTAGAGATGCAATTTAACGTCTCCCTTCTCTCCATGAAGTCCCTCTTGACCACCCAGGGCACAATGATCTCTCTCTGTTCTGATCTTCCACTACCAGCATCACTGAGGCCCTCACGACTCCACTGGCCTGGGTATTCTGTTAGTCACACTTCTGTGTCTGCTTCTTGAGGGACTGTAAACTTCTTGATATCTCTAGGACTTAGCCCATAATACATCATCTATAAATATCTAGTGTTTGCCTTGTTTATAAAATCCACAATATATTTTAACAAATGGTCAAGGATATTGAACACGCAGGTATTGCTCGTCTTCCTCCACTGGAGAATATATTCAGGACAATGGTGTCTAATGTGCTTTTAAAAAAATATTTATATCTTGCAAAGTGCTTTGATGCAGAGTAAATATATAGTGGTGAAGTTTCTAGATGAGCCCTCTAGAAAAGCATGGTCCTCTGGTCACTTAGAGTCTAATATATATATGAATGATGAACTTTTATTAATAATACCATTGATCAACAAATCTCAATTAAGGCTCTTCTTATGGGGCATGTCCCAGTGCTACCTGCCCTGGCACCACGCATGGGCATAGCATTATAAAATTCTGTACAGGATCACTCAAGTTTCAGATGATGCTCTTGTAGGGAGAAAAAGATCTTTTTTCTCTACTCAGTTTAGGTTCAGTGGCTAGTGCTCTGTAAATTAGATTGATAAAAGACAGATTGGCAAGAAAAAAAAACATGTTTGTTAACATGTGGATTGTACACATACATGGGAGCACTCAGAGATGAACTTGGGCTTGTTTAGCACTCAGATGTTAGAACTTGGGCTTGTTTAGCACTTTCAGAAAAGGATCATAAACTTTTAGAGAAGTGACTAGAGGAAGGGAAAAGACCTTTGAGTTTCTAGCATTGGCAAAGTGTGGGAAGGTATATATACGGAGGAACTAATGGAAGAAAAAGGGCTAGTCAGTAAAGTTTGTTATGTGAACTCCTCTGGGGCCATCTCTGGGCTAATAAGGGTCTATCATTGTTAGCTTTTGTCCTTCCAGGTAGAGAGGAGAGAGGGGTATATTTTTACAAATTTATGTCTTGCTTTTAGGTAACTGCAGGAGGGCAAAGTTTTCTTATATCTGCTGCTTTTCAACTGCCTTCAGCTCAAAATAATCTTTATACCAAAGTGGCATATCTTGGGGTGGCATATTTTGCTCCCCTTCATTCTTCAATAAGCCAAGCCACAATGACATATCATGTGCAAGGAACTCATTTCTGCTCACTTCTCAAACCATGGCAACCCCTACGGACAACTTCTATTTCACCTAATGGTGCTATTACATAAGTAGGTTGGGCAAATCGAAATCACGATCTAGCAGATAAGCAGCTGCAGGACAATATGAGGTCACCATCAGAGCTCCATGTAAAATCCTGTATGGTTGCATGACATTCTCTGGAATTGGGTTAAAGGGGAAGGGTGAGAAAGTGGAATTATCTTTTCTGAGTCACTTTGCCACAGGAATCTCAGCCAAGAAGTCTCATCAGTAAGAGCTGCCCTTGTGAACCACGAAGTCCGTTTCGGTCTGTCATCTACTCTTTGATCCACTTGTATTCAACAGTTATATATTAAGTATATATTCTGCTCTGATACAGCTAAGTCCGTGAACAAAACTGACCAGGTCCATGCCCTCATGGAGAATGTAACTTCTCAGGAGAGATCTATCAATCAGCTACTGCATTTCCTCAAAGCTAAAGCATCATTCCTTTCCATCATGGATTTAATGATTTCTTTTCAAGAAAAAAAATCACATTAAACATGAACATAAACTGGATGTTAATATCAAAAATGTCTCCCTGCAAATATCACCAAGGTAATGAGCTACTATGACAAAAAAAAAAAAAAAATGTATTACTTACAAAAGTATGGAGAGCACAACCAAGACCCTTTGTAGCATCTCAAAGAGGGGTAAGGGCAAAACTGGGCTATTTATTGACATTTAAAAGTCTGGATTAAGGTCAGTCTTATCCTGAGGGGAGAGGAAAGTTTTGGTTAGCATTGGATAAGGATCATGATAAAACAGTTTAGGACTGGTAGACCCAGAAATTGAGGCAATGGACTCAAAGAGTCTTGGAGTATAAATTGTCATTTGGCGCTTTATTTTGAAGACTTGATGGGTCTTTCAAAAAGGTCCTGGGATCATTTCTAACTTTTTTATCTTCCTGATCCAGAGTTTCCTGGAATAGTAAAATTACGTTGATGAGAGCAATAGAATGGTAAAGTCATGTTAATGTATAGAGTAAGCTAAGTAGATGGTCTTATAAACATGTGAAAAATATGTGCTGTAAGAGAAAATTACCCAATAAAGGACATATAATTATGATTGCAAAATGTGCTGGATGGACAAATATAGGGTTCTATAAAAGCATGTAACTGGGGCACCTCACTTACTCTGCAGAAATCAGAAAAAGCATCTTTGAGGAACTTGTGTTTGAACTGAGGCAAAATGATGAATTTGGCTAAGGGAAGACATGGAGAGGTGGGGGTGGTAGGATAAGATAGCATGTGCAAAGGTCCTGTGGCAAGAAGGAGTATGGTATGTTTGAAGACTTGAGAGATCAGCAAGGCTGGAGGACAAGAACTGAGTGGACAAAGGCACAGAGTAGGCTAATTGGCTATGAGGTGGGGAGGAGATTGCTATCCAATCCTATGCTTCAGAGTGATTTTTTTTTTTTGATCTGAAGACTATATCCCCAGAATCTCGATCTAACATTCTCAGAGCTTTAAAAGGAGTGACAAATGAGCCTCCATGCTAGGCTACCAAAACGTCAGATTCAAATTGTTGCCCAATAATAGCAAAACCAGTTCTAGAATTGCCTCCTACATGAACTCAAACTTGTGATCAAACAGGTTGTCTTGATACTGGTCTGGAGATCTGGCCACACCCAAGAAGTCAAATAAATTTAAATTAAAGAAGTGTTTGAACATTCCTAAATGTTTGATTTATAAATGAGTAAAGAAACATTTAAAAATATATCTGGGAGCAAGACTCTGGTTTATAATTTTTTAATATACAATAATTCATTAATTCATAAAAATCCTTCAATAATGTGTGCTAAGTACCAGCTGCTATGCTAGTTTTACAGTAAAACCTGCCTCCTGTTTTGAAAGATTCTAAGCAACCCATCCATTCCGACGATGGTGGGTTTAGAACTACATGGTCAAATGAAATTCTTTTTTCAGGTGCCTCTTTGTTCCAGTTCTCTATGGCCGTGTAACAAACTACCCCTGAACAACAATGTATTAATATCTTTTGTGGTTTTGTGGGTTGATTGGACTTAGATCAGCAGTTCTTGCTTGGTGTCTCTGGTGCAATTGCTGCTGTAGGTCAGCCAGGAGTGCAGTCACCTGAGGAGGGCTCAGCTAGGTTAGACAATCCAGATGACTTGCTTACCTGGCTGGCAGTTGATGTTGAATGTTGGTCAGGAGCACAGCTGAAGCTGTCATCCACAGCACGCACATGTGGCTTCTCCACCTGGCCTGGGCTCCTCACAGCATGAAGGTTGAATTATGAGCAGCCATAACTACCCAAGAGCAACCATTCAAGAGACAGGAGTAGAAGCCATTGGGCCAGTAAAGGACTATGGCTAGAATTTCCCCAGTGTTAATTTCTGCTGTGTTCTATTGGTCAGACAAGTCACAGGGCCATCCCGGATTCAGAGAAATGGAGAAATAGACTCTATCTCTTAATCAAGGAGGGACAAAGTCACATTGCACAAGAGCAAGGGGGAGGGGCAGGAGGTACCATTGCAGCAATCTTTGGAAAGTACAGTCTACCATATTGGTATAGTGATAATATTTGGACACAAGCTTCCATCAAGCCTTCTAAGAAGGAGGAGAAAGGTGCAAAAGAATAACATGTATGGGTCTTGCCTTTGAGGTAGTTGTTGGCAACGCTAAACTCAAGAGAATGAGTCAAAGTCCTTCCAAAACCACACACCGCCCACTCTATAGCAGAAAAGCGCTTCTGAAAAGTAGAGACTCTCTGTAAAAACACCAACTGGGAGCCTATTTTGAATTATTTAAAAGGGAAAAAGTATAATCAGTTACACATTAGCCCCAAACCCTGGTCAATCTTCTAAGTCAAAACTAAAAACAAGGCAATGCACCTATATATAAATGACAATCAACTGTATTAGGATATAAAATGCTTAAAACATTTCTTCCTGATCACTGGGCAATTAATATGAATGTTTATAAATAGCTGCTTTGTGTCAAGAACTATGAAGAATTTGAGATTTTTATCCTACTTTCAGGCTAACGAGTTAGTCTGCCACAGTTTGGTGGAAGCTGACCAAAGACAAAGCTTCTGGGTTAGTGACAAAGGATGATGGTTTATTATTACTCAGCACAATAGCAATAGCCAGAGGCCTATCATTTTCTTGCATCTGTTCTTCCACCCCAGTTCCTCCTGCATGTGACACAGCAAGGGCCAGGTGATGCCTGCTCATGCAGTGGGTTACATTCCAGGAGAGGAGCCTCCAGCTTAGGAAACTCCAATTTGGGATACAGCACAGTAAGCAAACCCATTGCTCAAGCTTTGCCCCAGAGGGAGACATTATCATATCACACAGCAAACAAACCTTGTGCTCTGAAGGGAGACCCTATCTCCCATCTTCCTAGGCCTTGAAAAGATAATGCAGAACAAAAGCCCTTTGGCGCCTTTGCTCACAAGACATGAAAAAATGTGAGCGGCCCATGGAGAATTATCTTCCAACATTCTGCAGGCAGTTAAATTCTGATTCCTAGAGTAAGCAATGGCTGAACTGTGTGCCCTCTTTCTTGACATTTGGCATTTTCAAAATATCTACATGAAATTCTGAGGCTCCAGCACCTGTGTTTGGAATATAACAAGAAATTTTTCCTGAATTTTCCTTTTTTTTTTTTTTGGCTGCACCCACAGTATGTAAAAATTCCTGGGCCAGGGATTGAACCTGTGCCACAGCAGTGACAACACTCACTGGATCCTTAAAAACTAGGCTGCCAGGGAACTTCTGAATATAATTTTTTTTCCTTTTATGGCCACACCTGAGGCATATGGAAGTTCCCAGGTGAGGGGTCGAATTGGAGCTGCAGCTGCCGGCCTACACCACAGCCAGATCTGAGCCAGATCTGCATCTGTGACCTATGCTGCAGCTTGTGGCAACACCAGATCCTTAAACCACTTAGCAAAGCCAGGGTCGAACCTGCATTCTCATGTGGGGTTTTTAACCCATTGAGCCAGAATGGGAAATTCCTGAATACCATTTTTTTTTTTTTTCGGTTCTTCTGCAGCCTCATCTGCGGCATATGGAGGTTCCCAGGCTAGAGGTCAAATCAGAGCTACAGCTACTGGTCTACACCACAGCCTTAGCAATGCCAGATCCAAGCCCATGTTTGCAGCCTACACCACAGCTCGAGGCAAAGCCAGGGATCAAACCCGTGTCCTCATGGATAATAGTTGGGTTCATTACCATTGACCCACAAGGGAACTCCCTGAATATCATTTTTAATTCAGTTTCAAGAGAAAGAGAATCAGCAAAATACATTTTCTTTTCAGTCACCCATATACTGAAAACTGAGTCCATGGAAGGGAATGATGAGATCATCATCTAGCCATTTGTTTATTTCTCCATTCATGTGCTCACTCATTCATTTATTCAATGAATAGTTATCCAGGCTCTGAGGATTTTAAGTGAAGGACAGTCATGTTCCCTGTTGTCATGGAGCTTATGGTCTAGTGGAAGACACAGATATTAAACAACTAATTACAGGATGAATTGTTTATTAGAACTGCGATATGTGGCCTCAGAGAGTGAAGGCTGAGCTGCCTGGGGAGTCAGGGAAGGCTTATTGGAGAGACAGGTTAAAAGATGAGTGGTAGTTAATTAGGCAGCAAAGGGGGAAGATGGAGAGGAGTGAAAAGAGAGTGAACCAAGGACCATCCCTGAAGATAAAAACCTCTATTTAAGGGAAGAACACTATTATTTTAGGGAAGGGAGAGGAAAAGAAGTACACAAAGAATATTAAAAAGGAGGAGCTGGAGAGGTTAGAGGAAAATTAGTATTGAGAAAAATTGTCCCAAACTTGGAAATGGGTGAAGAGGGTGACTGCATGTATTTTTTCAATGTTATAGTGATGCACTCTTTAAGCACCCAAGGATGATTCCATTGTTGAGGAGAATGTACCATGTTTGGCCTTGCTCTTTATTATTAGTTAAGGATTGAGACTCTGTAAAATTATTTACTAACATGTTAATTTGTGTCTAACAAAGGTTTGAACAATTTCTTTCCAGTGGAAATGGTAGCTGGTAAACCGGCTGAGGGAAGAGGGAAAAACTTACAAAGTTCCTAAATAGTTAACAATCAGCTGGTATGACCCAGCTCTGGCACAGCACCTGGTAACTTCAAAAGTTATGGTTCATTATCCTGTAGGTCATTAACCAATTTTATATCTCTCCTTTTTTGGGCCACTCCCACGGCATGTGGAAGTTCTCCAGCCAGGTATCGAACCCGCACCACAGCCACGACCCAGGCCATTGCAATGACAATGCTAGGTCCTTAACCCACTGCACCACAAGGGAACTCCCCAATTTTGTCTCTAACCTAGCAACATTATTCTAAAATTCTTTTTTTAAAAGGATTATAGGCAACAAGAGATTATCATACTAAGTGAAGTAGTCAGAAAGAGAAAGACAAATACCATATGATATTACTCATATATGGAATCTAAAATATGACACAAATGAACCTATATGTGAAACAGGAACAGACTCATAGACAAAGAGAACAGACTTGTGGTTTCCAAGGGGCAGGGGGTTGGGGGAAGGATGGATTGGGAGGTTGGGGCTAGCAGATGTAAGCTATTATATAAAGAATGGGTAAACAACACGGTCCTACTGTATAGCACTGGGAACTCTATTAAATATCCTATGATAAACCATAATGAAAAATAATATTTATAAAAAGAGTGTATATATATGTGTACAACTGAATCACTTTCTATATAACAGAAATTAACACAACATTGTATATTGACTGTACTTCAATTTTTAAAAAAAGAAAAAGGATTTTCTGGTTTCTCAAAATTCTTTCTGATCCAACTCTACTATCTTAATGGATTTCCTCATTAATTAATAAATTGATTGTATTTTGACACATTTTCATTTTTTCTTTGTATAAGAGTGATGTTTTTAAACTTTTTAAAAATTATATTTTTAACCTAAGAGTGTAGCTTCATGGAAGCCAAAGTAATCATTTATATTCAAGAATAATGGTGTGTCACATGTGAAACCATTTCACACCCACTAGGATGGCTAGATCAAAAGATCAGATAATAACAAGTGTTGACAAGGATGTGGGGAAATCAGAACTCTCATACAATGCTGGTGGGGATGTAAAATGGTGTGGCTGCTTTGGAAAATAGCACGACAGTTTTGCAAATGATTAAACATAGAGTTACCATATATCCAGATATTCTACTCCTAGGTATATACCCAAGAGAAACGAAAACATATGCCTACACAAGCACTTGAATACAAATGTTTATAGCCACATTACTCAAAATAGCTAAAAGGTATACACAACCTAAATGCCCATCAACTAGTGAATGGATAAACAAAATGTGATATATCCATTCAATGGAATATTATTCATTGATAAAAGAAGGACGTACAGATATACGCAGTAATTTAGATGAATCTGGAAACCATCATGTAAGTGAAATAAGCCATCACAAAAGTCCACATATTATATGATTCCATTCATATGAAAGTCCAGAATAGATAAATCTGAAGAGATAGAAAACAGATATGCCATTGCCTGGGGATGGGGGTGGAGGATAGGGAGAAACAACAGTGACGGCCAGAGGATACAGGGTTTCTTTTTCAGGTGATGAAAAACTGACCATGGTGCAGTTTTAAATGTTCAGAGGAATCAAACAGAAAAAGACCAATGAAGTGGAACGTGAAGAGAGAGATGACTTTTTTGGGAAGTTTGGCTGTGAAGGGCAAGGTAGAAGTCTAAGGTGGAGCATGAGCAAAAGTTCACTTAGTAATTATATTCATCAGAGTATATTTTTTAAGATTGAAGATGTCAGTAGAGAGGGAGAAGTCAGAGAAAGGTTTATTGATAGACAGAGGTCCCTGAAATTGGAGCAGTAGGAAAATCCAGGGTACAGGTAAAACACACAATCATGGGAAACACTTTTTTTTTTTTGTCTTTTTGCCTTTATGTAGAGCTGCACCTGCGGCATATGGAGGTTCCCAGGCTAGAGGTCTAACAGGAGCTGTAGCCGCCGGCCTTCGCCACAGCCACAGCAACGTGGGATCCAAGCCGTGTCTGCAACCTACACCACAGCTCATGGCAACACCGGATCCTTAACCCACTGAGCAAGGCCAGGGGTCGAACCCGCAAACTCATGGTTCTTAGTCGGATTCGTTAACCACTGAGCCATGAAGGGAACTCTGGGAAACACTTCTTTTGGTGGAACGGCAGGGATGGAGAGAGGCAGGTGGGTATGCAGGCTGGGTCACAGGAAGCTGAAGAAGTTCTCTGATAGCTTCTGTTCTTGCTGTGAAGTAGACTGGACCATCCAAGGAAATGAGGAAAAAGGTGACAGGGTTGGGAGACTGAGGAGTGGAGTAAGTTTGAAATGGTTGCTTCTGAGAATGGGAGAGTGGCTTTGCAGTGCTAAGACTAGTGGAAGAATCTTATTGAGTTCCTACCCAGCAAGTCCAGAAGTTTAATTCATAAATATATCCACCAAGATGAGCAGGAGAATGATGGACGCTGGCTTAGGGTGGCCTGTTGGGCCTGTTGGAGATTCCTGTTAAGATAAATGATTCTGGGTTTCAGTCTAAAGACCTCAGTTCTAATGTCAGATAAGTCACTTATCTATTAAATGATTCTGAGCAATCAATTAACCTCTCTGTGCTTCCTTTTTTTTTATTGAAATTACATTTTTGACTTGAAAAATTATTTACCTTGAAATAATTTTAAATTAATAGAAAATCCAAAGACGGCACAGAGTTCTCATACACCTTTCACTGAGCTTCCCCTGATGTTAACAATGCACAGGATTACTGCAAATGTCATTTATCGAAGCTAGGAAATTAACACCGGTATAATACTAAACTACACATTTCATTTGGCTTTGACCAGTTGTTCCACTAACATCCAGGTTCTGTTCCAGAATCTAATTCAGAACAACACATTCCATTTACTCATCATATTTTCCTCCCATCTATGACAGAATCTTAGTCTCTTCCAGTTTCCCATGAACCTGACACTTTTGGAGAGTTCTGGTGAAGCATTTTGTAGAATTTCTCTCCACTTGGGGGTTTGTCTGATGTTTAGACTGAGGCTGTGGATTTTGGGGGGAAAGTACTATAGAGGTGACGTACCCTTCTCATCATGTCAGGGGATACATGATAACATAACTTATTACTGGATGTTTATTTGACCCCTTGATTAAGAGAGTGTCTGCCAGATTTCTCCATTATAAAATTATTACTCCCACACCCATACTCTTTTTATTAGAAGTCAGTCACTAATTCTAGCCCACATTCATGAGGCTGGGAATTCTGTGTCTCCATTTTTAAACTTCGCAATGAAGAAGTTCAGCCCCCAGATTCTACGACTCTAGGCTGTTTTCTATAGCTCTCCAATTTGAGGGTGACCAGGAAGTTTCTCAACACTAATCATCTACCAATCCTATCCTATGACTGAATTTCCAAAACTAAGGAGGCATTCCTTGGTGTTTTGTATTGCTTACTATCTGCAGGTCTTTCTTTTTTTTTTTTTTTTCCTTTCGTCATTTTATGGCCGCACCCACGGCATGTGGAGGTTCCCAGGCTAGGGGTCTAATCGGAGCTGTGGCCACTGGCCTGCGCCGCAGCCACAGCAACGCAGGATCCGAGCCGCGTCTGCATCCTACACTACAGCTCACTGCAACGCTGGATCGTTAACCCACTGAGCAAGAGCAGGGATCGAACCCGCAACCTCATGGTTCCTAGTCAGATTCGTTAACCACTGCGCCACGACGGGAACTCCGCTATCTGCAGGTCTTTCAAAATGCAGTCTGGGAGAATCAGTGCCATCTTATCGTGAATGGGTTGGAGTTTTGGATGCTTGGAGGCCAAAGAGTGCAAACTCCCATACAAAGTGCAAACGTCCTTATGGTGTGTATGCACGTAGAACCTGAAAGTGTCTACTGGGTGGATCTTGCTTTGGCTCTTTGCCCTGACTTGAGACCAGGCAAAGAATTTACTGCCTTACACATATGCACAAAAATACTGCCCACAAAGAACTGTTGTGTCATTTAGATTTCACTGATTTTCATGGGGCGACAAAGCCAAACAACAAATAGTTCCCATTAGACATCTCTGTCCTTTCTCCCAAACCACTCCTACCCCAAATGACCATTCCTAATCTCCTTCCACAGTCTGTCCCCTACCCCGCTCCCCATCCCATATTATCCCTACCAATAAACACTCAACATCTTCCACTAGTAAAACAAAACCCCAAAGCTGGTGAGGTGGGCCCTGGGAAGGATGTTGGGCCAGCCTGTCACATCTGGCTCATACCTCTTTGAGACAAAAAGCTAAGAACTATTCACAAAGAACCAGCAGCTTACCAACATGTCTCAGGGATTCCCAAAGTCCATCCTTAAATCCCCGCAGGATCTCAGCGCTCTACTGCATTCCTGAAAGCTGGCCCTTCATCTCTACTTATCATGTCTGGGAAATGGAGTCAGTGAACAAATCTATTCTCCGGAGTGATAAGTAATAAATCAAGTTCACTTCTATATGACTCCTTTTCCTATCTTTGAGGACTATTACCATAATCCTTTTGGTCTTCTGATTTTTCTGACCAAGCAGCCTCTTTTCTTCAGTTACTTTTTCTTTTCAGGGCTGCACCTACAGCATATGGAAGTTCCCAGGCTAGGGGTCAAATTGGAGCTGCAACTACCAGCCTACACCACAGCCACAGAAATGCAGGATCTGAACCACGTCTGTGACCTATACCACAGCATACATCAATACCAAATCCTTAACTCGCTGAGCGAGGCCAGGGATCGAACCCGTGTCCTCACGGATACTTGGAATGAAATGAGCTCCCATTAGTTCTTTAGAAACAAACAAAAAATTATCTGGAAAAAAGATTAAATTATCATTTGTTAATTCTAGATTTGAAAGTTTTTCATAAAAAATTGTCCAGTTCCCCCAGCCCCACCCCCAGCCCAATACACACATACTCCTCCTAAAAGCAGATACAGATCTACAAAAGGGACTCTAAATCTGTCTGTTTTAATCAGATGCCATGTCGTCCCAGAAGAGTGGTGGAGCCTGGAGAGGCTCCTGTCTGTGATTCTTAGGGTGGGGAAGGGCATGCAGGCTGAGAGGATAACAAAGAGGCCGGGAGGCGCCTAAGTCAGCGCAGCTTCCATCACAATCCATGATGGACTGTGGGAAGGTCATCTCATCTCCCATTACGGGTTACCTCACATCTCAGCTAACCCAACTCATCTCTGAAATGAGAACAACACTCAACTCTTCCTGGAATGAAAGAGAGGAATGTGGAGGCACCAGAGAGAGAAGGTATTCTCAGTGCTGCCTAAACAGATGGCCCAGTCAGCCACCGAAGACACCTTACAATGGGCACGCTTTTGATACCATTGATATGTGGAAGGAAATGAGTCTGACAGAGAAAGGACTAAGGAGACCAGAAGGGCAGAAGGAATAGAAACTGCTTCTCCATCAACGAGCTGGTATGTGCAGGTGAAAACACTGGAGGTTGTGTATCTTCATGCTTTGAAACAGAGCATCTCAGAAGGACAGAATGGTACTATTCTGCAACCTAAGAAAAATTGAAGACAGTCTTCCTGGGAGAAGATAGGCTAGTGCTGAAATAGTCCTATAGAAGCACTTCTCAGACTACCTGCAGTGAAGGGCTGGTTTTTTGTTTTGTGTTTTTTTTTTTTCCATTTCCAATCCAACATCTTCTGACACTTTTGCCAAATAAAGTTGAAAATAAAGTACTCGAGGAGATCCCATTGTGGCTCTGTGTTAACGAATCTGACTAGTATCCATGAGGATTCAGATTCAATCCCTGGCCTTGCTCATTGGGTTAAGGATCTGGCGTTGCTATGAGCTGTGGTGTAGGTTGCAGACACGGCTTGGAGTGCACATTTCTGTGGCTGTGGTTGTGGCATAAGCTGGCAGCTGTAGCTCTGATTCAACCCCTAGCCTGGGAGCTTCCATATCCTGTGCATGTGACCCTTAAAAAAAAGGGGGGGGGGAATGAAAGTTCTCAAAAAACAATCACATGCTTAGATTCCATAAAACTTCCTAGATGCTTATTCTCAATGTCTGCACTTATGTTCTCATGGACAAGTTAGTTTGCTGACTGGTCAGTCAATGGACTCAACCTTGATTAGTACTGTCCTCTGAGGCTGTCTGAGGAAGCAAATCTCCTGTTGTCCAGTTTCACAAAAAATAGGTCTCTTATAAGTGAACTACCATAGAAAGGTGGGCATTCCTTATTACATGCTTCATTAATAAGAGAAAATCCATTCTATGGCTACGTTTATTTTTCTTTCTTTTTTTTCTTTTTCTTTTGGTTTTTAGGGCCACACATGCGGCATACGGAGGTTCCCAGGCTAGGGGTCTAATGGGAGCTACAGCTGCCAGCCTACACCACAGCCACAGCAACACCAGATCCGATCCCCGTTATGACCCACACCATAGCTCATGGCAACGCCGGATCCTTAACCCCCTGAGTGAGGCCAGGGATCAAACCCGCAACCTCATGGTTCCTAGTCGGATTCATTTCCGCTGCACCACGATGGGAACTCCTATGTTTATTTTTCATTGCTGCATCAAAGGAAGTTGGCTCATTCGAAGCAAATATATTTTAAATGGTTTGGGTAGAAGAAATTAGGACAGGCTGACATTTTGTAAAACTCCATCTCGAGCCTTATCCAGATTATCCAGAGTCTCAGGAGGCAAGCTACTTGTCCTATCTGGTGATTTTTAAGAACTGATCCACCAGTTAATTAAGAAAGAGAGAGAAAGAGAGAAAAAGAAAGAGAGGGAGAGAAAGCTCTGACAGTTAACCTAGAGCATGGGTTGTCAAAATTGATGAGCATAAAATTTCGCTGCTCTTGAGACATCTCACACATGCCTAACTGCTGAACCAGGTGCACCTGTTTCCAAAGACAATGCATCTACTAAGGGCGGCAAGGAAAGGAATGAGTTTCATGCAAGGACATGCATTTGGGGGCTTAATGAGGCACAGAGGATTATTATTTATAACACAATCAACGCATGCAATTTTTGAAGTGATTAAATCTTGTCCCAGAAGGGCTCACATGGATCCCTGCCATGATGACCCAATTATTTAGAAGATTTTTTTCTTTTCTGTCATAATTCGCTCCCCAGTGACAAAAAAAAAAAGGATTTGAACTGCTGAGATAAAGTTCAAGGCCATACTTTGTCTTCCCTAAATTAAATGTTAGCCAAAAGAAACCCTCAGCTTAAAAAGCAAAACAAATTGAAAATAACCTCACCCCAAACCCCCAGATGTGGCCATGACCATTTGGATCTCTGGGTTGTCATCCTTGGTATTTTAATATACTTTTGTTCCCTAAGACCTGACATTTATATGGTTGTTATTCTTTGGAAGTATTTTTAGTTACTGCACAAGATCCTCCCAAACTCTTCAGGATGGGCAGTACAGCTATTACATCCACTTTCTGTGGCAGGCACCACCAGTCCAAACGAGGCATAAACCAATCAGAAGCGACACTGGCAGTGAACTCCCAGTATGGCTGGAGCAGAGCCCACAAAGAAAATTGGCCACAACCCATTTGTGAGAGGAGGAAATAGAGAGTCAGGAAAACTATGCTCTGTTGTCACACAGTCAGTATTTTCCACTTGAAGGTACAAGGACTAGTTCCAAGCTGTCTGACTTTCAGTCTGAACCTCCTCCCTCCCATCACATTTCCTACCACTTTAAAATAATGCTGAGGGAGTTCTCCTGGTGGCTCAGTGGGTTATGAACATGACTAGTATCCATGAGGATGCAGGTTCAATCCCCGCACTCAGTCAGTGGGTTAAGGATCTGGCCTTTCCCTGAGCTGTGGCGTAGGTCACAGTTGTAGCTCAGATCCTGCGTTGCTGTGGCTGTGGTGTAGGCCAGCAGCTACAGCTCCAATTTGACCCCTAGCCTGGGAACCTCCATAAGCCATGGGTGCGGCCCTAAAAGACAAAAAGACAAAAAAAAAGAAAGAAAAAAGAAAAAAAAGGGAAAGAAAATACAAGATTCCTTCATTAAGGAAACAATAATTTGATCAAAAAGTTTTCCCATGCTCTTCTCTGACTGGATGTTGAATGCAAATGGAATTATTAAATCAGACGAGCAGCCAAGAGCAGATACCTATCTGGACAAATGCTGCACAATTCCACGTATATGAGGCATCTGGATAGTCAAAATCATAGAGACATAAAGTAGAATGGTGATTGCCAGTGGCTGGAGGAAGGAGGAATTGAGAGTTTTTATTTAATGGGTACAGGGCTTTTCTTTGGGATGATCAAAAAAAAAGGTCTGGAGATGGATAATAATGACAGTTTGCACAACAATGTACTTAAGGCCAATAAACTGTATACTTAAAGTGATAAAAATGATAAATTTTATGTGATGTGCATTTTGCCACAATAAAAAAGTTAAATCAGAACATTCAGCAACAGGAGTTCCCTGGGGGCTCAGCAGGTTAAGGATCTGGTGTTGTCACTGCTGTGGCTTTGGTCACGGATGTGGCACAGGTTTGATACCTGGCCCAGGAGCTTCTGCATGCTGTGGGCATGGCCAAAAAAAAAAAGAGAGAGAGAGAGAGAGAGAGAGAGAGAACATTTGACAATACAAGAAGACACTATTAACATTAAAAATGTGCCACTATAATACCGCGTTCACAAAAAGCCCTTTTCTCTGGGGCAAAGGGCATGACATCACTGTGATATACATAGACACACCCAGTGTTCCTTGGAATTTGGTCGAACATGTTTCCAGAAGTCCTGCTGGACTAAGCTGTGGCCAATCCAACCATTTCAGTCATCCCTGAAGCCCAACTGCTGAGGCAAGTCAACCCTGCATAAATTCACTAAGCTCATTTCGTTGAGTCACAAAAAGAAACTGCCCTGTTATTTTTTTTTTTCTCAGAGTCTCAACCTCAGATTCAGTTCATTAGCCTCAAAAAACATTCAGATCAGAGTTGAGAATGAATATTGTTTCTCTCACCCAGGTGGGAAAGCCAGGCGGAAGCAGCATGCCTTTCTTTTCATTGCCCAAAACCCTATCCATAAATATCTGACATCATCTGTGGAATTGATTTTCTTCTGCCAATAACAGAAAAAGTTGGGTGTCTCCAGTAGAGTGCATCACATACTCTATACTGGCCAATGAAATCAAACGTTGGAAAAGAGAATTGTCATATGCGGGATGAATAAAACACGGCATTTATTGTCTGGCAATGGTCAGCGCGGAAACCCTACTGCCACACCAATCCTACACCCAGGTCTGTATCAGTACACATTCATATGCAAGGAGGTTTTATTTTGTGATAGAATGTGGAGAGGAAGTGGGGGGCGGGTGGGCAAGGGGAGGCTGAGGTTAAGGCACTGGAGAATGGAAGGAGATAAGAGCGGCTTCCAGCATCCATCTAGTTCCTTGGACTGGTTTTGAACTCACTAGTGAGAGAGTCAGAGGCAGAATTTGATGTAACTATTCAGGAGGGGCCTTTGGGAGGCCTGTCAATAACAGGGCAGGAAGAGGAGGCGGCTCCTTCCTTCCGCTTCTGTTTGCAGCAGCACTGTTCAATGGGAAATGCTGCGAAAGGGCAGGGCTGAGGTTGGGAATCAGAGGCTACCACCGTGAGGCTACAGACAGCAGGGATCTAAACCTGGAGAAGAAGATGAGGGAGGCTGTCCTAATAGCCACCTTTTTTTTTCTTTTTAGGATCTTTTTTAGGCATATGGAAGTTCCCAGGCTAGGGGTGGAATTGGAGTTGCAGCTGCCGGCCTATGCCACAGCCATGGCAACACTAGATCTCTGGGGTCAAACCCACAACCTCATGGATACTGGTCGGGTTATTAACCCACTGAGCCACAGTGGGAACTCCTGACAAGCACTTTTAAAACACTCCCAATAGGAGTTCCCATCGTGGCTCAGCAGTTCACAAACCGATTAGTATCCGTGAGGACTCAGGTTCAATTCCTGGCCTTGCTCAGTGGTTTAAGGATCTGGCATTGTCGTGAGCTGTGGTGTAGGTCACAGACGCGGCTCGGATCCTGTGTTGCTGTGGCTGTGGCGAAGGCTGGCAGCTAGAGTTCCTATTTGACCCCTAGCCTGGGAACCTCCATATGCTGTGAGTGAGGCCCTAAAAAGAACATCGTCAACAACAAAAAATCCACTCCTGTTGTAATGCTGGGTCACTGTGTGGGAATCAGACAGGAGTATCTTTATTTTTCAGTGCTGCACCCCAGGCATATGGGAGTTCCAGGCTAGGGGCTGAATCAGAACTGCAGCTGCTGGCCTACACCACAGCCACAGCAATGCCAGATCTGAGCTGCGTCTGCAATTTACACCATAGCTCACGGCAATGCCGGATCCTTAACCCGCTGAGCGAGGCCAGGGATTGAACCCGTGTCCTCATGGTTACTAGTCAGATTCGTTTCTGCTGTACCACAGCGGGAACTCCAGGACTATCTTTTTGTGAGCACAGTGATTCATAAACGCCAGAAGGTACTGAATTATATATAGGTTTTTAAACTTAACTCCTGTAATAGTTTTGTGAGGGTGATGTTTTTATTATTCCCATTTTACAGATGAGGGGATTGAGGTTCAGGAAGCTTACATAACTTTCCCAAGGCCACATGGCTCCCAAGAGGCAGAGCCAAGATTAGAACCTAAGTATATGTCTAAAACCTATGTCTAGGAGTTCCCTTTGTGGCTCAGTGGGTTAAGAAACCTGCTAGTATCCATGAGGATTAGGGTTTGATCTCAGGGCTCGCTCAGTGGGCAAGGATCCGGATTTGCTGCAAACTGTGGCATAGGTCTCAGATGGGGCTCAGATCCTGCATTGCTGTGACTGCAGCTCTGATTCAACCCCTAGCCCTGGAACTTCCATATGCCACAGGTGTGCCCCCCCAAAAAATTAAAAGTAAATAAATAAATAAAACCTATGTCTGTAACTGCCATGCTTCACTGCTTCCTAACACAGAAAACAAGGACAGATTGGAACATCAGAATTCCAAATGTTGCTAATTGCCCCATTTTATACCCTATTACTTTATAAAACACTTTCAAGAACACTGCCGTTTGCATATATGCATGGTTTTATCATTCTGCTACTAAATGCTATAGAAAAAGGTTCCTGGTCTTTCTCAAGAATTCACACATTAACTATAAGTGATTGTTTTGTATGCTACTACAGTACTTTAAAAACGTTCAACATAAAAGTGGGGGGGGGGGAGGAGTTCCCTTTGTGGCTCAGTGGTTAACGAAACTGACTAGGATCCATGACGATATGGGTTCGATTCCTGGCCTTGCTTAGTGTGTTGGGGATCCGGAGTTGCCATGAGCTGTGTTGTGGGTCACAGACGTGGCTGGGGTCCTGAGCTGCTGTGGCTGTGGCATGGGTCAGCAGCTATAGCTCTGGCTCGACCCCTGGTCTGGGAACTTCCATGTGCCTTGGGTGTGGCTCCAAAAAAAGAAAAAAAAGTTGGGGGGGGGCAAAAGCCTATCTCAAACCATTTTCAGATAAGGTTATTTAAAAACAAATGCTTTCTAAAGTACAATTCTAAAATATTAAAGAGTGCCTCCATGCTCCTCTCACCACGCTTGTGAATGAATATATACTTCATACGTTGACAATTGAGATTCCATCACATGTTATTTTGTCTGATCCTTCTGAAATGCCTTGACACTTTTGGCTTACACAGTCTCTTCCATAATGAGCTTCCTTAACGTAGTTAAACACATTCAAAGTGTTTAACAGAACATGACCGAGTGACCCTGCAGGCCCTTCAGTGGGATCCCTCCTGCATTTAGGTCTCTTATTTGGTGGCAAAAAGTCTTCCCCTAGAACTTAAACTTCCTGAGAACAGAGGCCTCATTTTGCTCTCTGCTGTATCTCTGGAACCCAGAACTGTGCCTGGACTCAGGTAGGTACTCAGTAGACACTTGTTGAATGAATGACGTGTGAGTGAAGGTATCCAGACTCCGTGAAGGAAAGGGAGAGGTGTTTTAGATACATACGGAAGGGAAATCTAGGGCCTATTTGGCTCCTTAGGAACTACAGATCTGTCTCGGGGGACTGGCCTTTGCTTTGGTGCAAATTCCTAGTCTGAGCAGCCCAGCTAATGATCAGGCCCCCTTACATTCTTCCATCCTGTAATCTGAAGCCCAGTCTGTGGATGAGCCTTTCTTGCGTCAGAGGCCCATCATGAGTCCCATCAGCATCCTCCTCCCCACGCCCCTCACTCCTCCAGAAAGTCCTGAATGGAAGATAATGCAGGACGGTGGCCCGTTTAAGCAGACACCTTAGCTGACATGTCCTCCGCTTTGCTCTTTAAAGGGTGGTCCCTGAACTGGGAGCCTAGAGCTTGCTAGAAATGCAGATTCTCAGGCTCTCCTCAGACCTACTGGATCAGAATCTGCATCCTAACACAATCCCCAGGTGATCTGTAGTAGCGTTAAAGTGTGCAAAGCACTGTTATGCCTCACCATCCTTGCAATACCCCTGCAGGATACAGTGCTAACCAGATGAATTACACTCAGAGCAGCTCTTCAGTAGCATCTTTGACCCCAGTAGTAGCATTTTCCAGCTCTTACTTTGCCTCTTATTTTCACCTTTTTTTTTTTAATGGCCACACCTGTGGCACTGGAAGTTCCCAGGCTAGGAGTCGAATCAGAGCTGCAGCTGCTGGCCTAAATCATAGGCCACAGAGCAATGCCGGATCTGAGCCCATTTGCTACCTGTGCTGCGCTTGCAGCAATGCCGGACCCTTAACCCACTGAGTGAGGCCAGGGATTGAAACTGCATCCTCAGAGAGACAATGTTGGGTCCTTAACCCACTGAACCACAGCAAGAACTCCTTACTTTTACTTTTTAAACAATAGAAGAGATGCTATTTATTGAGCGCCATGAGATATTAATCCCTTTTTTTAATACTTGAGGAAACAGAGGCTAAGAGATGTTTTACCATCTACTTAGGAGTGTCATATAATTCCTAGGCATTCCTTGTCACACTCAAGGGATAAATCCTTAGAAAGCATGCATGGGTCAAACCATTTCCTCAGGAGGAAAAATATCAAAAGATTTTGTTGCTTTATGTCCAAGCTTTCGAGCCAAAGTGAGGTAGCTTGGGTTCCTCTGGCTTGGCCTATCTAGAGGAGTTCTCTCAATAAACTCTAGAGAAGCCCCCAAAACTTCAGCCAAGCACTTCCCTCCAGTAATTCCTCAAGTCAGGGCTCTTACCCCCACTGCACTTTAGAATCACCAGAGGGCCTCAAAAAACAAAAACCAACCAAACAAACAAAAACAACCACTGTCTGTGCTCCATCTCCAGGCATTCTAAATTAATCGGTCTGAAGAGAGGACTATTTTGATGTACCAGACAATGATCCTGTGCAGTCAGGGTCAGAGCCTATGCCCTATAAACCAGTCAGACCAATGACTGAAGGGCACGATCAGAAGACAAATGTCTAAATATCGCTCTGCTGAAGGCCCTTTAGTGGCTTCCTGGTGCCATAGCTTTCCCATGAACTAGATGACTAGAAGGACTTTTCCTGATGGGATACAAGGCCAACTCACAAGTAGTTTTGGTAATTAGAATTCATTTTGCGGTGCAGATAAGCAAAAAGAGCACAAAAATAGTACAGATGGAAACCGCACTGGAGGCTCCCATTAGCTGGTGACTCCTTACACGTTGCTGGATAATTCTGGTGCTCCTGAGGGAGAGCCCTCCACGACTCCTGTCAAGGCCAGTAGGTCATGTCGGCGGCGTCTCTGCGTTACTAAAAGCTCTAAAGAGGAAGTTCAGGCCATTCCAAACTTCGAGAGTCTACTAGGATTTCCCATAGTGGCTCAGTGGTTAACGAAACTGACTAGTATCCATGAGGATGTGGGTTTGATCCCTGGCCTTGCTCAGGGGGTTAAGGATCCGGCGTTGCTGTAAGCTATGGTGTAGGTCACAGATGTGGCCAGGATCCTACGTTGCTGCGGCTGTGATGTAGGCCAGCAGCTATAGCTCCAATTTGACCCTTAGCCTGGGAACCTCCATAGTCCACAGCTGAGACCCTAAAAAAAAGACAAAAAAAAAAAAAGAACAGAAAGTCTACTAGGAGGTAAAAGCATATTGTATCCACAGAACTGAATTAGGCCTGTGTGCTTGAGTCAAGAATGACAAACAGCAACTTACACAAAATCTATTGATTTCTGTCCTAGAGTCAGAGAAAAATGGCAACTACTCTTGCCCAGTGAAACAATAGCGGTGTATTGTAAGGGATTTTTTTTTTAAGGCATAAGCTCACAAGGACAAGAAGAATGGGAGAAGAGACAATAGCATCTCAATTTTGGAAGCTGGAAAGCAAGGAGCAAAAGATTTAGCAGAACAGAGAAACCTAAAGGAAATAAGATTAAAGGTCTCCCAACGAACTGGTGCAGCTGGATAAACTACAGAGAATTTCAGTCAGTAAGGTCCATGTATGTACTCATATTTTCAAGTCAGATCTTCCATCTCCCCATACTCTCTGTCAAATAAGATTATAGTAAGACTGGGAATAAGACAAAAATGCTTATTTTTTTACCACTTCTATTCAATATTATACTGGAATTTCTAGCCAGAATAATTACATAAGAAAAAGAAATAGATGGCATTCAAACCAGAAAGGAAGAGGTAAAATTATCTCTATTTGCAGATGACACAACCGTATATGTAGAAATCCCAAAGAAACCACACACACATACACACACACAGCCATCAGTACTAATAAATGAATGCAGCAAAGTCACAGGATATCAGATCAACAAAAATTGTTTACTAGCAGTAAACAATTTCAAAACAAAATTAAGAAAGTAATTCCAGGAGTTCCCATTGTGGTTCAGCCAAAACAAACCTGACAAGTATCCATGAGGATACGGATTCAATCCCTGGCCCCTCTCAGTGGGTTAAAGATCCAGCATTGCTGTGAGCTGTGGGTGTGGTATAGGCTAGCAGCTGCAGCTCTCATTTGACCCCTCGCCTGAGAATTTCCGTATGTACCCAAATGCAGCCCTAAAAAAAAAAGGTAATTCTATTTGCAATAAAAGCAGAAAGAATAAAATACTTATGAACAAATTTAACCAAGGAACTACAAGAATTGTACACTGAAAAAAAAAAATTTGCTGAAAGAAATTAAAGACCTAAAATAAATAGAAAGACACTCTATATTTACAATTTGGAAAACTTAATATTGTTAATGTGGCAATACTACCCAAAGTGACCTACAGATCCATTATCACAGACTTGTGATTGCCAGGTGGGAAGGGGGAGGGAGTGGGATGGACTGGGAATCTACGGTTAACAGATGCAAAATATTGCATCTGAAGTGGATGGGCAATGAGATCCTACTGTACAGCACTGGGAACTCAATCTAGTCACTTATCATGGAGCATCATGAAGGATAATGTGAGAAAAAGAACATATATATGTGTGTGTGTGTCTGTGTGTGTGTTTCTGGGTCACTTGGCTGTATAGCAGAAAACTGACAGAACACTGTAAACCAACCATAATGGAAAAAATAAAAATCGTTTAAAAAAAAAAAAAAAACAGCTCAGAGTTCTCAGTGTGGCTCAGCGGTAACACACCCAACTAGTATCCATGAGGACGCGGGTTCAATCCCTGGCCCTGATTAGTGGCTTAAGGATCCAGCATTGCCATTGAGCTATGGTATAGGTTGCAGACAAGGCTTGAATCTGGCATTGCTGTGGCTGTGGTGTAGGCTGCCAGCTGCAACTCCATTTTGACCCCTAGCCTGGGAACTTCCATATGCTGCATGTGTGGCCCTAAAAAAGACTAAATAAATAAATAAATAAATAAATAAATAAATTTGTCTTTTTGCCTTATTTGAGCTGCACCCGCAGCATACGGAGGTTCCCAGGCTAGGGTTCTAATCAGAGCTGTAGCCGCGGGCCTAAGCCAGAGCCACAGCAACGCCAGATCTGAGCTGCATCTGTGACCTACACCACAGCTCATGGCAATGCCAGATCCTCAGCCTACTGAACAAGGCCAGGGATGGAACCCGCAACCTCATGGTTCCTAGTCGGATTCGTTTCTGCTGCGCCACGACGGCAACTCAAATAAATAAAATTTTAAAATAAAAAAACTCAATAGAAGAGTTGGAAAATGAAGCAGAAAGTGTTAAAATTGTCATTGAAACTCAAAGGAGCATGACTCCAAAGCCCATGAAAATGAAAAACAGGTATCTTGATTTTGTAAACAATATCTAACCTGAGTTATTTCCCTGTGATGGATAGTAGGCATCTTATATTGCCGGATTTATTAGAGTCAGTTTAAATCTGTAGTTAGTTTGGAATATACTGGATCATCACTGAAACTAGAGGCAAATCTACTTCTTTTATTTGTTCTGGAAATACAGAAAATAATA
The DNA here is from genome assembly GCA_004024745.2 of Catagonus wagneri. Taxonomy (NCBI): domain Eukaryota; kingdom Metazoa; phylum Chordata; class Mammalia; order Artiodactyla; family Tayassuidae; genus Catagonus; species Catagonus wagneri. The sequence continues at coordinate 21,302,935 of PVHT021183519.1, forward strand.
ATTTCAGGTTTCAATCTCTTCATGAAATCATTATGTACAAATTATGGGAGGTCATTCATTCAAACTGCTACCGACTAAAGCCTCACAATATATATGGGGCTTTGTTATTTGTTTTGCTTGGAATTTCATTTTGGATAAAATATAAAACAGCAATGTTCTAGGATTGTGGAACTTTGGAGCTAGGAAGAACCCTACGTGTCATCTAGCTTTGCTCAAAGATGTGAAAAACGAAGCTAGTTTGTCACTGAATGGGGACCAGAATTCAAGTATGTTAGCTCCGAGTCCACTGCTATTTCTGCTCTGCAGAACTATTAGAAGTAGAAATAGCAATAGCACTAATGCCTGCATATAATTACTCCAAAATCAGGAAACAGTAACTGGGTCATCTGCTTCTACTACTGAATAAAATAAAAATGAGGACAGAAACATGTAACTTGGTCTCCAAACTGTGAGTGCTGATGAGAAAGACAGCTCAAATCTTATAACTTCATTTTTCCTTTACATAATCATCAACAAGTATTTATTGAATAGTCATCAAATACATAACAATGAATAAAGCCACTGGAATATAAACTGAAGCACAAACAGAATTTCTTTGCATAAGCTGTCTCTACGCTATTAAATATCATTTGGTGCAACATTCATTTATTTCAATGAATCACCAACTTAGGAATGTCACATATGAAGTTGAGTTCCTCTCACAAGCCAATGAAACATTGTCTATTTGTGTGCCAGTATTATTTTTTCCACAGTGAATAAACTGTGAGAAATCACAGGGAGAGGAAACAAAGCCGGATACTTTTTTTTTTTCTTTTCTTTTTAGGGTCACACCTGCACTATAGAAGTTCCCAGGCTCGAGGCTGGATCAGAGCTACTGCTTCCGGCCTACGCCACGGCCACGGCAATGCAGGATCCCAGTAGCATCTGTGACCTATGCTGCAGCTTGTGGCAACGCTGAATCCTTAGCCCACTGAGTGAGGCCAGGGATCAAACCCACATCTTCATGGATACTAACTGGGTTCTTAACCCACCGAGACACAACGTGAACTCCTAACATTTTTAAAATGACCTCATACTATGGATGTAGTATATATTTAGTGGGAAAAAAACGAAATGCAGGGAAGCAGAAATAAAAATCAGAGATCATTACATTAGTGCATATTTGAAATATTTGTCTTTGTAATTGTTAATTAAAATTAGATTGTTTTACATGCTGTTTTATAATCTGCTTCTTTTTTCAGGCAATGTTCTCTAGCTTTTCATTTCAGTAAATTTTATCTTAATATCCAGATCCCTAGCTGTCTTTATCATTTGTCTTGTTCAAAAAGATTCAGTCCAGGATTTCCATCCCATCTGGTTATTCTGCCCCTTAAATCTTGTTTAATGTAGCTTAGTCTGTTGTATTACACTGACTGAATAAAGAGACTCAGCCAGGTCTCCCACCTCTTGGTTTTTGTCCGATTGCTTGTTTGTGGATATTAGGTTGGTCCTCTATCTCCTATTATTTCCTACAAACTGCAAATTAGATCCAAATGTTTAATGTGCTCCAATTAAGCTGTTTTGGCTAGACTATGTCATAGGTGGTATTGGTACTCCCTTACATTACATCAGAAGACAATAATATCTGGCTGCCTGGAGTTCCTGTTGTGGCTCAGTCAGTTAAGAAACCAACTAGTGGAGTTCCCGTCGTGGCTCAGTGGTTAACGAATCCGACTAAGAACCATGAGGTTGCGGGTTCGATCCCTGGCCTTGCTCAGTGGGTTAAGGATCTGGCGTTGCCGTGAGCTGTGGTGTAGGTTGCAGATGCGGCTCGGATCTGGCGTTGCTGTGGCTGTGGCGAAGGCGGGCGGCTACAGCTCTGATTAGACCCCTAGCCTGGGAGCCTCCATAAGGCAAAAAGACAAAAGAGAGAGAGAGAGAGAGAGAGAGAGGGAGGGAGGGAGGAAGGAAGGAAGGAAGGAAGGAAGGAAGGAGCCAGGTAGTAACCTTGAGGATGCAGGTTCAATCCCTGACCTCACGCCATGGGTTAAGGATCCAGCATTGCCACAAGCTGCAGCTTCAATTTGGTCCCTAGCCTGGGAACTTCCATATGCCACAGGTGTGGCCCTAAAAAGAAAAAAAATAATATCTTACTGCTCAAAAGAGTAGTTATCAATTGCCTGCTGTGTGCTTAGTCCCCTAGAAGAACATTAGCAAGTGCTCAGGCGGAAAACGAGTGATGTGTGTCCAACACACAGTTTAACTGGTCTTTCCTGTCTTCTCCTTTCAGTGTCTAGATTTTCCACGTTATGCTTTTGTTGTGAAATGGCTTGAGAGTTTAGGTGTGTTTTCTAGTGAGGAGTGACTGGGGTGTTTGTGAAAGTCAGGGAGAAAGAGTAATTATTTAAAAGACAGGATGAAATAATGCCAGGGGCTCTGATAAGACTCCATTTGGCTCCATTATCCTCTTTCCTGTGTGCACAGCACTGAAGCAATAACTTCCCTACTGGTCTCCCTGTCGCTGGCCTCACCCGCCCAGTGGGCCATTTTTCATTCTTTCTGTCACCAGAGTCTTCCTAATTAAAATATAATCTGGGAGAAGGGAGGGAGTGGGATGGACTGGGAGTCTGGGGTTGGTAGACACAAACTATTACATTTAGAATGGATAAGCAATGAGGCCCTGTGTTTCAGCTGGTGTATTTAGACCATTCACCTTAACAATATGTTAGGGAATCGAGTCTGCCTTTTGGGTTTTTGTTTTCTGTTTATTCCCTCTGAAGAAACACATTCGAAAGCCCTGCCACGTAACCGCTTAGAATACCTCAAGCATGAGATTAAGAAGGTCGAATTCCAACTCTCTTTTCTCAGGAACTGGGCCCGGTCCCTTTTTAATAGCCTTGACCTGACTAAGGAGCCTAGGAATTGCCAAGCAAGTGATTTTTCATTCCCTATGTAAATTCTGCATGGGGATGGGGAACTGTTATCGTCAATTTACTTTATTCCACTGATATCTATTCACTGGTACCTCAGTTGATGCTGAGGCAGAGATGCTCCACTTTACTATCCTGGGACATTTACGTCTCCCTCGCCTGCTAGACTGTGAACAATATGTGGACAAGATCTGAATGTTATTCATCTTTATGTACCCCCAGCAACTGATAGATGCTTAATACATGTTGGTGCCTTGTTTAATAATACTTAGCCCAAAGGGATCAAACCTTAAAAAAAAGTCTATTTTTAAATAATTCTAAACTTAAAAGCCACAAGAACTGTGCAAAGGACTCCTAGATACCCTGTGCCCAGTCACCCACTGGGAGGCCTTTGCCACATTAATGTTAATATTCTCTCTCTCAGAGACCAGATCTTTTTGTAAAACCTCTGTTCAATTTACTTTTGAGCAATCTATTTCCATTTCATACCTTATATTATCTGTCTTTTCTCTGAATTCACCAGTATTCATGTTCTAATCGAAAGGGAAGAGATAGAGTAGAAAGGATAAGATGAACTTATTCTTTCAGTAACCACTGGGCTTTCATCCACTTAAAACTATGAGATTTAGGACTTTCCACTGTGGCACGGTGGGTTAAGATTCCAACTGCAGGAGTTCCCATTGTGGCTCAGCAGTTATGAATCTAATTAGTATCCATGAGGATGCAGATTTGATCCCTGGCCTCGCTTAAGGATCCAGTATTGCCATGAGCCTCTAGGTTGCAGATGAGGCTCGGATCTGGCATTGCTGTGGCTATAGCTCCGATCGGACCCCTAGCCTGGGAACTTCCATATGCCACAGGTGCAGCCCTAAAAAGTCAAAAAAAAAAAAAAAAAAAGAATCCAACTACATCATCTCAGGTCTCTTCAGAGGCATGGGTTCGATCCCTGGTCCAATGGAATGGGATCCGGCATGGCCACAGCTGAGGCTCAGATTCAATCCCCTGGCCTGGGAACTTCCATATGCTGCACTTGCAGCCCCCAAAAGCAAAGAACAACAGCAACAACAACAAAAATGAAAACAAAACAAAAAACCCACAAGATTTAGTCTGAGAAAACAAGAAAGTTATTTTAAATATCTATGAATATGGGCAAGTTAGAAAAAAAAACTGGGGCTACCTTCTAGAACAGACCATTTTTATTTTTATCAGAGATCAGATCTTACATTACGTCGCATTACATAAACAGCCGTTTCTAGAAGCATAATGATGACTCTGCTTCTCCTATTTATGGAATCAGCCAAAAGAGGTTGGGAGAAATCTACTATGTTATCAAAGAGGAATTGCTCATACTGGTCCAGGGGACTAATAACATTTAGGAAGGACCTGACTTGTCACTGGATGGAGAGGTGGGGAGGAGTCTTAGGGAGAATGAGTTTCAAAGGTGCATCTTCTAATTCCATGGGATACTTGGATAAATCCTGCCAATTCCACAGGAGAGCATCCTTATTCTGACTTTATCTCACACTTATTCTCACAGAGTGAATAGTGTCTTTCACTTTAAGGAAGTACTGAGTGAAATCAATGAAACAGCTGAATTGATACTAGTTCCAAGAATTGCAACATACGGAATATAACTAACAATGAAATCATTCATAGAAGAGGCCATTCACAGACAGCTTTGCTCCGCCGCAGTAAAAAAATAAAGAGCAAACTGGAATGAAAGCGAAGTGTAGCTCAGGATTATGGACTTAAAAGAGCTTTGACCTAAGTTTAATTTATAGCCTATTCAAGTTCACAAGAAACATAACCAAAGTATCACTATTCATTCAGTTCACTTATTCAACAAATATTGACTGCCTTCCAGACTCCATATTGGGCCAGGTAGTATTCTAGACACAGGGCATTTAGCAGCAGGCAATATACCCCTCTCTTCACCAAGCTGACAGTCGAGTGGGAGAGACGGTAATAAACGTACTAAGTGAATCAGGGAGCGTGTTAGAAGGTGGCTGGCGCTACAGGGAAACGAGAACAAGATTAAATGGATCTAGCCTGTGTGGAGAAGCTGCTATCACAAGGGTTGGCTTTGTTAGCAAGTAATCGTAGGAGTTCCCTGGTGGCCTGACAGGTTAAGGACCCGGTGCCGTTGTCACTTCTGCAGCGAGAGTTCAATCCCTGGCCCTAGAACTTTCACAGGCCTCGGCAATGCCAAAATATATATATATACCTGTAAGCAAAGACTTGGAAAAGGTGTAGCTGTTTGGAGGAGGAGCCTTCCAGGAAAGGGGAGCACCTGGTATAGAGTCCCAGCAGGAGCATTTTAGCTTATTCTAGAAACAGCAAGGAGGTCAAGGTGACTGGAGCAGAGTGGGCCAGGAGGGAAGTAGAAGGAGACCACGCAGGGCCTGGGGCGGTTGAAGGATTTCAGCTTCCTCTCTTTCCTTGTTTACTCTGGCTGAGACACTGCTTTTGAGCAGAGAAGGAACACAATTGGACTTTTTTGGGGGGATGGGGGGCCATGCCTGCGGCAGGTGGAAGTTTCTGGGCCAGGGATCGAACCCACCCCATAGCAGTGACCCAAGCCACAGCAGTGACGACACCTGTTCCTTAACCCACTGAGCCACCAGGGAACTCCTGGACTTCACTGTTAAAGTGTCTTCCTGACTCTTCAACTGAGAATAGAGTGAAAGGGGACAAGGCAAACACAGGGTGACCAGTTGGAAGACCTCTGCGGTGATCCAAGGAAAAGCTGAGAATGCTTTAGACTGGGTTTAGAGAGGTTATGGGACAAACTGATCATCTGCCAGAAACGCTCTGTAGATGGAACTAGCAGGACTTCCTGCAGGGCTGGATGCGGGCTGGGAGAGCAAGCGGAGTCAACATGCCTCCAAGGTTTTTGGCCTGAACAACCACAGTAAATGAAGTTGTCATCAGCCGAGATGGGGGAGCCACAGATGGAGCAGCCTGGCGAGGAAGAGGCCAGATCAGTTCAGTTTGGGGTATATTACTTTGACCTTCCAATGGGGAAGTTGGCGGCAAACTAGAGTCTGGAGCTCAGGAGAGAGCTTGGGGCAGGACCCATGCTTTTGGGAGCTTTCAGTATATGGATGATATTTATTTACTTATTTCCAATACTTTTAACATGTACGTTTATAATATACAGAACTGTGCATATATTTAAGAGCTCCCGTGGTGGCGCTGCAGTTAACAAATCCGACTAGGAACCATGAGGTTGCGGGTTTGCTCCCTGACCTTGCTCAGGGGGTTAAGGATCCAGCATTGCTGTGAGCTGTGGTGTAGGTTGCAGACCCAGCTCGGATCTGGCATTGCTGTGGTCGTGGTGTAGGCTGGCGGCTACAGCTTCCATTAAACCTCTAGCCTGGGAACCTCCATATGCTGCAGGTGTGGCCCTAAAAAGCAAAAAAAAAAAAAAAAAAGGAACTGTACATATATTTAGATATTTAGTAATACACCTCTATGTCTAGTCCACAGTTGTTAATATCTGGCCAACTTGCCCTATATTTCTCTAGACATACTTGCATTTTCTCTGTTTAAAGGATCCCTTTGAGAGTCGTGGGCATCTCGTTCGCACATCCCCGCATTCCTGAGTGCGATGTAAAGTCACAAGACTGAATGAGATAACCAGGGAACGAACACAGAGAGTGACCGGGGCCAAGGAAGGAGCCCTGGGGCTCCCCAAGGGTAAGAGTTTAGGGCAGAAGGAGCAGCCACGGAGGGAGGGGTAAAAAAAAAAAAAAAAAAAAACAACGAGAAAGGAGTGTAGCATTGAGTTGTTGTGGAGCGGCAGACATGCCCCTCTGCCTGCTTACACGGACCAAAATGTAAAGAGACAGAAAAGCCATTCGTGGGATTTGTCCTCCTAACTTCGGTTTCTCTCCATCACTCCTGCGGAACTGACAATTCCTTCTGCCCTCCGTCTGCTTAAGACCGGAGCAATTATGAGAGCAATCGGATAACTCCCCTGGAGTGTTTTCAATGAGCAACCTCACAAACCCTGGTCAGAGACTCCCCAGAGGCCCAACGGGCAGCAGAACAGGCCAGCCCGGGCGCTTTGGTATGTCGATTATTTTAGGCTGAAGGAACTTGAAAAACAGCCAATGCAAGGAGAGAGGCTTTCTCTGCCTTCTCTTATCTGCCCCGAGACAGATCCTCCGAAAGGAACTCCGCTGTCGTAAATCTGCTCCAGGAGTTTCATCAACCAGAGAAGACTGACTCTTATCACAGGACAGGAGCCCAGGAGACCACGCCACGCCCAGACAGACTCTGCGTCCCATCTGTCCTCCTAAGGGTCCGGTCCTAAAAGTCATTCACTCTCCCCCACTGCGATGGAATTTATCCTGAATTCTAAGCTGTTTTTCAGGGAGTTATTTGTTTTTCCCTGGGTGTCGCTCCTGTATACGTGAGGTACACGTGTTAATCAACGTCTGTTTGCTTTTCTCTCACAAAGCTGTCTTTTATTACAGGGACCTCAGCCAAGAACTCAGAAGAGTGGAGAAAAAATTATTTTCCCTCCTCTACGGGATAAAAAGGCCAAGCCTCCACATGGCTGTCTGAACTGGTTAAAAAAAAAATAGCAGTTTAGTTTTCCAAATGAACTCAAACGGATCAATCAAATTCAGATTAATTTAAAGGAAAAAAAGAAGTTGAATGACCACTCGATTTTTTTGTTTTAATCATATAGCTATCCCTTTTTTTTCAAAGGGGCTAGTCACCTCTATCTACACCAAATAAACCGTGGCTAGAAACTAAAAACATAACTAAAAGTATTTTCTTTCCCTTGAGATAGTGTTCATCGTGTAACCACAACTGAGATAAACAGGGTATTTGGAAGTTAAGAGCAAAACTTGCACCCTGTATCTGGTCCTTGGGGCACAGCTCGGAAAAAATTCATTTTTAGACAGAGGTTGCTAAACGGTCAAACAAATCTCATCCATTCTTGGGTTTCCTGAACACTCACTGGAAGCCCTCCCTTCATGACAGGAAGTAACAACCAACAAAATAAAGCAGATGCGGATCCAAGATGAGAAAGATTTTACAATAATAATAAAAATAGTTGATGTCATCTACAGCCTGAAGCCCAGAGATAAAAGACACTGGAGTGAAGACCCGGGGAACATCGTGCATTTTATTCCGGGTCTAAGAGCAACCAAGGCTGGCCGCTCCTGGGAAGCCAGAGAGTGATTGCTCCAAAAATGTACGCATCAGCTCCGGAAATATCTCTTCCCTGGAGTGGGCTGCTTCTCTCTCCAGCTCAGATTCTTCATCCAAGATGATCTCCTCTCCCCTTTTTCAGCCAAGCACCAAGTTAAGAAAAGAAAGCACTGTTTCCCAGACTTTCATCCATCTGGTTCAGAACAATAGCAAGTCCAAGGGCAATACAGCTCCCTTCTAAGTCCTAAGGAGAAATTCAAAAAAGTAAGAGGAAGAAAAGAGACCCAGAAGAAAGGGGTCGGGACCAAGAGAAGGGAAGAAAATGGGAGGAAGGATTATGATGAATCTATTTTTCCACTTAGTACACTGAATACTAAACGTAGAAAGAACCAAAGAGGGGAAAAAAGATTCTATTTTAAAATGAGCTGCTTGCACATTCTAGGAGGGTTGCCAAAGGATGTATCTTGTTGGAAAGGCACTGAAATGGGCTTTGCTAGGCAGAGGTAGGCCCCTGGGCCAAGTCTAGAAGCCGGAGGTTGAGAAAAGAGGAATAAAATCACTATGCATGACAGCCTCAGAGGTTATCTACGATGGGGCCGCCTGAACCTCTGCAGATGTATCTCTTTGATACAAACTTCCTTTTGCCACTTGGTATGAATTCTGACTATTGTCCTCAGGAGTTGCTGGGACATTGAGCATGTTGAGTTTTGCCTGAGAGCTACCCATGGGCTGCCGAGAATAGAGCTGCGGAGGAGGACTGAGAGCTGGGCGGGCCCGCCTGGATGTCACCGAGGCGCAGTACTCTCTGAATCAAGCTTTTAGCTGACATAGAGTGTTTACTATGTTCAAGATGCTGCTCTGAGTGCTTTATCCGTATTACAGATACAACCTTAGGAAATAACGATTCCTCCAAGGTTATGAACGGGCAAACAGGTACAGAGAGGTTAAAGACGGCTCAGGTGGCAAGCGGGAAAGTCCAAGCTTGAACTCGGACCTCCAGACACCAGACTTTAACCCCTTCACCAACACACTGCGCTTTTAAGAGGCCAGAACCAGGGGGTTCTTGCCACCTTCCCACTCTGCCCTGTACACCTGCTCTCTCTGCTTCTTCACTCCTGTGCACCGCTCCCTCCTCGGCCTGACATGGTTATTTGAAAAATTCAGTCCAGGCAATGGACTGTTTGGGCCCATTAAGGTTTGAGGATTACCCTGGTACTTGACGGAGGGGAGAGGCAAAACCCTGTGGGAAGAGGGTGGGGTGAAAACAATCAGACTTGAAGAGGACGTGGCAGGCAGGAGGCAGGCGAGAAGAAACCCAGCCTTCCTCCGGGTGGAAGCACCCAACCAAGGGAGGACACTGCCGGGGAGGTTGCTGGCCTTCGGGCCTCCATGTCTCGTTCAGAACCGTGGTCTTGACCCCCTTGCACAATGCCTGGGGTTTACGCGTGTTGAATGACTGCATGAATGAACGAACTAACTCTGCAATACACGCTCTTCTACAAGTTGCCGTTGCTTGTTTCAGGCACATACTGAGTCTCCCTGGCTGCCATTGCATGTAATAGTTCTCTTTTTCTCAGGCTCTTCCTTAGTAACAAAGCATCTAGAGTAGCCGAGAAAGCATCTGTCTTTTTGTTTGTTTGTTTGTTTTTCTTGTTTTTGCAAAAGCCACACAATGCATTTTGTGAGCATGCCTGCAAGGACTGGCAATCCGACCTTATTTACATCCCACCTCCCCTTGCTCCTTTCCTACCAACCTCACTGGCATTTCCTGCCTTGGCCTCACAATCCTTGTCACTGAGTGACATTTGACTTCTGTACTGTTAGTTCTTTTTTTGCCTTTTTTTAGGGCTGCACCCACAGCACATGGAAGTTCCCAGGCTAGGGGTCAAGGGGTTAAACTGGAGCTGCAGCCGCCGGTCTATGCCACAGCCACAGCAACTCGGGACCCAAGCAGCACCAGCAAACTATACCACAGCCCACAGCAACGCCGGATCCCTGACCCACTGAGCAAGGCCAGGGATCGAACCTGTTTCCTCATGGATACTAGTCAGATTCGTTTCCACTGTGCCACAGTGGGAACTCCCTGTACTGTTAGTTCTTTAGAAATAACAAGCCACATTTTTTTTTTTAAGGGCTGCAGGTGCAACATATGGAAGTTCCTAGGCTAGGGGTAGAATTAGAGCTGCAGCTGCTGGCCTGTGCCACAGACACAGCACTGTGGGATCTGAGACACATCTGTGACCTACATCATAGCTCACGGCAATGCTGGATCCTTAACCCACTGAGCAAGGCCAGGGATTGAACCTGCATCCTCATGGATACTAATCAGGTTCATTTCCACTGAGCCATAACGGGAACTCCTACATTTTCTTTTAAAACTATTTAAAAGTTAAAATGTTAGAGATCTTGAATTCCAAACCCAACAAGCTGGTTAAGTCTAAAATGCCGTCATTAAAACACCATAAGGTTTTCTGCCACATGATCTAAATGCTCAATAACAATTTTTTTTTTGGCCGCACCCATAGCATGTGAAAATTCCCAGACCAGGATTTGAATTCATGTCCCAGACCAGTGATCTGATCCACAGCAGTGACAATGCCAAATCCTTAACTGCTAGGCCACCAGGGAACTCCTCAATAAATACCCCTTGAGTGAAAAACGAGGCAAGTGGATCCCCCTACAGGAAACTAAAGCACCTCTGTCCTCTCCCAACCCTGTCACTTATTTGCTATATGATCTTAAGGCTACACATACGTTGAGTGTAAACTACCAAAAAAATTGCATTATGATTCAAAGTCAGTGATGGGGAATGTGGTAAGACAGAATAATGGTCCCCCCTCCCTGAGAAAAGATGCCCGCATCCTAATCCCCAGAACCTGTGAATATATTAGCTTAGATAGCAAAGGGGAATTAAGGCTGCAGATGGAATTAAGGCTGCTATTTAGATGACCTTAAAATAAGATTATTTTGGAGTCTCCAAGTGGGTCAGTGTAATCACAAGGGTCCTTAAATATGGAAGAGAGAGGCAGAAGGAGAGATGCCTGTGGAACAAAGAGATGCAATGCTGCTGGTTTTAAGAAGGAAGGAGTAAGCCAAGGAGCACGGGCAGCCTCAAAAAGCTGCCCAAAGCAACAGATTCTCCCCCAGAACTTCCAGAAAAGAATTCAGCCCTGTTTACGCTTTGATTCAAGCCTAGTGAGACTCATGTCAGACTTATCACCCACAGATATGTAAGAAAATAATTTTTTTTTCTGTATTAAGCCACTGAGTTTGTGGTAATCTGTTTCAGCAGCAAAAGAAAACAAATACGGAGATTAATAAAATTTAAAACAGGGAATTCCTGTCATGGCTCAGTGGTAACAGACCCAACTAGTATCCACGAGGACACAGGTTCAATCCCTGGCCCCGTTCAGTGGTTAAGGATCCGGTATTGCTGTGAGTTGTTGTGTAGGTCTCAAAGATGGCTCGGATCCGCTATGGCTGAGGTATAGGCCAGCAGCTGTAGCTCCTACTTGACCCCTAGCCTGGGAACTTCCATATGCCTCGGGTGCAGCTCTCAAAAGACAAAATAAAATAAAATAAAATTTAAAACAGAATAAAATCCTCAGAGAGAGCTTTAATAAGTCCTTTGATATTATATGACTAAATTAAATCAAGCATACACACACACACACACACACACACACATCTGGTTGTACCTGTGGCATACAGAAGTTCCAGGACCAAGGACAGAACCCACGTCACAGCAATAACCCTAGCCAGAGCAGGAACCATGCTGGATGCCTAGCCCACTGAGCCACCAGGGAACTCCTCAAATATATTTTTTAATTAGCTTATTTTTTTAATTACCTAGATAATAGTCAAGAATATGCGGCTGGCATAAGGGTAGACCTATAGATCAATGGAGTAGAACTGAGAGACCAGAAGTAAACCCATACATTTATGATCAATTAATTTTCAACAAGTGTATAGAGACAATTCAATGTGGGTGAAAGAACAGAGTTTTCAACAAACAAACAGACTTTTCAAAGTTGGGGAAAACTGGCTATCCTCATGCAAAAGAATGAAGGTGGACTCCCACTTCATACCATATACAAAAATTAACTCAAAATGGATCCGAGACCTATATTTAAGAGATAAAACTATAAAGCTTGGAGTTCCCATTGTGGCTCAGCAGAAACGAATCTGACTAGGAACCATGAGGCTGCGGGTTTGATCCCAGGCCTCACTCAGTGGGTTAAGGATCCAGTGTTGCTGGGGCTGTGGCATAGGCCAGCAGCTGTAGCTCCGATTAGACCCCTAGCCTGGGAACCTCCATATGCTGAGGGTGTAGCCCTAAAAAGACAAAAAAAAAAAAAAAAACACCATAAAACTCTTAGAAGACATAGGTGTGTATTTTAAGGACCTTGGAATTAGACAATGATTTCTTAAATAGGACATCAAAAGCACAAGCAATCAGGGAGTTCTCTGGTGGTCTAGTGGTTAGGACTCACTGCTTTCACCACTGCAGCCCAGGTTCAATCCCTGGTTTGGGAATTGAGATCCTACGTTAAGCCACTGCAGACTGCTGGGGTGGGGAAGAAGCAATCAAAGAAAAAATAGATAAATTGGACTTTACCAAAATGAAAATATTTCATCCTTCACAGGATACTAATCCAAAAAATGAAAAGAAAACCCATAAAACTGGAGAAAATATTTGCAAATCATACATCTGACAAGGGACTTCTACATAAAATACATAAAGCACTCTTACAACTCAACAATAAAAAGTCAACCAAATTGAAAAATAGGCAAACGATTTGCATAGACATTATTTTTCAAAGCAGATATATACATGGTTGATAAGGCCATGAAAAGACATTCAACATTATTAGCCATCAGGGAAAGTCAAATCAGAACAAATATGATACACTTTATACTCACCAGAATAGCTATAAAAAATTACAGGTGATAAGTGTCACAGAGGATGTGGAGAAATTAGTATTCTCATGCATTGATAGTAGGAAAGTAAAATAATGCAGTGGCTTTAAAAAGTGGTCTGGCAGTTCCTCAAAAGGTTAAACATACCTCATGACCCAGCAATTCCACTCCTAAAAATATATCTAAGAAAATTAGAAACATATATCCACACAAAGAACCTGTACACAACATTCACGGCTGCATTAGTCATAAGAGCCAAAAAGTGAAAAGAATGTAAACGAGCACCTGGTGAATCAATAAATAAAATGTGCTATATCCATACAGTGGAATATTATTTGGCCATAAAAAGGAATGAACTACTGATACATGCTACAACGTGGTTGAACCTCAGAAACATCATGCTAAGTGAAAGAACCTAGGCGCAAAACGTCACGTACATATTATGTGATTCCATTTACATGAAATGTGCAGAATAGGCAGTCCATAGAGACAGAAAGTAGATTAGCGGTTTTGAGGGCTGAGAGGAAAGAGAAATAGAGAGTGACACTCAATGAGTACATGGTTTTGTTGGGGCATTTGAGGGGGTGATTAAAATGTTCTGGAATTACATAGCAGTAATGCTGTGCAGCTTTGTATACTAAAAATGGCTGAATTACATACTTTAAAATGATGAATTTTATCACATATGAATTATTTATTAGTCAAAAATACCTAGAAACAATTCTGGTAATAATTTAATTAAAAATGGGCAGAAGACCTGAACAGACATTTTTTCCAAAGAAGACATACAGATGGCACATGAAAAGACGCTCAACTTGGTTAATCATCAGCAAAATGCAAATTAAAACCACAATGAGATATCACCTCACACTTGTCAGACAGCCATCATCAAAAAGAACACAAATAACAAAAGTTGGCAAGGATGGGGAGAAAAGGGAACCCTCGTACACTGCTGGTGGGAATGTAAATTGGTACAGCCACTGTGGAAATCAGCATGGAAATTTCTCTAAGAACTAAAAATAGAACTACTATATGGCCCAGTGATTCCACACTGGAGAATATATCCTGAAAAAAGAAAACACGAATTCAAAAAGATAAAGGCACCCCAAGGTTCATAGAAGCATTATTTACAATTACCAGCAACCTAGGTCATCAATATATGAATGGATAAAGAAGGTGTGGTATTCATATGTACAGTGGAATACTATTCAGCCAGAAAAGAGAAAGAATTTTGCCATTTGCAACAACACAAATGGATTTGGAGGGTATTATGCTAATTGAAATAATTCGAACAGAGAAAGACAAATACTGTATAATATCACTTACTTGTGGAGTCTAAAAAATAAAAACTATGAATATAAAAAAAGGAAAAAGAATTCACTGATATAGAGAACAAACTAGTGGTTGACCAGTGGGGAGAGAGAAGGGGGAATGGGCACTACAGAGGTAGGGGATTCAGAGATACAAACTATTGTATATAAAATAAGCTATAAGGATATATAATAGAATACAGGGATTATAGCCAATATTTTACATTAGCTATAAATGGAATAGAACTTTAAAATTTTTGAATCACTGTGTTGTACACCTGAAACATCTATTAATTATAGAAAAACTTTATCTCAATTTTCAAAAAGTCAGCAGAAGGGGATATTCCAAATACGCAAAGAGGATTGATATATCTTTGTGAAAATACACTTGAGGATACAATATCATCTAACTCAGCAAGAGATGATGTTCTGAATCAAAGACTTAAATAAAATCTTAAAACCTTAAAAAAAATATATAGGAGCTCCCTGGTGGCTCAGTGGGCTAAGGATCCAGTGCTATCACTTCTGTGGCTCTGATTATTGCTGTGGCACAGATTTGATCCCTGGCCCAGGAACTTGTGTAGGCCATGGGTTCAGCCAAAAAAAAAAAGTATAAAAAAACCCCAAAAACAATACTGGTTTTAGTAGGTCTAACAATACAGAGATAACTAAAGAAAAGCTAATTATCTCTATTCTCATTCCCTGTTGAATCTTTCCTGTCCATAATAAAATTTAGACCTATTGTAGTCCTTTCTTCTTGCTTTTACATACATAAATGCACATAAAAGGATTTTTTCTTTGTTTTTTGTTTTTGTTTTTTAATGGCCACACCTGTGGCATATGGAAGTTCCCAGGCCAGGGACTGAATCCAAGCTGCTTCGATCTACACCACAGCTGTGGCAATGCAGAGTATTTAACCCACTGCCTTGGGGCAGGGATTGAACCCATACCTCTGCAGTGACCCAAGCCACTGCAGTCAGATTCCTAACCCAAGGCACCACAGCAGGAACTCCTTGTCTTTGTTTCTTAACCTTATGAAAATGAGGTCAATCTATGTATAGCTTGTTTTCTTCACTTAACTTCTCAGGGATATCCCACCAGGTCAATATATATAGATTTAATTTGTATAAAGGTCATACATTTGATCTATCATAATTTATTTTTTTCTCCAATCCGATGGTTTAAAAATGGCATTGTAATATATCAAAACATCAAGTTGTACACCTTAAATATATCTTTTTTTTTTTTTGTCTTTTTGCCTTATCTAGGGCCGCACCCGTGGCATGTGGAGGTTCCCAGGCTAGGGGTCTAACAGGAGCTGTAGCCACCGGCCTTCGCCACAGTCACAGCAACACGGGATCCGAGCCGCGTCTGCAACCTACACCACAGCTCACGGCAACGCCAAATCCTTAATCCACTGAGCAAGGCCAGGGATCGAACCCGCAACCTCGTGGTTCCTAGTCAGATTCGTTAACCACTGAGCCACGAAGGGAACTCCCGAATATATATCATTTTTATATGTCAATGTTATCTCAAGAAAGTTGTTAAACTTACTCTTTTGTTGTTTCTGTTGTTTGGAGTGCTCATATCAGTTTGTATCTCAGTGAATTTTCATAATCTGAGCACAACCCTGTAACCAACACCCCAGATTAAGAAACTGAACATATGCATTTCCTATAACCATTGCCATCTATTACTATTATCATTACCATCTTGTTACACTCCCCTTAAATCTTAATACATTTTAATCAAAGAAATAAAACATTGCAGTTAACACTGAAATCCCTTTTGACTTCAAATCCCCTGCCTGTAACCCTCCTGTAGGTCCCTGGGCCCTGAGGCAACCACTCATAGAGTACTTTTCTACTTTTCAGGCATATATTTATATTCATGAATTCACTGCATTTTCCTGACTGCCAGTGAGACAAGCATCTTTTCCTAGTTCCTCTTCTATGAATTGCCTTTTCGTAACACTGGCTCACTTTTCTATTGTGTTGTCTTTTGTTTATTAATTGATAGGAGGCTTAGTTTCTTAACATATTTACCATTTTCTGTCATTTTTTCCTGTCATTTTTATTGCAAACATTTCCCCTCACTTTTTCTTTCCATTTTTATGATGTCTCTCATTTTGCAAAAAATATTAATTTTTATGTAGTCAAAAATATCTGTTTTTTCTTCAGTTTCTCTGAGTTTCCTGTCTTGCTTAAGATCGTCCCATCCCCAAGGTTATACAAATATTCTCTCATATGTTCTTCTAATGTTTTATTATTTTATTTTACATATTTAGATTTATTTGCAAAGTACCACATTCCAGACATCACATGAGATACATATGGATACCCTGGATTGGATTGGGAGAGAGGTTTGAAAAACTCTCTTGAAAAGTTAAATTGGAGCTACTTTTGCAAGCTACCTCGCATTTGGTATTTTGTGAACAGGAAGCTGGGAAATACTAACCATTTGATAAAATGAAATCAGATGAGGAATTTTTTTTTTTTTTGGCCACACCTGTGGCATAAGGAAGTTCCCAGGCCACAGACTAAACCCACATCACAGCTGTAACCAGAGCCACAACAGTAACCAGAGCCACAGAACTGACAAGGCAGGGGCCTCCACCCACTGAGCCACCAGAGAACTCCAGATGAGGATTTTTTATTATTTTATTTTATTTTTCTGTTTAGGGCCGCACCTAGGGCGTATGGAGGTTTCCAGGCTAGGGGTCCAGTCGGAGCTACAGCTGCCAGCCTACGCCACGGCCGTATCAAAGCCAGATCCAAGCCGCGTCTGCAGTCTACACCACAGCTCATGGCAACGTAGGATCCTTGATCCAGTCAAGGCCAGGGATAGAACCTGCATCCCCATGGATCCTAGTCAGGAGCCACGAGGCGAACTCCTGGATGAGGGTTTTTTAAACTGTGACTTTTTTCCCAGTGGTACTTGAACAATGTGACAGTCCTAAAACTACTGTCCTTTCTTTCCCCGACAAGGCCCAGGGATGAGTATTAAGAATAGCTGAAAATAACTGCTTAAATTTAAATACCAGAGAAAGCTGGGTTTGGTGTTGGGTATTTCTCTACTAAGCTGGCTCCTTGCTTTGTTCTTCCTCAAGAGCAATGGATTTTTTTAACACCAAAGGGGGAATGAAGGAAGTGAGGCGGCTAAAGAAGCCGTCATTGCTCCCACTACCCTAAAATATACCGTATCTGATTTCATACTTTCCCAACAAGACCCAGAATGCACCACCTTTCACTGAAGCAGTCATCTTGAACTAACTTTGAAGAATACAGAGTTTGCACTTACTTTGTCAAACAGTAGAGAGCAGCTCAAAGTTTTTGAGGCAGTTCACCGTAGCTCATTCCAAGTAGTTTAACCTGGCTGCCACAACGGGATATAAACAGACGCTATCTAATTTAATTGAAATCCTCGGTAACGTTCCTGCGCGCCCCCTTGCGGCGGAGTGAACGCACATCCCTGCGTGATCCATATTTATTGCAGCTGCTAAGGCAGACCGCGGAATGCTGTCCTCCGAGGGAGGCGAAGTTCGTTTTGAAAAAGGTAAAAACATTTCAACTTTTCTTAGACTGTTTTTCAGCATTTGTTAGTAGATAAATCGACAACTCATTCAACTCCGTTAGAAAGTTACCCATGAGTTAATCGAGGGGGGAAAGGGGCTATTTTGTTGGGCTTTTGTAACAGCCTTTTGAAAATCTTTTTGAAGGTGTTTTTTTTTTTTCCTAAAGAATCAGAGGGAAGCTTATTTAGTAAGATAACTCACTGCTGGACTGGACTGAGGAGGTGCCTGGAACTCCCCACCAAATTAAGGCAGCCACGGTCTCTTTACTGCTGCTCCCTGACTTGGTTTACAAGGTTAGTCAAATATCCTGAGACACAGAGCACCTGGGTTAATGATTTAGCTAACTGGGGTGGATACCATATGCCATTGCAACACTGCAGGGTTTTTTTCCTGCTTTTCCAAACTAATGATGTAGCTTAATGCTGTGTCACCAGACTGTTCTAGGACACACGTATAAAGTTCACAGTGCTGGAAGGAACAACAGAGAACTTCCCTTTTTGATAACACTATGATGTTTCTGATAACTGTGAAAGGAAAAAAGAAAAAAGCGACCCAAAGAGACAAGATAGCATGTGATTACAGTTAGATCAGATTGGATCTCAGATTTGAGGGCTTTTTTTTTTTTTTTTTGGCTTTTTAGGGCTGCACTCACGGCATATGGAAATTCTCAGGCTAGGGGTTGAATCAGAGCTACAGCTGCCAGCCTCCGGCCTACGCCACAGCCACAGCAATGCCAGATCTGAGATGTGTCTGTGACCTACACCACAGCTCACAACAGTGCCGGCTCCTTAACCCACTAAGGTAGGGATTGAACCCGCATCCTCATGAATACTGGTTGGATTTGTTTCTGCTGCGCCACAACAGAAACTCCTGAGGGCATTTTTAAAGTAAATTTTTATTGACGTTTAACATTTTTAAAGAAAATTTTTATTGACGTTTAACATTTTAAAGAAAATTACACAGCAGAGACTTAATGCACAGCATGAATTTCCACAAACTTCACACTCTTGCGTAATGTTCATAGATTATAAAACAGAACATTATCACAACCCCAAGAGCCCTCTTGTCTCTGCTACCAGTCACAAAGTCCCCTAAATTAATTGCATCCTTCCTCTGACATCCTAGATTAGTTTTGCCTATTTTTAAACTTGATGTTTTGTTTGATATCTGGGTTCTCAACTTTACCATTGTTGCATGGAGCTGGAGTTTGTTCATTTTCATTGATAGGTAGAATTCTGCAGTGTGTGCATACCACAATTTATTTCTCTCTTCTATCATTAATGGGTATTGGGGCTATTTGTAGCTTTGGATTATTATGGTTACTGCTTCTGTGAACATTCTTAAACATATATATATGTATATATATGTGTGTGTGTATGTGTATATATACGCACACACATACATTTCTGTTGGACATGTATAATTAGGAATGGAGTTGCTGGGTAATATGCATACAATTACATATACACATATGTATACATATTTTTAGCATTAGTAGATACTGCCAGTTTTCCAAAGGATTTGTATGACCATTATTTTGGCTGTGTCTCTTCACCAACTTAGTATTTTCTGTCTTTTTAATTTTAGCCATTCTAGCGGGCATATGGTGGTATTGCATTGCAGTCTGTTTGGTTGTTTTTTAAAAAAACTTTTAAAAAAAAAGTTCCTGTCGTGGGTCACTGGTTAACAAACCCGACTAGTATCCATGAGGATGCGGGTTTGATCCCTGGCCTTGCTCAGTGGGTTAAGGATCCGGCGTTGCTGTGAGCTGTGGTGTAGGTTGCAGGCATGACTTGGATCTGTGTTGCTGTGGCTGTGGTATAGGCTGGCAGCTACAGCTGCGATTAGACCCCTAGCCTGGGAACCTCCATATGCTGCAGTTGTGGCCCTAAAAAGACAAAACAAAACAAAAAAAAATCCAAAACTTTTCATTGAGGTATACTATACATAAAGGCAAACCTCATTTTATTGTACCTTACAGATACTGTGTTTTTTTTATAAGCTGAAGGTTGTGGCAACCCTATTTTGTTTTTCTTTTCCTTCTTTTTTTTTTTTTTTTTTTTTGGCTTTTTAGGGCTGAGCCCACAGCATGTGGAGGTTCCCAGGCTAGGGGCTGAATTGGAGCTGTAGCTGCCAGCCTACACCACAGCCACGCCAGGTCCGAGCTGCGTCTATGACCTACACCACAGCTCACAGCAATGCCAGATCCTTAACCCACTGAGCGAGGCCAGGGATTGAACCCCCATCCACATGGATACTAGTCAGATTTGTTTCTGCTGGACCACAACAGGAACTCCGTGGCAACCTTTTCTTAAGCCAGTCTATCAGCCCTATTTTTCCAACAGCATTTTTTCACTTTGTGTCTGTGTCATACTTTGGTAATATTTCATGTGTTTTCTTCGTTATTAATTTGTTATGGTGATCTGTGATCAATTAACTTTGATGTTACTGTTGTAACCCATTGAAGGCTCAGATTATGGTTAGCATTTTTTAGCAATAGGTATTTTAAAATAAAGGTATGTACACTGCTTTTTCAGACATAATGCTACTTTTCACTTAGACTGTAGTGTGGGGTAAACATAACATGTTTAATTCATGTGACTGGCTTTATTGCAAATATGTGCTTTATTGTAATGGTCTGGACCAAACCTGCAGTATCGCCAAGATTTGCCTGTACCAAAAAATGCATGTGTAATAAGTGTAGAGCTCCTTGAATTTTCATGAATTAAAGTCAATTACGTCAATAGCACCCAGATCCAGAAACAGCACATTATCACTGTTCTAAAACCTGCCTCGTGTTCCATTTCAGTCACTAGCATCCCTCCCACAGAGGAATAATTTCTATGCTGACTTCAAACTCACAGATTAATTTTGACCGGTTTTGTACTTTGGGTAAATAAAATCATAAATAAAGCACCTTTGTGTGTTTAACTTCTGTCACTCAGCACCAGCAGTGTATGCGAGTTCCTCATTCTATCTTTTTAACTTAGTCACTCTGGTGGATGTATAATGTGTTGCACTGTAATTTTATAGAGTGTTACATTGTACTTTTAAATTGCTTTCCTGTGATAACCAATAAAATTGAACATCTTTTCATATATTTATTGGCCATTTGGGTCTCTTTTGTAAAATCTGTTTGTCTTTCTCATATTTTGTATGATTGTTTGCCTTTTTCTTATTTGTGAGAGTTAATCAGTTTCTCATAAAGTTAGACATGCACCTACCCTATGGCCCAACTATTTCTGCTTCTAGGGATTTACTCAAAAGAAATAAAAACATGTCTACAAAATTAGTTGTTTTTGGAGTTCCCGTCGTGGCACAGCGGAAACGAATCCAACTAGGAACCATGAGATTGTGGGTTCGATCCCTGGCCTTGCTCAGTGGGTTAAGGATCCAGCGTTACCGTGAGCTGTGGTGTAGGTTGCAGATGTGGCATGGATCTGGCATTGTTGTAGCTTTGGCATAGGCCGGCAGCAACAGCTCCGATTAGACCCCAGCCTAGGAACCTCAATATGCCACGGGTGAGGCCCTAAAAAGACAAAAGACAACAACAACAAAAAATTAGTTGTTTCTGGGGAGTTCCCTTCGTGGTGCAGTGGAAACAAATCCAACTGGGAACCATGAAGTTGCAGGTTCAATCCCTGGCCCCGCTCAGTTGGTTAAAGGATCCATCGTAGCCCAGCTATAGCTCATGTCACAGCTGTGGCTCAGATTCAGTCCCTGGCTGGGGAGCTTCTATATGCAGTGTAGCCATAAAAAAATTAAAACCTGCAAAAATTGTTCTATTAAACAAATGTAAGCAATTTAGTAATAAAAAAGTATAATAGCTGTAATGATAAGACACATTATGTGTAAATAGTTCAAAATGGTGCTTTAACGCTCACTGATCATTTTTGGAGAACCAATGGATTATTTTTAAAAAATGGGCTGTAGGTACAGGAGAGCCTGTTGAAACGAATTAATCTGTAGTTTTTCAACTGAAACTGGATGGCTGGACCTTATTACTTTGGATCTTTGAACCTTAAGATAGAGATCGTTTTATTCTACGCTGTTCATAGTTTACTCACTTCTGTAAAAGAAACAGAATGGGCAAGAATGCTTTTACCCATTTTGTATTTTAAACAGATTTTTACCATAAATTCAGAACCTCAGGTAGCCATGTACAAATGTTAATGATGACAAAGAAAGGGAGAGGCATCATCATGCACAGTTAAACCAAACGTGTTGGTCTGTTCTAACAGATTGCAACCCATTAGCCATTTGTGTTAGATTTATAAGGAAACCTCCATTTAAATTTGCACTGGTATGTTTCGCAAGTTTCATTATGGGCCAATATTCCTATGCATTTATATTAAAATACTTCTCCATTCTAATAGACTTCTTTAGCCTACCATCATAAAGAGAATGGACCTACCTACTTTGCATCCTCCTCTGTAAGTTTCTATCCTGTCCTTCGGGGGTGGAGATTAGCCCCATTAACTCAAAGCATTATTAGGTCAGCTCACAGTAAGTGCCATGACTATAGTACAGACCCCATCCCAGAATAAAGAGGGTTTGAGGATACAAGTTATATCAATTACACTCTTTCCAAAAAGGACAGGAAAATGGACTTTAAAATGAGTGAACCAAGGGACATTATCAGGTCTTAAGGGATATACACATGGGAGTGGCCACACCAGGGACTGACTACACTTTTTTCATTTGTCAACGGCAAATTCACAGATAAGGATATTCACAGATAAGGATAAATTCAGGAAAACAGAACTCCCAATATTGCCAGACAGTCATAGCAAATATTTGTATTAAACATCACTTTGAAAGGCTCTGTGCTACTTGTTAGAGGTACCAAGGAGTATGAAATAGTCATTATTCTCAAAAGACTTTCACAAATAACATTGATTGAATATTTCCCATGTACTACGTTCAGCACTATGTGTGGGTATCTAACACATGTGTATCCAGGCCTCACTGCAACCCCTTCAGACAGGTGTTGCTGTTTTCCACGTTGCAGATGGAGAAACCAAAGCTTGGGGAAGCTAAGTAACACCGCAAGGTCATTGTTGGATCTGGGGTTGGAACCTTAACTGTTTATCCTCAGAGCCTGAGCATTTAACTATTAGGCTATCTTCTCCACTGCAACTCTGACCAAGAATCAGAGCATTTACAAACTAGATAAAATGCACAGATGTGTAGGTTAGAGGTTTTGGTTTTAGGACTTACTCTGTCATTTCAGTCAATTCTCTTTGTGCACGAACAAGTGTGCACATGTGGGTATAATTTTAAATCATGCCTTAAAAAAAAAAAAAAAAACACCTTGTCGGGAAAGGGAATACAAGAATGGAGTTGGAGGTAATGACTCTCATACTGGTGGAGGGAAAAACTGAAAGTGTGGTTGAGGGGTGTGGAGTCTGAGTCCAGCAGAGAGGTGAAAGCAGGAGCAGGGGGAGGGGGGATATTGTGTAAGAGTCAAGGTTGGGGAGGTACCAGCCCAGGGCCAGGGTATGCGGGGCCCTGTAGTAAGTTTTGCATTTTATCCCAAGTGCAGTGGGAAATCATTAGTGGGTTAAAAGTGAGGATCTGGGAGTTCCCATTGTGGCACAGTGGAAACGAATCCAACTAGTGTCCACGAGGAAGCAGTTTCGATCCCTGGCCACGCTGAGTGGGTTAAGGATCCGGTGTTCTTGTGAACTATGGTGTAGGTCACAGGTGCGGCTCAGATCTGGCGTTGCTGTGGCTGTGGTGTAGGCC
Source organism: Catagonus wagneri (assembly GCA_004024745.2). Classification (NCBI taxonomy): domain Eukaryota; kingdom Metazoa; phylum Chordata; class Mammalia; order Artiodactyla; family Tayassuidae; genus Catagonus; species Catagonus wagneri. The sequence continues at coordinate 21,326,565 of PVHT021183519.1, forward strand.
TTCAACTGCAGCTCCGATTGGACGCTTTATCTTGGAACTTCCATATGCCTCAGATGTGGCCCTAAAAAAAAGCCAAAAACAAAACAAAACAAAAAGAGTGATTACACTAAGAACCCATGATGTCAGGGCTGGGTAAAAGATCGAAGAGAGGATGGGACTGCAGAGTGGAGAGAAGACAGCTGGTCACTGGCCTGAAGGGCTTGGTGAGGTGAAAGGAGTGTTGCTGGAGTTACTTGAGAAGGAGAAGCATTAGGACCGCCTGTTTGAGGAAAGCAGTGACGTTTCTGGTCCATGTTATGATTGTGGGAGTGAGCAGTGGCGACAGAGTAGAGGAAAGTGGTTGAAGATAAGAAGTGAGAGAACTAAAAGGTCAGGACAACCTGAGTAAACCAGGAAGGAAAGTTTCAACTCTAGAAGGCTCAGCCTTGAGGGTTTTGTTCAGGGCTGCCCCCTGTTGGTCGATTCTGGTAGAAGCCCAGGAAGCCCAGCTGCAGGCTGAGTGGAACCCTAAGAAGCTCAGGGAATACTGAGGCCACAGAGAGCAAAGAAGAAGGCTATTTCTACTTAGACATTTTCACTTTTCAAAACATCTCTTCCAGGGACTTTGGGCTCAGAATATCCTCACGATTAAAGTTCCCTTTATAAATAATCCCGGTTCACGTTATCAAATAATGAAAATGCAACATATAATTGGGAGAACACAAGTTTCTCTCTAAATTTTTTTACTTAAGGAGGTAAAACGTACATGTTATAAAATGCACAAATCTTGGACTTCCTCATGGCTCAGTGGGTTAAGGATCTGGCATTGCCACTGCTGTGACTCTGGTTACAGCTTTGGTGGGGGTTCCATCCTTAGCCTGGGAACTTCCACGTGCTGTGGGTGTGGCCAAAATAAAATAAAATAAAATGCTCAGATATTAACTGTAAAGCTGGATAAAATTTTAGAAACATGTAGACCCGTTACATTACAGATATAATTAAAATATAGACTATCCCAGCAGCACAGAAGCCTCGCTCTTGCCCAGCCCCAGTCACTACTGACTCCATGATCCTGGCTTCAAACCACTACCCTGACTTTTAACAGCATAGATTAGCTTTGGCTTTTTTTTGAACATCATGTAAATGGGATCAAGTGGTATATACTCTTTTGTATGTTGCTTCTTTGACTTAATGTGTACCTGCGAAATTTATCCATATTGCATGTAGCGGTAGTTCATTCCTTTTTTAAAAATTCTGTTTAAAAACCATACCACCATTATTTATCCATTCTCTTACTGATGGGCATTTAGGTTGCTTCCAGTTTATGGCTTTTATACAGCTCTGCTAAAAGTCTCATCCCTTTATATGTCCTTGACTGATCATATGTATGCATGGTAGATAGATAACTAGATATAGAATTGGCGGGTCACTTTAAGTGGATACGGTCAAAGGTTTTCCAAAGAGGCACTCCCACCAGGAGTATATGATCATTACAATTGTTTTGCATTTTGCTAAGTCTTGGTGTTGTTCGGTGTTCTGTTATGTTTGTATTCTGGTGTATATGTCCTCTCACGTTAGCCAAACAGCAGAGGGGACTTCAAGAGAATTCCTTGGGGAGTTTGACCTGTGTCTCTTGGAGTTGTGTGGTCAGAGGTGAGTGCCAAACCTAGTTCTGAAAAAGTTCTCCAGGCCAAAGTGACTAGTAGTGGCCAAGTACAGAGGGCTGCACTGAATGTGGACCGGACCCCCTCCTCAGGCAGGGCAAAGCCTGGATGCTTCTTATGGACCAGATGCAGGTCTTGAGTTGCTCTTGGATCCTGTCCTGAAGGAGCCATGAGATCCCAGCAGAGAGGCGGCCTGAAAGACAAGAAGGAGCAGTTAGGAATGGCAGCCAGGGAGTTCCCATTGTGGCTCAGCAGGTTAAGAACCCGACATAGTGTCCATGAGGATGCGGTTCCATTCCTGGCCTGGTTCAGTGGGTTAAGGATCTGATGTTGCCACGAGCTGTGGTGTAGGCTGGCAGCTGCAGCTCTGATTCAACCCCTAGCCTGGGAACTTCCATACGCTGCAGGTGCGGCCATAAAAAGCAAACAGAAAAAGAAAAAAAAAAGGAATGGCAGTTGGGGGTGGGGACATTGCCGGGGTCTAGGGCACTGTCATCAAGGAGCCTAGCACGGGGATCTCTGAGGGATCAAGGAGAGGGCACGTGAGAGAAAGGTTTAGCCCCGGGGATCTGCCCGCCCAGGGGGCACCTTCATGAGCACCTGCCAGTGAAATCTTTCTTTCCTGTCTCAAAAGAAGAGCTGAAATGGCCTAGTGAGGGCCGGGGAAGAGGAGAACCACAGTGGGGAGAGAAATCCAGAGCTGACCCTCTCCCCACTGTTGCCTTCCAGCCTAAAGCAAGCCAGAGCTGAGTCGGGGGAGTGCAAATCGGGTAAGAGTTGGAGCTGTGATGAATGCACCGTCCTGAACAGTTTCATTATTAAAATATCCCTGATAGACCCTGAAAACCAAGTATAAATACATATTTCTTTGCCTTCTCTCTGTATTTGAAGTTGGCCAAATCCTTTAGTGTCACTTTTATGTAGTACTTTAAGTTACAGTACCCTTTAATTTTTACTTTTTTATTGATATGTAGCTAATGTACAGTATTATGTTATTGAGTACAACCTAGTGATACACAGTTTTTTAAGGTTATACTCCATTAATAGTTATTATAAAATACTGGCTGTATTCCCTGTGTTGTACAATATATCCTTGTAGCTTATTTATTTTATACGTAATAGTCTGTATCTCTTAACCTCCTGCCTCTATCTTCCCCCTTCCCCTTTTGTCTTCCCGCTGGTAACTACTAGTTGTTCTTTATATCTGTGTATCTGTTTTCTTTTTGTTATATCCACTAGTTTTTTTGCGTTTTTTTTTTTTTTTTAGATTCCACACATAAGTGATATCATGCAGTATTTATCTTTGATTTATTTCACTTAGCAGAATACTCTCCAGGTCCATCCATGTTATTGCAAGTAGTAAAATTGTGTTCTTTTTTATGGCTAAGTAATATTCCTGTGTGTGTGTGTGTGTACGTGTCACATCTTCTTTATCTCTTCATCTGTTGGTGGACACTTAGGTTGCTTCCACATCTTGCCAATTGTAGATAATGGTATGAACATTAGGGTGCATATATCTTCAAATTAGTAGTTTTGGTCTTTTTGGATATATACCCAGAAGTGAAACTGCTGGCTCATGTAGTAGTTCTATTTGTAGTTTTTTGAAAATACTCCATACTAGTTTCCACAGTGACTACACCAGTTTACATTCCCACCAGCAGTGCGTGTGGTCTTTTGATGATAGATATTCTGACAGGCGTAAAGGGATATTTCACTATGATTTTAATTTGCATTTCTCTAATGACTGACAGTGTTGATGGGAGTTCCTTGGTGTCTCAGCAGGTTAAGTATCCAGTGTTGTCATTGCAGTGGCTCAGGCTGCTGCTGTGGCGCAAGTTTGATCTCTGGCCTGGGAACTTCCCCATGCCTGGCGGTGGCCAAAAAAAAAGGAAAAAAAGAAACAGTGTTGAGCATCTTTTCATGTACCTGTTGGTCATCTGTAAGTCTTCTTCAGAACATTGTTTTCGTACCAGTACCATACCATTCTTCAACTTCTCTTAACTTATTTTAAAGTGATTATATAAAACGATATGTATGTAATTATATTGTTTGGTCTATAACATGTAGGAAAAAAAATTTTTTTTTTGCTTTTTTGAGGCTCCACCCAAGGCATATGGAAGTTCCCAGGCTAGGGGTCTAATCAGAGCTGCAGCTGCTGGCCTGCAACATAGGATCTGAGCTGTGTCTGTGACCTATACCACAGCTCATTAGATCTTTAACCCACTGAGCGAGGTCGGGGATCGAACCTGAATCTTCATGGATACTAGTCAGGTTCATTTCCACTGAGCCACAACAGGAAGTCCTAGGAATTTTTTTTTTTTTGTCTTTTTGCCTTGTCTAGGGCCACACCCACGGCATATGGAGGTTCCCAGGCTAGGGTCTAACCGGAGCTGTAGCCGCTGGCCTTCACCACAGCCACAGCAACGCCAGATCCGAGCCGCATCTGCAACCTACACCACAGCTCACGGCAATGCCGGATCCTCAACCCACTGAGCAAGGCCAGGGATTGAACCCGCAGCCTCATCGTTCCTAGTCGGATTCGTTAACCACTGAGCCACGACAGGAACGCCCCTAGAAATGTTTTTGACAATAGCAGCACAAAGGACATGGTGGGAGCTATATGGAGTGAGTAAGGAAAGTGAGAAGTATGATCCACAAGAACAAATTAAGAGATCAGAAATGGTAAATAGGAAAGTTAGTACAAGAAATTCTATAAATATGTAAATATACACTTGTTCTCCTTTCTTCACTTAGCTTCCTTACTAGATGTAAAATTGCATAAAATAGTGGTTATAACATTACTTATATTCATTTTAAGTTATGTATAGACATAGAGACATAATAATATAGAGACATAATATATATAATATTACAAAAAAGAGAGCAGAGAATAGAGATATGTAAAATAATATTTCTATATCTCATTGAAATTGAGGTGTGAGTCTGAAGTTGATTTTGATAAGGTATCCAGAGTAATCCCTAGAGTAATCATTAAGAAAATAACTAAAAATGCATACTTACAAATAATTAAAATATTACACTAGAAAATATTCAGTTATGGAATTCCTGTCGTAGCGCAGTGGAAATGAACCCGACTAGGAACCATGAGGTTGTGGGTTCGATCCCTGGTATCACTCAGTGGGTTAACGATCCGGCGTTGCCCTGAGCTGTGGTGAAGGTTGCAGACGCGACTCGGATCCCACGTTGCTGTGGCTGTGGTGTAGGCCGGTGGCTACAGCTCCTATTAGACCCCTACCCTGGGAACCTCCATATGCTGCGGGTGCGGCCCTAAAAAGCCAAAAAAAAAAGGAAAATATTCAGTTAATGCAAAGGAAAGCAATAAAGGAGCACTAGAGGAACAAAAAGACAAGAGACACATAGGGAACAAAAAGTAAAATGTCAGATGTAAATCCAAATATGTCAATTATAATATTAGAGGTGAATGAACTAGGTAATTTAATCAAAATACAGACATCAGACTGGATTTTTTAGAAACCCAACTGTATGGTATCCAACTTTAAAGATACAAATGGGAAGCCAGAGTGACCGTACTAATAGCAGACAAAATAGACTTTAAACCAAAAAATATATATTACTAGAAATAAACAGGAATATTTGATAATAATAAAAGGAGTAATCCATCAGGAAAATATAGCAATTATAAACCTATAAGCATGTAATGACAGAATACCAAAATATATGAAGCAAAACTAAAAGAAACGAAAGGAGAAATAGTTAAACAATAATGGTTGGCCACTTCAACAGCAACTTAATGATAAAAAACAAATAGCCCAATTAAAAATAAGCCAAAGGGGAGTTAAGAATCCCACTGCAGGTGTTTCAGGGCTCTTTGCAAGGGTACTGGACGTGTAGTTGCAAGAAGCTAGCAGTTGCAGCTGTTTTGTCTAAAGCTTCACGATGCTTCCCTTGGCCAAAAATGCACTAAGTTTCAAAGGATTTCGAAGCATTCAGCGAACAATGACAAGGCAGAGCCACCAGAAGTGGGCACCCGATTTCCATGACAAATATGGCAATGCTATATTAGCTAGTGGAGCCACTTTCTGTGTTGCTGGATGTATGGACATATACAGCAACACAAATTGGAATAGAATGGAGCCTGTCCCCCGTTGGCAGAGTCACCCCAAAGGAATGGAGAGAAGATTAATCATCCCAACTGGTTTAATACTGAATTGTTTCAAAACCACCTCATAACTGATGCCAAGTAAAAGCACTGTGTACCCATTAAAATATGGCATGACTGAAGAAATAAAGTATATTTGAAACCTTAAAAAAAAAAAGAATGCCACTGCAGTGGCTCCAGTTGTTTGATCCCCAGCTGGGCCTGCAATGGATTAAAGAATCCAGTGTTGCCACAGCTGCAGTGTAGGTCACAACTGTGGCTCAGATTCAGTCCCTGGCCCAGGAATTTCCATATGTCATGGGTGATGCCATAGAAATAAATTGAATTGAAATTGAAATTGAAATAAACAAAGGATCTGAATGGACAGGTCTCCAAAGAAAATACACAAATGGCAGATAAACATGTGAAAAGATGCTCAACATCATTAGCTATTAGATAAATGTAAATGAAAGCCACAATGAAATATGCTGTGATCAAGAAGACAATAATGAATTTTGGCAAGGAAGTGGAGAAATGGGAATACCCATGCATTGTTGTTGGGAGTGTAAATGGTCCAGTCACTTTTTTAATGATTTTTATTTTTTTCCATTATAGCTGGTTTACAGTGTTCTGTCATTTCTACTGTACAGCAGGGTGACCCAGTCACACATACATATATACATCCTTTTTTCTCACATTATCATGCTCCATCATAAGTGACTAGATATGGTTCCCAGTGCTGTACAGCAGTATCTCATTGTTTATCCCTTCCAAAGGCAATAGTTTGCATCTATTAACCCCAGACTCCCAGGTCATCCCACTCCCTCCCCCTCCCCCTTGACAACCGCAAGTCTGTTCTCCAAGTCCATAATTTTCTTTTCTGTGAAAAGGTTCATTTGTACCATATATTAGATTCCAGATATAAGGTGCAGTCACTTTAAAAAACAGACTGGCAGTTCGTCAAAGGTTACACATAGAATTACTATGTGATCAGGCAGTTTCACTCCTAGGTATCTATCTAGGAGAAATGAGAAATAAAAATATGTATTTTCACAACTTGTACTTATATAGAAAAACTTATACAGAAATGTTTATAGCAACATTATTTATAATAGTCAAAATGTTAAAATGACTCCAATGTCTGTCAAGTGATAAATGGATAAACAAGATGTGGTATACCCATGCAATAGAATTATTCAGCAATAAAAAGAAATGGGAGTTCTCGTTGTTGCTCTGTGGGTTAAGAACCCAGCATAGTGTCCAAGAGGGTGTGGTTCGATCACTGGCCTTGTTCAGTGAGTTAAAGATCCAGTGTTGCTGTATAGTGTTGCTATAAGCTGCAGCATAGGTTGCAGATGTGGCATGAATCTGGTGTTGCTATGGCTGTGGTATGGGCCTCAGCTGCAGCTCTGATTCCATGTGCCACAGGTGCAGCCATAATAAAAAGGAAAAAAAAAGAAATGAACTTCCAATTCATACTACAACATGGATGAACCTTAAAATCATGCAAAATGAAAGAAGCTAGTCACAAAGGGCCATATAATGATTCTATTTATATGAAATGTCCGGAAGAGGCAAATCTATAGAGATAGAAGGTATATTTGTGGTTGCCTAGTTCCATGGGGATGGGGGATTTGGGGAACTGTGGGTGATAGCTAAGGGGACAAGGTATTTCAGAGGTAATAAATTAGTCTAAAATTAGTTGTGATGGTGGTTGCACAACCCTGTGAATTTTCTAAAAGCCATTGAATTGTACATTTTAAATGGGTGGATTGTGTGGTATGCAAATTATATCTCAACAGAGCTTTAAAAGAAAAAGCAAATGTCACAAGTTTCTAAAAGGATGTTAATTAAAGGATAATTCAAAATAGCAAAGAAAATACTGCTTTCAGGTTTACCTGAAAGACTGAGAAAATTTGAAAAAATTTTATTTAATCCTGTAAGATGTCTGAACAAGGTATTAAAATATTATTATATTTTTCTATTTGATAATTTTCTCCCTTATTCTTTCTCTCACCAAATCATTTTTATGTCTTATATTATGTTGATTTCAAAGTCCCCTTCACTTCAAATACAACTCCATGGACAAAGGACGCAGAAACAAATGAAAATAGAATTTTTTATTATGTATACACATATGTAAAGTTAAATGATTACAAATTGATATACTATGAAAAATGATTCTAATTCAAAGGAATATAATAGGCTTCCATCATTTAAGTCTGCAGTCTATCGTGCGTACAAAAGTCTAGTTTTTCTCACTTGTTTTATCTCTAAATTGTTTCCTTCATGGGAATAAGAACCCCAGTCAAATGAAGTTAAGAAAATTATTTTTAGGAGTTCCCTTTGTGGCTCAGTGGAAACGAATCCGACTAGGAAACATGAGGTTGCGGGTTCGATCCCTGGCCTTGCTCAGTGGGTTAAGGATCCGTTATTGCCGCGAGCTGTAGTGTAGGTGGCAGACGCGGCTCGGATCCCACATTGCTATGACTGTGGCGTAGGCTGGCAGCTACAGCTCCAATTCGACCCCTAGCCTGGGAACCTCCGTATGCCGCAGGTGCGGCCCTAAAAAGACCAAAAAAAAAAAAAAATGGAAAGGAAAAGAAAATTACTTTTAAAAACCCATTTGTGCTGAGTATTATGTGTTTGTCTACCTTAGTTAGACCTAAAAGTCTCTAACTAAATTATGTCTTTTTTAAATTTCTAAACTCTCTTTATCATTAGCAATTGTCACAATTCCAGAGTTATTAACAACTTGTTGTGCTTTCTGTAAGCCTTTTTATTTTAAATTTATTTATATCCATTACCCCAGGGTCTAATAACACTTGAGAATGTAATATGGTTTCTTTTATAATGTGCTCTGGAAACCAACAGTGAGACCGAGAAAAGCTTATGAGGCAAATAATATTTTTTCTCTCTTTAAACCTTTTGTAGTTTTGATATGTCACCTTCTCAATTCATTCCGACCCTGAGGTTTAGGTGTCTGTTATTTTGGCCAAGGCAGTCAAGCATCAGAAACAGCTCTAGGGTCTTCAAGTTCACTCGCCTTTGTTCAGTAAAGCCAATCTGCTGATACCGTGTTGTGATGAAGGAAAGTGCAGTGTTTGTTGCAGGGAACCAAGCAAGGGCAGCTAGTGCTTAAAAGACCCAAACTCCTTCAGGGAAAGGTTTATAAAGACAGTGTGAGAGAGAGGGTTTGTGGGATGTATGATCAGCTCATGTTCATTCTTCTGATTGATTAGCAGTGACGTAACTGGGAGTCAATATCATCAACCTTCTGTTTGAGGAGGTTGAGCCCAGACATGGCTGGTGGAGAGGAAAAGAAATGGGACCCCCAGACAGCAGGTGGAATAGCCCTGGGCTCTGAGAACGGTGCAGGGAAGAGAGGATTTGTGTATACAAATTGATGTTTTTAGCACCAAAGACAGTACAGCTCAACACTTGGGTGAAGTGGGGATTAGTGGGTGGGGGGAAGGGTGTACAGAGAGTTGTGACAAACTGAATTACTCATTCCTAATTCTAACATTTCCTTTATTAGGAGGTGGGAACAATATAAATGGATGTGCAAAGATAGGAAATTGCAAGGTGTAATGGGGGATAGGAAGTAGACAGCCTTAGTTATAACAGAAGATTCATACAGGGGCAGAAAAAACTAAAAATCTGGGGCAGAGTTAGATTGTGAAAGTCTTCAGATGTCGGGGCAAGGAACTGGGTCTCAGCAAGGGGAAAGAAATGGTTTTCAGCAAGGAAAGTAAAATAATGAGCAGGTGGAATTCCCGTCGTGGCTCAGTGATTAACGAACCTGACTAGTAACCATGAGGTTGTGGGTTCGATCCCTGGCCTCACTCATTGGGTTAAGGATCCAGCGTTGCTGTGAGCTGTGGTGTAGGTCATAGACATGGCTCAGATCCCACATTGCTGTGACTGTGGCATAGGCTGGCAGCTACCGCTCCGATTTGACCCCTAGCCTGGGAACCTCCATATGTAGCCCTAAAAAAACAATAAGTAAATAAAAACATAAATAATGAGCAGATATTTTAGAAAGACATTTCTCAGAGGAAGACAGAATGGAGACAGAAATCAGAGACAAGAAAATGAGTTAGAATGCTAAGTTTGGAGCAAGGGCCTTAAAGAAGTGTGTATAAAACAGTTTTGCTTCTGGGCATTTGCTTTCTAAGGAGATAATTGTGTACACAAAGATTTAACTACTAAAGATGCTTGTTGCAAAATTCTAATAAAACATTTATAAAATATTTCTAAAAACACTTTAAAGAGCATCTTCTTGCAGCTAAATCTGTGCACACATTCTTCATTACTTAATGAAGTTCTGTCTATAGATTAAAAATCTCTGGAGTTCTCATTGTGGCTCAGCAGGTTAAGAACCCAACATAGTATCCATGAGGATGCAGGTTCAATCCCTGGCCTCACTCATTGGGTTAAAGATCTGGAGTTGCTGTGGCTCTAGCTTAGGCCCCGGCTGTAGCTCCAGTCGACCCCTGGCCCTGGAACTTCCATATGCTGCAGGTGCATCCCTAAAAAGAAAAAATAAATTTCCAAATTTGTTATGAAAATAAATCATTATGATCTTTCTTAGATCCACAATAACTAAAGAAAGATAGAGGTATATAGACACACACGCTGCTATATAAGCTCCGAAAGACAGAAGTGTCAAAGTGTTGCTCAAATATGCTGGTACTGGAATTGAGAGGGAATTACAGAGTTCTATAGATATTAGAGGCTTCCTCCATGACCACCACCTAAACTGACCTGGGAGCAAGGCAGGCAGCTCAGTCAGAGGGCGAGAATCCTCCAGAGCGAATGTCAAGGGCAGTTACCTAACTTTTCATATCTATATCTCCTCTCTAAACTACACTGTAAACTCGATGAAAGTAGATATAACACCATCCAAATAAGAAATAAAATAGGAATTTTTTTTGTCTGTGCCCGCACCATGCAGAATGTCCCGGGCCAGGGATTGGACCCGAGCCATTGCAGTGACAAGGCTGAATCCTTAACTGGGGGGCTACCAGGGAATTCCCAATAAATAGGATTTTTAAAAATCTTCACAGAAAAATATTTTCCTTCATTGAGCCAATTCTGACCCAATTCCAGTGATCAGCCAACCCCACGTGATGGGCTCCTATTTATAGGCTATCTCAACCAATGATACTGCAAGGGCAAGGGGCTTGCCTGATTGAATTCAACCCATTGGAGCCCTCCCTAGAAGCTGGGGATGGGGATCCATCAATACAACCCCTCGGGGTTTTGTAGAGTATACATTATTTATCAGGAGTGGATGGGTGTTGGCAGAATATCTTAAAGATGAAATTGGAGTCTATGACAGCACAATTCAAATGTCAAGAGAAATTGCATTTTATGGCAATAAAGACTTTGCAGACATGGTCACAGAACTGCTAACAGTGGTTTGAAAAATCTTGAAGAACAAATAAAATACCAAAAGACTAGACCTATGTAGACAGTATTATAAGGTGGTAGGGGATAGTAAAGGGTGGGTGGGAGATAAATTCTTGTCACCTAATGTAAGACAATGGTCCTCAACTCCTGAGTGTCAATGAGACATTTTTAAATACTATAGTGCTTGGGGTTCCCACTGTGGCTCAGTAGGTTAAAAATCCAACTAGTATCCATGAGAATGCGGGTTTGAGCCCTGACCTCACTCAGTGGGTTAGGGATCGGCGTTGCCTCAAGCTGCAACATAGGGCATAGGTCACAAATGTGGCTCAGATCCCGTCTTGCTGTGGCTGTGGCGTTAGCTGGCAGCTGCAGCTCTGATTCAACCCCTAGCTGGGAACTTCCATATGCCGCAGGTTGGGCCCTTAAAAATAAAATAATAAAATAAAATAAAATCTGCAGTTCTTGGTGGCACATGTGACTGGATTGAAAGACTCAAAGTTACACGATACGAGTGCACGGTAATACAAGATACTGGCTATCCCAGGATAAACAAGTCTGACATTCCTTGTGTAGTAGACAGCTATTGCTTTGGTTTCCCAGCATCCACTCCCCATTCTTTTGGGAAAACAGCATGTGAGAACTTCCCTGAAGAGCCACCGCTCCTCTGTCCCCAAGCCACGTGGTTGGAGCACTAGGGATGCTTCCTGAGTCAATGAGCAATCCCCCCCCCCCCTTGGCTGCAGTGATTGGTCCCAGTCCGGGCCAGTAAAAGCCAGGACCAGGGTTTTTGTTTGGCATTAGAGGGAAGAAGCTCTTTCTTTCCTTCTGGATTTGAAGCAGAAAGGATGTTGGAAAGAGCTGCTGCTTTTTCAGGCATCCTAGGGTGGGGGCGGAGGAAGGAGCAGTGGAGTCTGGAACTGCCTGGAGCCACCAGGTGGAGCCTGAGCTCGATGCAGAGATAACATCGCGTGTGTCATATTGAGCTATGTTGGAAAATTTATTTCCCTGAACTTTTCAGTTATGGGAGCTGCGCTGACTATACCTTCTTATCTTCTGTATTCTGGATTCTTTGGCATTTGCGTCCCTGATCCTGGAGAGACTGTCGTCCCAGGACTAGCTCGTTCTTAGGGATAGCAGATGGCTCCTTGTCCCCCTCCCCCCCATACACACACCCAACACACCCAGAGCGTGCCTTTGACATACAAACCAAAGAATCCAGAGCCACCCTCTCTAATTATCTCTTAACAAACTCTCATACAACAAGTTAACATTTTCCCGGCCCTCCATTAACCCAGGGCCAGGACCAAAGGAGATCATCTAACAGCCCAGAGCCTGCCAGAATTAATCAAACTGTCCCATCCTAAACGTACTCAGATATCTACCCTGTTTCACCCGTTCTTTGCCACCAAAATCCTCTGGACCATGTTCTCCCCTCCTGCTCCTCTCTGCCCCCTGACCCACCCTGGTGCTTCCCCATGTGGCCCTGTGCTGGGCCTCTTGTGTCTAGGGATTTGTGAGTATAAACTTCTTTCCTCATGACAGTCATTTCCGCGTGGGCATGTCTTACCATCCCTGATTAAGACAAATCCTGGGTACATTTTTTAACAGAAGCCAATAAATTCTTTTTCTTACTTTTTTAAAAGACAATTCGAGTTAGATTTTGTTGTTGTCACAAGTGTTGATAGAAAATCAAATAACAGTCAGGCTAAGAAGAAAAAAAAAGAGAATTTTGTTTGAAATTCTGTGGATTATAACTTGGGAAACATGTTCTCAGAAACTCAGAACTGTTCCACTCATTAGCAGTTAGATATGCAATTTCCTACCTTTCTGAGCCAAAGAAAGTATCATATTGACACTGTGTGTAAATACATCAAAGATGTTTTTGGTCAGCTGTGCATGTACAGAGCAAGGCTTTGGTCCATGTGACCCCCCTGTATGGGATGAAAAAGAAATACTGATTTTAAAATTATAATGCTGGTGTCTGAAGAAAGAGACTGTCTGTCTCAAAGGGCGATTACATCCTCCTGCTTTGAGGTGGTCTGGTTAACGTGTAATACCGATGCACGGTTGCTCATTGGGATAGGCCTGCCACAAGGGGGCATCTTATTTATTTATTTTTCTTTCAGTATTTAGTTTGATTGTCCTGCCATAGAAAAGTTTAAGATTTTACGTTATCACTGTCAGAAAAAGTCCTAACTGATACATAATTATTGTACTACAGTGGCCTTTGTGACTTTTTGGTTGTCTAGCACACATCCAATTCCCCTTCTTTGTAACTCTGGTGTCCTGTTAGGGATTCTTCCTAGCCTGTGCAGCGAGTGGTTACCTTCCATCCATCAGGAGTTGAGCATGGGGAGTTCCCATTGCAGCTCAGCAAGTTAAGGATCTGGTGTTGTCCTTGTGGCAGCATGGGTTTGATCCCCAGCCCAGCACAGCGGGTTAAGGATCACCACAGCTATTGTGTAGGTCGTAGCTCTGGCTCAGATTTGATCCCTGGCCCGAGAATTTCCATATGACATGGGAAGCCAAAACAAAACAAAACAAAAAGTTGAGCATGTAACCAGGACCCCTGTTCACAGGGATTGGTTCAGGGGAGGTCATTGACCAAATCTGCCTAATCACAGTGAGTCAGGGAAAAGACTTCTTTTTATCTGACTTTGAATGTAGAATGATACAGGATGAAGACCTGCTGACACCATCTAACCACCAGGTGAAAGTCTGCGAGAGATAAAGCCAACAAAATCAAAATATAACCAAGAGATGGGAAAGGAGAAATTGAGTCCTGATGTCATCATTTGAGTTCCTGATCACATTGTTCCTGAAATCCACACCTATACTTTTCAGTTACATGAGTCAACTAATTCCACGTTCTGATTAAGCCAGCTTAATTTAATTTAATTAAGCCAATCACATATTAGAGAGAATCCTCTTATGAAATTTTAACTTGGTCACTCTTCGGTACTATGTCCTGTTTGAGTAGAACTGTTTACTCTTCTAACATGTAAACCCCGGAGAAATTTTGATGTGCAGACCTGGAATAAGATAAACAAAATGCACTAACAAAGGACACAGGTAGACTTTACACAGACTATGTCACTGAGTCCGAGTTCTTACTGCACGGCAGACCAATAAATCGAGAGAGAGAGGAAGTGTTGCGGCAAGAATAGCTACTGTCTTTGGAAAGCTGGCAGACTGAGAAGCTGGTGGACTAATTATCCTAAGAACGGCGTTTCCCCAGTTAGAACTCAGGCTCTTTTATACTAAAAGGAGTGGGGGTGTGGCTTGTTGTTGCAAACTTCTTGGTGCTAGAATCCTTTGTTCTTGTAGCTGTCTAGGTAGATCTGGTCACAGTGTTCCTTTACTGTCCAAGACAAATCTTCTTTGTTCTACAACATTTAATCTCTAGAGAATGGAAAAGTGCTTTACTTCTAAAGATCAGAGCCTTGAGAGTGGGATATACTACGTATTTCAAGCTACAGGCGACATTCTTTTATAAAAGGTACAGAACCAGCATGAGTAAGCACAGGCAACAGAGCACAAAGGTTAGAGCTGAAGGAATAGATCTAATACGGAGTCAGTTTTGTTCTTCTCTGTACAATGGTCCATCATGAATATTCCACAGCTAACCTCTCAAGGTTTTCTAGAGAATCTATGAATGAACAACATTTAAGTTGCTAGCTGCACTTGATTAAGAAATGGAAAACAAAAGTCACTTTTCAAATTGTTTTTCTCACCTTTTTCCCATTTTCCTTTTATGAATGCAGTTCTTTTAAAAATTTTTTATAATGATTTTTACTTTTTTCCATTATAGCTGGTTTATAGTGTTCTGTCAATTTTCTACTATACAGCAAGGTGATCCAGTTACACATACATGAATATATATTCTTTTTTCTCACATTATCATGCTCCATCATAAGTGACTACATTTAGTTCCCAGTGCTATACAGCAGGATCTCATTGTTTATCTATTCCAAAGGCAATAGTTTGCATCTATTAACCCCAAATTCCCAATCCATCCCACTCCCTCCACAAGCCCCATTCTTTTTTTTTTTAGATAGAACCGATCTGTCAGTTTATGTCTCTTATATACAAATTAAAGAATCCCAATAATTCTTTGACTTGTTCTTTGATTTTTCTGAAAATCATATCCTCCCAAAGCTAATTTATTAATGTCCTAGGAACAAGCAAACTTTCTTTGGTGCCTGCTTTTTGTTGCATTATAAGGCAATTAGCTCAAAGCAAGTGAAATGCTGATTTGTGCTGTATCACGTCACAGTCTCAGCTCCAGGTCATGGCAGACAGGCATCACCATGACCCTGTGTATACTCAGTTATGGAAATATTAAGTTTTCACATTAGTTAAAATGTTGTGGCACTCTTGCGAAATTGCATGAAAGACCAGTTTATTGCCAGAAACTAAGAATGGTCTTGATCCCCAGTCCAACGGTAGAATAGACTACTATATGAATGCTTTGTAAATTCTTCTAAGGTCATGTGATAGGCAATTAGACCCAGTAGAGGTTTATTAAGAAAAGTCATTTTAGTTTTTGATTGGGTTAATATTCTGTAAATATTACAGTAGAATTCAAATAAGGAATCCAACATTGTCTTGCCTGATACTTTGATTGGTAAAATGAAGAAGTAACATGGGTCACTGTGTGTGCAGCTTATTGCCCCGAAGTATCAGTTTTTTAATTTAATTTACATAAACATTTATTGTGTCTCATGTGCAGAGATCCTGCTGTGGTGCAATAGGATTGGCAGTGGCCCTGGACCACTGGAATGCAGGTTCTATCCCCAGCCAGGCACAGTGGATGAAAGGATCTAGCACTGCTGCAGCTGCCGCATAGGTAGCATCTATGGCTCTGATCTTATGGGGACAGGAACTTCCATATGACATGGGAGCAGCCAAAAAACGGGGGAAAAGTATCTAATATGTATCAATCACTGTGTTAGGTCCAGTAAACAGGAGGAGACTGCACCTCTCCCCAACAAAACATTATACAGAATAAACACCTTGTTAGAAATCCTAATAGAACCGTGTGCAAACCCAGAGGACAGGTTGCAAATGCAGCCTGGCTACAACTACTTAAGGGAATATTATGCCATCTTTAAATACAATGCTTAAGAAAATTCATGATAGTACTGAAAATGCTTATAGTGTAAAGGGAAAACGTGGAACACAAATTTATATACAAGCTTTCATCTTAATTCTGAAAACCTAATTCACATAGAAAAATACTAGAAAAAAATGCACCTAAATTTTAACAGTGCTTGTCTCTGGATAATGGGTTATGTATGAGCTCTATTTTTTCTCTTACTATTCTAGGCTTTATCCTGCTCTGCCATATTTTCTATTACTTTTGTAATAAAATACTTTAAAATGTATTATAAAGTTTGTTAAAATAGTAATAGGTAGATATGAGAATATAATGAACTTCTAGATTCAATGATTATCAAGATTTTTCCCATTTGCTGAATCTTTATTTTTTTCCCCTAGAGTATTTTAAAGGAAATCCCAAATATCATTTCACTTGTAGTTAATTTGGTAAGAGTCTCTCTCTCTCTTTTTTTTTTTTTTTTTTGTCTCTTTAGGGCCATACCTGAGGCAAATGGAGGTTCCTAGGCTAGGGGTCCAATCAGAGCTGTAGCCACTGGCCTACAACACAATCACAGAAATGAAGGATCCCAGCCGCCTCTGCAACCTACACCACAGCTTACAGCAATGCTGGATCGTTAACCCACTGATCAAGGCCAGGGACTGAACTCATGTCCTTATGGATATTAGTTAGGTTCATTAACTGCTGAGCCATGATGGGAACTCCACGCATCTCTTTTTTAAGACAGATTTTTTTTTTAACAAAACCACAATGGCTTCATAGCACTTAGCAAAATTAACAATGATACCTTGGTAACCTCTTATCCATCTAGTAACAGAAACGCTTTTATTTCCTCAATTGTCTCAAAAATGTCTTTTTAAAAAGTTGGTTTAGGAGTTCTGCCATGGCGCAGAGGGCTAAGGATCCAGTATTGTCCCTGCAGCAGCTTGGGTCATTGCTGTGTCGTGGATTGGATCCCTAGCCGAGGAACTTCCACATGCCCTGGTTGCAGTTGCAGCCAAATAATTAAATAAATAAATAAAGTTATTTAAATTTGAGTATAAATAAGGACAACATGTTACAACTAGTTGTTTTGTCTATTAAGTATCTTTTAATTTAGAGAAGTCCCCCATCTGTGCATATATGTATATACACACATAATTTTTTCAAGGCATTGATTTGTTGCAAAAAAATGTTAATTTTCCTGTAGAATATTCTGCATTATGGATACGTCCCTTTGTTTCCCTGTGGTATCATTTAACTATTTCTCTACTTCTTGAATTGCCTCTATATAGAAGTTGTTAACTCTAGAAGCCCAATTAAATTGAACATTTTTTGGTCAGGAATACTTTAGGCACAGTTAAAAAAAAAAAAAACCTTTGTGGCTCAGTGGATTGAGAACCTACATAGTCTCCATGAAAATGTAGGTTAACCCTCTCTCAGTGGGTTAAGGATCTGGCATTGCCTTAAACTGTGGGGTAGGTCGCAGATGCAGGTTGGATCCAGTGTTGCTATAGCTGTGGCGTAGGAGGGCGGCTGAGATCCAATTCAACCCTTAGCCTGGGAACTTCCATATGTAGCTGTAAAAAATAAATGAATAAATAGGTAGGGAGTTCCCATTGCGGCTCAGTGGTTAACAAACACGACTAGTATCCATGAGGACCCAGGTTCAATCCCTGACCTTGCTCAGTGGGTTAAGGATCTGGCGTCAACGTGAGCTGTGGTGTAGGCTGCATATGTGGCTGGGATCTGGTGTGCTGGGACGTAGGCAGCTACAGCTCTAATTTGACCCCAGCCTGGGAACTTCCATATGCCCCGAGTGCGGCCCTAAAAAGACAAAAAGAAAAAAAAAGCAGCAGTATTTTGTCATGGAAAGAACTCAGACTTCAAATCAAACAGACTTGGGTTTGAACTGTGATGTTCCTCCCAAGTGTGAGACTTGAGGTAGTTAACCTTAACCTCCCCTAGTCTCATTTCTCTTGGCTATAAAATAGTGATAATGGTACCCACCTCATAGAATTGTTGTGAGGATTTGGGTAAATTAGATAATATATTAAAAGGGTTTAGGGGAGTTTCATGGTGGCCCAGTCACTGCTGCTGTTATGCGTTTGCTCCCTGACCTGGGAACTTCTGCATGCTGGGGGTGTGGCCAAAAAAATTAAATAAATGCATGCATAAATAATAAAAGGGCTTAGTATAGTGTGTGGCAGAAAGAATTGCTTAATAAATAGCAGTATGCTACTGTTCCTTCTAAGAATGAGACTTTGTTACCGTTTAATTTATTTAGACCTTCAACTTCTCTTAACCAGCAAGAGGTGGACTAGTGTTCATTTTCAGGAATAGTATCCTGCTGTAACATGCTTAGTGAGCTCACTGCATGCTTCCTGAATGAGTAATAGGTTAGGCTTTTAGGCTGTATGAAGTTGACACTAGCAAATCCCTAGTAAACTGTTTTCCTTGAGGTAGTTTACACTAGCAAATTCCTTGGGCACTCTCTTCCTGTAAATTTACAAAAATATGTATAATGCCTGAGAAACCTTTTTCTACATCACCGTAATTATCAGACCGGGTCAATAATGGAAAGTATCTCTGCCCGGTACTCTTAAACAAAAAGAGGGATCCTTTATCCTTGAAAAGGCCCCAAACAGGTTTGAACAGGTCTGTTTCCCTGAGGCAACTTTACGTTCCAAGATGGAATCTTATCCAGATATTCAAGAGAAACTCAAGCTCTCTACACTGTGTGATACATGAAGTTGCCATGGCACCAAAATTAAGTGACAGGTCTCCAATACGAGTTAGTCCACTTTAGCATACATGCTTAGGTGTCCCTGCCTTGGCTGATGACCGGTCTGTCATCAATGACAACATCCTTCTAGATACCACCACGGTGCTTTTCTCATTTATGGTGTGAATTCGATTCAGATATAATGAATACACGTAAAGAAGTAACCACATTTCTAGAAATGTTAATAGAGGTCATAGGGGTGAATGTGGTGAATCTAATTCTGATAATTAAGGAGAAGGAGGAAACATGGGAATAATAAGGGACAAGTATATGAGGTGAGCCTATCTGATTCTCTCTTTTTTTTTTTTTTTTTTTGGTCCGTGCCCACAGCATATGGAAGTTCCCAGGCTAGGGGTCAAATCAGAGCTGCAGCTGCCGGCCTACACTGTAGCTCATGGTAACACCAATCCTTAACCCACTGAGCGAGGCCAGGGATCGAACCCACATCATCATGGATACTAGTTGGGTTCGTTACCACTAAGCCACAATGGGAACTACCCTATCTGATCATCTTAATGCTTAGCCAATGAAAAAATAAAAGTGAACGTGAATTTCCATGTTACAACTGTGATTTGTAAAATAATAATAATACATTTTATATAGTAAGCGTAATGCGTCTATTGAGGGCACTGCATAAAGTGAGAAAAACTTAAAAAGTCAGGTCAGACAACAAGGTCCTACTGTATAACACAGGGAATTGTATTCAATATCGTGTGATAAACCATAATGAAAAAGAATATAGATAGGTATAACTGAATTACTTTGCTGTACAGCAGAAAGTAACACAACACTATAAATCAATTATACTTTAAATAAAATTTAAAAAAAGAAAAAAAATAAAATTAAATTAAAAAAAAGAAAAAAGGAGTTCCTGTCATGGCTCAGCAGAAACAAATCCGACTAGGAACCATGAGGTTGCAGGTTCAATCCCCGGCCTTGCTCAGTGGGTTAAGGATCTGGCATTGCCGTGAGCTGTGGTGTAGGTTGCCAATGCAGCTCAGATCTGGTGTTGCTGTGGCTGTGGTGTAGGCCATTCGACCCCTAGCCTGGGAACTTCCATATGCCTGGGGTTCAGCCCTAAAAAGACAAAAAACAAACAACCCCCAAAACAACAACAACAAAAAACATGATACAGAGAAGAAGTGATAGGGAGGGCAGAAGCAGCAGAACTTCAGCCCCCAGGCCAGTGGGAAGAGGCAGGGCTTGGGCTGTGTCTTAAGTTCTACTTTTATTTCCCGAAACTCACATGTTTTTATTTTAGACTCGCTTTTTAAGCTTCAAGACCTGAACAGCTTGTGACAAAAGCTCATGCTGTCCCACACGCTGCTGTTGGGAGATAGGGCCATGGAACATATTCCTTTTTAATCTTTCATTAGAAATTTAAATGTATCACTATCCCCAGAAGGCTTATGTTGAGATTTTAATCACGATATTGAGTAACAGCGTATTTTATTCAGGTTAAATATACCAATTCTGAATTTAATCAAATTGTATACATTTTCTGTAGATAATTTAAATGATTCTTAAATTGAATTTTTTTTTCTTTGCTTTTTTAGGGCCGCACTGCACCATATGGATGTTCCCAGGCTAGGGCTTTAATCGGAGCTACAGCTGCCAGCCTACACCATAGCCACAGCAACGCAGGATCTGAGCCACTGTGGCCTACACCACAGCTCACAGCAATGCCGGATCCTTAACCAACTGAGCAAGGCCAGGGATCAAACCAGCAACCTCATGATTTCTAGTTGGATTAGTTTCTGCTGCGCTAGGATGGGAACTTGGAAATTTTTTCTTTTTTGGCCATCACCCTCATTGGCTTGTGGAAGTTCCCCAGCCAGGGATGGAACCTCGCCACAGCAGCAATCTGAGACACAGCAGTGACAGTGCCAGATCCTTAACCTGTACCAGGGAACTTTTTAAAAAATTTTTATTTATTTATTTAAATTTTTTTTCTTAAATTGAAGATTTGCTGTTCTAAGAGATTTCTTTCATTGATGACAGATCACTTTGAAGTCAGGAACTTATATTTTGATGTTGTCAGGCACACTTTTCCCCCTAAGTTATGTGAAAAGAGAAACTTAAACCTACTCGGTTATTTAAAAAAACTATTTAGGGATACTGTACCCTTATTTTAAAGTCATCTATTAATACTTAAATTCTGAGGCCAGTGACAGCCTCAGTCAACAGCATGAATGAATGAACCTCACAATTTTGAGCGAAAGCAGTGAGACAAAAGAATAAATAGTATAATGATTCCATTTATACAGAGTCAAAATAGGCAAAATTAATCTATGTTGTTAGAAGTTTCATAATGTGTTCCTTGGTGTGGAGAGGTGGGGCAGTGTTGGAGAGGAAGTATGGGGGCATCTTTAGGATGCTTTTACAATATTGTAATTCTTGACCTGGGTGTAGTTACCTAGCTGCTTTCACTTAGTGATGATGTGTTGAGCCAGAAAAATATCATTTGTGTACTTTTCTATATGCATATTCTACCTCAAAATTTATTTTGAATTCTATATATTTAAACATTATTTTTATTTTTTTATTTTGCTTTTTAAGGCCGCACCCGCAGCATATAGAATTTCCCAGGCTAGGGATTGAATCAGAGCTGCAGCCGCTGGTCTACACCACAACCACAGCAATGTAGGATCTGAGCCACGGCTTCAACCTACACCACAGCTCATAGCAATGCCAGATCCCTAACCCACTGAGCAAGGCCAGGGATCGAAGCTGCGTCCTCATGGTTACTAGTCAGATTCATTTCCACTGAGCCACAGTGGGAACTCCTAAACACTAATTTTATATTACATGGGAAATACATGAAAACATTCCTTTCCCCTCTCCCCCCCAAAAAAAAAGAAAAAAAAAGAAAATTGGAATAGTTTAGTAAGAGTGAATCCTTTGTGGTACCTTTCATGTTTTGTACTCTTCAGAGAGGGCATAGGTTTATCCTTCTTACATACATTTGCATATCTAAGTAAAGACATATAAAAATATATGTAGTATCATTATATGCATGTACTTTAAGTTCTGTGCTTTTTTAAAAAAACTGGATTAATAGACTTTGCATTTCTTCTTTCAGTAATGCAGGGTATTAATGATACCTTTCCCTAAGAAACCTTTAATAATCATTACTAAAATTATATATCATTTTGTTATACACACTATAGACCTAAGTTTTATCACAGCATATTATATTGGATATATATGTTTACTTTTTATATGTGTAATATACATTTTATTGTAGCATAGTTCTACTAAACAACTTGTAATAAAGCTTATACAACAAAAGAGTCATTGTGTACCTGTCAATTAGCAATCCTCAAGGACAGAGAATTAAACCTGGAGATGGAAGTCTATAAGAATCAACAGTAGGAGTTCCTGTCGTGGTGCAGCAGAAACGAATCCGACTAGGAACCATGAGGTTGCAGGTTTGACCCCAGGTCTCCCTCAGTGGTTAAGGATCTGGCGTTGCCGTGAGCTGTGGTGTAGGCTGCAGATGTGGCTTGGATCCTGGGTTGCTATGACTGTGGCATAGGCCAGCAACTGTAACTCTGATTAGACCCCTAGCCTGGGAACCTCCATGTCCCACAGGTGCGGCCCTAAAAAGCAAAAAACAACAACAAAAAAGAAGTTATGACTAATTCATTACCAAACTCTCCAAAGGAGGTATATATATCTCTCAAACATGCAAAATACATCAGAAAGTCTAGTCTAATCATGTGTGTGTGTGTGAGACAAAAAAAGAAAAAGAGAGAGATTTCCCTCCTTAAGAACTTTATCCTGTTCCTTGGCTCGGGATTTTTGTACCACCAACATTCATGAAATTCTTATTTCTCTCATGTCTCAAATCCCTGGTCTCCTAGTTCTCAGGATTTCTTATTTCGTGAATAACTCCCTCTTTTTCCAGGAGTACATCCTTGAGTAACCTTCTGAGAAATAGAGCATGTCTGGAAATTTGTTTCTCAGTTCTTGGAAATAATTTTGTATTGTCGCTCAATTTCTCCCACTGTTTTCTGGTATTAAACTTCCTGTCCTGATCCTCTTCTTCTCCCCCCCCCCTTTTTTTTTTTGGCTGCCCCGTGGTATATGGAGTTCCTGGGCCAGGGATCAGATCTGAGCCACAGTTGTGACCCACGCTGCAGCTGTGGCAACACTGGATCCTTAACCCGCTGTGCCAGGCCGGGAATGGAACCTGTGTCCCAGCGCTCCAGAGATACCACTGATCCCACTGCTCCACAGTGGAAACTCCCTAATCTTCTAAGTTTAAAATTTTTTCTTTCTTTTTCCCATTCTGTTGTCTTTTCACTGTACTTTCTGGAAATCTTGAACTTTACAGTCCAGCTTTTCTATTGAACCCCTCTGAGGACATGTAGATATTCATTACAATGATTTTTTTTAAAGTTCTCTTCTATTTTCTACATTGTCACTGTTTGGGTTTTTTTCTTAGGTGCTAGGGACTTTCCTCAAGTGTCTGATGATCCCCGGCTGTCCAATGATATTTAAGAGTGAAGCACTAAAAACCGATGGAAGCTTTACGTGGGCAGAGTCTTGCTGACTGGTGGATTTTACCATAATGTGATCTAGCAGAGGGTAACTGTGTTTGTTCAGGGATCCCCAGCTGACAGGATCTGTAGGTCTCGCCTCTGGATAGGTCTTGCTTTGTTTTTTCCCAAGAGAGTAAGAAGAGTGGAGTGGGACACTGAGTAGGAAAGATGTGCAAAACTGATTCCCAGCACGTTGGCGGTTGGCTGGGAAGGAGGCTGAGTGTCTCACCCTTTTGCACGTAAACCTACCTGTCATCTCCCTGTTATCCTCCGTGGTGCCTGTCCCAGAGAACAGAGGCCCTTTGGCTTTAACCCACTCTACAGTAAAGCTACTTCAGTCCACGGCAGAAGTGGGGGACAGAGAGGTATGTGGTGCAGGGCAGTGGGCATCTGTCTGGAAGGATTGAAGGAAGAGAGTTAGACTGATTTTAACCTATTTTCAGTGAATTCCTTTTCAGGTTTCTGCCTTATGAATAGTCTCACTTCTTTTTCCCCCATCTCTACCTCAGGCATTCAGTTTTCTGCTTTTGAGGCTTTGCTTGGTACCTATCATTCCTCCATCTGCTCTCCTGCTTACAAATATTTGTCGATATCCTTCTTTTATCTCTTTTGCACATTTCTTGTCTTATGGGTTTTATGCTTAAAAAACAAACAAAGGAGTTTCTGTTGTGGCTCAGCAAGTTAAGAAGCTGACACAGTGTCAGTGAGGATGCAGGTTTGATCCCTGGCCTCAGTGGGTTAAGAATCTGGCATTGCCCTTAGCTGTGGTGTAGGTCACAAATGTGGCACAGATCTGGCATTGCTGTGGCTGTGGTACAGGCTGGCAGCTGCAGCTCCAATTTGACGCCTAGCCTGGGAACTTCCATATGCCTCAGGTACAGCCCTAAAAGTAAAACAAAAACAAAAACGAAAACAAAAAAAACCCTCTTTCCCCACTGAATTGTTTTAGCACATCTGTTGAAAATAAAATGACCGTAAATGTTAGGGTTTATTTCTGGGCAGTCTATTCTGTTCCATTGAACTATACATCTATTCTTGTTCCACTACCTCACTGTATTCATTACTGTAACTTCATAATAAGTTTTGAAATCAGGTAGTGTAAGTCCATATAAATTTTAGAATCAAACTTGTAAATTTCTAAAAAGAAAAAGGGCTGCTGCGGTTTTGATAGAGATTATATTGAATCTATCGATCACTTTGGAGAGAACTGTCACCTTAACAAGTATTCAATCCATGACCATACTATGTTTATTTACTTCGATCTTTGATTTCTCTCAGCAGTGTTTTGTAGTTTTTAGTGTACAGGTCTTGCTTTACTTTTGTTACATTTATTTGGATTTTTCTGATACTCTTGTAAATAGAATTGTTTTCCTTATTTAAGTTTCAGATTGTTCACTGGTGGCATAAATAAATATATTGATTTCTGTATGTAGATCTTGGTAGACTTAGTTTATTAAAGGCCCCGTTTTGTCATGTGTAAAAAGGGAGTATTAGCCTGACGAGATTTTGTGTGGAATAATATACATTAAATATCAGTAGAAGGCTAGAAATGAAGCCCTCCACGACAAAAAAAAATTTAATTGCCTAAAAAGGGAGGTCATGGGGGGGCGGAGGGAGTGGATGGACTGGGAACTTGGGGTTAATATATACAAACTATTGCATTTGGAGTGGATAAGCAATGAGATTCTGCTGTATAGCACAGGGAACTATATCTAGTCACTTGTGATGGAATATGATGGAGGATAATCTGAGATAAAGGAAAAAATAAAAATCATTAAAAAACACAAAAAGTAGGAGTTGCCGTTGTGGCTCAGTGGTTCATGAATTTGACTAGGAACCATGAGGTCACGGGTTCAATCCCTGGCCTTGCTCAGTGGGTTAAGGATCCAGCGTTGCCGTGAGCTGTGATGCAGGTCACAGACGGGGCTCAGATCCCGCGTTGCTGTTGCTGTGGCGAAGGCCGGCGGCTACAGATCCTGTTAGACCCCTAGCCTGGGAACTTCCATATGCCGTGGGTGCCGTCCTAGATAAGGCAAAAAAAGACAAAAAAAAAAACCACACACAAAAAGTAGTCTGAAATCAAAAACATAAAATGTGAGGTCACAATATTTGGAGGAAAATGAAATGATCAGGATGAGCCTGGTGTAAGAAAGCAGGAGCCAGTCACCAAGAGCATTATATTTGAATGTGCGTAACAAGGGGTTTTGCTGCAGTTCCATTCGTGTAGCAAATAGATATTTGTTGATATTGCCTATCATCTACGTGTACTGATTTTATAATCAGAAGAATACAGCAAATATTACTTCTTAAAAGGTAAAGTTAGGAAAAAGTAAAAGTTAGGAATCCATTTAATTTCACAAAGAGGAAAAGTAAAAAGACCTAGAAATGTCCTGAGTACAATTTGCTTAGACCAATTAAATATACTTCCAGGTGTTCCTGTCGTGGTGCAGCAGAAATGAATCTGACTAGTATCCCTGAGGATAGGGGTTCGATCCCTGGCTTCACTCAGTGGGTCAGGGATCCGGTGTTGCCATGAGCTGTGGTGTAGGTCGCAGATGGGGCTGGGATCCAACCCCTAGTCTGGGAACCTCCATATGCCACGGGTGTGGCCCTAAAAAAAAAACAAACAAACTTCCAGAAAAACCGCACAGTGTTAGGCACTGAGGTCACTTATGAAGCAATGCACTGTACCTCCATGACTACTGAAGCAGGTGCAGTAAAGACATGTTCCCCTGAGGCCTCCTACCCATCTTAACTTCTCAAACTTCCAACAACTATGGTAGCTTTATTTTGATCTATTTTTATACATTAGATTTCCATGTAAGATTAAATTTGAATAAAATATTCTATGCTTTTATAAGGTTTGAAAACCACTGTCTAATAAAAGAACAAAGTGAAACTGACAGTTTAGTATTATAATACTGAACTGGGGATTCATGATCCAAGTTTTAGTCGTGTCGTTGTATCTTTACAGCGAGTGAAAGGCACAATTCTAGTTCTCACCTCTCAAAAATGATGACTTTTTTTTCTAGATGAATTGTAATGTCATTTGTCCAATATACATCCATGGTAAAATAATAGCAAAGAACGAGTAAAAAGCATCTTGAAGGTTATCTGTAAAGTCTTCAAAGATGTGACTACTGGGTTTGAGAGCCTGAGAAGTCTCCCCATCGATTAAAAAGAAAAAAGGTAGGGACACTACAGAGAGAACTGCACGTTTAAGAGTGTAGAATAAGCTTACTCTAGCTCAGAATTTTATCCTCACAGCTCATGGAAGTAAAGGTTATTATCCCTTGCATAGACAAGGCTATGCCCAGATAACATAATTCTTGAGTGGCAGCGCCTTATTTGAAACTGGGGTTGTCTGATGTCAAAGCAGAGACTCTGGGTTCAAAGAGGTACATATACAGAAGAGGTGTGAAGCAACATGGTGCTGCTGGAAGGGAAGTGGTGATCAATGAGGCTGGAAAGGCAAGCACTCACTCCCGCTCGTTTTACTAAAGGCAAACCGAGCAAATATGGGTTGGGTTGGAACTGGTATAAATGCATGATTTCACGTGTGTGTACCCATCCTAGCTCTGTCCACTGAAAAGGTTTAGAAAGCAATGACACACCAAGCCTTGTTCAAAGGTGGGTTAGCAAAATGCCTAGGTTTGCTCCCGCCTCTCGACAAGCTTCTATGTCACATTCCGCTGCCGTCTCTCGACAGACCTGGGGTCCTTCATCTGCCTGCTCCTTCTGCAGCCGCGTGAGCGCCACACTCATTAATTCATGCGAACCCTTGGGAAGAAGGTCCCAGCGCCCACCAGCTAGGGTACTATTAGCACCCCGCGAGGCGCCGGGAACAAGACGCAGACAGGAAGAACCTGCTAGGGCGGCGTCCATGAAGGCGGAGCTGGAGGTAGAACAGGAGCCGGCGACACGGGCGGGGCCTCGGGCTTCTTTGTTTCTTATTGGATCTCGCCGTTGCCAGTCTCGGACTCCTCCCTCCTGTCCCCACCTCTTCCGCGCAGGCGGTCTATTAGGCGGCGGGCGGGGCCGGGCGGCCACTTCCGGTTGGGGGAAGAAAGTTGGGCTGAAGGAGGGGCCGGGAAGAGGGCGGAGGAGGAAGAGGAACTGGCTGGACGGAGGCGGCTGTAGGTTGTTCAGCGGCGGCGGCTCAGGCCCTCTTTCCGGTGGACGATGGACAGCCAAGGCAGGAAGGTGGTGGTGTGTGACAACGGCACAGGGGTAAGCGCTCGGCGGGGAGACTGAGGCGGCCACAGGCCCGGGCGGGGATGTGCTGGCGGCGCGCGGGCCCTCGGCGCCGGGGGCTGCACCTTTGGGCCCCCGGCCACCGCGGCCCAGGGGCGCGGGACAGCGCTTCCTGCCTTCGCGGTGTGGGGCGCGAGCGGGCGGGGCCCTTTGGTTCCCCGAGCCCATCACTCCCGCGTCTCTGGGTTGAGATGGCGGGCGAGGCTGTTGGGGGATGGAGTTCCCACCTGCCGCCCCGCTGGGGTCAGCTCTGCGCTTGAGCCGCGGCGATTTAGCTGAAGGGCCGGAGAGGTAAAAGCCTGGGTTTGTGTGCTGCAGAAGGGCTCCTGTGCCCAGGGTCGCCGGTGTGTAAAAAGGAGAACGACCAAGAGGCCTTCCTCTTCCTGTATAGTTGAAGATACGGAACGGGAGGCAGGAAACGAGTTTAAAGAAAAAAGGGAAGTGCTGTCAAGCAATGAACCCCAGTCCTTTGGCAATGTTTGAAGCTTTTGGTGTTTTGGATTTTGATTTTTGAGGGAAGGGGAGGCCAGATCGGCAGGGCATCATTTACTTTTTGTTCTGCATGCTGGCAGTTTGGCCCAGCTGCAACTTCGCAGAGACCGGCATGTTTCTGTGGGTTATCTTGATCCCCTGAAGGCCCAAGTGTTAATTCCACTAACCTTAGGGGAAGTTAATCAGTTTGGGTACCCCTCCTACTTTTTTTCCTTACTTGAAGGATAAGATAATGTTTCTGTTTAAGGTTCTAAAATGGAAATGATTGTAAAACTCTGAGAGAACACTGAGAAATTATTTGGAAGTTGTCTCATTCAATCGCCCTCTCTTCCATTTAAAAAATTGTATTTGGGCAGCAAAGCTAGCAAATTAGAAAATGAAAATGTTACTTATTTTGGATGAGTTCTGTAGTGATCACTTCCCCCTACATTACAAAAATTTCTAATCATTTTGGAGTTGCAATATTTTGTGACTTTTATCCCCTTCGTTCGATAAATGTAACATGTGAATTAAAATCGGT
Source organism: Catagonus wagneri (assembly GCA_004024745.2). Classification (NCBI taxonomy): domain Eukaryota; kingdom Metazoa; phylum Chordata; class Mammalia; order Artiodactyla; family Tayassuidae; genus Catagonus; species Catagonus wagneri. The sequence continues at coordinate 21,355,439 of PVHT021183519.1, forward strand.
TTTATTTGAACTTTAAAGCGGTGTGGAAAGTGGATTTTTGAGGGGAAATAAAGAGCTGGTATTCACTGCAGTAATACTGACCTTGATTGAATGTTACAGACTTTTACAAGCAATAACTATACCAACTTTATCTGAACTGAGTTAAAAAACGGATAATAGATACTTCCCGTCCTGGCTCAGCGGTAACTAGCTAACATACGAGCATGCGGGTTCTATCCCTGGCCTCACTCAGTGGGTTAAGGATCCCGTATTGCCGTGAGCTGTGGTGTAGATCGCACACGTGCCTTGGATCCAGCGTTGCTGTGGTGTAGGCCAGCAGCTGGAACTCTGATTCGACCCCTAGCCTGGGAGCTTCCATATGCTGCAGGTGCAGCCCTTAAAAAAAAAAAAAAGTTTTACAACAATTCCATTTATGTACTCTTTATTTAAACATTTATATGTCCACAAATGTGTATGTGTATATGAAAATTGTGAAGGGATAGACAAGAAATGTATGTTCATAGTGGTTACCTGTGCAGACTAGGGACAAGAGTGAGGTGGGAAGGACTTCATGACTTTTGAATTACTGGGAGGACGTTCTTTTTTTTTTTTTTAACAAAGCATGTATTATTAACTTTTTTAAATGAAATTAACTAGAAGCCTGTATTACTTTTACAGTTCAAATTCAGTTAAAGGTGCATTTAAAAAATATTTCCCTGGTTCCCACTGTAGTCTCAGACTGACCTCTAAATAAATGTAAATTGGGAGTTCCCCGGTGGTGCCGTGGGTAAGGATCCTGCATTGTCACTGCTGTGGTTTGGGTCATGGCTGTAGCGAGGTTTCGATCCCTGGCTTGGGAACTTTGACATGTAGCGGGTCTGGCAATAAATAAATAAATGTAAATCTTAAAAAACTGAGTTTAAAATATTTTGTCTTGTTAATATGCCAGCTCTTCTCTTTAGAAATTGAATATGGTTGTATTTTAATGGATACCTCCTCTTTGAAGGGTAGTGAACCCTGTTTTTGTAGTGTATATGAGTTTTTTTCATAATATTTGTTTAGAACAGGAATGTTAATCATGAACTCATTTTTATGTTATTTTGTTATTTTATCTGTGTTAAAACTGTATTATTTGTCTTATTTCTAATCCATAATTTAAGAATCTTGTTCCTTAAGACAAAAGATAAATTACTATGACATAAATAGGAAAAGTGTAGTTAATTCAAACAAAAACTTATGTATTTGGTGTTATGTTTCTAGTTACTTGAAATTTTTATCCAGATTTTCTATAGACATGTTGACTTTAAATGAAGAAACAGCTAAGATGCAGTATGTGATATTTCTGAAATTTTCGAGAATTAAGAACCACTTAAGGGAGTTCCCTTCGTGGCTCAGTGGTTAACGAATCTAAGAACCATGAGGTTGCGGGTTCGATCCCTGGCCTTGCTCAGTGGGTTAAGGATCCGGCGTTGCCGTGAGCTGTGGTGTAGGTTGCAGACGCAGCTCGGATCCTGCGTTGCTGTGGCTGTGCCGAAGGCTGGCAGCTACAGCTCCTGTTAGACCCCTAGCCTGGGAACCTCCATATGCTGCGGGTGCGGCTCTAGATAAAAAAAGGCAAAAAGACAAAAAAAAAAAAGAACCACTTAAGAGTCTGTATTTCTTATGGCTTATACTTTATAGTCATCTTGGTTTTATTTAGTTACCTGAAGGTCTAATGATTCCTCTATAATTAAATAAAGAAGATATTAGAAATTGATTTCTAAAACTTGTGGGAATAGTTGTTACTCTGAAGCACTCACCTCTTACATATTTTAGGTTTTTAAGTTATAGGCTATTTGAGAATGTGTTAATTAAAAACAAAACAAAACCCGGTTGGCCTTAAATGGAACGCTAAGAGTAGGTAAGTTCTTATGATCACTTGCTAGATGTTAAGTCCTACTCCTTTTCCTTACTAGTTCAAACCAAATCAGTGTCTTATTAGGGCCTCCTGGAGAAAGAAGACTCATCTGATTCCAATACGTTGTGCGCTCCATCCTCATAGCCATTCAAAAGACCATTCCTAAATGGAGCTTTCCTCCACTTCAAATAGATCTGCTGAAAGTGGCCAGATAGGTGAAAATGTGGAGATCTGCATGAGTGTAGTTGTCTTCCAAGAGTTGAGCCCAGGCTCCTGGTGTTGTGTGCTTTTCCAAACTTGGGTGATTTCATCAGCATTGAGTTAGCTCACCAACAGTGAAGCCTTTTGGCGTGTGACTGGTATAAGTTTGGGGGTCTGGTGATACAAAGTAGCTTATAGTGTTACGATAATTATTCATTTATGGTTTGTAGTTGATTATGGCTTGCTTTATCTGGCTTATACAAATTTTTTATGTTGAATTTAGTAGTGTTTGAAGTAGAAACATACCAAGCAGAAATTTGGTTTTACCGTGCAAAATGCTTTGAGATAAACAGAATAAATATTTTGATAATCTAAGATTAGAATAATCAGTAGGCAATTAAATTAATATATCATTACCATCAGGTTAAGTTATAGAGAAAAAATACAAATTAAATAAGCTCAAATGAGTCTGTATAAATCCCAGTTTATTTTTTGAGGGGAGAAGGATACCTTTAGAGCAAATGCAGATTGACTTTTTCTTCATTTTTGCTTAAAGGAACATTATGCTGTTCATGTTCTTACCATTTGATGACTCAGTGGGAAGTAAGGGAACCAGTTTAAACCACAGTGCTGTGAAGAGGAAACTATATATGGTAAAATCTGTTTCTTAAACACAGCCTTATTGCACACAATGAGAGAACTAAGTTACCAAGTCTTAGTTGATTAGAATGGAGGGAGGTAGATCAAGGATTAGATTAATACCAGATGAGTAGTTTAGAAAAGAATGTTTTCTTTGTATTTTATTATATCATTGGTTAGATCTTTAAAAATGATTTTTTGCAAGAAAGGAACTGCCAGATTTTCTGTTGGTTATATATTCTTGAGAAATAGATAATTATAATTATATTGTTATTGTAGCTATTAATGCTTTCACATTTGAAATAATGTGAAATAGTGCAGCTCTTGCCATTTGATCAAATATTTAGTACCCTGTAGGAATGCTAGCACTGGATTTTACTATGGCAATGTGTACTTCCAATAAGCTACTGCTTAAATGGAATAAATTTATTAATAAGTGATTGATCTTTTGATTTGAGCTAAAGGCCAAATTTTCATTTTTTAATAAAGCACAGGAAGAGTAATTTACAGTTATTTTCATAATTTAAGGTGTTCTTAATTTTTGTCTTCTTACCTTAGGCACTTAGCAAATATTTTGTCCCTTAAAATCTGCTCAAACAAGGAGTTCCCTGGTGGCTCAGAGGTATTATCATTTCTATGAATCCATTTATGCTATGGCTTGGGTTCAGTCCCTGGCATAGGAACTTCCACATGCCATGGGCTTGGCAAAAAAAAAAAAAATCCTGAAACAAGAATTCTTTTTTGTTTTTTTGTTTTTGTCTTTTTTAGGGCCGCACCCGCAGCACATGGAAGTTCCTAGGCTTGGGGTCAAATAGGAGCTACAGCTGCCAGCCTAAACCACAGCCACAGCAACTTGGGATCTGAGCCGCGTCTGCAACTTATACCACAGTTCATGGCAACACCAAATCCTTAACCCACTGAGCAAGGCCAGGGATCGAACCCGCGTCTTCATGGATACTAGTTGGGTTTGTTAACCGCTGAGCCACGATGGGAACTCCCTGAAACAAAAATTTTAAGATACAGTAGTTCCTGCTGTAGTGCAATGGGATGGGTGGCATCTGCAGCTCTGGGACACGGGTTTGATACCTGGCCCAGCACAGTGGGTTAAAGGGTCTGGCATTGCGGCAGCTATGGCTACAGTCTGATAGCCCAGGAACTCCCTATGCCTTGGGGTGGTCAAAAAAGAAAAAAAGAAGAAAAAAAAAGAATTTTAAGATACAAACTGCCCATCTTAACAATTATAAGTAAACATTCTGTGATGTGATTATGGATTTGCCAGTTGTGCATTTCCCAGTGTGTGTGGCTCAGAATGAGGGGAGGTGTGTCACAGCCTCCTCCTGCACTAGAACTTGACTTATGTCCCATCACAGACTCCCTTTCCCACCTTCACCTTCTGTTACGATTTCTCACTTAAATCATTTGTCTGCATTTAATATGCTGAAATGCTTTTACAAACTTGTAGATTCTTTTTTTCATTGATTCATCCTGTAATTTTCTTTAAGAACGTTTACACCCATGTGAGCATTTCAGCCTGGTGTATGCACACTTTTGATTCACGAAGTGTCCTTATCTGTTCATTACTTTAAGGTATACCTAAGAATTTAATGCCTTATGTAGTATTTGCTTTCTATATTGGAATATGTGTGTAAGTTATAACTAATGTTGATATTAGGCTGGTGATCCTGACAAATCTTACTCGTGTGGAAATTTGGACATGGTTGGGATAATGACAAGAGATTCACTGCTCATGCATATGAATTCAGTTCGCATCAGGTTAGCTGGCTTTTGACTTAAGGACAAAAGAGAGTTTGATTTAGAAGGGAAGAGTGTGAGAGATTTTTTTCTTTTTCTTGTAATTTGAATAGACTAGAAAATACTAGGTGTTACTCTTTTCCTTTATGGCAGTTGTCTCTCCAACTCTTTCTGGGTCACAATGGTAAACTCTTTGGGAAGACAGTGTGGACAATTGCACTGGCACTTCTGATTTCTGTTAAACACTTTTTAGGGTGGGAAGTATATTGTAGTTGTTTACTGTCAGCTGTTATTCAAATGGAGAGGTAGGTATGAGCAAGCAGGTTTTGTACTGTATTTGCCGTCACATCATGCTAACTTCTGCCCTGGAAGGCAATCCAGTTAGAATTGTATTATAGTTTTAGAAACAGATATTTGGCTCAGTGTTAAACTGACCAGCACTAGGTTTTGTGGGTTTGGAAGAAAACGTATCTGAACCATGTATTTTATGTAGGTACTGAAATGTAAACTTGAACTCGAGAAGATAGGAATTCAGGTGATAATTGGAAATACGAAATTTTAAAATTTTAAGACAGATTTTTCATACTAGTAGCTTTAGTCTGCCAAAGACATGACTTTAACATTTTTAAAAGCTATATTTATAAAAGACTTGAAATTATGCATGGCAAAATGTTCTAAGCTATTTATAAGTGTGGTTCATGAACATCATTTCTAACAAGGTTGCTTTTGAAATATAAAAATTTTATATTTTGGAGGGTTAGTCAGAAGTCACTGAGTTTAAGGTCGTTGCTAACTTTTACTGCTATCAAACAAAACAGTCCCTTGTATATAGCAGCTCTCTGTCATGGGATGGGTTTCTGTCCATTTTTTTGTGTTTTTAGTATCATGTGTCACATTCAGATACTGTTTTTCTCCTTAATTCTTCTAAGAGAATATGGTGCCTGAAGCCATGGAATAATAGACTTTCTCAATATTAAACATACTCTTTATATAAAAATAATCATAGTATCATACTCTCAGCAACAGAACTTTAATATTTATTGATCAGTTATTTAATACGTGCCTGGTATATGTCATACACTGTTCTAGGTGCTGGAGATTCGTCAGTAGGCACAAAAGTCCTTGCACAATGTAATTTAGATTGAGTAAAGACTTATTAATAGAGAGGGTAGAGGAGTTCCCGTCATGGCTCAGTGGTTAACGAATCTGACTAGGAACTATTAGGTTGTGGGTTCGATACCTGGCCTCTCTCAGTGGGTTAAGGATCCGGCATTGCTGTGAGCTGTGGTGTGTAGGTTCCAGACGCAGCTCGGATCCCGCGTTGCTGTGGCTGTGGTGTAGGCCAGCAGTTACAGCACCCATTAGACCCCCTAGCCTGGGAACCTCCATATGCTAGCACAGCCCTAGAAAAGGCAAAAAGACAAAAAAAACAAACAAAATAAATAAATAATGAGAGAGGATAGAGACTGATCACATTTATTTTCTTATAGTTTCTTCCTCCCACCCTGAAGTTTTTAATTGCCTTTTTCTTATAATAGCTGCTCTTGAAAATAAGACTAAATAGAGTGTATTATTGGTGTAAGAATAAAAAACCTTGGTTCTATTTTCAGTTTCACTGTAGTCGTTAAATCTCCTAGTATATCAGTTTCTTACCCCTAAAATGGAAGTTTTGTCAAAATCAGTAGTATGTCCTCATTGGAGAAGTGCACTATCTGAATGCATAATTATGTCACCTGGTATTACTAAATACATTTGTTTAAACATAAAATTGTAAATAGCCCCAGAGGCCTAATAAATGTTTATTTTAAGGTGATGCTAGTACAGATGCCATTTGATTTTCTACTTTTGGATAATGAGGTTGTTAAGTGAATTGCCAGACATGAATGAAAGCCTGCTTTAGAAGTGAAGCCTTTAGTTCTGTTTAGTTCTAGCATTTCTTTTTAAAAAATGCTTAATATTTGTTGAACAAATTTGTCCTTTCCTCAAATTGTGGGTCAAGGCACCGGGCTCCAATATGAGCTGCTCAGCTTAGCTCCCTGCTCTCTTGAGGCTTCCGTGTGGTGGGGAGACCTAGGCACTAAATAAGTAGGTAACCAGGAAAGACACAGGAACTCTTCTGGTAGCAGTGCCGTAAAGGAATTAAGTGGAAGATATAATAGACTGCATGACTACTTGGGGAAATTTGAAAGCACTAAAAATTATAAATGCAAAACGTGTACTTTTCAGATACTGTTTTTAAATGGATATAGTAGATATCTTGACACTAACCCCTTTTACTGTTCTTTTCCAGTTTGTGAAGTGTGGATATGCAGGCTCTAACTTTCCAGAACACATCTTCCCAGCTTTGGTTGGAAGACCTATTATCAGATCAACCACCAAAGTGGGAAACATTGAAATCAAGGTAATATTTTGTTTATTGATAAATGAGGATCAAAACCTGTGAGGTGTTCTATGAATTAAGTAGTTTTAAAATGTGATGTCTTGGAAAGCAAAGGAGGGGAGGCAGAATTTCTTATATTTTAATTTTTATTAACACCTGAAGAAAGGCACAAAAACAAGTTAATTTCCTCTGACTTTAAGTATGGCTTGATGCCATTACTCTCTGAACGGAGTAAAATACTTAGGATTTTTATGTTGATGTGAATACTGTACTAGCGACTTAAAAGTCCTATTCCATAATATAATTTTTAAAAGAAATCAGCCTGGTATTTTTATATCTTTCTATTCCATATGTTTGCCATTCTATGTTAGCGTCTCTTTGGGACCTAAGACTTTTCCTTTCTGTGTTCTCATGGCCTGATCCCCCTGCATTTTTATATAATGAGTCTGGAAAACACAGGATGTAAATTTTATTGGTTCCTTTTTCACCAGTATAGTTGATTTCTGTAGTGTGCAGGAGGAAGCTGTGCAAGTCTTTTTTTGGCCTTGCATTATTTATCTTACCACAAGGAGCGTGGAGGGAGCGTTGTCCTTGCCCGCTCAGTGTGCTTAACATGAGAGACTAGACATTAAGAATAGATTTTTCTCTTCTATTAAAGGAATTGGAAATCAAGTGGGAGCTACAATATTTTAGGAGGAAAAAAGGGAAAGAACAGTTAAAAGAGTAGTGGTCACCAGTTGACTTAAATTCAGGTGGCCTAGGGATCAGGTTATACAAAATGCAGTAAATTATTAGATTATGAACTAGGGTGCACCTCTGTGGACATTTGTTTTGAGAGGTCTAGGAAGGTGGTAATAAGTGATAGAGATGTGCTGCTTGGTAGCTCTGCTGTTGGGACTAGAGAATTGAGTTATACCATAATGAATAAAAATATGAACTGAAACTTAGGTTCTGTGCTAATTTTTTTAAAAAAATTAAAGGGATGAATGATTCTGGCCTCTGTTTCATTTTGTTATAATCAGAAGGGACACTCAATATTGAGAGTTTGGGAGTTTTTTTAAGGGTCTTTTGGGAATTTTATGCAATTCCATATCCTCTTTTTGTGAACTCCTTTCATGCCGATTGAATTCAATCAAATGAACTTCAACTTAAAATTTAGCTCGTAATGGTGATAAGGATAAACTTTTTAAATTAAATTAGAAGTCACACTTTTATTCAGTATCAGGCTTTTAAAGAACAGCTTTTTATGTAATTTATGGATAATAACTTTTTTGAGATATTAAGATATGTCACGTAGCCATTTTTATTGTCCAGCATAGTCACAAATAATTACCTATCTTTTTCACTCTCGCTTTTCTTGCTTTTTTAAGGCCAGGTGATAGAAATGAAACTAGACGATACTCTAAGAAGACATTTTTGCTAAGGAATTCCTCAGTAGCATTTGCTTGTATGGTTTGTCATTCTGTGGTTGGCTCACTTCTGTTCAATCTGCTTAATCTTTTAAGTCTTTCAAGTTAATTTGTTCTTCCAGTAGATAATGGTGAAAGAAGAGAGACCTGTGTCAGATTTAACTTGACTACTAGAGGCTGGAAAATCAACTCTTATTTAAACATCTTTTACTTACTCAGCCAGACCTTTTCTGCTATTTATTTTCCTTAATTAAGGTTCTTAAATTCAGTAGTGAATCTAAGAAATTTGACTTTTTTGGAATTCCTATGCCTAGTGGATTGACTTATACTTTTTGTGTCTTGTTAGCTAAAATGTGGTAGACTGAAAACTGGAAATTTAAATTGTTTAATGAGTTAATATTCACTCAGGAGTAATAACTGTCCATGTTAATTTGGCCCTAATTATTAACTCCGTGAACTATAGTAGTACTGCATCTGACCTCAACCTAATTTGTCTCTATTGCTTGTATGTTTAAAAATTTCAGTGAGGATTTTATTTAGGCCTTTTCTGACTCTTACTTCTACCTTCTCTCTCTTCACCTTTCTTGACCTGTTGAAGTAGAATAACAAAAAGATGGTAAGTGAGGTTACACACATGCTCTCTGTTTGTTTTCCACTTTTGCTTGGTGGGACAGTAGTTGTTGTTTTGTGTCCCTTTAGTATTGGGGAGGGGGGGTAATTCCATATTTTGATTTTAAGTACTTTGATTTTTAACCTTTTTCATTGCTTCAATTTGGTAGCAACTAATTAAATCCTATACTTTCCTGATTGCATACAATGGACCAAACCAGAACTAATTACTAACATACTTTTGAATTGTTTTCCTTGTGTTTTTTGTAGATGAATGTTACGATTAAAATGGAATGTGGTGTGCATTATATTAGAAATTAAGTGACTTTATTTAGGATATGTGTGATCCAAAAAATTGGGATGAAGAGTTGCATTTGGATAAGTCCACTTTATTGGCCAATGTTAAATTGAACATTGCCTGTCATAAAATACATTTAATAAACTGAGTAAAATTTTTATGTGCAAATGAACTGTGGATAGTAAAGGAGGAGAAAAAGGATTGATTTGTCTTGACATTATCCTTATTGATCAGATTTTACAGCATTATCTGAGTGTAAATAAAAAAAAGGGGGAAGTTTTGTACAACAGGTTTTCCCTCTAAATAAATACCATTGTGTGGCACCTTTTTCTTTTGAACTAGAAGCTTATTAGGCATATCCCGGGCAATTGACTCTCTTATTATATTTTTCTATGATAGTCTAAGTATTTTCAGCTTTGTTTTTAATATTATTTGTAAACAGCTTTGACAAAGATGAATATCAGGCATTTCAAGTGATACCTTTTTTTTTTTTTCTTTGGTTTTTAGGGCCGCACCTACGGCATATGGAGGTTCCCAGGCTAGGGGTCCAATCAGTGCTACAGCTGCAGACCTACACCACAGCCACAGCAACTCGGGATCCAGTCCGCATCTGTGACCTACACCACAGCAATGCAGGATCCTTACCCCACTGAATGAGGCCAGGGATCGAACCCCCAACCTCATGGTTCCTAACCGGATTCGTTTTGGCTACGCCATGATGGGAACTCCTAAGTGATATGTATTTTAACTAGTAGTAGCAACCCTTTGTGAAGTTTTCTTTTGAATAAACAAAAATATTTACAAGTGGAAATTTCTATATTTATCCTAAAGAAAAGACTTGTTTTAAAATCCTAAGGAGATTAAGAAAAAAGTGTACTTGTAGAGAACAGTATAAGCTTAATTAATATTTTTTATGAAATTTCGTTCTAGGAATTGTGGTTTTAAAGAATATTTGCTCTATTTTCCTTTTTCAGTTGACATTGTTCAAAATGATTCTTGGCAAATCTCATCTACATTGCCTGCTTTTCATAAAATATAAATGTGTTTAAAACAGCATCCCAGACAGTTACTCTAATTTTTCATTCTTTCAAGTAATAAGTGATGGTTTAGGCTTAAGGTCCACAGATGAGAGGGGTGGTAAAAAACTAAGGCCTGATTTGATTGCCTCTAGTTTTATTCTTAGCAATGAGGGCAAGTTACATAAAGCTCTTAGCATTTGGGGATTTTGGAAGTTGAAATGTTCTAGGGGAAACTGTATGTTTTAGGATTTTTTTGGATTAAAATTTTAGATAGGAATGAATTTTTGAATTAGGTAGCTTGAGTTACTCAAGAATATTTGCACAAATCTGATAAGTTAATACTTGTTTTCTTCCATTTTAAATGTCATCTTTGTTCAAAGGGATGGTAAGATAATTTAATGCCAGATGTTTCTTTCAGTTAACTCTTTAGAGTATGTATATCCTAAAAGTAGATACAAAAGACTTTTATTTTGAGTTGGCATTGGATCGGACATATGTAAACCCGTTCTTGCATGGAATAAAACCTAAATATTCTAATGAAATCAGACCAGACTTGCTAAATTTGTTGAAACAAATATAAGATATAACGATGTATATTGATGATATAAACCATCTAATTATCTGATCTGTTATAACCTTGTATAACACAAAGAAAGATATATTCTAGAAGAAAGTAACAAAATTATATATTAAATTATATTGGCGGTCATATGTACTTGGAGGTATAGATAACTCCCCCTAACATTTTATTAAGAAGTGTTTAAAATGTACAGCAGGAGTTCCCGTCGTGGCTCAGAGGTAATGAACCCCCCCTAGGATCCGTGAGGATTTGGGTTCAATCCCTGGCCTTGATCGGTGAGTTAAGGCTCTGGCGTTGCCTCGAGCTGTGGTGTAGATCACAGACGAGTCTCAGCTCCTGCTTTGCTGTGGCTGTGGCGTAGACCAGCAGCTGCAGCTGAGATTCGACCCCTCCCTCGCCTGGGAACTTCTGTATGCTGTGGGTGTGGCCATGAAAAAGATTAAAAAAAAAAGATTTAAAATAAAATATACAGCAAAATTGAGGGAATTTTACAGTGAAACCCACAGATTCTAACATTAGTATTTACTATACTTATATATCCCATATCTATCTATCTATCCATCCATCAATGTATCTTGTTTTTTTGATGTATTTGAAATTATCAGTATACTTCTCCCTAAGTAATACAACAAATGCATGTAATTAACTAGAGTTCACAAATACAGATTTTTAGTTTTGCATTTTTTTATCAGATGATTCTAAATAGTTAACATTTAAGAAATTTGAGTATTAAGTTGCAGTAAATTAACTTTCTAAGAAATTTATTGCAACAGAGAAGTCAGTGAACATTTCTAGCATCTGCTTTAACTTTGTTTTTGCTTTTTGTTGTTGCCTTCAGTGGATTTTCCAGAAATCTGATTTTGGGTTTTTTTTAATTTTTGTTAGAGTCCTGGTTTTAGCTCTTATCTTTTTTTTTGAGTTGTTATTTTTTAAAGTTTTCAAGTCATATGTATTTAAACCTCTGTTTTAAAGCATTTTAAAGTCTTGTAGCAAATAGTAGCTATTTCTGATACTAGGATTTTTTTTTCTTAAGTTGGATTCATCTGTATATGTAGAAATGAGGATTATTTAATATTTTGAATAACTGATTTCTAAAATAAGTTTAAATTGTGGGTCATCATTAGCTTTATTTTACATACAAAATTTGACTTTGCAAATGTGGGTCATCTTAAGTACGCTCTCATTGGAGACAAGACTTGTGAGTATTCTGCTTTATGTGTGATAGCATAGCTTCCCAGTATTTAAGACTGAAAATGTTGCTCATGAGATAATTTTAAAGAGCAGTTGTTTCTCTGTGTCTTAATTTTTTGTATCGATACAAACTGTCATTCATCTTTGTGAGGCATGTATAGAAACTTAATTTCAATTCTAATTTAGGCATATATAGATAGAAGTTTGTGAAATTTGCAAGTTATGTGGTACATATATACAGTATTATAGTGTAATAAAAATCATTTTATTTTTTGCTTCTCATTGTGCTTTGTAGTACCTACACTTATCATTTTGATATTTAGTGCAAAGAAATGTGCTGCATGCATTGAGCATTTTCCTACAAGTTTTTTTTTTTCCTGATGTGCTATCTCACATATCACAGGCCTTATTTTTTGAACATTTGAGCAAAAGAAACAGCTGAAACCTCATACAAAACCCTCCAAAATATGAAAATGTGGGGTTTATTTGTGCTAATGCTCTTCTTTTGGAAACATGTGTGTTAAAGGTAAGGTCAGTTTATTGCTTTAAACCACGTTGTACATAAAAATGTATTTTTCATGATAAAGCTTTGCAAGGCATTGTTCATGAAAGAAAAGATCTTTTTAACTTGTGGAATGAAGAACTTTATCTGAAAGTGCCAGAAAGATTAAAATTAATTATTCCCAAGTCTTCCGAAATATCATGGGAGGATAATTTTCTGAAGGTATTTTATACAAAAATTTGGTCTAAAGCTTTGATATGGTTTTCTAGGACCTTATGGTTGGTGATGAGGCAAGTGAATTGCGCTCAATGTTAGAAGTTAATTACCCTATGGAAAATGGCATAGTACGAAATTGGGATGACATGAAACACCTGTGGGACTACACATTTGGACCAGAGAAACTTAACATAGATACCAGGAATTGTAAAATCTTACTCACAGAACCTCCTATGAACCCAACCAAAAATAGAGAGAAGATTGTAGAGGTAAGTTTTTAGATGAGGTATGTGTATATGTGTTTCTCTGGTGTGATGTTAAAGCCAATTGTTTTTTCTTTTATCTTACCATTGCTGTTAAGAATGGAGAGAATAAAAATAATTGTTATTTTCTCCCAGATCCTATTTACTGAGCATCTAACCGTACGCTAGTGATTATTTATGAGTAGAATATATCAGTAAACAAAGCAAAATCCTGCTGCCATGGAGCTTACCCTCTAGCAAAGGAAAACAGACCAAAAAAAAAAATCAATTGAATAGTTTGTTAGAAGATAACAGATGCAAAAGAGTTTAAAAAAAAAAAAACAAAAAGGTTGACGTTCCGGTCGTGGCTCAGTGGTTAAGGAATCCGACTAGGAACCACGAGGTTGCGGGTTTGATCCCCGGGCCTCACTTAGTTAAGGATCCTGCGTTGCTGTGGCTGTGGCGTAGGCCGGCGGCTACAGCTCCTGTTAGACCCCTAGCCTGGGAACCTCCATGTGCCGCGGGGTGCGGCCCTGAAAAAGGCAAAAAGACACACACACACAAATGTAGGTTAAGGGGCAGATAGGGAATGTGGGGAGGTTGTGTTTTTCATAGGATGTGATGGTAAAGGTCTGTGAGAAGGTGATGTTTCAGTAAAGATGGGGTAAGGGAGTTAGCCAGAATATATGGAGGAAGAGCACTCCAGGCAAGGAGTACCTGGTGTAAAGGTCTGGAAATGGGAACAAGCCTGGCGTATTAGAGAGTCAGCAAGGAAGCCATTGTGGGAGAGCAACAGGAGATGAGGTGGAAGGAGTAATGGGTCCAATGACCTAGGGCTTGTAGACTCTTAGAGGGGAGTGGAGGTCTATTACAGGGAAGGGGCATGTTCAGATTTAGGTTTCTATGGCTGCTGTGTTGAGTGTAGAACATGGGGAGGTGAGGGTAGAAGAGAGACCAGTTGGAGACTTTTTCAATTACCTAGGCGAAAGATAATGATGGTTAAAATTAGGGGTAATGGCACAGAAGGTAGTGGGAAGAGGCCGGATTGTGGATGTATTTTGAAGGTAGGGCCAAAAAATACTCTTATTCCTTAGATAATGGGTAACAGAGGGATAACTCCAAAGGTTTCGGCTTGAGCAGCTGGAGGATGGGGAAAGATTGTAGAACAATTTGGAAGGCAGATGGGTCAGGTGTTCAGTTTTGGACATGTTAGGTTTTTATTAGTCATCACAGCAAAAATGCAAAATGGTTGATTACATATCACATTCAGGAGAAAAGTCTGAAACTGGAGATAAAAACTTGAGAGTCAAGAGGATATAGATGACGTGGTTCCCCAAAGAAGTGGTTTTCGTTATAAAATCCATATCGTTCCTTATGATTGATATTTTTTTTTCCTAGCAACCCCTAAAACTATGAAAGATGGGCTTTATTGTATTAGTTTATATTTTAATTGAATTTTAGAACTTTCTAAGTGATGTACAATCACTAATACTTTGAGATGGATAAGTGATCATTTGTAATTGCTATTTATTTTTAGCAGCACATTACAGAATCAGAGGGCAGAGATATTTTTTTCGTTAAACCAAAAAGTTACTACACAAGGAAACCTCTTTAGGAAAGTAATACAGTACCAGGATGAAAATCACTTTTCTTTCAAACAAAAAGTTATGCAGATGACGTTATGCCAGGGTACCTTTCCACTAACTAGCTTTTTTGACTAGGACACATACTTTTTTAATCTGTAAAAATGACAAGACTTGGTTTTTCCGCACTCTGCTGTCTCATCTACTGTTTTTACTTGAGTGCAAACTTGGCTATGATTCAAAATACCCTACTGAAATCTCGTTCAGAAAGTCATTTTATACTTTTCAGTTGTCTTTTGTGGGGTTTTTTTTGTTTTTTTTTTTTTTTGGCTTTTGTCATTTTAGGGCCGCACCCATGGCATATGGAGGTTCCCAGGCTAGGGGTCAGATTGGAGCTATAGCCACTAGCCTACACCACAGTCACAGTTAACGTGGGATCTGAGCTGCATCTGCGACCTACACCACAGCTCATGGCAATGCCAGATCCTTAACCTAGTGATCAAGGCCAGGGATCGAACCTGTGTCCTCGTGGATGCTAGTTGGGTTCATTAACTGCTGAGCCACAGCGGGAACTCCTGAATGGTCTTATAAAAACAATTCTAACAGACTGTCAAGTTGATAAATGCAAATACAGTTGAACCCTGAACAACAAGGCATTTAGAGGTGCCAACCCCTCTCAGTGAAAATTTGCATGTAACTTTATAGTTAGCCCTCTGTATTCAAAGTTCTCCATCCCTGGATTCACCCAACCTCAGATCACGTGGTGGTGTAGTATTTATTTATTTATTTATTTAAAAAAAAAATCTGCAATTAAGTGGATCTGTGCAGTTCAAACCTGTGTTGTTCAGGGATTAGCTGGGTAGCATCACTCTTCCATTTTCATCCCTGTGGAGGGGAAATAAAGAATGATGGACTAGAATAGTAGTTAGAACATCTAGTTGCTGGAGTTCCTGTCGTGGCACAGTGGTAACGAACCTGACTAGTATCCTTGTGGATGCGAGTTTGATCCCTGGCCTCACTTAGTGGTTTAAGGATCCAGTGTTGCCATGAGCTGTAGTGTAGGTCACAGTCACAGGTCGGATCCTGGGTTGCTGTGTGCTGTGGTGTAGGCTGGCAGCCACTGCTGTGATTCAGTCCCTAGCCTGGGAACTTCCACATGCCGTGGGTTGGGCACTGGAAGAAAAAAAAGGGAACATCTAGTTGCTTAATTGATGAGTATTTCAGAGTTGTAAGATTTAAATTCTATATAATTGTCACTGTGGTCAGTTGCAAAACTTCTAAATATCTAGATATTCAGAGTGGTAATCAGTGCTGCCAGCAAGGAATGCTCATTATAGATGACAGAAAAAATCTTGCAGGATGTTCCCAGCCAACCTGCACTACAGACAAGCAGAGAGGGCGTGAGGAAACTTCTCCTTGCTGAGTACCTCAGCTGAGGGGAGCCGCAGCCTTGGCTCCAAAAAGGAGTGTGGGCTCAGCAGCTGAGCGGCTTCTGTATTGCCAACATTCAGGAATGGCTGTGTTTATTTTTGTTTTCCTGCCCTACTGTTTTACTACTTACCTTTTTTTTTTTAAGTTGCTGTAGGTAGAGCCATAGTCTTGCTTGGCCCAGTTTGAGGGAAGAGTATGGGAAGGGCCAGCAGTTAGCAATTTCTATAGTTTGTCTTTGAATTAAGAGTTATTTTTCTTAAGGGACGTCATTTGAGAAAGGCTTGTTCAAAAGTGCAATGATTTCTTTTATTCTAATCAACCATTAATTAAAGCACTCAGAAATCTTTGTTTTATAGTATTATGAAATGCTTGGGGACTCAGTGTACACTCGGAAGTCTGTCCCCAAGGTTGGAGCTCTATGACAGCAGGACTTTAACAGCGTCAAGAAGAGCTAAAGAGAGTGGAGGACACTTGGGTCCTTTGATTCTATTTTGGGCAGCTAATCCACTCTGAATGTCAAGCAAGCATATAAGTGTTTATTATATAATATCTAAACGCAACCCCCCCCTTTTTCATTTTCAGGTAATGTTTGAAACTTACCAGTTTTCTGGTGTGTATGTAGCCATCCAGGCAGTTCTGACTTTGTATGCTCAAGGTAGGTGAAACTTATCTTCTAGAATAATCAGTTCAGCAAACATTTGTTAAATATGTTTTATATCAGAGGGATTTTATTTTTTCTGTAATTTGTAAATCCCAGAAAAGCACAATATTTATATATCCAAATGTTTTCAAATATATATTCGCATATTTCCACAGTTAACTAAAACTTGGCAAGTAATAAACACAATTTAATTTTCTTTACTAAATGGTGCAGAACTTAAGGTAAAAAGTAGGAAATTCTTTCTTTTAGGGTGCTTAATGTAAAAAAAAAATTATGGGGAATGAACCTGGGTTTTGTCCTCAGAATTGGCAGAGTAAAAAAAAAAATAGAGAGGAAGTTCCAGTCATGGCTCAGTGGTAACAAGCCCTACTAGTATCTATGAGGTTGCAGGTCGATCCCTGGCCTTGCTCAGTGGGTTAAGGGTCTGGCATTCCCGTGAGCTGTGGTGTAGGTCACAGATGTGTTCCAAATCTAGCATTGCTATGGCTGTGATGTAGGCCAGCAGCTATAGCTCCAATTCGACCCCTAGCCTGGGAACTTCTGTATGCCGTGAGTGCGGCCCTAAAAAAAGCCAAAAAAAAAAAAATGAGAGAGTCAAAAAGGTTAGCATAAAATCGTGTTTGTTAAATACATAGTGGAATAAATACGAAAGAAAAGGCAGACATTTGGGAGTGCCTTCCTGACTTTTGAAGTGGATTTTACGGAGGAGACCTATGCTGTTTTCTTGGTACTGCCATTAGTAATTGCCTCCCTGTCTACTGGGAATGAAATATTAGCCATGTAGGGAAAACTCTTTATATCCTGATGGTCTTATGAAGAACCTAAGGGGTCATCAGATGTGTGTTACAGAGTCTGTTAGGCACTGAAAATGTAAAGATGCCCGTAAGGACTTAATCTAATAGGAAAAAATTACAGACATTGAGTAAGCATGTCAGAGGTTTCTGAAGGAGGTGACAACTGAATTAAGTCTCAAGCCTTAGCACTTAAGCAGTGTGTATGGCAGTACAGTTGACCCTTGAACAATGCAGGTTTGATCTATGTAAGTCCATTTATGCGTGGATATTTTTCAGTAGTAAATACTGCAGTACTACATGGTCTGTGGTTGGGGATACAGAGGGCCAACTATAAGTTATATGCAAGTTCATAACCCTCATGTTGTTCAAGGGTCAGTTGTACTTAGAAAACCAGCCTTAATATTGTGGTGATCCATCTGATTCTGCACATGGATGAGTGAAAATCATTTTGCCAAAATACATACTAGGTTTTTAAACTGTCTTTAGTACTACATATAGATACTAAGAAAATACGTACTTGGGGGAATTAAATTTTTAAAGGACCTTTACTTCATTCACCAAGTGTGGCATGTGGCTCGCTTTCTGTTTCGTGGAGAGGATCTGGCAGTGAGTAAACTAGTCAGTAAACTACATGAGGTCGTCCTGCCCTTATGGCAGTTACAGTCCAGCTGTGAGTAATTCGTGCTTGTCTGCATCTAGGTAATTTTGTTCATTTTTTAAAAAGTAAATTTTAGAAATTTTTTTGGAAAATACTTTGGAAAATAGATATTAAAAATTTTTGAATCTAAGCTTTGATACTGGAGATAATAGTTCCATTTAGGGCTTGGGATTTCTACTGAAATGAATTTTTGTTTTTGAATTGTATTTGAATAAATGTATTTGTATTTGAATTGTATTTGAATTTTTGTTTTTGAACTGTATTTGAATAAATGACCTTAACAGCCACATGGGATCCGAGCCGCATCTGCAACCTACACCATGGCTCACGGCAATGCCAGATCCTTAACCCACTGAGCGAGGCCAGGGATCAAACCCGCAAGCTCATAGTTCCTAGTCGGATTCATTTCCACTGAGCCACGACAGGACCTCCTCTAGCAAATATTCTTAAATTTATCTCTGTCCAAGAAGATATCCTCTCCTAACTCTCGATATTTAGCTATTTTTGTTTAACTGTTGAATTCTTAATTTTGAGAAATGGTAGCCCAGTAATATTAATCAAAAGAACTCTAAACTGTGGAAAAATTTTTCATCTTAAACAAGGTGGCTAGTACTACCAGTTAAACCAAAAAAAAAAAAAAAAAAAAAATGGTAGGAGCATTCAGAGCCAGGAAATATTGTTGAATAAGAAGTGACACAGTGATTCAGGAAGGTGTGTGTGACTGCATTTTGCAGACAGGATTGAGGGGAGTAACTGGAATTATGAAGGCTGAGCTGGAGGTTAGAGTGGTCAGGAAGGTGTAAATGGAAAGGTAAGAACTAGATTGAGCTTTAAAGAATCCTTAGGAAAGGAATTGAAGTGGAAAGAATAGCTAATTTGGTGACAAAAGGATGCAGCACTGGAAGCGGGTCAGATATGCACAGGCAGTACATAACCTGGTGGGAGTGGTAGAAAATAAGGTAGGGTTGGATGGAAAGGTCTGTTTAGAAAACAAAATATATAAATTCTTGCTTTATTTTACTGGGAGTATTTTTGAATTAATGATATTATGGAGTCCTCTTATTTGCAATAGAAAAGCTCTTGTTTAAAAGTATGCGACAGGGAGTGCAGCAGGTTAAGAATCTGACATTGTCAGTGCAGCGGGTTAGGGATTGGGCATTGTTTTTCAAGGTGCTTGGCTTACTGCTGTGGCAAGGGTTTGATTTCTGACCCAGGAACTTTCACATGCTGTGGGAGTGGCCACCAAAAATAAATACATGTTAAAAAAAATTGAAAATAAAACTATTGGAGTTCCCATCGTGGCTCAGTGGTAATGAACGGTACTAGGATTCATGAGGACATGGGTTCGATCCCTGTCCTTCGCTCAGTGGGTTAAGGACCCAGTGTTGCCACAAGCTGTGGTGTAGGTCAAAAACCCAGCTCCGATTCTGCGTTGCTGTGGCTATGGCTGTGGCGTAGGCTGGTGGCTGCAGCTCTGATTCAACCCATTGCCTAGGAACCTCTATATGCCGAGGGTGCAGCTCTAAAAGACAAAAACACAATTACTAGATTATTAAAAACTACTAGAAAATGTGAGTTAGACAGAGTTTTGTTTTGGAGTTCCCATCATGGCTCAGTGGAAATGAATCCGACTAGGAACCATGAGGTTGTGGGTTTGAGCCCTGGCCTTGCTCAGTGGGTTAACGATCTGGCGTTGCTGTGAGCTGTGGTGTAGGTTGCAGACGTGGCTCGGATTCTGAGTCGCTATGGCTGTGGCACAGGCCTGCAGCTGTAGCTCCAATTCGACCCCTAGCCTGGGAAGCTCCACATGCCGCGGGTACGGCCCTAAAACGACAAAAGACAAAAAAAAAAGGAAAAAGGAAAAGTTTTGTTTTGTTTTTCTTGAATTAACCCTGGCACGAAAGGTGAAACAGTCATTTATCTGCAGGCATTTATATTTTTAAATAGCACATACGGGAAAGCTGGGCAGTTTCTTTGCTATTTGACAGTTTGACTGACATTGTCTTTTTAGTCTCTGGTAAATAATTAAAGTGATCCTTTGGCTAGTCAAGATGAATTGTTCTCAGATTCTAGCTATCTAGTACCAACAGGAATTTTCCAAGCAACGTAATTTTGAATCTACTGTACGGCGAAAATAATAAAGAGCTAGATTATTTCAGCAGGTTCACTATCAACTTGTGTAATACTTACCTTTCACAGTGTCTTTCATAGAAATTATCCATGATACTTTAGAAAATTTAACTTCAAGGGAATTCAAGGATCAAGATGAAGTTGGAAAGGAAAATGAGGACAATGTTGTATTTTTCAGTCAGAGGTCTAAGGGGCTGTTTCTTCCGAGCTCCAGGGGTAGCACAAGATTAGACTAAAATCTCCCAGCATAGAGAGAAAGAAAGAACACTGACTTTAGTGTCTGTGTGTGAGAAATAAGTTGCGCAGTGAGTAAATAATAAAGAAATGCTGGCTCTTAGACCATTCTGGTTGGTGACATTTCTAGTTCAGCTTCTGTGCTAATGTTTGAAATCTGCTGGCTTTGATTTTTCTGATTTGGCTTTTTATTTATAACCTCATGGTTATTGTACAGGTTTGTTAACTGGAGTAGTGGTGGACTCTGGTGACGGTGTGACTCACATTTGTCCAGTGTATGAAGGCTTTTCTCTCCCTCACCTTACCAGGAGACTGGATATTGCTGGGAGGGATATTACCAGATATCTTATCAAGGTAAGAAGAAGAAAATATCCTAGAATTAGAGTTTATAGTTTGTGTTTACCAACTTAACACAAAATTGAATGTATTATCCTAGGATTCTAGATAATCTGTATCACTAGAGAAGTGGTCTAATTACCTCATTATTCATGTAAAAATCCACATGAGAGTCACACATGTGGTCTCTTGTATACTGATGAGAATCTATCATTACATAATTATATTTGCTGTTCCCAAGGAATGAGTTGAGAGATATTCCAAGGTGGAAGGAGACTAAAACTTCCTTGCACAACTTAGGCAGCCTTTCTGCCATAAAACCTTCCTTCAAACAAGTATATGTTAGAGTTTACTTTTTTTTTTTTTTGTCTTTTTGCCTTTATCTAGAGCCGCACCCATGGCATATGGAGGTTCCCAGGCTTGGGGTCTAACAGGAGCTGTAGCCGCCGGCCTTTGCCACAGCCACAGCAACGCGGGATCCGAGCCGCGTCTGCAACCTACACCACAGTTCACGCCAACACCGGATCCTTAACCCACTGAGCAAGGCCAGGAATCGAACCCTCAACCTCGTGGTTCTTAGTCGGATTCATTAACCACTGGGCCACGAAGGGAACTCCTAGAGTTTACTTCTGAATATGATTAGTTATAATTTTTTTTAAAACACTGCTAGATATAGTACTTAAGGCCACCATTTGGAGGCCTGTGGGGCTTTTTGTTACATGACGAGACAAAAAAAAAATTGGTTTAGAATATTGTCTGTACCAGAGTTCTGTAGTTGGTGTATTCTCTCCAGTCATTGGCTCTCAGTCAGAGGTGATGCTGCCCCCCAGGGACATTTTGCAGTGTCTTAAGATATTTATTTTTGGTTTTTACAACTTTGTAGAAGGCTGCTGAACATCTTACCATGAACAGGGCAGCCCCCACAACAAATTATAAGGTCCAGGCAGAGCCTACTTGCATCTCTCACAAGCGTCTTATCTTAATAAATCTGTTTCTTAGAGTTCTCCTTGTGGCACAGCAGAAACAAATCTGACTAGGAACCATGAGGTTGCAGGTTCGATCCCTGACCTCACTCAGTGGGTTAATGATTCGGCATTGCCGTGAGCTGTGGTGTAGGTCACAGATGCAGCTTGGATCCCGAGTCGCTGTGGCCGTGGCATAGGCCGGCAGCTGTAGCTCTGATTGGACCCCTAGCCCGGGAACCTCCATATGCTGTGGGTGTGGCCCTAAAAAGCAAAAAAAGCAATAAATAAATAAATAAATCTATTTCTTGCCACTAAATTTGCCAGAAAAAAATTATAAGGTCCAGAGGTCATTGGTGCTGCTGTGGATAGACTATTCTAGGGTGAAGTCTATGCAGTAAATTGTGACATTGGGTTCCTTTAGTCTCATGTATAGCAATAATGAGATTGTTAGTGAGAACTGTAATACTCTTATTTTAAGCCAGAATTCTCTCTGAGGGTGACTGCCAAGGAGTGCCCATGGGTTTTCTCTTGAACATAAACACAAAGATTATGGGATTTATAATTTTTTTAAGCTTATATATGAAAAGTCCAGTTTGTTTATGATGCATATTACATTTTTTTTCCCTGTCAGCAGGTTGAATTCCTTTATAAGTTATTTAACAAATTATATTGCCCATCTAATATGTGTCAGACATAGTACTAGAAGCTAGGGATAAAACTTAAGACCTAGGGGGTACTTCATGATTTTGACATTGATTGAACAATTTGCAGGTTATAGGAATCCAGTGCTAAAATACTGTTTATTAATAGACTTGATTGTTTATCAAAACTATCTAAATATTGGTATTCCATACTCATTTTAAAAGCCAAAATGCTCATTTTGCCCACTTATTATTTGTGAACTGTTAGTTCTGTTATTCTCTGTGAAACTGAAATATGTCTTTTTATGGCAAATAATATTCCCATTTTTGAAATAGAGCTAAGGGTCCACTGTTATTTGCATTTGTTACTGACATGACGTATTTAGAGAGCATTAATCACTTTTGCAGAGTTGAACTCATTCCAATTGTGAATTACTGCTATTTTTTTGTACCAGCTACTTCTGTTGCGAGGATATGCCTTCAACCATTCTGCTGATTTTGAAACGGTTCGCATGATTAAAGAAAAATTGTGTTATGTGGGGTATAATATTGAGCAAGAACAGAAGCTGGCCTTAGAAACCACAGTATTAGTTGAATCTTACACGGTGAGTATTTCCAATATTCCACATAATTTATATATGGTTTTAAAATGGACAACTATGATTATTAGAGTGTGTTTAAGGAGGTTTTCTTGGAATCCAGCATTTTTGTTTGGGATTGTTGTATATATATGTGCAACCTTTGATGTCTTTCTACATTAGGATTCTATGATTTAAATATTTTAGGACACCATATAATGTGACATAGGCAAGAATCATACTGCTTTTCTACCTTAGAGTACAATTAGATGTGTTATTTTGAGATTCTAGTGTCTGGAATAGCTTTTGCAACATGCGTTTTACATAATATCATTTCTCGGAGGTGTTAATGGGGATTTCACAAAAATCAAAATGGGGATTACATATTCAGATAAGTTTGGGAGAGAGTCGGTGTCACTTTACTGAAGGGCCTCTCATATACACTGATTTGTATACGACTACAGTATTCAGCATTTTGTGGGGCTGGTGTTTTGTTCTAAGATACTTTGGGAAGTAGTCATCCTATAGGATAGCTTTAATAATTCATCCTATAGGATAGGTGACAGTTTTCCTGACTTAGTATTTTCTTAATGAAGTATTCAAAACAAATGTAAACCTGAAATTGTAACTAAAAAAGAGACATAACCTAGTTATAGTTTACACCAGGGAGTTTGTCCTGCCTGAATTTTTTTTTTTTTTTTTTTTTGCCACACCCACTGCATGTGGAAGTTTCCTGGCCAGGGATCAAATCGGAGCCATAGCTGCAACCTTTATCATAGCTACAGCAATGCCAGGTTCTTAACCCACTGTGCTGGGCCGAATCTTGAACCTGTGACTTAGCAGTGACCTGAGCTGCCACAGAGACAGCACTGGATCCTTAACCCGCTACACCACAGTGGGAACTGCAGTCCTACCTGAATTTCCTTTTTTTTTCCCGTCTTTTGAGGGGCCTACCCCGTGGTATATGGAAGTTCCTAGGCCAGGAGTTGAATCAGAGCTGCAAGCTGCCAGCCTATTCCACAGCCACAGCAATACGGGACTACAAGCCGCATCTGTGACATATGCTACAGCTCACGCAATGCCAGATCCTTAACCTACTGAGCAAGGCCAGGAATGGAACCCACATCTTCATGGTTCCTAGGCAGGTTTGTTACTGCTGAGCCACAACAGGAACTCCCTACCTGAATTTTTAATGTATTGCTCTCTTAAGTCTGTCATTTTCATCTGGATATAAACTCCTTCCATATTGCATCTTTGATATAGTATTTACTGAAACGAAATTGAGTAATAGGCAATAAAAGCAAGTATTCTTAAGTCATCTGATTCATATAAGTTG
Organism: Catagonus wagneri; assembly: GCA_004024745.2. Taxonomy (NCBI): domain Eukaryota; kingdom Metazoa; phylum Chordata; class Mammalia; order Artiodactyla; family Tayassuidae; genus Catagonus; species Catagonus wagneri. The sequence continues at coordinate 21,379,700 of PVHT021183519.1, forward strand.
AACATATCACAAATGTACGAAATAGCCCTTTAGATAAAGGAAGTTCCTATGTGGTTCAACAAGTTGAAGATCCGGCATTGCCACAGCTGTGGTGCAGATTGCAACTCCAGTGCAGGTTTGATCCCTTGCCTAGGAACTTCCACGTGCCACCGATGTGGCCAAAAAATAAATAATTGTAAGTTAAAAAAAAATGTATTAAAGCATAATGATGTATAGTGTTCCTTCAATTTCACCTATACAGAATAATTATACATTTTTATAAGTTATATTGTTTAATTTTAGAAGATACTGATCCAAATAGTAAGTTAACACTTTGGAACTTAATGAGCTCCATATTTTCCCTGGGATTCTTTCCGAAGTCTTCTTGCTAGTTCCCCTAGATTTATAATTTGTTGTCTATCTGACTTTGAAAGAAAGTGCCACGAGGCAAAGGATAAGGGAACTAGAAATGTAAGACATATTAATTTCTTCCCTCCCTTCTTAAAGAATTTGAGGTAGGTTAAAAAAATATATGCAATAAGTAAAGGTGAACTATAGACTTGTGGTTGCCAAGGAAGAGGGGAGCAGGGTTGGACTGGGAATTTGGGGTTAGCATGGATAAACAACAGGGTCTTAGTTTATAGCACAGAAAACTATAGTCAGTATCCTCTGACAAGTCATAATGGAAAAGAGTAGGAAAAAAAATGTGTATGTAACTGAATCACTTTGCTGTACAGCAGAAACTAACACAACCTTGTAAAAAACTATACTTCAATTAAAATAAAAAACCCAACCAGGGAACTGATGAGTAGATGAAGGGAGATACGAGTAAACAAAAAGGCTAGAATAAGATTTGGTGCAAAAAATGGGAAGCATGGGGTTTTAACAGTTCCAAGAGGTAAGCAGTTCCTAGGTGGGCGTCTCCGGTCTGGCCTGAGCCAGAGCTTTGAGAGGAGCCACAGCATCAGAGGCTGGAGGGTGAGGGAGAGGTTTTGCTAAGTCTGCCATGTAAAGTTTTTCCATATATATATCTTGGGTGAGTTCGTGTGGTTTTTAAAATCGTAGGGTGCTTGTGTTTATTTTTAAGAGTAAATTGTTTAAAAGAAATTTGATAGAATTTATAAAAAGATAATTCTAGGATTTTTGAAAGATGTGATTGTAATTGTAAGCAATTACAGCAAACATGGAATAAATGTATTAAAGAACTTACTCTGTGATACTTTGTCATGTTGGAAAGTCATTTTTGGAATCTGAATATAATAATATTAGTTTAAATAAATATGCCCTTAGAAATATTAATGAAAACTAATT
>PVHT021183519.1:21381089-21418146 GCA_004024745.2 Catagonus wagneri
GTGGCCACAGCTCCGATTAGACCCCTAGCCTGGGAACCTCCACATGCCGTGGGTGCGGCCGTAAACCCGCGGCCATAAAATGACAAAAGGCAAAAAAAAAAAAAAACTATTTCTGGTATGTCATATAGAAATGTGTCAAATACCACACATAAGCATGCTCATTACTTAGATCAATCTAGGGAATTTTGAGGGAGTTTTTGTTTAACATTTCTCATTTAATTAAATGTAAACATGATGTAACTTGAGTTTTCTGCACAAGGTCATGTTGTGATATTATCTGACCTGTTGTTTAAATCTTTTTTAATAGAACCTAGTAAGTAGGATACGACAGAATTCCCCAATAAAAAATACTCTAAATCAATATTCTTTAAGCTTTTTTGATCATAGAATTTTTTTTGGATTAAATGATTTGACAAAGTTTCACCCATGATATAAAGTGTTTTGAAACTCAAAATAATTACATTTCCTAGAGTAAATACTTGGAAATTACTTTTATTCATTTATTTTTAGGGCAGAACCCGAAGCATATGGAAGTTCCCAAGCTGGGGGTGGAATCAGAGCTGCCACTGCCAGCCTACACCACAGCCACAGCAATGCCAGATCCTTAACCTACTGAGCAGGCCAAAGATCAGACCTTTATCCTCATGGACGCTAGTCGGGTTCATTTCCACTAAACCACAAAGGGAACTGCATAAAATTTTTGATTCTTCAGTACAGAATGTGTCTGTACTACATGGTAAAAATATCTGTAAACTCACAAGTGTGTTAAAATGATAAAAGAAGCAGCGTTGATGCCAGCAAAAATCCAGATGCAGTGGTTGATCACACTACCTATAGTGCTTACCTGTGCAGACTGGTAGAACATCACACATGCATCCACCGGAGATTGCTCTTAGGATATTTGGGGACATGACATACCATTTAAAACTCAGGCCAGAGAGTTCTTGCTGTGGTGCAGTGGGTTAAGTGTCTGATGGCAGTGGCTTTGGTCGCTGCTAAGGCAAGGGTCCAGTCCCCAGCCCTGCCAAGTGGGTTAAGGATCCGGCATTGCCACAGCTTGTGGCATAGGTCATTCATTGCTGCAGCTCAGATTCCACCCCTAGTCTGGTAACATCCATATGCCATGAGTGTGGCTAAAAAAAAAAAAAAAAAGGAAAAAAGAAAGAAGAAAAGGCAGAACAGAGCATGATAAAAACCATTTCTTCCTTTTTTTCCTTTTTTTTGGCCAAGCCTATAGCATTTAAGTTCCCAGGCTAGGGATTGAACCGGTGCCACAGCAGTGACCCAAGCTGCTGCAGTGATAAGGCTGGATCCTTAACTCACTGTGCCACAAGAGAAATCCTAAAAACAGTTGTTTTAATATGTTGTATTATCTTTTTTTTTTTCAAAAATGTGTTGTAGGAGAAATGTATTGCCGATAATGATTTTTATTATAGAACAGGTGTGCTCATAAGTACTAGTGTCTAGAGAACACTGGGAACTTTTAAAACATGTTACTAATACCTGGTTGTTCTTGTTTTCTAGCTCCCAGATGGCCGTATTATCAAAGTTGGGGGAGAGAGATTTGAAGCACCGGAAGCTTTGTTTCAGCCTCACTTGATCAATGTTGAGGGAGTAGGTGTTGCAGAATTGCTTTTTAACACAATCCAGGCGGCTGACATTGATACCAGGTACATTAGAAATGGCTGCTTCGGTTATTTATCAGAAGTAGGTGGACTATAAATAGGATGACCAAGTTGTCACCTCTTTGCTCATGTTTTTGATAGGATGACACTGGATGTTGAACAACATAATATATCCTTGTGTTTCGGCTGCCTCTTTAAACTTGTTTTGAAATAAACTTAATTTGAAGTAATTTAAAACTTAAAAGTTGCAAGAATAGAACAGAATTCCTGTATACTCTTTATCCAGTTTTCCCATTTTATTGATTTTAACGTTCTGCATGTTTGCTTTATCACTCTCTTTTTTTCCCTTGAGCGATTTGAGAGTAGAGTGCATCAATCCTCTTTATTCCTTAATATTCACTTAGTATTTCTTAGGAATGAGGCTGATGAGGCTGTTCTCTTAAAACAACAGTGCAGTTATTGAGTTCAGGGGGTTGATTACTGACATGCTTTTATCTCCCATCCGTATTTCAGTTTTGTCTACTGTCCCAGGAATGTCCTTTACACACTTTTTTTCTCCAGTAAAGAATCAAATCTAGGACCACACATTGTATTTAGTTATCATGTCTCTTAGTCACCTTTTATCTGCTGTAATTCCTGTCTTTCATGGCATCTTCATTTTGGGTTTGAATGTTTTCATGATTAGATTTAGGCTATGCATTTTTTACTAGAATACAATTTATGTGATGTGTCCTTCTCAGGTTATCACATCCAGAGGTGGTATTTGTTCCCCATTGGTGATATTAGTATTAAACTCTTGATGAAGTTTTTTATTTGCTCCACTGTATAGGTTTTCCTCTTTTTTTTTTTCCCTTTCCTGATTTGTAAGTAATTTGTAGGAAAATACTTTGAGACTATAAATCTCCTGTTTCTCATCAGAGTCTTCCTGTCCCACCCACCTCCAGCATCTCTTGATGATTCTTGTCTAAATCCATTTTTAACATGATGGTTGTAAAAAGGTGATTTTTCTAATTCCATTATTCCTTCTATATTTATTAGTCGGCTTTCTAGCATAAAGAAGTGCTTTTCCTTCTCCCTTGTTTTGTTTATTATCATTATGGGCTTATGACTTTATCTAGTGGATTATAATTTATTACTGCCTTATGTTATTTTGGTGCTAAATTGTTCCTGATTTGGCCTATGGGAGCCCCTTCAAGCAGGCTCCTGTGTCCTTTGATGTGCTCGCATCTCTTTTTGAGCACATTCTGTTTCATTCTGTTTTGTAGCACAGGATATTATTGACTCCTTTTTTTTTTTGCCTTTTTGCCTTTTCTGCGGCCGCACTCATGGCATATGGAGGTTCCCAGGCTAGGGGTCTAGTCGCACCTGTAGCCGCCGGCTTACCCCACAGCAACGCAGGATCCAAGCCGCGTCTGCAACTTACACCACAGCTCACGGTAACGCCAGATCCTTAACCCACTCAGCAAGGCCAGGGATCAAACCCACAACCTCATGGTTCCTAGTCAGATTCGTTTACCACTGAGCCACGATGGGAGCTCCTTGACTCACCTCTAATTTTGGTTTTTGAATAGGCAGAACATTTAACAGTAGGGTCAAAACTGTACATAGAGTTTCCTCGCGGCACAGTGGGTTCAGGATCTGGCATTGTCACTGCATTGGCTCTGGGTCACTGCTGTGGTGTGGGTTCGAGTGCTGTCCTGGGAACTGTCACATGCCGTGGGTGCAGCCAAAAAGACCACAACTATTCAAAAAAGCCTGTTCAGAAGCCTTATTCTACCCTCGCCTTGTCTTCTACACTAGTCTTCTCCGAGTGTTTCTTACTTTCTTACACAAAAGGTAGTATATTATACATATATAAGAGTATTATAAATACTCTTTGGCACTTTGCTTTTTCCACCTAATAAATACTAAACAGTCTTTGCCACTTCCTAGTGGTTGTCCTTATTTCTTTTTCTGGTTGTATACTTTTTTCCAGTGCGTACATAGTATCATGGTTTAGTGAATCTGGGTTGTTTAGTTGATTCCAATATTTGTGCTGACAAATAATGCTGCAGTTAATAACCGTGTGGACACTGTATCTTTGTGTTGTTGGGCACGCATATTCTGAAAAAACGTCCTGAGGGGGGATAGCTGGGGCCAGCAGTAAATGCGTGTGGTTTTGTTATTGCTTAGTTCCCTTCTATGAAGGCTGTGCTTTTTTTTCTTTTTTTTTCTTTTTTTCTTTCCCACCCGTAATATTACGAGGGCATCTGCGTCCCCACAGCTTGTTCAGAGTTTGTCAGAGTTTGTCAGCAAGAAAGCTGACAGAAAATACTTTGATGCCAGTCTGATGAGTGAGAAATGACATTAAAAATAATTTGTGTTTCCCTTAAGAGTGAAGTTGAACATATTTTTCTATGTCTGTCTTTTCACGGTGAATTATCTGTTTGTGCCTTTTGCCTGTTCTATAGAATTTTTGTAATTTTTTTCTCTCAGCTTTTAAAAAAAGTTCTTTTTGTATTATCTTTGTGATATCTGTTGCAGATATTTTGTGATTTTTCATTTGGCTCTTATTTTTTTGCCAAAGTTTTTTATTTAGTTATATAAAAAGATGTATAATCTTGTATTGCATCTAGAGTTGAGTCATAGTTAAAAAGCTGTCTTCTGTAGTCATGTTATTGAGAAATTCACTGAGAAGCATTTTATTAAACAAGTGTTTATTTAACCTTGAGTGAAATAACCACCTAAATTTTATGGGGTGGCTGGGGAACAGGACAATAGCGGAAATGAATAAAAATAGCTCTTGGCTTACAACATGCTATAAATCTAATGGAAGATGATCAAAAATCTAGACTTCATAATTGTGATAAATTCACACAGTAGGGATTAGGTAGGTGTTTTTGGTCCCTTGATTTGATGATCATTAACTATATTAATAGTTATATTTACATGTGCATTCCTGTTGGTGGTGATTAAAGTTTTGGCATTCCCAAAGCACTGGGGTCAGGTTTAGCAAGTAGCACAACTCAGATTTTCTTTTTCTATGTTCTGCGTGTGGAAAGCACACATGTGAAATGTTCATGGGTACATAATGCATGTAGCCACACCTTAACTTTAGCTTAGTTTATGTTATGCTCATTTGCGTACTTCCACAATTAAATAAATATAACACAAAACTTCTTCTAGAAGCTAGAATGACAATAGCTTGAGCCTCTTAGGACCTGGAGCTAAGTAAAAACCTGGAGGCAAGTTTGGATGAAGCCAAAACGGATGTGACTCAGCTCCTGAGCTTTACTATGAGAAGAGTTCCTCAGACTCTCACTCAGATTGCATTACTTTTCCTACATACGCAGTTATTTTAGTTTTGATTATCTGGTATCATGGCCAACAACATCATATTTAAGGAAGAAAGAGAGGACTGCTCTAAGAAGCTAACACATCAATCTAACATTAAATAGCAGCTGACAGCTTCAAGGCAAAGGAACAAAAAATGGCAAAAGGCAAATGGGAAAAGTCAAAAAGCAAGAAGACTTTGCTGGTAGACTCTGGTTAATTGTAGTAAACAACCACACCTCATTGACTCCAGGAAAGCACTGTGATAGCGCAGTCCAAACACAGCAGGCTTGTAGTGTAAACTGCATTATTAAAAGACTCAGTTACATTTGCAGAAAGTATGTGCTTTAGACGTATTGCCATCAACATGATAATAAATGATAATATTTTATATATAAAAAGGGTTTATCTGTGAACAGTAGTAGTAGTAGTAAACATTCAACCCTGTGGTTTACATGTTGAATTTTATTTAATTTTCCCAGCATCCGCCTGAGGCTGATGTAAATAAAGGAGCTCAGAGATACTGTTTCCTAATCTGAAACCCGTAATGAACACCTATTGTGTCTTTCTAGATCTGAATTCTATAAGCACATTGTGCTTTCTGGAGGATCTACTATGTACCCTGGGCTGCCATCACGTTTGGAACGAGAGCTTAAACAGCTTTACTTAGAACGGGTGTTGAAAGGAGATGTGGAAAAACTTTCTGTAAGTATCAAGTCAATAATTCAACTGTTAACATACTTTTAAAGCCTTGTGATAGCTTGTGAATGTGGACAACCACCAGAGGGAGCAAGATGTCTTCCTAAACAAACTCCTAGTGCAGTCTGCCTGGAATAGGTGGGAGGAGTAGATAGTTCAAGATGAGCTTTTTTGTTGTTGTTGCTTTTTTAGGGCCTCACCCACAGCATATAGAGGTTCCCAGGCTAGGGGTTGAATCGGAGCTACAGCTGCCAGCCACTGCCACAACAACGCCAGATCTGAGCTGCATCTGCAACCTACACCACAGGTCACAGGAATGCTGGATACTTAACCCACTGAACGAGGCCAGGGATCAAACCCACAACCTTATGGTTCCTAGTCAGATTCGTATCTACTGTGCCACGACAGGACCTCCCAAGATGAGATTTGTCTCAGAATGGTCCTAGTGTTGGGTCACCTCTGTTTTCAGTGGATAGAGGCCGATTAGGTTCAGGGCCATATGTTCTGATTCATCTGTAACAAAACAGCTTGGTGCAACCAAAGTGCCTAAAATGCCTATGTTGAGTTTTATTTATTTTTTAACTTATTTTTTGGATATGTAATCATTCAGTGCTACTCTTGGACTGCCTCATATTTCTGATTCTAAGTTATTTTCTGGCTGTTTCTTGCATATGTTTTATCTCCTCAATCTGGTAGTACAACGCCATGTCTCCAGTTCTTTTGCATCCCTGTCAACTATCGTAGCTCTTGAAACAGACTTTATTTGGCCACACCTGCAGCATGTGGAAGTTCCCGGGCCAGGGACTGAACTCATGCTGTGGCAGCAACCTGAGCTGCTTCAGTGACAATGCCAGATCCTTAACCCGCTGCACCACAAGGGAACTCCCCTTAAAACAGACTAATTGGTGGTTGCTGATGTGTAGAGTAGGAAGAAAATTTTAAACTAGTATGCATTAGTTAATGGTTATTTGGCTTCCTTTTTTTTTCTATAAGCTCTGGACTGTGTTAAGTATGCTTTATGTACTAAGCACCAAGAGGCATTTAATTCTGAGTTAGTCTTTGAGGTTTATCTAGCCAACTTGGATTGGTTATTTTAGATAATGAGATTATATCCCACAGAGACACTGTGTATATATTGGAGACACTGTTACAAATCTCACTTGTGACTTACATTGTTGAAATTAAAATGGCTAAGTACTTCATTTTTCTGATTTTATTGTTTTACATGTAATTTAAAATCAGTCTCAAGTGATTGTTTTTCTTTTTTACAGTTGCACCTGTGGCATGTGGCGGTTCCCAGGCTAGGGTTGAATGGGAGCTGCAGCTGCCAGCCTGCACCACAGCCACAGCAAATCCAGACCTGAGCCATATCTGCGAACTACACTGCAGCATGTGGCAGCTCAGGATCCTTTACCCCACTGAGCGAGGCCAGGGATTGAACCCACATCTTCACAGAGACAGTGTTGGGTCCTTAACCCACTGGGCCACAATGGAAACTCCCCAGCAAATAATTCTCAAACTACTTCTGAGTGTCAAACACTTGTCTCATTGCTGGGAGAAACAAAACAGTGATGAACAAAAATAAGTCCCCACTTTGAGCCTGTGAATAATGTATTAGTAGTAATAAGCACTGTGAAGGAAAATCAGGTTAGGGGTGAGAAAGTGGTAGCGCTGGGGGGATGATCTGCTCCTTCTTGTAGTGTGATCAGGCAAGCCTCCAGTGGGACCGGGTAGCTTCTGAGTCCAGGCCTGAAGGGAGTGAGCAAGTGAGCAGCCCGACTCTGGGAGGAGAATCTTCCAGCCAGCCCTCTGAGTTGGGATGTGCAGGTGTGGCAGGAAGAGAGTGAGCAGGGAGGGACGGGGAGGTGAGCTCAGAAAGGTTGTCAGGACTCAGTCTGGCTCAGCTGTGGGGAAGAATTTGGCCTAGGAGGTGACAGGGGTTTGAGGAGAAGGCGTGAGATGGTTGTGGGGAGAATGGAAGTGAGAAGTGTCAAGGGGTTGCGCGCCCAGGGGCTCAGTCAAGGTGAGGGTAGTCTCAAGCTAGCTGTTGAATTCTTTTCAGTTCTATTCAGTTGCTTGAGGGCAGGGCCAGAGCAGGGTGTCACCCAGATGGGTATTCTGCCAAGTGATGGGGAGAAGGACAAGGTCACTAAGGATAATGTCAGGACAGGGTGGAGAGAGCACGTGCACACGCCTAGCAGAGCAGGTGTGAGAAGAAATGACCTGGGCAAAGAGCGCTGCTGGGTGGCATAGTCTGATGGAACTATGTTTCTGAATGGCTTGGAGTTGCAGGGAGGAGGGAGAGAGAAACAGTGAGAACAAGAGTTACTGCTTCCTGGCCTCTGGCTTAGGACGGTAGTGAGAGAGAAACAGCAGCCAGTTGAGGAGGCTGTGGGGCAGCAGTGTCCTCGCGGGCTAGCCGGGTCTCTTGGAACACAGCTGGGCGCATTCTCTTATACAGTGTTAGTGGTTGTCACATGTTGTCTGTTCAGGTACTGCCAGAGAGCCCCACAGAGCCTCCAGTATTTACTCTCTGGTCCCTTGCAGGGAACATTTGCAGACCCCTCCCTGCCCAAGAGTAAAAAAGTAACTAGAATAGTTAAAACAGTAGGTTAGCTGCAGAATGAACTAATAAGTAAACTGGTGTTTTTCCGTGTCCATATATAATGACAGATCTGATGCTTCGTTTATGTGACGTAAAGACAATTTAAGACAGCATAGTTATTTTGAGTCTTTTTTGCGGGATTTGTATCTTTGTAAATAAAACTGCTACTTCATTTTAAGATTTCTCTTTCGGGTGTTGACTGACCATGCCGATGTCCTGTCCTTGTTGGACACTTAATAGTGGCTACAGAGCATAGAACTTTTCCCACTTGTCTTTAATTTTGATGACTCTGTTCATTTTTTCCAACATCCCCCGTGATTTACTTTGACCATATTTGGCCTTGAGAACATTTCATTTGAATCTGAGACAATAAAAATTTGAGCTTTGCGTGTAAGGAAAGCACTTCAGTCTTCCTCTTTTGCTCGGGACTATTGTCGCAGGAGCATTAGACCTCAAAGAAACTGTAGAAGTCCTCTTATCCAGACGCTACATTTGACAGCTGGCCAGGTGATTTCCACTGGTGGGAAACCTGTCACAGTCAGGGCTCTGGTGCCCGGGCTCCTGGTAGTGTGACCACAGAATTCATTGTTCAAATCAGGACTTTTGAGGGTGATGAGGGGTGCAGTTAAGGATGAGGCACAGGTGTAAATGGGGACTATGCTAATAAGCACACCGGGCTATGTGTGATCTCCTGGTCTTGAGCTTTGGGCAAATTACAAAGTGTTTCTCTCTACCTTAGATGGCAAGTCCTGCCGTCCTACTTACATCACAGGACTTTTGTGAGGATTAAACAAGAGGATATATGAAGAAGTCGTTTTTGTAAGGCAGAAAGCACGAAGCGCATGTTGTGTTATCATCTCCTCTTTCTCCTTTAGAAATTCAAGATCCGCATCGAAGACCCACCCCGCAGAAAGCACATGGTATTCCTGGGCGGTGCCGTTCTAGCAGACATTATGAAGGACAAAGACAACTTCTGGATGACCCGACAGGAATACCAGGAAAAGGGTGTTCGCGTGCTGGAGAAACTCGGGGTGACTGTTCGATAAACTGCGAAGCCCGTTCCCATCACACCCCTAATGCTTTCTCTTTTCCTTTATTGCCAATGTTTGAACTCCTTCAACTCCAGGACATGGAAGAGGCCTCTCTGTGCCCTTTGACTGGAAAGGTCAGGTTTTATTCTGGTGTCTTGGGGAAGCTTTGTTAAATTTGTGTTAATGTGGGTAAATCTGACTACTTAATTCCACCACTTCCCTGCAGAAACGACAAGAGGGCAAGGGTCCTGTCTGCTGCTTTGTTTCTTCTGAGTAGGCATTTAGATCATTCCTTAGGCTTCTTATTTTCACCTTACTGCTCTAATGCTGCTAGTCTAGTCTTTAGCACACTAGGTGGTATGCCTTTATTAGCATAAGAAAAATAACTTCGACAGGAGCTTTTACATATTACTGGGGTGGGGGTGGTAAGGGCTGGGTGGGCGGCTGCCAAACCCTCTCTGGTGTTCCCTCTGTTGTGGCGCTTTCTACAGTTACTGCTGCAAGCTTTAAGTCCCTTAAAGCGTCCGGTATTAACATTTTAGGGAAATGTTAGGCTCAGAACTTAAGTGTTTCGGGTGGGTTTTTGTGTGGAGGGAAGGGGGTAGTCTTAATTTTTTTGATTTTTGAGCGTTTCTGCTCTGGGGTGCATCAAGGAGCTTTATTTACAGTACTTTGATTTGGCAGGTTTTCTTCTCGGTTGGTCTGCCTGGAACTGTTTCCACATGATGTAAAAGCAAGGGTAGTTAATGTCCCATTACCATGTGGCTTAGGGATTTGTTTTTTAAGATCAACCATGTCGGCTGGGACTAGACTCCCTAAAATCTATCAGTGATAAAGTAACATTGAAAAAATGCTTTTGGAAATTCAAATTACAGACAAAAAGTGCTTAAGAGCTGGTATTTTGTAAGTGCCTCTGTTTAATTAAGGCCACCCAGGGCCAAGTACCGTTCTTGCAAATGAATCTTTTATACAGCTGACCAGTGCTTATTGAACAAAAACACGCAGATACATATAAATAATTATCGGCAGTAGGTTAAATTATTGGGTAAAAAATAACATTGAAATATGGGGTTTGTGAGCTGGGTGACTTTCACTAGTTTTTTGGTTGGTATGGTTTGAAACCTAGAAGTGGAGTAAAATTTAACCATTTAAAATGTTGGCCAAAAAATGAAGATTTAAACGAGTTTTGTACTGAAAAACAAATCGTAACTCCTAAGTCTCAGCCACCCTAAGCTTGAAAGAAGAGTCACTGGCATTTTGTAAATATCAGGCTTTCCTGTCAGAAAATCATATTTATGAATCCTAATATCCGAAAAAAAACAAAACAAATAAAAAAAAGCAAACAGTACCCAGACTTGAATTCCTTCTAAATTTGAAAAATAAAGTAGTTCAAATTGTGTCACGCTAAGTACAAAATGCAAATTCTAGAGAAAAGTCTTTTCCTTCATTTCAAAACATTCTTTACCAATACTTTCTTGGAAAGAAGAGTCTTACTTTTTGGGGTGACTGAAATTGGAGACATTATTGGCTGTACCGTCTCTTTTTGTGAAAAAAACTTAAAAATCAGTGCATATGAAATAGGCGCAAAAGGAAGTTTTAATTATGCAGCTTCTGTTAATATTACATATTTTTTGTCTGTTTTACCTCAATTTGAACAAATAAAAGGCATTTGCCTGCATGCTGGACATGCTTCAGTACATGTGAATAGCCTGTGCATAATGTCTATTAGATTTTAGGGACGTGGGTGTTAGAGTCACTATGGAATTCTAAAGTGTTCCTAAATCATGTTCTTATAAATCCCCCAGCCTTTTAAATATTGAATTGTTAAAGGATGCTGATGGAGGACCAGTATCTGTTAGTTGTTCATGTCATGTAAGTGGATCAGCTCTTGACTTTTGGTCATGATTTTAAAACATGAGAGGAGCAAACAACAAAGAATGGGATAGACTCGTAAACAAAACATTTGTCATCTGTCCCTTGAATATAGAATTTGGTTTTAACTTTACAATTCTTTTGGCAAACATGACAGTTAAAATGGTGTATTAATATATACAGAGAATATAATTTTAAAATTACATCTTATACTTTTCCTATTCCAAGGTGAAATAATGCATTTAATAATTTGGGGGTGGGGTGGGAAAGTATTGTGTTTAACCGGAGTTGTCAGGTATGAGTCCCTTAGAAATTACAGTTTTCCCTCTTTTAAAAGAAATCTGATTTATAGCTCTTAAAAACCATTGTCACTTAGTTTCCAATAATGATTAAAATTCTTTTAAAATTAGAATTGCCAATGCCTTGACCTTTGAGAAGGATTTCTTAGAAATATGTCCTACATTTAATTAAACTTTTTTCTTTAAAATATGGTATTGGATGTTAACTTTTGCACAGTTCTGAGCACCATTAATATCTGGCAAATATTTTGACAGATCAATGGAAAGTTAAACATTCTAAATTTAACATGAATACATTTCTTTTTGATTCAGAAAATAAAATCAGATTTTTCAAAGTAAATTTGAATTTTGTGTTTGTTTTTCCTCTTAGTATTTCTCTTTGGTTTCATTTGCTTATTTTTATCCATATTTTCATTTTTGCTAATGCAAAATGGATCAACAATTTTATGCTAGTTGTTAGGCCAAGTTCAGTTCAGTGTCACTCTGTTTGACCAAAAATGATTTATTTTTTATATGATCTTTATTTCTGATATGATTTTACATACATAAAAGATACCTAGAAATAAGAACAAGGAGTTCTGTGGTGGCCTAGCAGTTAAGGATTCTGTGTTGTCGCTCCTGTGGCTGGGGTTCAGTCCCTTGCCTAGGGAGCTTCAGAAAGCTGTGTGGCTGCGCTGGCAAAAAAAAAAAAAATAGGCTACATCAAAGATAAGTGGGGGAGGTGGGGGAAGGACCTGGGAAAGCTTATTTGCAAGTGTGAATACTGACTTTAACCCCACTATAGTGCAGTAACTTTAGCAACAGGATAAAAATAGAGTTAGGGGGATTATAGTCAATATCAGCAGGGAATTGATTCCAGGACACTAACCACCCCCCACCTCCCCCAGGACACCAAAATCCAAAGATGCTCTAGTCCCTTATGTAAAATGACATAGCATTCACATATAAACCTACACAATCCTCCTGTACACTATACATCATTCCTAGATTACTTATAAAACTTAATATAGTGTAAAGGCAGTGTAAATATTTGCTAGGGCATGCGGCAAATTCAAATTTTGCTTTTTGGAGTTTTCTGGAATATTTTTCCTGGACATTTTTAATCTGCAGGTGGTTGAATCCACAGGTATGGAACCTTCCATCTAGAGGGCGGGGCATTTACTTTTAGCTTTTTATATTTTCACATGTTATGCCAACTTAAGTGTTTGTATAGGCTTTAACAGAGTTGAAAATAAGTTTGTGCATTTGACCTCTTAATTTGAAAATCTTCAGTGATGACCTCCAGATGTGTGTGTTGTATATGTTCTTTCTTAGATCTGCATGTGAAGAGGCTTGCATTAGTTAAATTTAAGGACCGTTGACAAGGAATCTAAGTTTGGAACCTAAAACTATTGACTACAATTCAAAGGATCTCTTTTTTCCATTTTTTAAAGTTTTATTGAAGTATATGTGAGTTACGATGTAATAATTTCTGCTGTACAACAAAGTGATTCAGTTGTACACACAGCCACTCTTTTTCAGATTCTTTTCCCATATAAATCACCAGAGACTATTGGGTGGAGTTCCCTGTGCTGTACAGCAGGTCTACGTTGGCCAACCATTCCATATACCGCAGTGTGCTTGATCCTTTAGGAAGCCCTTTTGCTTGTTTTGTTTTTACTTAGCAGTTTAGGTGGGATTTAATATGTTAAGTATCCTAGAGAAAATGATGTAGCTAGAGTGTAATTATCTAAGTTTTTTCAGCAGTTGCCAACATGAAGTCAGAATCACGGGGAGTGTTTAAAAGTGCGGGTTCTTGGGCCATCGTCTGGACCTGCCAGATTTGATGGAGGATATGCCTGTTTTCCAGCTGCGCTGATGGTTCTGAGCCCCGCTGAGGCTCTCACTTCCCTGCTGTAGGGCTTAACAGAATGAGCAGGCTCCAAAGTGCGACCCTTTCCCCTGGGACCGTACCTGCACGCCCTTGCCTCGATCTTCTGAAAACGTGTGGGGCTTTCAGCAAATAGGGTCCAAAGTGAACAAGCCTGGAAACCGTGCTGACCTACACCCCCACTCCCCCAAATCCTCAATTCAGGTGGTGATAATACCCTTCATTCAAAATGCAGATTTTTCTAGGAAGGTTAAATCACCGTGGGTCATTTACACGTTTGTGTGAATTAAAAGGAAGTCTGGTGACTTGACCTGACACCTACTGAAGATTAGCAGCTCATTGTGATTTAAATGGAGGGAAGGTCTGTAAATTTGACCTGAGTCCATTGAAAAACTGGGCAAACTTCTGAGGAGACGGAAAGAAGTCAGGAACTCAGGCTCACCTTTCAGGGACCTGTGTGGATGCCCACTGGGTGCTGGTAGTGGTGAAATAACCAGAACACACTTCCTATTTCAAAATTGTTTCTAGAGATGTTTTCTCCTTACTTTTGACTTACATGATTCCCAGCTCCCTGAACTCAAACTCATCAATTCAGCCACTTGATGGATTAAAATGATTTGTAGTCTGGCCAAGGAGCCCACCTACCAGATGTAGCTTTGCTTCTGGAGAGGAAATATCTGTGTTTCAAGTTTCACGCAGTTGACATACCAACGAACTTTGGGACGCAGTGTGGTTTCAGGTTTTGATTTTTTAAAATAAGCCCAGGCAGTTCCAAAATTTGAAAGTTTGTGGGGTTTATTATGTTAGTTGCTAGCTAGCTAGAGAGAAGCAAAAGCTCACCCTTGAATTTGCACCTTTAGGCAAGAATAATTTTAGCCAGAGATTTGAATGGAGGGGAAGAAGGAGGGGACCGTATTGCTACTGTGTATTAAAACTAAGTCACCAGCGGCAGGTAAATACATGAAGGAGAACAATTAAGTCGCCAGTGGCAGGTAAGTATATGAAGGAGGCAATTAAGTCACCAGCGGTAGGTAATTACATGATGGAGAACAATTAAGTCACCAGCAGCAGGTAAGTATATGAAGGAGAACAATTAAGTCACCAGCGGTAGGTAATTACATGATGGAGAACAGTTGTCACCAGCTGCAGGTGATTACATGATGGAGAAAAATCAAGTCACCAGCAGCAGGTAAGGAGGTGGTTTTCAGTGCAGGAAGGAGCTCTCTCGAAGGAGGATGAGTCCGGTGGATGCTCTGGGTGAGTAGGAAGTGACTTTTATCTTCTGAACCTAGTTCTTCCACAGCCTGTATAAGCAAGCTTCAAGGTTTTCTGTCGATAGAGTGTGTGGTTGATGCTGGATTCATTTTCTTGCTGTTTGTTTGCCTGAGTATCTCATTCCCGCTGTTTCCATCAGGATAGCTTAAGTCTTCCATTTCACTCTAGAGAAATTTTAAGTAAGACCTCTGATAGCACAGTTAGCTAAAAATGCATATCAGATGTTTAGAAACCTTATTTATTCTCAATGTTGACCCCAAATTTGTCCAAAGTCAAAGTGTTTAATTGTTCATAATGTCCTGTCGTTATTTTAATGACTGCTATCAATACCTTTCTTATTACATAAAAACTGACTGAAAAATCATAATGTGGGTTTTGGGGTATATCAGTGTTTGCTCTTTGCCTTTTCTTAAACACTTAGGTGGAGGTGGTGCTAGGAAAACTAGCTTCTGACTTTAAGCTATTATTTTAAAATGGTGTGACAATTTTGGGTTATCTTTTTTTAAAAAAAATTAGTTTTGGTTCTACCTATTTCAGAAAAGAGTTGGCTAAAAATTCTCTCTCTTCCATTTCAGCACACTTTTATGCCTTAAACACTTTTTCTGTTTATACCATCCAAAAGAAGCTAAGATTTGTGGTGTGAGCCAACAAAAATCTTCTCTTAATTGTTTTAAAAATGATAAGAAGCGCTTCCTTGCCTGTTCTAAATGAAAGTGTTCTTTGTTTTGTTGCATTCATGGGTCTTTTGACCAAATATATGAGGGGAAAGATTTATATAACGAAATTTCCATGCTTTTGAGAGTCTAAAGATGCTTAGCTTTAAGGCGCGCCCACCCCCACCTCCGCCATCAAATCACTGAGACTGGAAAAGTTTTGGACATGGCACCAATCGTAAAAAAACACCTTTGCTGTTCCCACATTCTCTGAAATGACAGGATAAAATCAAATACTAAAGAGCACCTGAAACGCTTAGAACTCAAACTTGGCTAGCTGGCAAATTTAACTAAAAGGCAGGTTGCTCCACTAGGTGGTTTTTTATTCAAAAGCTGGGGCTGGAGGAGGGTATTTTCCCACCAGATTTCAGTACCGTTCCTACCTTCATGAATAAATCCTGTTTTCTTTAGGCTCAGAGCTTGCCTGTTGAAATAATTAGCTGTGAGGCAGGCAGGGAATGCATTGCATTTGCAAAAGGCAGGACAAGTTTTGGAAAAGAGGAGATAAAGCCCTTACTTGACCCACAGCTGCCCACCCTGCAAGGAGAGAGCTGGCCAAGCACATCCACACTGATTTATGGAGGAGAAATGGGGAAACCATTCACCCCATATCTCTTGGATTTGTGACAATGTCAGTATAAACTATTTCCATTCAGAACAAGAGAGAACCCTGAGTCTTTGAGGTGTTCCCTGCCCCACACCTTCACCTCTTTCCTAGCCTTTTTTTGGGGATGTTCAGGCCAGCGGTTCTCGGGTTCTTAAACTTTGGGGTGCCTGAGATCTTGGGGAGCTAATTTTTACACAGACACCTGGCCCCACTTCCAGAAATTGAGGCGACACTCTTAGAAGGGCTTCTTTAAACTTGAAAAAAGATGAGTCAGAAACCAGGGGAATTTTGTGCAGAATTAAGTTACAGCCTAAATGATAAAAATCTGGATATATTTTCCCAGAAGTTTTCATTTATGAGAGTTTTCTTAGCATCAGTGCCTCTTGGTTTTCTGGTTTCTTTCTCTCTCTCTCTCCCCCTCCTCCCCACTGTATGTATCAAATCAGCTTCTTTAATAAAGGAAGGAACTGGACCTTAATTTTGCTCACAAAAGATAGTGTTACCAGTCTCATATGTTTCAAACATATGACTTTTGGAGAAAACGCATTTTCCTGCCTTGGTTTACTGACTTTCAGAGAACTAGAATGCATCTTAAACAAGGGTTTACTGAACTTCCTTGACTTTCTTTGAGCTGTGCCAAGGATCTTCAGGCTCTACAGTCATTAATGCATAGGAAGCATTAGCAAGAAGGATGACCACACACGGCAGAAGCGGTCCCTGCTTGCTGAGCACACGTTAAGGACCAGGTGCTGTTCCTTAAGCACTCGCATTCTTCTGCAATGCAAGTCGGATTTATTGCCTTCACTTTGTAGATGAGAAAACAGATTGCGGGGTGGGTGGGTGGGGGGAGTAACTGGAACAGGGACTCATAGAGCTAGGAAGTGGAAGAGGTACAGTTGAACTCCAGCGTCTTTCTGGTCGTGCAACCTTCGCTGCAACCCCCTGCCATGGTTCTGCGGGTCAGTCTGAATCTCAGTCTCTTCAAGCCTCCACCAGCTTAGGACCCCGCCTTGACTCCACCCTTCCTTCACTCAGAGGCCTTGGGAAAAGCACTTGTCTCTCATGTGCCTTAATTTAACCCAGGCCGACTAGCAGAGTGCCCCAGCCCAAAGTGGTTGACATCCTAAGTGCTATTAGAAAAGCGCTTTGATAAGAAGTGCCCCATAAGAGCTTGCTTTTCTGTTTATAGCAAACCATTCCCATGGAGAAAATGAAGTGGAGGCTCTGGGAGTGAACAAGTGACTGGTCTACTGGATACAGGCGTCGAAATCCAGATGGGCCTGTCACCCTTTGAGGAGTTAGCAAGTTCAAACTCTTTTCTTTCTTTTCTTTTTTTTTTTTTTTTTTTTTTTTGGTAAGCATAGTTTTTGCCCAGCAGGTGTTCATGCTGCTCCAAGTCTCTGAATTTAGATCAGAATTTGACAAATTAGTCGATGGAGTTTTCAAAATCTCCACTTATAACGGGAAAGCAAGAAATGGAAAGAATGTCAGTTATTAAGGTTAGCAGTGGCCCCTGGATTCCAGCCGGCTCTTGAAAAGCACACTTGGGGAGGGGAAACATTTGAATCACTTAAATCTGCTAAGAACGCGCCCGGTGTGGAATGCTCTTGAAAGTGTGGCGAGTGCATGAGCTAGCTCTCGGAGTGAGTGTCCGAGGGGGACAAGCTCACGGGAGGCCATCTGCAGAGGCTAAACTCTAGAAGGGGCGTTGCCTGCTGGGGGACGGTAACTCCGCTCCCAAGCAGAGCAGCTGCGTGTCACTTAAGTGGCAGCTAAATTCACTTGCTCTCTGAATTCGATGATGTTTCCCAGATCTCTGCGTCTGAGATGGGGCCCTTATTGCTTTCACCCACCTCTGGCCAGGAGCCGAGGGAGGAGCCTGGCTCTGCGGCTCCATTGCCTCTGCAGGACGTGCTTAGCGGTTAGCCTATCTCTACCCCCAGGAGCCAGGGGTAGGAAGGAAGGAAGGAAGTTGTGTAGGATAAACAAAACAGAGCAAAACCAAAAAAAGCTTCAAGAAAGGACTTCAGATGTGCAAGGGTCTGTAATTCACATACTCATGTGACGGTTGAAGGTTAGGACCTGGATGAAATGTTTTCATATGAAATGGGAATACCAAGAAAAAAGCAATTGAAAGAGTGGAGGGCCTCTCTCAGTTTAAAGAGGTCCTGGGCACAGATTCCTGCTATGCTTCTGGATGTTTAGACACATCAATCCTATTCAAAAATTGTCTTAAAATGTATCTAGCCATTTAAAATATATAAAGCCATTTGTTTATATTGCCAGTCTTCTTTTTTTTGTAAAACAAATATATTTTATGATTTGGTTGAAAATAATTCATCACTTAAAAAAAAAAGCCTGTGGTTTAAAAGAAGTGACTGGGGAGTTCCTGTTGTGGCTCAGCATGTTTAGAACCTGATTAGTATCCATGAGGATGCGGGTTCGATCCCTGGCCCCGCACAGTGGGTTAAAGAACCAGTGTTGTCATGAGCTTTCTTGTAGGTCGAATCTGGCATTGCTGTGGCTGCGGTGTAGGCTGGCAGATGCAGCTCCGATTCGGCCCCTAGCCTGGGAACTTCCACATGAGTCAGGTGAGGCCCTAAAAAGAAAAAAAAAAAAGTGACTATACTGATAAAAATATGAAATAATCTCTTGAGTGTTCATCAAAACCCATTCCAAAACTCCAGCCGAAACTATCTTAGAGTAACTGGACTGTTGCCTAGTGACCTTTATGATTCAGTGCTTTTATAATCAAAGAAGAAATTCCTTGGGACTGGTGCTGTGGGCCACACCTCAGAATTGGATTTTTTTTTTTTTCCCCACATCTTAATGGCCCTTTGGATAGAACCAAACAAACACCTTTCAAAAGTAGGAGTGGTGGGCATTTTAATAGGCTACTAAATTATCTCAATATTAAGTGCGCCAAGAAATACTAAGCCAAACGGTATGCTGCAGTTGGAAGGGTCAGCGTTAGTGCAGCTGTTCTGGTGAGGGCTTGAGGGCCAGCTTGCATGAGAGCCAACGCTTTTGCAAGTTTGGTACGTGTATATGTGTTAAATTAATCTGTAGATGATCTGTCAAATTGAACTTGACAGTGAGCCAAAAGCCCAAACAAAAAATAACAAAAATCAACTATGACGATATTTGTTTCAGTTTGTACAAAATAAACACTTTTTTTTTGTTTTGTTTATTTTAGTGCTGCACCCGAGGTATATGGAGGTTCCCAGGCTAGGAACCACAGCCACACCAGATCTGAGCTTCGTCCGCAACCTACACCACAGCTCATGGCAACTCGGGATCCTTAACCCACTGAGTGAGGCCAGGGATTGAACCTGCGTCCTCACGGATACTAGTCAGTTTCGTTTTCCCTGCGCCGCAATGGGAACTCCCAAAAATAAGCACGTTTGAAAGTTCCTGGAGTTCTCATCGTGGCGCAGCGGTTAACGACTCCGACTAGTAACCATGAGGTTGCAGGTTTGATCCTTGGCCTTGCTCAGTGGGTTAAGGATCCGGCGTTGCCATGAGCCTGTGGTGTAGGTCGCAGACGCAGCTCAGATCTGGCGTTTCTGTGCCTATGGTGTAGGCTGGCAGCTGTAGCTCCGATTTGACCCCTAGCCTGGGAACCTCCACATGCCATGGATGCGGGCCTAAAAAGCAGGAAAAAAAAGAAAGTTCCTATGTATTGACTTGACTTTATAGGAACCCCCCCCCCCCACTGGATAACATTGTTTTATCCCGTATTGGTTACAATCATATAATTAATTGCAAAGCTTGGGTGGAAGGTTAAGGATCCCATTGTTGAAAGCTTTCAAGCTGCACTTCCTAAAATAAATGGTGCAGAAGCAAAAGCAACTTCCCAGGACATTGGAGAGAGCTTGAAAGGGACTAAATGTCTGCAGGCTTCGGTCCCTCCTTCCCTTTTTAAAGTAGTCCTCAAAACTGGTCTGAGGCCAGTGACATTTAAAATCACTCCTTGTGGTTCAGCAAATTACGAACCCCACTAGTACCCATGAGGTTGCAGGTTCGATCCCTGGCCTCGTTCAGTGGGTTTAGGATCCGACATTGCCGTGAGCCTGTGGTGTAGGTTGCAGATGCGGTTCTGATCTGGCATTGCTGTGGCTGTGGCTTAGGGTGGTGGCTGTGGCTCTGATTCGACCCCTAGCCTGAGAACTTCCATATGCTGTGGGTGTAGCCCTAAAAAAAAATTTTAAAATAAGTAAAAATAAAATAAAATCACTTGTATTTACATGAAAATCTCTGGGCTTTGAATGTGAAGAAGTTCAGTGTTCTGCAGGACTGTAACCTGGGTGAGAGGCAGCCTGGGGTAATTTCCTCAAGAGTAGCCGATGAAACCCAAGTGCCAGCAAAGCACCTTAGAGCACAAGCGTTCTCTGTGACCCCAGTGAATAAGGGAAAAGGAAGTGCTGCATGAAGCTTCCCTCAGCGCAGTCAAGTCTCAGAGAAGCCTTACAGGAAGGAAGTGGAGTGGACTTGATAGATCCAGTGCAGACTCTCTCTCTCATAATCATTGCCTCTTTCATCTCTCGCTTTCCTCTCGCTGGCCACCCATCTCTTAATACTATGCAAAGCACACTCTGGAAAGTTGTGGTCCTGGCCAGTAGCGTGGACACAGTAGCTGCAGCCAAATCCCACATTTCTGGACCCCATTTCCTCATTTGGAAACCAGAGGTTTCAGGGTGCTGGGAATCATTGTGACTTCAAGTCTCCTCAAAAAGATCACTTTAGAACTAAGATTTGAGGATTTTACAGATTTGGTTTTTCTTTCTTTTTAAAACGCATTTAGTGGACTATAGTTGATTTACAACATTTTGTTAGCTTCAGGTGTACAGCAAAGTAAATCAGTTATACACACATCTATATATCCATTCTTTTTCAGATTCTTTTCCACATAGGCCATCACAGAATGTTGAGTAGATTTCCCTATGCTATACGGTAAGTCCTTGTTACTTATCGATTTTATACATAGTAGTGTGTATATGCCAATCCCAGTCTCCCAATTTATTCCACCCTTCAACATTTTTCCTTTGGTAATCATAAGTTTGGTTTCAAAATCTTTGCATCTATTTCTGTTTTGTGAATATGTTCTTTTGTATCATTTTTATTAGATTCCATGTATTAGTGATCTCACAGGATACTTGTCTTTCTTTTTCTGACTTCACTTAGTATGATAGTCTCTAATTGCATCCATGTTGCTGCAAATTACATCATTTCATTCTTTTTTATGACAGAGTAATATTCCACCAATAATATTCCGGTGGTATATGTACCACCTTATTTATCCAATCCTCTGTTCAGATTCTGTTTCTCATATTGAGAATAAGCCTTGAAGTGTGAGAACAACAGAAAGAAGACTGCAAAAGCAAAAACAGTAGACTAGTAAACTCGAAGAAAACCTAGAAGCTGTGCATTTTGCCTGGGTTGACTCTTCCCACATATGTTGGTGCTGTATTGGTGGCTATTGGTCATGATGCTTGTGGCCAAGGCATCCTTGGATATATCTTCCCATATCTCGTGGCTTTCCTACATTGTAAGTGCTGCCTCTTCGAGACAGAAGTCACTCTCCTAGCCTCCCAGCTGTTCTTGGAGGGGGAGTCTGCCCATCAGATCTTCCCGCTTGGGAGGCAGACACCCAGAGGAATGGTTGTGTTTGGCGGACAGCACAGGCCTGGGGCTTTCGGGTGCAGCTGCACCAGGCACCTGGTATCCAGTGCCCAGTGGCAGAAATGTGGGTGGCAGAGGCTGTGTCTGGAAGGGGAGGTGGCATGGGTTGCTGCTGAAGCCCCTGTTCCTGCCTGGATGATCTTCAGCTGGACCTGGCTTTCCTGGGGATTCTTCAAGTCTCCCTTAGTAACTTCTTTTTCTGCTTAAACTATCCAGGGCAGGTTATGTTAATTGTGGCTAAGAGCTTGACTAACATATAGGCACTTCTGCCCCACATGGCTAGGATGTAATTCTAATGAATCTGGTACTTAGCACTGAAGGATGCTGGAGGTAGTTCTCAAGCATTTAGTTCAGTAACACAGAATGTGCTTATCCTCTCAAATGGCCAGGATGAGAGCTCTGCAGGCCACGCAGAGTAGAGGCTGGCTCAATAGCTGTCAAATTAAAGACAACTCTCTTTTTCCAGCCAGAGGCCCCGCTCAGTCCCCTGCATCTGGTAGGGTGAGCATCTGACTTAAGATTTTTGTGGAGCAGAAGGTCAGAAGAAGGGCAGTGAATGTACTCCGCTACATCCTGCTGAGTTTGTTTTTATCACCCCACAAATGTGGCAAGAGCAATAAAATCCCAAGTAAATTTCCAGGAAATGTGGAGGAATTTATAAATGACAATAAAGTAAGACAAGCTCACCATGGGCTTCTCCCCATCCTTTTAGAGGGGCTGGGAGGAGAGTGTGGAGGGGTTGGTGAAGGGTCAGCGTTTTATTTGTGCCTCCTCTGAAACCAAGCAGAAGTGTAAACAACCAAGAAAGTGACATTGGAAAGTAATTTTCCTGGGTGTCAAGAAATTGTGGAATTGTTCAATGAAATAGAAACAAAGCTCCAGACTTCACTGTCTGCTTTGGGCTTAGCTTTCTGCTGGCTGCTATAAGGAATGTTGCGGCAATATTTACTTTTTCTGAACCATTTGAGAGATGTTATGCCCATTTATGTCTTAATACTTCAATGTATTACTTATCTCTTAGTACCTCAGTGTGTATTTCCTGAGAGCAGGATACTCTCTTACAGAGCTGCTGTACTGTGATCAAACTCAAGCAATTTAATATTGCTGCCATGCATTTTTCTCTTCTACACTCTATTTCCAAGTTTGTCAGTGGGCCCTTCAGGGTCGCAAGCATGTCCCCTACTCAGGTGCAGAGTCAAATCTGGCACCTCCTATGGCATTTAGATGCCTTGACTCTTTTGTTTTCTTTACTCTGGAACCTCTCCTTAGCTGTTGTCTTTTAAGACATTGAAATGTTTGGAGAACAGAGGCCAGTTATTATACAAAATGTTTCTCGGTTTGAGTTCCCAGATACTTTCTTGCGACTAGGTTCAGGTTACATAACCTTGGCCAGGAGATGACCTAAATGATGATGTTGGGTGATGTCCATCTGCTAACATGTTCACTCAGTTGGGCTTGTCCACTGCACAGTTTCCATTTTCTCCTTGTGACTAGTGAGCAATCCGTGGGGCCACATACTCCCCTTCTAAGGGACTAGGACATACCACCGCGTTAATGAAAGAGGCTGCAGAGGGAGATGATGAGAGGTGGCCAAAACCCTGATTCTGCCATTTGCTAGCTGTGTGACCTGGGGCAGATCCCCAGCCTCTCAGATCCACCTTTCCTCATCTGTAGAATGAAGTAATTGCTCCCTGCCAGTGCTGCTGAGAGGATAAATATACAGGGTGCCTGACGTGGAGGAAGCATCGCACCAGCATTACCGCTCTTCTCATTCCCTTCCACCTTTTTAAAATTGCTTCGGGGAGTTCCCATTGTGGCTCAGTGAGTTAAGAACTGCACTAGTATCCATGAGAACGCAGGTTCAATCCCTGGCCTCGCTTAGCGGGTTAAGGATCTGGTGTTGCCGTGAGCTGTGGGTGTAGGTCGCAGAGGTGGCTTGGATCTGGCATCGCTGTGGCTGCAGCGAAGGCCAGCAGCTGCAGCTCCGATTGGACCCCTAGCCTGGGAACTTCCATATGCCATAGGAAAATAAAGCAAAATAAAGTTCCTTTGAGGGCGGTAGTCTGTTGGTGTTCATTGTTTCCAGTGCTATGAAGGAATATCAAAGTCAAGCAAGTCCGACAGCGCAACACCTATTGGCAAGAGGCATGGAACACCAGATAAGCAACAGAGTGGGAAATGTTTGGGGTTCTCTTTGGAAATGCCAGGAGGAAGGGGTGGAGAGGGCAACAGGCAGTCCCAGGGTATGTGGTCCTGCTCAGCTGTAAGGTAAATGGCCATGGCCCTCAGGTTATGAGACTGACTTGGGCTCTAGGACTCCAGCTCTGAAACCTCAAGGGCCCTGGGGGTTTACCCCACACCCAGACCTGAAGCTGCTCTGCCACCCAGCTGAGTCCCTGGAAATATCACCAGCCTCCTCCCAGTCTCCACTTCCTTATCTGTAGCATGAGAGGTTCTGATCAGATCTGCAGTTCTCAATCCAGGCCAGTTCTTGGGCTCATCCCCAGACCAATGAAATCAGAACCCAGACATAAATTTTTCAAAAGTTCCCCATGTGGGAGTTCCCGTCATGGAGCAGAGGAAACGAATCCGACTAGGGACCATGAGGTTGTGGGTTTCATCCCTGGCCTTGTTCAGTGGGTTAAGGATCTGGCATTGCTGTGGCTGTGGTGTAGGCTGGCAGCTGTAGGTCCGATTCGACCCCTAGCCTGGGAACCTCCAAATGCCATGGGTGTGGCCCTAAAAAAAGCAAAAAAAAAAAAAAAACCCATATAATTCTACTGTAAGCCAAATTTGAGAACCACAGGCCTAAATAATCTCAACTCAAATGTCCTTCTTGATCTTTAGCAATTATGAGTCCTTGTAGGGAATAGTCTGAGGAACTTAGTTTTCTGCTGAATTTAGAACTCTCCACCAAAAATTCCTTCTCATTTCTATTCCTATTTTTGGAAACATTTCTGAAGTGAATAAGTCTAAATAATCATGGAGTTCCTTCTTACCTTGATGTTTTTATGGCTGCATGAGAAGGATATTCTGAGGAGCTGGAGTTTTCTAGTTAATTTAGGAATGCACTGGTTCCCTGGTGGCACAGTGGGTTAAGGATCCAGCATTGTCACTGCTGTGGTTGGGTCACAGCTGTGGTGTGGGTTCGATACCTGGCCCAGGGAACTTCCACATGTCATGGGCATGACCCACACACACACACCAAAAAAATAGAAATGCATCAAAAATTCCATTTCATTTTTATTCCTATCTTTGAAAATTTTATAAAATGTGTAATTTCCTGACTAGGGAAACAGGGACAATAACTGCCTACATGGGGGCTACTCCATGCCCTTTTTCTAGCCAGGGCAGACATCACTAATTGATGCCACCTCTGACTTGCCTTGAGAGTCCTTCTCAACCTTAGGCAGCCACAACCAATCAAGTAGCTGACACCTGAGATGAAACCTGTCTACCATTCTGGGTGTGGTGGATTTAGCTTCATATTTCTTTCATAATGGGATATCTTTCAGGGCATCAAAGGCAACATTCCAAATAGCCATTCCTCCACTCCAATTTTTTCAAGAGCACAGGACTACTGAAAGTGTGGTGTAGAGAGCTGTGCTGAATGTGTACTGAGTTTTGATCAACTTTGAGTATAAACTCATATACAATTTTATTAAGGTATGCTTTACTGCCATTTCTTTTTTTTTTTTTTAATTGAAGTATAGTTGATTTACAATGTTGTGTTAGTTTCTGGTATACAGGACTTCCCATTGAGGCTTAGCAGGTTGAGAACCCAATATAGTGTCCATGAAGATGTGGGTTTGATCCCTGGTCTCACTCAGTGGGTTAAGAATCTGGTGTTGTTTCAAGCTGTGGTGTAGGTTGCAGATGCGGCTCAGATCTGGTATTGCCATGGCTGTGGCGTAGGCCGGCAGTTGTGGCTCAAATTCCACCCCTAGCCTGGGAACTTCCATAAGCTACAAGCGTGGCTGTAAAAAGGAAAAAAAAAAAAGAAAGAAGGAGAAGCTTCTGGTGTACAGCAAAGTGATATATGTGCTTTTTCAGATTCTTTTCCTTTACGGTTTATTATAAGATATTGAATGTAGTTTCAGGTGCTCTGCAGTGGTACCTTGTGTTAAGCTATTTTTATATATAGTAGGTTGTGTCTGCTAATCTCAAACTCCTAATTTATCCTCCCCCCCTTTCCCCTCTTGCATCCATAAATTTTTCTGTCTTTAGGTCTATTTTTTCTTTCTTCTTCTTCCTCCCTTTTTTTTTTTTTTTTTTGGAATTCCTGGGCCAAGGATGGGATCTGAGCCACAGTTGCAACCTGTGCTGCAGCTGTGCCAACACCGGATCATTTAACCCACTGTGACAGGCTAGGGATTGAACCTGAATCCTGGCACCACAGAGAGACTGCCAATGCCATGTGCCACAGTGGGAACTCCTCTATTTCTATTTTATAAATAGGTTCATTTGTATTATATTTTAGATTCCCCATGTAAGTGATATCATATGCTATTTGTCTTCTGCAGTCTGACTTACTACACTTAATATGAAAATCTCTAGGTCCATCCATGTTGTTGCAAATGGCATTATTTCATTCTTTCATATATGTGTGTGTGTGTATGTATACATATATACACACACACAACCACATCTTCTTTATCTGCTCATCTGTCAATGGACATTTAGATTGTTTCCATGTCTTGGCTATTGTAAATAGTGGTGTTATCAACACTGTGGTGCATGTATCTTTTTGAATTATTGTTTTCTCTGGATATATGCCCAGGAGTGGGATTGCTGTATCATATGGCAACTCTATTTTCAGTTTTTTAATGAAACTTCATACTACTTTCTACAGTGGTTTTACCAATTTACATTCCCACCAGCAGTGTAGGAGGGTTCCCTTTTCTCCACATCCCCTCTAGCAGTTATTTGTAGGCTTTTTGATGATGGCCTTTATGACTGGTATGAGGTGATACTTCAGTGTAGCTTTGATTTGCCTTTCTCTAACAATTAGTGATGCTGAACATCTTTTCATGAACTTGTTGGCCACCTGTCTGTTCTTTGAAGAAATGTCTATTTAGGTTTTCTGTCCAATTTTTGATTGGGTTATTTAGGGGATTTTTGTTATTGAGTTGTTTGTATATTTTGGAAATTAAGCTCTTGTCAGTTGCATCATTTGCAAATATTTTCTCCCAATCCATAGGATGTCTTTTTGTTTTCTTTATGGTATGGTTTCTTTTGCTGCACAAAGCTTATAAATTTGATTAGGTCTCATTTGTTTATTTTTGCTTTTATTTCTATTGCTTTGGGAGACTGAACCAAGAAAACACTGCTATGATTTATGTCAGAGAATGTTTTACCTATGTTTTCTTCTAGGAGTTTTATGGTGTCATGTCTTAACTCTTTGAGCCATTTTGATTTTATTTTTGTGTATGGTGTGAGGGTGTGTTCTAACTTCATTGATTTACATGCAGCTGTCCAGCTTTCCCAAAACTACTTGCTGAAGAGCCTGTCTTTTCTCCATTGTAGAGTCTTGCCTCCTTTGTCAAAGATTAATTGACCATAGGTGTGTGGGTTTGCTATTTACTTCTTTTACTTAAATTTAATACAGAGAAGACAGTTCTGGTGAAACAGTATAGCAAATAGAGTAAGAGCCAGGGCTCAAATTCTGGTTCTGCCACTCATTAGTTGCGTCACTTTAGACCAAGTTACAGAAACTCTCATCTATAAAAGTGGCTAATAATAGTACCTACCTCCTAAGGTTACTGTGAAGTTTGAATGAAGTAACAAAGCTAACATATCCAGGGTCTGACACACAGGGAACTCTCAACAAATATTACCTTGTAATACCATTCATCGAGGGTTTCATTAAGTGAGTTATGATGAATAAAAATTGTATGGAAAAGTGTTACAGGTAGTAAAGATATTATCAGTGGAGAGACTAAAAATACCTATTTTGTGCCCTGAACACCAGCTGGTGGGAGGAACATATGGGTCTGTGTCCATCCAAAGTGGGTGCTCGCCAATTAGGTCTTGAGCGGCAGTGACCCACATCTGAGCTGTGGTACCCCAGAGCGGGCATTCTGGAAATTAGTGCCTGTAGTTTTGGGTTGACATGCCCATGACTATTTGGCAATGGAGAGGAAGCCAAATATTCTACAATATTTGGGAGATTCTCATACAACAAAAGATTGTTTCATGTCCCACATGACTTTTGAATGTTTTCCCAGATTAAACTCACGGACGTAAATCAGCAATACTTAGAACATAATAATTCAAAAAATAAGTTCTAAAAAGTTACTGAAAAATCCAGTAAATTTAGAAAACCATTCTATAGAGAGAAACTCAAGTGGAAGAAAGATCTTGTCTGACAATGACTGTATAATTTGTTCATGTTACCAGCTCTATGTCTTAAGCTTTTCTAACTACAAATTTTCCTGAAAAGGGTTTCAATGCAAGTGGGCAGTTAGTGTGCAATGAATCCAACTGGAGCTATGTAACAGAGATTTGAGATTTGTTTGAATAGATCATTTAAAAAATTTTTTATCATGATTGATTTTCGATGTTCTGTCAATTTCTGTTGTACAGCAAAGTGACTCAGTCATTCATATATACTTTTTCTCACATTATCCTCCATCATGTTCCATTACAAGTGATTAGATATATAGTTCCCTGTGCTGTACACGTTCAGCAGGATCTCACTGCCTGTCCACTCCAGATGCAAAAGTTTTCATCTACTAACCCCAGATTCCCAATCCACCCCACTCCCACTCCCCTGGCAAACATGAGTCTGTCCTACATGTCCATGATCTTTTCTGTTTTGTCAATAGATCATTTGTGCCACATTTTAGACTCCACATATAAGTGGTATCATATGGTGGCTGTCTTTCCCTTTATGACTTACTTCACTCAGTATGAGAGTCTCTAGTTCCATCCATGTTGCTGCAAATGGCATTATTCTGTCCTTTTTATGACTGAGTAGTATTCCAATGTATATAGGTATTACATCTTCCTAATCCATTCATCGTTGATGGGCATTTTGGTTCTTTGGTTAGATCTCAAACCAGACAGAAATTAGCAGACCCGTGAAATACAAGGATCTCATTGAATTTCATTATTGCTTTAAAAAATTTTTATAATATTGCCATCTATGTACATACATATACACACGCACAGGCACAATAATAAGAAATACAGGTTGTGAGAATTTCACTTTCAAATTACTTATTTTTCAGTTGGTCTTTTCCTTCCCTAGAGTTCTTCCCACCACTTGGCCATTTCAATCCACTCTCTCATAAGATATAGCCTCAATTCTTGTTAAATACTAGAGATTCTTTCACTACAGTGACACCCCTGGTCATGAAATGGGGAACCATCCTGATGCTGTACTTATTTATAAGTCCCAGCTTGTTTATTATTTTGCAACTATAGCTGGCTTTAGTATACTATCTGCATTTTAATTATAGTCATTTTATTCTTTCACTTGTATACACTTAAGTGCTCTCTGTTATTACTTAGCCTAACACTCATTTCTCTTCTAATGTCCATCCATACGTCTACCCTTACATTTTT
The DNA here is from genome assembly GCA_004024745.2 of Catagonus wagneri. Classification (NCBI taxonomy): domain Eukaryota; kingdom Metazoa; phylum Chordata; class Mammalia; order Artiodactyla; family Tayassuidae; genus Catagonus; species Catagonus wagneri. The sequence goes on from PVHT021183519.1 coordinate 21,410,249, forward strand.
TCTGTTCCTCTTGTAGAAAGAGCTTCTGATCTTCTTGATTCTCTCAAGTCCAAACCCCTTCACTATCATTAGGTGCAAGCTGTTGACTGCTTCATTGTGTCTCCCAGCACAGGCATGCTTGAGCATTTAAACATTGAAATACATGTTATTTTATTATACATTATCGTCTTTTATGTTAGAGGAGGGATTCTGAATGGAGGATGACTTTGACCCCCAGGGGACACTTGGCAATAACTGGAGACTTTTTGGTTGTCACAATTAGGGGTGAGGTACTGCTGGCATTTAGTGGGTAGAGGACTGGGATGCTGTTAAACATCCTACGGGGCCCAGGATGGCACTTGAAGAGATCCGTGGCTGGGAGTTCCCTGGTGGTCTAGTGGTTAGGATTCAGCATGTGCACTGCTGGGGCGTGGGTTCAGTTCCTGGTTTGAGAACTGAGATTCCCCCATCAAGCTGTTGGACGCTGTGGCCATTAAAAAAAAAAAAAAAAAAAGAGAGAGCTCCATGGCTCCATGTCAGTAGTTCTCACATTAAAAACTCTGTGTTCAGAGTTCCTGTTGTGGCGCAGTGGGTTAAGGATCTGGCGCAGGTTGCAGCTGTGACTCAGACTGGATCCCCATTCCTGGAACTTCCATATGCTGCGGGTGAGGCTGAATAAAACCGAAAACTAAAAACTCTGTGTTAAAGTTAGGCTGTTAACATTAATATTTAAAAAATGTATACAGATGGCTTACATAATCCATGGATTTCATTTAGGATATTAAAAGAAGTTTACAAAATATTTGTTACACAAACCAGCTACAAACCACTGGCACAAATCAAAATAAGAGCTAGGAGTCTAGGTAGGCTTTGGATTCCCCACTTTCACCATCGCCCTTGAACTAGTGAGGTAAATAGAAAATGACTTTGAAAAAGTGTTCTATCCTTAATCTTGTGTGGAAGCCAAAGTTTCAGAAGTGAAACTCCAGTGTGTCTAAATGGCTGAGCGCCATCCCCAGCTGTGTTCCTCCGGCGGCCATCACCAAGCATCCTTGTGTCAAGAAACATTTATTTGGCACCCGGTGGAGCTAAGCTTCTCCCCTCATATTTTGGCGGGTCCAAGTCACCCACAGGATTTGGTAGAAATACCTCCCCTTCCAGTCAGCACCCAGGTCTGGGGCACTCTGCCCTCTGGGAGGAACGCAGCTGCAAGGAGGCAACAAGGGCTTCTGCCTGGTGCTTCAAATATCCTGAGAAGAATGTGTCACAGTTACTTAAAGGCGTGGCACTTAGTGTGGCTAAGACGGGGGAGAAGCAAGTTTGTATATAGTACCATCAGCACATTCCTTCCCGAGATGCATTGGGAAGCCTTCCCTGCAAATGGCATTAAACAAATGGAATGGAAAATTCCAGAGTCTGCAAAGCAAAATCAGGGTGAGACTCTGGAGGGGATTCTTAATTCTCTCCCAGTGCAGTAACTCAGCAGCATCTGAGCGCCCGGTGCCACCATTTGTCATGCTGGGTGGCTTTGGACACGGCTTTACCCTTCTGTGCCCTGCCCTGTGCCCTGACTGCTGCTGCTTTTGCTTCACATACCCACTCAGGGTTGCAGAGAACAGGGGAAAGACGGGCCCTGCCATGTCAAAACCTGAGCTGGCTTTAAATGCCGTTACATCCGCGGCAGCCCGGTCACTGGGGAAGGGTCCTAGGCACTAAGCCAGCCCTGAACTCTGAGCCCCCTAGAGGCAACTTACTCTGGACTTTCAAACCACTTTAAGAGAGGCCACCGGATCATTGCTATGTGTTGGATTATACATGCATAATCTCATTTTTTTTCCCCTCACGATAATCCAAAACATTAGGAGCTATTATCCCTTTAGTGGGCGGGGAACGTGAGGCCTGGGCAGCGACGTGAGCTGCCCCGGCTCACGGTGATGGGGACCCAAGGGCCGAGGCACGACTGGGGTCAGGCATGGCGCTTACCTGCTGCCTTTGCACCTGGTCAGGGCCTCATCCCTTCCTTCTGGGGAAATCACTGCCAAAGGCCAACTCTCACACCTCCAGGGAAGCGAGTTTGTGAAGCTGGCCAGCCCTTCCTTCTCCAGGACTCCCAACTCACGGGGCCTCAGCCCATCACCCCCGCCTTGGCTCCCGGCAACCACATCTGCTTGGTGGAGAAATGGGTGGGGCCCAAAGAGGAGATTTATTGCATCTCCAGTGCCTTGGGCTCCCTCCCAGCCACACAGAATTGGAGCGATGACAAGGATAAATGTGTTTGGCTCTGAGCTCAGTCACTGAGGATTTACTTAGCACCTGCAGTAATAAAAAGTAACGATGCCGCAGTGCGCGAGGTACCGCGCGGGCACGCGGGAGGACGCAGAGGGGACTGACACAGAGGGTGCTCGCTTGCTCTCCAGCTGCCTGCAATCTAGCGACGGAACAGAGCTGGTTTCCAGGGGACAAGGTGGGGCATCTGGGAGAGGAGGAACCCGAGTTTGTGTGCACTGAGCTCACACATGAGGAACGGAATGACAGCTGCAGATTCTGTTGACACTTCCATGAGGGTTTTTTATTTTGTTTTGTTTTTTGGCTTTTTTAACACACGTGGAAAGATAAAATTTAAAAATACAGCTAAGAAAAAAGGAGGGAAAAAAACGCACCCCAAATACCACTGCCCAGAGATGACTACTATCACCCCGGCGGACACCCCCTAGCCTCTCTCTGTGTGGATGGAAGTGAACACACCAGCAATGTGTGTCCTTATTTTATCAGGCTGGATCACGCACATACTGTTCGGGAACCTGCTTGTCTCCGTCACAGTGCTCAGCAGCTATTTAAGTGGCTGCCGAAGGGCAGACGAGAGGAGCACTTCCAGGAAGTTCTCCCAGCAGAGCCTGAGGAGGCAGGTGGGAGGCAGATGGGTGAAGGCGACACCTGGAGGGGAAAAGAAGAGTCTGGTGAGACGCGTGGAAGGCTTGAGCACAGAGATGCTGAAGGGAGCTGGTTCAGGCCTAGGGGATGGCGGAGGAGACGGAATGTAGAAAGAAATGTGCTTCTGGGCTCCTCCAAGAGATGGAAGATGCTGGCGAGCCTGGCTTTGCAGCGAGAAAAAGTCTCATCTCTGTGTTCTTTAGGTAACCAAAGCAACCGACTTTCCTGCAGCTTCCCACACACCTACACAGACGGCGTTTCAGGAGGCAGAAAGCATGAAACTAGTATTTTGCAAGCTGTGTCCCAGGGAACACGAATCCCACAAAAACAGTTCTCCAGAAAAGGCGTTTAAAAAGTTGAGAAATTCAATCTACAGTCAGCCCACCTTGGAAGCTTACGTAGGCCCTGGGAAGTAAAGAGATCGGATTGGCCCAGGGTTTCCCAAATGCATTTTCTCAAAATGGTGTTTGATATCTGTGGGATTTTCCTCCTGCTCTGAGCCCAGTGATGTTGCAGTGCACGGGGCTGGGGGTCTCCCCTCATCAAGGTGGCTTCCTTACCATCAGCAGAAAGCCTCAGGCCTCACAGGTACCCACGCCTCGGCTCTGGCAGGGCCCTAAAAAGGCAGATGTCAACCATTTCCAGGTCTCCTCCAGGTCCAACATCCTGATTCTTAAATTCATGCCAATCGGATCTCATTTAGAGAGAATACCTAGGGTGTGTGGTAGCCTAGGCAGTCAAGTTTGTTGGTTACATTTACTCATTTCCTCAATGACTATTTCTTGAGTTCCTACTATGTGCCAGGAAGTGTTCTAAGCATTGGAGATTCAGGACTAAATCAATGAGAACTTTTCCCTTATTGCTTTCATGGGGAAACAGACTATGAATAATTGTATCATATGTATGTCATCTAAGGGCTATGAAGATAATGTAGTGTAAGCATTGAGTTGCAGGATGGGAGATGGAAAGGGGATGCTATGTTAGATAAAGTGATCTGGGAAGGCTTTTCTAAAGGAGTGGCATTGAGCAGAGACCTGAGAAGTAAAAGATGAAGCCATGCATCAATCTCAAGGCAGAGCTTTTCGGCCAGCAGGAACAGCAAGTGCAAAGGTCCTGAGGCAGGAGCATGTTTGAGGAACAACAAGAAGACCAGTGTGGCTTAAGGGAATAAAACAGGGGGAGCGTGTTAGGAGATGAGGTCAGAGAGCTAGTCGGGGCCAGATCTTGCAGGAAAGTGAAGGTCATGGCAAGAAGGCTTATTTTCTTCGTGTGAAGCCATTGGAGGGATGGAGCAGGGGGGTGACGTGATACAAGGAAGAACTTCTGCTCTCTAATGGGGGTGAACAATTTTTGAAATGGTGAGAGACCACTCTCTGTCTTTGAAAATAATAGAACTTAGGAAAAGTAACTGAATTTTCCCCTATTGACTGAAGATCTCTCAAGGCCTCAGGATTGGTCGTTCATTCATTATATACTTACCGAGTATCTCCTATGTGCCAAGATTTTTGCTCGGCACCCAGGATACAGATGTAGTTGATATGGCCTTTAGTTTCCAACTCTTGATGCAAAACCATCACAATTACTTTGTTCCTCTAATTAAATAGGACTCCAAACTCCCACTGGCCATAGTGGCAAGGAATTCCATTTCAGTCATGTTTCGGGAGGCACAGGTCCTTCCTTTCCTTTGTGGTTCCATGTGAATCCAGTCACTCGCAGGGGCCTGGGTGGGGAAGGGCCTCTGGTCTCCAGTCTGTCATGCATGATGCCAAGATGCTCATGCTCTAAGCCCAGTGGTCTTTTCAAAGACAAGCCGCTCCATCCCTCTGTACCAACCAGGGCTTCCAAGATCCTTCCCCTGGTTTCAGGATCACAGCTCTTAAGGAACACAGTCTCCCTGGGATCGTTAATGGATTTTTCCTGGGGGCATGAGGCACCGTCCCTTTCCTCAAGCCTCTTCTAAATTTCGGTCCAACAGACAAGTAAAGCGTGCGCGTCTGGACTCTGTCAGGGCACTGGATAAACTCTAGAGGTATCATCCCTACAAAGAGTGGATCAAAGTAGGCCGAACAAACCATGTTCTTAAGTTTCTTTTTTTTTTAATGGAATGTTCAGTTTTTAATGTGATCAACACAAAAATCATTCATTCATTTTCAGTTTTGTGTAACCAGAGAAGACATACCACAGGCTGGTTCTGTTCTTGGGAAAGATGCTAAATTTCTTAAGCCTGGAGAACAGAAACAGAAGTTAATTTTTTAACTTTGGAGGTAGAAGGACTTTCAAGGACCATCTAGATTACATGAGAAAACTGGCTTCGTCCCGCACACTTGTCTAGTTACTTGACCTCTCCAAGCCTCGGTTTCATCTCTCGCTTTTAATTCCATGTATCACAGTCAGTCTTTACTAGAAAAAATAACTAGGTGACTAGAACTTCATTTGTGTATCATGTATATTTTGCTTTTGCTTCATTCCCTAGTTATTTAGGAATAATTTCTCTCTCCTTCAACTCTTCTTCACTCTTTGACCCTCCTTTTTTCTTTATTTCCTTTCAATTTCTTTACCAGTTTATTATAAAGGGTACAGATCAATAGCTAGGGTGACGTTCAGAAGTGTCCTAAATGCAGGAGCTTCTGTCTCCATGGAACTGGGGTGCCCCACACTCCCACATGCTGATGTGTTCACCAGCCTGGGAGCATCAAGGTTTTTTGTTTTGTTTTTGTTTTTTTGGAGTATAGTTGATTTACAATGTTGTATTAGTTTTAAGCATACAGCAAAATGAATCGGTTATATGTATACATATACTCATCCTTTTTTCCCCCCATGCAGGTTATTACAGATCACCGAGTAGACCTCCCCGTTCTATACAGTGGGTCCTTGTTAGTTATCTGTTTTATATGTAGTAGTTCGTATGTGTAAATCCCCATCCTCCCAATTTATCCCTTCCCTCCTCCCATAGTTTCCCCTTTGATAATTCACGCGTTTGATTTTAAAATCTGTTTGTTTTATACATGAGTTCTTTTGTATCATTTGTATCTTTTGTTTTTATTCCACATATAAGTAATATCCTATGATATTTGCCTTTCTCTGTCTGACTCAGTTCACTTAGAATGAGAATCTCTAGGTCCATACATATTGCTGCAAATGGCATGATTTCATTCTTTATTTTTTAATGAATTTTATTACAATTATAGGTGTACAAAAATCATCACAACCAAATTATATAGCATTTCCATCCCAAACCCTCAGTGCATCCCTCCACCCCCCAACTTGTCTCATTTGGAAACCATAAATTTTCTAAAGTCTGTGAGTCAGTATCTGTTCTGCAAAGAAGTTCACTGTGTCCTTTTTTAAGATTCCACATGTAAGTGATAACGTTTGATGTTGGTGTCTCATTGTCTGACTGGTTTCACTTCGCATAATTTCTAGGTCCATCCATGTTGTTATAAATGCTGTTGTTTCTTTTCTTTTAATGGCTGAGTAATATTCCATTGTGTATACATACCGCATCTTCCTATCCATTCCTCTGTCAATGGGCATTTAGGTTGTTTGCGTAACCTGACTATTGTATAGAGTGCTGCAATGAACATTGGAGTACGTGTCCTTTTGAGTCATGGATTTTTCTGGATAGATGCCCAGGAGTGGGATTGCTGGATCAAATGGTAATTGTATTTTTAGTTTTCTAAGGACTCTCCATACTGTTTTCCACAGTGGTTGCACCAATTTACATTCCCACCAACAGCGTAATAGGGTTCCTTTATTTCCACACCCTCTCCAGCACTTATTGTTTGTAGACCTTTTTTTTTTTTGTCTTTATCTAGATCCGCACCCACGGCACATGGAGACTCCCAGGCTAGGGGTCTAACAGGAGCTGTAGCCGCAGGCCTACACCACAGCCACAGCAACGCGGGATCCGAGCCACGTCTGCAACCTACACCACAGCTCACGGCAATGCCGGATCCTTAACCCACTGAGCAAGGCCAGAGATTGAACCCGCAACCTCATGGTTCTTAGTCGGATTCATTAACCACTGAGCCACAATGGGAACTTCATGTTTGTAGACTTTTTGATGGCCATTCTGGCCAGTGTAAGGTGGTACCTCATAGTGGTTTTGATGTGCATTTCTCTAATAACGAGTGATGTTGAACATCTTTTCATGTTTTTTTTTTTTTGGCCATCTGTATGTCTTCTTTGGAGAATTGTCTGTTTAGATCTTCTGCTCACTTTTTGATGGGGTTGTTTGTTTTTTTGGTATTGAGCTGTAGGAGGTGTTTGTAAATTTTGGAGATTAATCCCTTGTCAGTAGATTCATTTGCAGATATTTTCTCCCATTCTGTGGGTTGTCTTTTCGTTTTGTTTAGGGTTTCCTTTGCTGTGCAGAAACTTTGAAGTTTAATTAAGTCCCATTTGTTTATTTTTCTTTTTATAATCATTACTCTGACAAATGGATCTGAGAAGATGTTGCTATCGTTTATGTCAGAGAGGGTTTGGCCTATGTTTTCCTCTAAGAGCTTTATAGTATCTGGTCTTATATCTTGATCTTTAATCCATTTTGGGTTTGCATGGTGTTAGGAAGTGTTCTAGTTTCATTTTTTTACATGTGGCTGTCCAGTTTTCCCAGCACCACTTATTGAAGAGGCTGTCTTTTCTCCAATGTATATTCTTGCCTCCTTTGTCATAGATTAGTTGACTATAGATGCGTGGATTTAATTCTGGGCTTTCTATCCTGTTCCACGGATCTATATTTCTGTCTTTGTGCCAGTACCATATGGTTTTGATGACTGTAGCTTTGTGATAGAGTCTGAAGTCAGGGAGCCTGATTTCCTCCAGCTCCATTTTTCTTTTTCAGGATGTCTTTGGCTATTCTGGTTTTTTTGTGTTTCCAAACAAATTTTAAAATATTTTGTTCTAGTTCTGTGAAAAAGGTCCTTGGTAATTTGGTTGGGATGGTATTGAATCTGTAGATTGCCTTGGGTAGTATAGTCATTTTGATA
>PVHT021183519.1:21422302-21435047 GCA_004024745.2 Catagonus wagneri
GAAGAATGTGTATTCTGTTGCTTTTGGATGGAATGTCCTATAAATATCTATTAAGTCCATCTGATCTAATGCTTCATTCAGGGCCTGTATTTCCTTACTGACTTTCTGTCTGGATGACCTGTCCATTTCTGTAAGTGGGGTGTTAAAAGTCCCCCACTATGATGGTGTTATTGTTGATTTCTCCTTTTAAGGTTGTTAGCAGTTGCCTTGTATATTGTGGTGATCCTATGTTGGGTGCATAGATATTTAAAATTGTTATATCTTCTTCTTGGATTGAGCCTTTGATCATTTTGTAGTGCCCTTCCTTGTCTCTTAAAATGTTCTTCATTTTAAAGTCTATTTTGTCTAATAGGAGTATTGCTACTCTGGCTTTCTTTTGATTCCCGTTTGCATGGAATATTTTCTTCCATCCTCTCACTTTCAATTTGTATGTGTCCCTAGAAGTGAAGTGGGTCTCTTGAAGACAGCATATATATGGGTCTTGTTTTTGTATCTATTCAGCTAGTCTATGTCTTTTGGTTGGGGCATTCAGTCCATTAACATTTAAGGTAATTATTGGTATGTATGTTCTTATTGCCATTTTATTAATTGTTTTGGGGTTTTTTTGCTCTTTTTTCTTCCCTTATTCTCTTGTTGTCTCCTCTCGTGGTTTGATGACTATCTTTAATGTTGTATTTGAGTTGATTTTTCTTATTTTTTTGTGTATCAATTGTAGATATTTTTGGTTTGCAGTTACCCTGAAGTTTTCATATAGGAGTCTGTATACAAATGAGATTGTTTTAAGTTGGAGTTTTCTTAATTGCAAGCATTTCTCCACTGTCCTTCATTTGTGCTCTCTTCTCATGATTTCTGATTTTGGTAGCACATTTGCGCATGGATGATTTAATATCTTTACTGTATATATGCCTTTACTTGTGAGCCTTGTCATTTGTGTTGTTTTTGTTTCTGGTTGTGGCCTTTTCTTTTCTGCCTAGAGAAGTTCCTTTAGTATTTGTTGTAAAGCTGATTTAGTGTTGCAGAAATCTCTTAGCTTTTGCTTATCTGTAAAGCTTTTGATTTCACCTTCAAATCTGAATGAGACCTTGCTGGGTAAAGTAATCTTGGTTGGAAGTTTTTCCCTTTCATCACATTAAGTATATCATGCCACTCCCTTCTGGCCTGCAGAGTTGCAGCTGAAAAATCTGCTGATAACCTTATTTGGGTTCCCTTGTATGTCATTTGTTTCTTTTCCCTAGCTGCTTTCAATATTTTCTCTTTGTCTTTAATTTTGGTCATTTTGAAGAATATGTGTCTCGGGGTGTTCCTCCTTGGGTTTATTTTATATGGTACTCATTGCGCTTCCTGGATTTGACTGAGTGGTTCCTTTCCTATGTTAGGGAAGTTTTTGGCTATTATCTCTTCAAATATTTTTTCTGTCCCCTTCTCTCTCTCTCTTCTACCTCTGGCACCCCTATAATGTGGATGTTAGTGTGTTTAACATTTCCCAGAGTTCTTGGAGACTCTCCTTATTTCCTTTTAATCTTTTATCTCTTTTCTCTTCTGCATTAGTGATTTCCACTAATCTATCCTCCAACTTGCTGATTCATTCTTCTGCCTCCTGTATTCTGTCTCCTGTTGGCTGCTTCTAATGAATTATTTATTTTTTTCATCTCTTCTTGCTTAATTTTTATACATCTTGTATTTCTTTGCTCAGTGTTTCCTGTAAATTATCAATCTTTGCCTCCAGTCTATTTCCAATGCCTTGCATCATCTTTAGCATTAACCGTCTATAGTCTTTTTCTGGGAGGCTGATAATCTCCTCATCACTGAGCTGTTTTTCTGGGCTTTTTTTCTTTCTCCCTTATCTGAGTTATAGTTTTCTGTCTCTTCATTTTTATAGATTTTTGGTGTGGTGACCATTTTGCAGATAATAGAGTTGTAGCCTCTCTTACTTCCGGTGTTGGCCTCTCCTGTGGCTGAAGTTGGTATGGGGGGGGGGCTTGCTGTATACTTCCTGATGGGAGGTACTGGTGCCTTCCTATTGGTAGGTGGGGCTGATTCCTATCCCTCTGGTGGGTGGAGCTTTGTCTCTGGGTGAGATTAAAAGCTGGTTGTGTGCCTGAGGTGTCTTTAGGCAGCCTGTTTACTGATGGGTGGGGCTGTGATCCCACCTGGATTATTGTTTGGCATGGGGCTTCTCAGTGCTGATGGGAGGGACCAGATTTTCCCTAAAATGGCTACCTCCAGAGAAATGCAGGCTGATGAATGTTCCAGAGAGCTTCACCTCCAATGCCCTTCCCCCACAACAAGCCACAGTCACCCCTGTTTTCCTAGGAGATCCTCCAAGAATTGCAGTCAGGTTTGACCAGGATTCCTATGAAGACTTTGCTTTGCCCTGGGACCCAGTGCTTGTGAAAGTCTGTTTGTGCCTTTCAAGAATGGGGTCTCTGTTTCTCCCAGTCCTGTGGAACTCCTGCATAAAAGCCCCACTAGCCTTCAATGCCAGATGCTCCAGGGGCTCTTTCTCCCTATGCCAGATCCCCAGGTGTGGGGATTTGACATGGGGCTCAGAACTCTCAGTCCTGTAGCTGAGTCTCTGTGATACAGTTACTTTTCAGTCTGTGGGGCTTCCCACCTAGGAGGTATGGGGTTGCTTATATCACATAATCGCCCCTCCTACCTCTTGATGTGGTCTCCTCTTTGCCTTCTGGAGTAGAATATCTTTTTTGGAAGTTTACAGTCCATTTGGTTGAAAGTTGCTCAGCATTTGCTTGTAATTTTGTTGTTTTTATGAGAAGTTGTGCTCCAGTCCTTCTATTCCACCATCTTAATCCAATCTCTCATTCTTTTTTTATGGCTGAATAATATTCTGTTGTGTTTATGTACCACACCTTCTTTATCCATTCCTCTAACAATAGCTATTTTGGTTGCTTCCATATCTTGCTATTGTAAATAGTGCTGTAGTGAACACTGGGGTATGTGTATCTTTTCAAATTATGTTTTTTCTCCTGATATATGCCTAGGAGTGGGATTGCTGTGTCATATAGTAGATCTATATTTAGGGTTTTTTTTTTTTTTTGGTCTTTTTAGGGCCACACCCACGGCATATGGCGTTTTCTAGGCTAGGGGTTGAATCAGAGCTGTAGTCACTGGCCTACGCCACAGCAATGCCAAATCCAGATCCAGATCTGAGCCGTGTCTGTGACCAACACCACAGCTCACAGCATGCCGGATCCTTAACCCACTGAGAGAGACCAGGGACTTAACCTGCATCCTCATGGTTGCTAGTCAGATTCATTTCCACTGAGCCACAGCAGGATCTCCTATATTTAGTCTTTTAAGGAATCTCTGTACTGTTTTCCATAATAGTTGTACCAATTTACATTCCCACCAACCGTGTAAGAGGGTTCCCTTGTCTCCATGCCCTCTCCAGCATTTATTCCTTGTAGGCTTTTGGATGATGGCCATTCTGACTGGTGTGAGGTGATACCTCATTGTAGTTTTGATTTGTGTTTCTCTAATAATTAGTGATGTTGAGCATCTTTTCATTTGCTTTTTGGGCATCTGTATGTTTTCTTTGAAGAAATGTCAGTTAAATCTTAGACCATTTTTTGATTGGGTTGTTTGTTTTTCTGATATAAAGCTGCATGAGATGTCAATGCACTTTGGAGATTAATCCCTTGTTGGTTGCTTCGTTTGCAAAAATTGTCTCCCATTCTTTGGGTTATCTTTTTTTTTATGTTTTTCTTTGCTGTGCAGAAGCTTTTAAGTTTAATTAGATCCTATTTGTTTATCTTAGTTTTTATTTTCATTACTCTAGGAGTTGGATCCAAAAAGATATTGCTTTGATTTATGTCAGGGAGTGTTCTGCCAAGGCTTTTTTCCTCTAGGAGTTTTATAGTAGCCAACCTTATATTTAGATCTACCAAGGTGTTTGTTGTTTTTAATTTTTGTGGCCGCACCCTTGGCATAAGGACACTTCCGGGCCAGGGACTGAATCCCAACTGAAGCTGTGACTTACTCCTCAGCTGTAGCAATGCCGGATCTTAAACCCACTGCCCCGAGCTGGGGATTGAACTTATGCCTATGCAGTGACCAGAGTCACTGCAGTTGGATTCTTAACCCACTGCACTGTAATGGGAATTCCTATTAAGTTTTTTTTTTTTTTTTTTTTTAAGATCACTTGAAACTTTGGGTGGTGGGAACCAGGCTGGGTAGGTTCATAATGGGCCCCACAACCTCATCTGGACCTTCCTCTCAGCCTGGGAGGCCCCCAGCCCCCCTTATCTAGGTATCAGAAGTGCCACAGTGACCCACCATGATGGAGTTTGTCCTCTCCTGTGTCTTTTCCCAGAGAAGGGTCAACATCAGCCGGTAGCAGTGCTGCAGCACTGATGAAGTTTAGGAATTGCTGAGCTGAAAAGGGCATGGATGGGGTAATTGAACTGGTGTCAGATGCATAATGGCTTCTTGAGTCTTCCTCCCTCCTTTGGTGGGAAGAGCCCTTTCCCTCACGTCCTCCATAAAAGCTCAAGGATAAAAGGATGTTCACACAGCTATATATCAACCTTGTCTACTGAGTAGGAGTTTTGGGAAACCATATGGAGAAGCACACTTTTAAACAGGGCTTTGGAGCCTGTTAATAGCAGCCTGGGCAGGGGACAGGAAGAGGCAAATGAGTGTTTTCCATAAGATGCTGCCAGGTGATAAAATATTTAAAACCAGAGCAACACTCGCTCTTCAAGGAATGGTCTTAATGATTTTGTCAGATAGCTGGGCTCTGTGGACAAGTGGACACTGAGCTTTGTGCTTTATCAGAAATCACTTAATGGGTGCCATGAATGGATGCCAAGAATGCTTAATTGGTGCCAGGCCCTGAGCTTAACTCTTATGCATGAAGGCATTTAATCCTCACAACAATCTGATGAGGGAGGTGCTATTATTATCCCCATTTCATAGGTGAGGAAACCGAGGTTTGTCCCAGTCATAGTTTCAATGACCTGAAGCCTGGCTTGAAATCTAGGATTGGAATCCAAAGCCAGTGTTTCCTCTCTTTACTTTTTTGATAAAAGACTGCAAGGAAAATAGAATATATCCATTTATGGCCAAAAAATAGTATGGAAGAGTTTACAATGAAAATGAATTCTGTCTCACCAGATCCCAATCCAGACACAGCCACCATCACTGGTTTCTTGTGTTGCTTCCAGTTGTGTAGAATACACATACAAACACGTGTACATGCTTGTGTGTCTAAAGTGTATGTATACAGGTGATTGTGTGCTCACCACATGATATGCCCCTGTCTTTCTTCATTCAATGCGCCTCGAAAGGCTTTAGCATCAGTACAGAGAGAGTGCCTGGCTTTTAAATGGTTGCATAGTAATTCATAGGATGGATATATCAAAACTTTGTCTGTGGCAGTTCCTGTCGTGGCTCAGCGGTAATGAAGCCGATCAGAATCTGTGAGGGTGCAAGTTCAGTCCCTGGCCTCGCTCAGTGGGTTAAGGATCTGGCGTTGACGTGAGCTGTGGTGTAGGTCACAGACATGGCTCGGATCCCACATTGCTGTGGCTGTGGTGCAGGCCGGTAGCTGTGGCTCTGATTCAGCCCCTAGCCTGGGAACCTCCACATGCCACAGGTGCAGCCCTAAAAAGTAAAAAATAAAAGCAAAACAAACAGAAAACTTTGTCTACTTTTTAGGAACATTTAGGACTCTCTAGATTTTTCCTGGATTTTGGCCATTGGTAATCATGTCGCGATAAGTGTCCTCAGGCAAATTCCCCTGCACAGGTGTGGGAGCAGCGTTGTGTTTGATCACAAGATGACATCCAGGGACAGCTGGCATCACTCACCAGGCCACTGACTCAGAGACTGCACTTTCATCATCTCTAGGGTGCTGGAGATGGCACCTAGGGGACCCAAGCAGACTTGTGGCTTTGGGATGTCCCTCCGTCTAGCTCTTGAGGTTTGATAGGAAGAGACTTCAGCGCTGCTGGGAGCTGCAGGGACATTTCTGAGTGAGAACAGGGGTGTGGAGGGCAGCGGTTCCTCTCTCCCGCCACCATTGCACCCCATGCCCCTTGGGGCAGTAAAGACCATCAGTTCTGTCTGCCACCACAGGCACCTGCTTCACCTACGGAGGCCTGGGCAGCTTATCCACGGTCACACAGCACACATGGCAGGGAGGATGGTGTCGTGGGGCGAGGCTGGGGCAGGGTCTCTGCCTCCTCGCATGCTGCCCCTCATGTCTGCTCAGTGCAGCTTTGCTTCTTCTCGAGTTGGTACCAAGGCTTGAGAAGGTCTCAGGGCCCTTCCTGGGCCAGGCGGAGAGGGTGCAGGACTGATTAGCAATGCCTGCCCTGTGGAGAGGGGCAGGGGGTCATCTTGTCACCTTGTCACCTTACCTTCGCTGGAGTAGAGCTGGCTTTTTGTCTCATGTTGATGCTTCTTATTGTTTTTTTTTTTTTGAAAGTTTATTTTATTTTTTAAGACATAATCCTCTTTTATTTATGTTTTTCCATTGCTTAATGAATTTTATTGTAATTATAGGTGTACGAAAATCTGATGCTTCTTATTGAAACTGCCACTATCTCTGTATCGGTCAGGACAGACTTGGGTGGTAACAAAGCAACCCAAACTGATGTTGGCTGAATACCAAGATTACTTTTGTCCTTACTCATTCACTTCCTGACTCAGGCCACTGACCATGTCAGCTCTCCTCCCTGTTAGTTGCTCCGTGACCCCATCTGCTTTCACCTCGTGGCTTTCCCCTCAGTGGGGGAGGGGTGGGAGGACCCAGGAGGGTCACACTCTGACTCTTAAATGCTTTTCTAGGTCACTTCCACTCCTAACCCATTGGCTGGAAATAGCAAGGGACTAGGTGATGTGGGGGAGGGGTGGTGACACGGGTAACCCTGAGTGGTAGGTGCCAGGCCCACAGGCTAGTGGGGCAGGTGAATGTGGGCTCCAATAATAGTCTGCGGTCACTATTGTTAATAACAGTAGATTTAGGGACAAGTATTAGCTTTTAGGTGCTACTCAATTGCTAGTTCTTTTGCAAAGGACATTTATTTTTCCTGTTTTATTGCCAGAGAAAACACACATACAGAAAACCTCACACAACACAAAGCTTAACCTTAGAAAATTATTATACGGCCCACACTCTTGAAACTGCCTCCCAAGGCAAGAAACAGAACTTAACGATCATGTTAATTGTTTTAATTTTTGGACTCGGCAATCTATTTCATCAAACTTGAGTCTAGTGCAGCCTTGGAAAAGCTAGGTTTTGAATTTCAGAGGTGGAGCTCCACCTTTGTGCTGATGGTGGTCTGACCTTGACAATGAACTCGCAGTGTGCCTGTGACGGAGGCCTTGAGGAAGTCCTCCCTTCCCGCAGTGCGTGGGAGGGTAGGGGTGTGGGGTGCTGGGGGTGCTGCTGCCAGACTGTCCCCGGGCGCCCTCACCATGCCCTTGGTCCTGGAGTTAGTCTCTTCTCGTGGCCCCAGTGCTCCCGGGGAGTGATTCTGTCTGGAGAGGCCACCAGACCCACCATTCGGCCCCTTCTCCAGGCCAGACTGCAGCCTGGAGGTCAGCCTGACCCTGGCGACTCCCAGCTCTGGGCAGAAGCCCTGTCACCCCCACCGAGGTCTGTGTCAGCCTCAGAGCAGCACAGCATGTTTTGGTAACTCGCAAAGGCCAAATCCTAGAAAGACTGCATGTTCCTGGCTGATGGCCGCCCAACCTTGGTGCTGCTCGGCCCGCCTCCAGGGAGCCCAGTGCACCTGCTGGGAGGCCGCACCGGACGGGGTGTCCCACTAGCGGTGTCAACACACATTTCTAGGCTCAAGTCAGACTTGGGAAACATGGCTGGCTCCTGTACTCACACCCTGGTCCCCTTGCCCCCATGAGGCGGCTGACCCAGTTTTTGATAGAAAAATGAGAATCCCTGTAGCCAGAGGAAAAGAACAGAAGCAAACCCACGCTGCCCCAATTGAGCCTGGGCCTTCCTTCTGCAGAAGGGGCCAGAAACTCGCACCTTCTCACTGTCTTTTCAGAGCGTTTGGAACAGACTCCTAAAATACCAGAGGCTGAGTGCCAGCCTCCTTTGCTGTCAAGAGCAGCGATGAATCATGCAAAACACGCAGTTTCTCTCGTCCCAAAATACTGCCTATATACTTACATTTAGTGTCATTTTACATGGGCAAAGTATTTTTTAAAAATTCTTTTTTCTCTCTTCTTTTTTTTCTTCCCCCCAAACCAAAAACACCAGCTGTAAAACCCACTGCTTCCTTCCCCGCCAAGTCTGCAAGGGGTAGGAGGTGGTGGCAGCAGACGGCCGGGGGCCCCCTGTGCTCTGAGTCAAGCCTCCCTCTCAGTGGCTGGCTGCCTGCAAAACAAACTTAAAAGCTGGTGAATGGCACCCAGGGGCCCGCAGGCGGGCAGGGAGGCCTACGATATTTGCAGAGGCGCACACTCTTATTTGTAGAAAGAAAGGCCACCATGTAAATATCTGGGCCCCATCAGGGCGAGGCTGCTTCAAAGGGGCTTCTGCTTGTCACATCAAACCAGCAAGGTAGCAAAGACTGTCATTCAACAGCAGTGTGCAGGAACCACTCCACAACTTCCTGGCCCCAGGGGAGAGACTCAGAAAGGGACCGCAGGCCTGGGTCCCGTGTATCTCCTTCACTCCATGGCACAGGATGGTTTTGTGACCGCCTACAATGTCAGCTTTCAGGGCTGGGCAGACACGATCAATTTTCTCCCTTTTGGCAAGGAAAGGCTATTTGGGAAGGCACTCAAAAGGCAACCATAGTTAGTTATTAATGGAGCATGGCGAGTCTGAGACAGAAGTAGTTGTTACCCAGGCTTGACAAAAGAGACAACAAATGTAAGATGGTTTTTCATCAAGCCACAAATACTAAGCCCAAGGACACCCAGGTGGGTGCAGAAGCAGATCAGACACACCTGATTCCCTCTGCCCCATAGCATCTCCTAAGATGCCCAGAAAAGTCCCACACAAACCTGGCAACAGCCCTATGACCAATGAGGAGGCCGGGAGCCAAACTCCAGGCAGAATTTTCACTGAACACGTTGTCCACTGGGATACATTTAGAAGTGTGTTCTTGGATTTCACACCATTGTGTTGCCCTGCCCTGAGTCAGAATGGGCCAGACAGCCCCCAGGGAGGAAGGCAGTGACCTTCCACCAGGACAGGCAGGAATCATCTTGGAGGTTGGACAGAGCCTAGCTTCATCCTCCTCCTCTGCCTCTCTCCAAATGACAAAGACCGCAGTTCTCAGCACGCAACACAGTGAGAGAGAGAAGGGTGGCTGAAGGCACGCCATCAGCTGGAGAAGCTGAATTGCCAGAGGAAGTGCCATCAACTGGTAGAAAAAGGGAAGTGTGCTGGGAGGGGCTGCTCAAAGGTCTGCAAACTATGTGAGATTCTCCAGCCTAATTGGCGATCCCAAGAGCTGAGCAGAAGAAAAACCCTGAGCTGGCTCAGAGATGTCCTAGACAATGCCTGCCAGATCAGCCTCTGAGCCCAGCAGCCTTCCGTGCCAGAGAGGAGGCAGCCAACACCCAGGTGGGAGGCTAAGGACACTGCTGTTGTCTCGTTGGATAACCAAGGCTGAGCCCGGAAAGAGGGCTCTCCAGGGGGTACGGAAGTACCCACAGGGGCCAAGGCAAGGGAGAGAAAAACTGCCCTCAAGGCCTGGAGGCAGCAGTTCTCTCTGAACATGACTCTTGTTGACTGTTCTGCAAGAAACAGACTCTGATCTTAGATAACAGCTGCCCTGTGCCCTCTGAGAGACGCAGGAGGATATGGTCTCTGTGGAACTGGCTGGAGAAGGCACGAAAAGGAACAAAACAGTCTGAGATAGGAGAAGACATACAAAAGAGCTGGCAAAAATAAGATAACATAAAGAATCCAAAGGGAGAAGGGCCCGAGTCAAAGCTGCATTTGAAGGGAATAAGAGCAGAAATGTGCGAATGGGTCCCTTTGCTGTGCAGTAGAAGATCCACAGAACGCTGTAAACCAGCTTTGATGGAAAAGATGAAAATCATTTACAATTCAAAAAAAAAAAAAGCAGAAATGAGTAGGAAATGGCTTGTTAACCAAAGGGAGGAAGAGGCCACAAACTTTTTGTTCTCAGGATCCCTTTAAACCCCCAAATGACTGAGGACCCCAAAGAGCTGCAGGTTGAGTTAGTTACAGCTGTTGATAGGACTGCATTAGAAATTGAAACAGAACTTTAAAAAAATATGAAAAAGTTATTTAAAAATAATAAACCCTTCTCATGTTAACACAAATAACACTTGTAATGAAAAATAACTGCTTTCCAAATAAAAAATATTTTTGTGAGAAGAGAGTCTCTGGCTTATATTTTGCAAATCTCTTTAATGTCTGACTAAATAGGACTGCATTCTTCTAGTTTTTAAAAAACTGAGATACAATTGACATAAAGCATTATACTAATTTTAGAGTTCCCTGGAGGCCTAGTGGTTAAGGATCTGGCATTGTCACTGCTGTGGTGTATAGATTTGATCCCTGGCCTGGGAATCTGTGCTAAGGGCATGGCCAAAAAAAACCCCAAAAAACAAACCGAAACAAAACATTATACTAGTTACAGGTGTACAACATGCTGATTCAGTATTTGTACATATTGTGAAACGGTCACTACAATAAATCCATCGCCATACAGGTAAACGTTTTTTTCTTGTGATGTAATCTGTTAGCAACTTTCAAATATACAACGTATATTAACTACAGTCACCATGCTCTACATTATTCCCATGACTCTATTTTTGGAGGTTTGTACCATTTGACCCCCTTTATCCATTTTGCCCACCCCACACTCCCCGTCTCCAACAACCACCAATATGTTCTCTGTATCTATGAGTTCATTTTTTCTTTCAGAATCCACATAGAAGTGAGATTATACAGTGTTTGTCTTTCTTTAATGTATCTCACTTAGCATAATGCCCTCAAGGTCCATCCATGTTGTCACAAATGGCAGGATTATTATTACATTTATTTTTCTTTTTGGCTGCCCTGTGGCATATGGAGTTCCCTGGCCAGGGAATCAGATCTGAGTCACGGTTGTGACCTAAGCCACAGCTGCGGCAATGCCAGATCCTTAAGTGTCGGGCTGGGGATCAAACCTATGTCCCAGTGCGCCCAAGACACCACTGTCTTGTGCCACAATGGGAACTCCAGGATTTCCTACTTTTTTATGGCCTCTTTTTTATACAGTTTAATGTTGTAGTGTATGTGTGTTTGGGTCTTGTCTACTGTAAACAATGCTAGTATGAGGCTGGGGTGCATATAGCTTTCTGAGTTAGTGTTTTTTGTTTCCTTGGGATCAATACCCAGAAGGGGAATTACTAGATCGTTATGTTTTATTTTTAGTTTTTTGAGGAACCTGTGTACTGTTTTCCATAGCGGCTGCATCAATTTACATCCCCTCCCACCACGCCCACAGTGCAGGAGGATATCCTTTTTTCCAGATCCTTGTCAACACTTGTCTGATTGATAGCCATTGTGACAGTGGTGAAGTGATATCTCATGGTTTTTGATTTGCATTTCCCGGGAGTGCCTGTCATGGCGCAGCGGTTAACGAATCTAAATAGGAACCATGATTTGCATTTCCCTGATGATTAGGAATGCTGAGCACGTTTTCATGTACCTGTTGGCCATCTGCATGTCTTCTATTCATTTCCTCTGCCCATTTTAGTCAGGTTGTGGTTCTACTGTTGCATTGTAGGAGTTCTTTACATATCTTATCAGATATATGATTTGTAAGTATTTTCTCCCATTCAGGAGCTTGCCTTTTCATTCTGTTGATGGTTTCCCTGGCCGTGCAGAAGCTTTTTGGTTTGATGTAGTCCCATTTGTTTATTTCTGCTTTTGTTGTCACATCCAGAAAACGAAAGCTCCAATGTCAAGGAGCTTTTCCCCCGAAATTTTCTTCTAGGAGTTTTATGGTTTCAGGTATTACATTCAAGTTTCAAATTCATTTTGACTTAATGTTTGCGTATGGTGTAAGATAGTGGCCCAGCTTTATTCCTTTGCGTGTGGATATACAGTTTTCCCACTATCATTTGTTAAGAGAGTGTCCTTTCCCCATTGTACATTCTTGGCTTCTTTTCTGTAAATTACTTGACCACACATGTGTGGGATTTCTGGGTTCTCTATTCTGTTCCATTGATCAATGTGTCTGATTTTATGCTGAGGCCATCCTGTTTTTATTACTACAACATTGTAATATAGTTAAAAAACAGGGAGCCTCCAGTTTTGTTCTTCTCCAGATTACTTTAGATATTCAGGGTCCTTTGTGGTTATATACAAATTTTAGGATTGTTTGTCCAATTCCTGTGAAAAATGTTATTGGAATTTTGACAGGGATTTATTGAATCTGTAACTTGCTCCGGGTAGCATGGACATTTTTTTTTTCATATTAACAATGAATTTTATTTCAGTTATAGGTGTACAAAGATCATAAGTCAATTTGATAGATTTTGTGTCCCAAACCCACAGTGCATCCCCCCACCCCCCAGATTGTTTTATTTGAAAAACCAAGGTTTTCCAAAATCTGTGAGTCATTGTCTGTTCTTCAAAGAAGTTCATTGTGTCTCTTTAGTTTCCACATGTAAGCGGTAGCATTGGGTGTTGCTGTCTAATTGTCTGACTGGTTCCACTTCGAATGATAATTTCTAGGTTCATCCATGTTGCTATAAATGTTATTCCGTTCCTTTTAATGGC
>PVHT021183519.1:21436047-21461111 GCA_004024745.2 Catagonus wagneri
TCAATCTTTGCCTCCAGTTTATTTCCAATGCCTTGCATCATCTTCAGCATCAACAGTCTAAAGTCTCTTTCTGAGAGGCTGGTAATCTCCTCATCACTGAGCTGTTTTTCTGGGCTTTTCTCTTTCTCCCTTATCTGGGTTAGAGTTTTCTGTCTTTTCATTTTTATAGGTTTTTGGTGTGGTGACCTTTTTGCCAACAGTAGAGTGGTAGCCTCCCTTAGTTCTGGCGTTTGCCTCCCCTGTGACTAAAGTTGGTATGGGCAGGGCTTGCTGTAGGCTTCCTAATGGGAGGGAGTTTCCCCTGCCCACTGGTAGGTGGGGTTGATTCCTAGCCCGCTGATGGGTGGGGTTTTGTCTCTGGATGAGATTAGAGGCTGGCTGTGTGCCCCCGAGGGGTCTTTAGGCAGCCTGTTTACTGATGGGTGGGGCTGTGATCCCACCTGGATTATTGTTTGGCCTGGGGCTTCTCAGCACTGATGGGAGGGACCAGATTTTCCCAGAAATGGCCCCCTCCAGAGAAATGCAGGCCAATGAATGTTCCCGAGACTTCACCTCCAATGTCCTTCCCCCACAACAAGCCACAGTCACCCCTGTTTTCCCAGGAGATCCTCCAAGAATTCCAGTCAGGTTCCACCCAGATTCCTATGGATACTGCTTTGCCCTGGGACCCAGTGCACGTGAAAGTCTGAGTGTGCCTTTCAAGAGTGGGGTCTCTGTTTCCCCCAGTCCTATGGAGCTCCTGCACACAAGCCCCGCTGGCCTTCAATGCCAGATGCTCTGGGGGCTCTTTCTCCCTGTGCCCGCTCCCCAGGCATGGGGTTTTGACGTGGGGCTCAGAACTCTCAGTCCTGTAGCTAAGTATCTGTGATGCAGTTACTTTCCAGTCTGTGGGGCTTCCCACCCAAGAGGTATGGGCTTGCTTCTATCGCGTAATCGCCCCTCCTACCTCTTGATGTGGTCTCCTCTTTGTCTTCTGGAGTAGAATATCTTTTTTGGAAGTTTACAGTCCAGTTGGTTGAAGGCTGCTCGGCATTTGTTTGTAGTTTTGCTGTTTTTCGGGAGAGAAGTTTAGCTCCAGTCCTTCTATTCCGCCATCTTAATCCAATCTCCCCTAGCACGGACATTTTAATAACAGTAATTCTTCCAACCTGTGAGCATAGAATATCTTTCCATTTATTCGCATCTTCTTCAGTTACTTTCATTAATATCATTGTTTTCAGTGTACAGGTCTTTCACAGCCTTGGATAAATTTTATTCCTAGGCATTTTCTTCTTCTTCTTTTTAATTTTATGGCCACACCTGAGGCTTATGGAAGTTCCTGGGCCAGGGATTGAATCTAAGCCACAGCTGTGACTCTGGCAATGCTGGAAATTTTAACCCACTGCCAGGCTAGGGCTCAAACTGTGTCCTTGGTGCTGCATAGATGTCACCCATCCTGTTGCACTATAGCGGGGGCTCCCATTTTATTTTTTTGATAAGTTGTGAGATTTGTTTTCTTAATTTACCTTCCTAATAATTCATTATTAGTGTATAGAAAAGCAATGGCCTTTTATACAGATTTTATATCCTGCATCTTTACTGAATTTATTCTAACAGATTTTTTTTTTAACTAGGATTTTCTATTATATATAATATCATGTCATCTGCAAATAGTGACAGTTTTACTTCCTTTCTGATTTGGATGTCTTTTATTTATATCTTCTTACCTAATTGCTCCAGCTAGGGCTTCCAATACTGTATTATTAAAATTAGTGAGCGTGGGTATACTTGTCTTGTTCCTGATCTTAGAGGAATACCTTTTAGCTTTTCATCTTTGAGGATGATATTAGCTGTGGGCTGTCCCACGTATGGCCTTTATTATATTGAGGTATTATTCCTTTACGCCCATTATAATGAGACTTTTAAAAATCTAAATGGATGTTGAATTGTGTCAAGAGTTTTTTCTGCATTAGCAATAAAGATAATGATTTTCATTCTTCATTTTGTTAATGTGTATCACATTGAAGTTTTTTTGTTGTACAGAACCTTTTATTTTGCAGTTAACTTTTTTAAAGATTTTTTATTACAGTTGACTTACAATGTTCTGTCAATTTCTACTGTACAGAAAAGTGACCCCCCCATTTTCTCACATTATCCTGCATCATATTCCACCACAAATGATTAGATATAGCTCCCTGTGCTATACAGCAGGATCTCATTGCTTATCCACTCCAAATGCTATGTTTGCATCTACTAACCCCAAACTCCCAGTCCATCCCACTCCCTCCCCCTCCCCGTTGGCAACCACAAGTCTGTTCTCTATGTCCATGAGTTTGTTTCTTTTCTACAGATAGGTTCACTTGTGCCATATAGATATGTGATATTATATAAGTGATAAGTGATAATATAGATATTAGATTCCAGATATAAGTGCTGTCATATGGTATTTGTCTTTTTTTTTTTTTTTTTTGGTCTTTTTGCCTTTTCTAGTGCTGCACTCATGGCATATGGGGGTTCCCAGGCTAGGGGTCTAATTGGAGCTGTAGCTGCTGGCCTATGCCAGAACCACAGCAACGTGGGATCTGAGCTGTGTCTGCAACCGACACCAGAGCTCACGGCAGTGCCGGATCCTTAATTCATTGAGAAAGGCCAGGGATCAAACCAGTGACCTCATGGTTCCTAGTCGGATTCGTTAACCACCTACCCACAATGGGAACTCCTGTCTTTTTCTTTCTGAACTTACTTCATTTAGTATGAGTCTCCATATTGCTACAAATAGCATTATTTTTTTGGCTCAGTAGTATTCCATTGTGTATATACGCTACATCTTCTTAATCCAGTCATCTGTTGGTGGACATTTAGGTTGTTTCCCTGTCTTGGCTATTGTGAATAGTGCTGTAAGGAACATAGGGGTACATGTATCTTTTTCAATCAAAGTTTTGTCTGCATATATGCCCAAGAGTGGGATTTCCAGATCATATGGTAGTTCTATATTTAGTTTTCTGAGGTACCTCCATACTGTTTTTTCCATAGTGGTCCCACCAACAATGTAGAAGGGTACCCTTTTCTCCACACTCTCTCCAGCATTTGTTATCTGGTGACTGGTTAATTATGGCCATTCTGACCTGTGTGAGGTGGTATCTCACTGCAGTTTTGATTTGCATTTCTCTGGTAATTAGTGATATTGAGCATGATTTGAAGATTTTGAATCATTTTTGCATCCCTGGAATAAATCCCACTTGATCGTGGTGTGTGGTCCTTGTAATAACTGTTGAATTTGTTTGCCAGTATTTTGTTGGTAATTTTTACATCTGTGTTTGTCAGGCTTATTGGCTTAAAATTTTCTTTTCTTACAGTGTCCTTGTCTGGTTTTGGTATCGGAGTAATGGTGGTCTTGTAAAATGAGTTTGCATTTCCACCTTTTTTATTTTTTTGGAAGAGTTGGAGAAGTATTGCTATTAGGTTTTTTTTTTTTTTTTTTTTTTTTTTTTGGTAGAACTTACCAATGAAGCCATCTGGTCCTGGACTTCTGTTTCTTAGGAGGTTTGGGGTATTTTTTTTTTTTTTTGACCTGCCTGAGGCATGTGGACATCCTTGGGCTAGGCGTCAAATATGTGCCACAGCAGTAACCTGAGCCACAGCAGTGACAAGGCCAGATCCTTAACCTGCTGAGCCACAGAGGAACTCAGAGGAACATCTGTTGCAAGGTTTTTGATTACTGATTCAATCACATTACTAGCCATTGAACTATTCAGATTTTCTATTTCCTCATGATTCAGTCTGTTTCTAGAAATTAATCCATTTCTTCTAGGTTATTCAGTATGTTGGTAATTGTTCATGGTAGTCTCTCAAGATCATTTGTATTTCTATGGTATCAGTTGTAATGTCTCCTTTTTCATTTCTGACTTTCGATGAGTCCTTTTTCTTGGTGAATCTAGCTAAAGGTTTGGCAATTTTATTTATCTTCTCAGTTTTCTTAATCTTTTCTATTGCCTTTTTAGTCTTTGTTTCATTTATTTCCACTCTGATTTTTTTTTCCTTCCTCCTACTAACTTTGGGCTTTATTTCTTCTTCTTTTTGTAGTTTCTTGAACTATAAAGTTAGGTTGTCTATTTGAGATAGCTCTTATTTCTTGATGTGGCATTTATTGCTATGAACTTCCATCTTAGAGCTGCTTTTCATGCATCCCATAAGTTTTGGTATGTTGTATTTCCATTTTCATTTGTCTTGAGGTTATTTCAGATTTCTCTTTGGATTTCTTGACTCATTGGTTGTGAGATGTAGTTTAATCTCCACATATTTGGGAATTAGTACGTAGTGTGTAGTTTAATCTCTACATATTTGGAAATTTTCCAGGTTTTTTCTTCTAATTGATTCTTAGTTCATACCATTGTGGTTGAAAAAGATGCTTGCTGTGATTTCAGTCTTCTTACATTTATTAAGACTTGTTTTATGGCTTCAGAATATCTATACTGGGGAATAGTCTATGGGTACTTGAGAAGAATTTTTTGTTATTGCTTTTGGATAGAATGTTCTGTATTTATCTATTAAGTTCACATGGTCTAACATGTTGGTTACGGCTGATGTTTCCCTGTTGATTTTCTGTCTGGATGATTTATCTAGTGATGAAAGTGGAATACTAAAGTCCCCTATCATTACTGTATTGCTATCTATTTCTCTCTTTAGGTCTGCTAATATTTGCTTTATACATTTAGGTGCTCCTATGTCTGATGCAAAAATATTTACAAATGTTATATCCTCTTATAGGACTTACCTATAAGGACCTATATTATTGACCTATACATACCATTATGTAATGCCCTTCTTTGTTCTTAGTATAGTCTTTGTTTTAAAGTCTCTTTCATCTGTTGTAAGTACAGCTTACCCCAGCATTCTTTTGATTTTCATATCATGGAATATCTTTTTCTGTTACTTCACTTTCAGTCTGTGTGTCCTCACATCAGAATTAAGTTTCTTGTAGGCAGCACACAGAATGGGTCTAGAGAGGCATTATAATTAAAATGTCAAAAGTTAAAAATAAGAAGAAAATCTTAAAAGCAGTAAGAGAAAAGCAATTTGTTACATACAAGGGAACTACTTTAAGACTACCAGCTGATTTTCAGCAGAAACTTTGCAGGCTAGAAGGAAGCGACATGATATATTCAAAGTGATTAAAGAAAATTTTCAACCAAGAGTACTGTACACCCAGCAAAATTGTCTTTCAGAGAAGGAGCGATACAAAGTTTTTTTTCAGATAAGCAAAAGTTAAAGAAGCTTTATACCACTAAACCAGCACTACAAGAAATGTTAAAGGGACTTATTTTTTTGGCTGCACCTGTGACATGTGGAAATTCTCAGGCCAGGGGTTGAACATGTGCCACTGGGTTGATCTGAGCCACTGCAGTGGAAATGCCATATCCTAAACCCACTGTGCCACAAGAGAATTCCTTCAAAGGGCTTCAGGTTGAATAGAAAGGGCACCAATTAGTAACAGAAAAATATATGAAAGATAAATCTCACCGGTAAACGTATATATATAGTGAAATTCAGAATAACCTAATGTAAAGGTGGTGGATTAATTGCTTGTAAAGCTAGTATGGAAGTTAAAAGACAAAAGTAGTAAAAATAACTATAACTACCATAATTAGGTAAGGGAAACACAAAAAAAGAGTAAAATGACAAAAAAATAGAAAACATAGTGGAGGATGATTAGAAGTATAGACCTGTAGAATGTCTCAAACGTAAGTTGTAATCGACTTAAAATATTAACTCTAAACCTAAGTTGTTATATGTAAGCCTCAAGGTAGCACAAAGCAATAGACATAAAAGATGAGAAAGTAATCTAATCCTTTCACCAAATTATCAAATCACAAAGAAAAGAGGGCAAAAGAAAGGAACAGAGAAATCAGAACAGAAAACAATGTAACACAATGGCAGTAAGTTTATAAAAATATAATTATTTTAATATATAATTACACATATAATTATTTTAAGTGGAAACGGACTAAATTTTCCAATCAAAAGGCAGAGTCGCTGAGGGTGTATTTTTAAAGGGTCTTAGAGCAGTACTGGTAGGATGCATAGATATATTTTAGTTCCTCTCCAAAGAGAAAACATACACGTGTACACGACGCACACAGACGTACACAGATATAAAATCATCTGTGTATAAATGTATAGAAACATCTGGAAGGACACACGGTGCCTACTTTTGATGGGACTGATGCAGGATGGGTTGAACTGTCTCTCTTCCAAATTCAAATGGAGTCCTAACCTCTTTTCTATAGAAAGTGGACTTAAGTGGGGACAGGCCTTTACAGAGGTAATTAAATTCAAATTCAGCCATTAGAGTGGGCCTTAATCCAGTATGACTGATAAATATCCTTGCATAAAGGGGAAATTTGGACACAGAGATACACCTAAAGGGAAGGTGTGATTTCTTCATGGAAAGGGGAAGAAAAACCATCAAACAAAAGGTAAAATGAATTCACGGTTTATTAAATTCACTGTGGGCACAGTCCTAGCAACCTAGCACAAGAAGATGCTCATTTTTATACTTCTGTAGTGCATGACATTCTTATGGCTGTATATTACTTTTATAATAATCAGAGCCCTCTCCCAAAACTTTTGGGGAAAAGACATGAGAAGAAGAGACAATGACAGGAAAAGTGTACAAGCCCTGAGGGGTTGTGGGAGGGTCAGGGAAGATCTTAGAACTCCTTCTTCCTGCGAAGTGTCCTCCAAGTTCTCTTTCTAAAATTGGAGTAATTTATTCAGGATTGCCGGAAGTAAATGCATACATATTATCTTGCAGATATTAACTTATTTTTCTACGTCACAAATTCTTCTTCGGAGCAATCCCATTATTCCTTTACCGTCAAACTTCCTGAAGACAAGCTTTACCTTTGACCTTACTTCCTCCATGTTGACTTTTCACCCCCATAATCCAGGTTGTGCGTCTCCTGGTCTACTGCAAAGGCCTTTCATGAGGATCTCATCATCTCTTACTCACCAATCTCCATGACTTCTCTCCCCTTACTTTCTCATTTTTGGCATCTCCTATTGCATTTCGCTTTGCCAGTGGTTTGGAAAAGCAACCCCTTTTGGTTAAGAGTCGAGAATAGTATGGAGGGGCCCCTCCGCGCATCTCTTTTTAAGGTCCTTATTCCCTGGTTCTCTACAGAAGAAGCTGAAACTTTCTTCTGTGACCCTTAAAAGACCCCTCATTTTATTTCCTCCAGGGAATTGTCCCTGTAACTTTTGAGCGTCCAAAGAGCCCATTTGGAACTGAAAGTGGGCCAAATGTTACTGAAATCGAACTGCTCCGTGGAGACCAATGATCTTGCAGTTTTAACAACTGTGTTCTGTGAGAAACTATATTCCAAACTACACACACACACTCTTAAGATTCAGCAGGAACCAGTGGAAAACAACTCAGAGGAAGTACAGCTGTACCCTCTGAGGAGCACGCGTGGAGGAAGCCAGGCTGAGGAAGAGGGGGTGTTCCCCGGGCGGTGACATACAGCATTCTTTTCACTTGAGGCATCCAAGCCTGAGGAGCTGCAGTCTCCCCTGGGGACTATGACATAATCACAGGCGGGAAGGGCCTCACAAAAACAGACCAGTGTCCCCACATCCTTCTCCAAAGGAAACCCTTTCCCATCCTGTGTGCGAAGCTCCCACGTCCGCAGAGGCTCAAACGCCAACCTTCCCCCAGCCAGACAAATAGCCTAAAGCCAGTGATCTGATAGGATGTATTTGTATTTACATGGTACATTGTAAAGCAATGGCTACATTGGTCATACATATTAGAAACCATAAAAAAAGGTTAAGAACTAAAATGTACATCATACACTTGTATATATATTTTTTACACAGAGGTAAAAAGGCTTATTATAAAAAAATCAATACAACGGGGCTTTTAGTATACAGGTAAAGAATGAATTATGCTTCAGGCACTTTAATTTGTTAATGTGAGCAAACAGCTTGGTGGTTGGGGGTGGGAGTTGGGGGGGGGCATCCAAACAGAAAACCTTTTGTTAATGTTTTGTTACCACAGATACAAAAATAAAATCTGAAATAATTTCTCTTGGATGATTGACGTCAGTATGGCAAAGCTGATGTTCAGCTGCAGTGTGGCAATTAGAGACGTATTTACACAAATGTCCCCATGGCTGTCCTTGTGCCGTTAACCGCTGCCTTCTTCACAAACCGAAAAGGATACGTGGAGTAAGATTCCCTAGCGTTAACTCTTCAAAGGGGTAGAAAAGGACAAGGGGTAAAAGGAAGACAGAAACAGATAATGACTCAACAGAGATGACGAACAAAAAGCGGCCAGGATGTGTGTATTCTCACTAAATAAATAGGGGCACTTGAACTGAGGTCTAACAAAACATACATTAGTGTTGTGCTTTGTAGAGAGGAGACCTTGAGAAAGACCCTGAGGAAATGTCTCAGGATGGGGGAAAAGAAGGTCTCTTGGCGTTGGGAGGCTGGCTGAAGGCGCTCTAGATGTTCTCCAGGCTGGGAAGCAGCTCTTTTTTTGCATCACCAGATTAACAGCTCCTTTCCCAAACTGGAAGGCCCGACCAGTCACTCCATCTAACAAAAATGTCTACCAAAGAGCTCCTAAGCACACCGGGTATTTACATTGATGATCAGAGAAAGAAAAGAGCTGAAAACATTCCCATGAAGGTAAGCGTGGCTGGCACTTTCCCAATATGACTGGCAGATTGGAAAAAAAAAGTCCTTTTTCTTGGAGACTGATGTCCTGTGTGCAACAGAGAAGGGATGCGAGAACTGGGGAGAGTGGGATGAGGCCAGGCCCTCAGCTGGCAATAACCACAGGACGATCCTGGTGGGAGGGACAGCCAGTGATGATAAGCCTGTCCCCTACGGTCTCCATGACGTCCCGATTGTACTATGCTAGGTACAGGTAGCCACTCTTCATTCTACTTTCTGCAGGAAGATTTGGCTACTCCTTGCAGTATATTAGAAAAACACTCTTTTCCAGCTAATATTAGAAGCCTCCTTCCTACGTGGCAAGGCGAAAGGCAGACCCAGCCTGCTGACTGAACCATCTGTGCACCCCAAGTGGCAAGTCTGGGTTTGGAGTTGCAGGAGAAAGACACTTAGGCAGTGGAAGGGTTTTTACATATGGCCTTGTTTTTCCCAAGTATAAAGGAAGGATCTGGTAATGTGAAGTTGAGTCCAAAATGAAAACACAAACACAAACCCATGAACAAAATGCAGCCCACCACTCTGCAAATTGATGACATTTAAAATTTCCCCCAGTTAATAGAAAATAGGCACTGGGGGGTGAAAAAGTTCCTATGGTCTTATTTACCACGACCTTAGTGATTCTCAACGGGACCGTGGTCGGAGAACACTGGTTGGTGTGCGAAGAGACTATTTGGTTTGCAAATCCGTGAGGATAATTTCTTACTTTATGAGCATTTTCTTCGAATATTGCTAAATTTTTACAAGTGGTGGTGACATAATTCTAAAAAGTTCTACTTTAGGGGTAACTGGGGAGGCTCAGGGAAACCTGAAACCTCCCTTCTAGCCCTGGTCTGAGAGGATGCGATGCAGTTTAAAGAATTTTCCTGATTCTCCCAAGTTAATCAGAAGTTAAGGCTCAATTCTCAGTCATTTTACGAGTAAACGTTTTGTATCAGTGGGTAACTGTCAGCTTTTGGGAGGGGTGAGGGTGGCGACAGAAGATGATGAGGGGCTCAAGAAAGTACAGCTCACATGGGAAGTTTGGCTTTAGAAAAGTTAAAGCGATCTCGGCAGACGTTAAACTAGCTCACCTCTCTACGTAATAACCGACTGCACGTTAAAAGACGTCTGCGAGGCTTTTCATCACTCTGACATCATCCCATTTCCACAGGAACCCCAGGAAGCAAGCTCGTTCGCAAGACGCAAGCTGAAGCAGGACAAAGATGGTCTTCGGAGCTCTCGGCGGGGGAAAAAAAAAACGAACGACAAAACCCATCCCAAAATCAGCAGTTCCCACTGTAGGTGCCTTTGAACTGGAAGAGGTGGGTAGGAAGGACATGAAATCAACACCTGTATGAGACACTTAGCTTGAGTACAGATTGTTAATAATACGCGAGCGTCCAGGCGGAGGGTCCCTTCCCTGGAACACTGCGTGTACGTGCGTGGGCGTGGCCGGGGCAGAGTGGGCGGCGGGGGTGCAGCGTCCACCAGGCAGGCGCCCCAGCCTGGAAGGGCGCCTCAGGTACCCGGGGGAGGGGGAGAGATGAGAGGATGGAGAAGACAAGTCCCCGTGAGGCTGCGGATGGAGGAAGGGGAGGAGGGAAACCGCGTCACACGGCCGCTTTGTGCTTCCCCCCGCAGCACCTGCACATCACTCCGCAGTGGTAGCAGGCCCGCAGGGGCAGGTAACAGCACATACAGGGGGCCAAGAAAGACAAGGCAATAAGAGCCATCCACCGGAGGCAAAACTTCTCGTCGCTAGTATCGCACGAGCACGGGTCTGTATAGTCTCCCTCGGGGTCCGACATACAGTGATAGAGCATGCTGTCCGCACACCACATACAGCTCACCCGGCGGATGCAAGTTCTCACGGAGTCGGGCGCGTCCTGACAGTGGCCCCTCCGGTTCTCCTCGTGGTTGAACATGTCCCGGCAGTACTCACATCGGGAGCGCTCCCCGTCCTCCTTCCGCCGCCGGGACTTACCCCGGGAGGGCTGGGTCTTGATCACGTTGCCCCCGCGCCCTTTGGGGTCCTCGCCGAGGCCAAAGTCTGAGGAGTCCACGTAGGGGTAGTTGTAGTCGTGCTTGGGGACCTCGCCCTTGGCGAAGCGCACGTAGGAGTCCGCGTCCTCCGCGGGGTCCAGGTATTTGCCCCTCACCGGCGCGTGCCGGTAATCCTCGTAACCCGTCATCCAGATCTTCTCCCTGGGGTTGATGCGCACGATCTCCTCGTCGTCGTCCGGGAAGCTCACCTGGCGGTAGGGCCTTGGCATCGGCTGTCCCAGAAGAAAAAGACGTCCGTTTATACCAGTGGCTCAACCAGCTAACCAACCAACCTCCAATATGCATCTTTCACCTTGGCAAAAGGGATCTCTTTAAAAACCCGACCCATCCTGTAATGACTGCACAGCTTATGGTGAAAGATGAATTTCTAATTGTCTCAATCCCTTCCTGGGTCAGGAAGTCGACTTAACGGCATTGGAAGGGTTTTTTGTTCAAGTATTACCTCCATCCTGGGAAGCAGACACATTATTAAGAATCGAGGGTGAATTTTCAGAAGCTGGACGTGCTCAGATCAAAAAGCAGAACTGGAGGCCCTCCCTAGGATATCCCCATCTCCCTTCAGTGACCTCTGACCACCTAAGGTGACAGTGACTGCTATCCTGATTTTTAGCAGCTTAGATTAATCTGTTTTTGAACAGTGTGCTCTCTTTTGTTAAGACTGGCTTTTTTTTTCTTCCAGTGAAGCAAAAGAATACTGGATTGTGTTGCATGTTATAAGGTAAGTATATTTGTTACCTTTGCGTAGGTCTGTAAATGTGCACACTGGGCCACCTTACAAAATACATGTCTCATTGCGGGCTGTGCTCAAAAAAAGCAAAAGTGGACACTAGGAATTATGAGGCTCACAGGGACCCTGTCATCTGGTTGGGAAGGTAAGATGCAGGGATATGCAAAACCTAAGAGATGTGGGCTCCGGAGGCCAGCTCTACCTGGGTTCAAATCCTGCCAGGATCTATCTGACACACAGTGAGCAGCAGAGCTAAGATCTGACCCAGAGCCACACCTTTTAGCCTTTAGACCAACCTGCGTTCTCCTGTAGAGTCAGTCATCTCTGCAGGCAGTCCTGCCGCGGTGTGCACCGGTGCCTTGTCCAGAGCGGCGGGCACGGAATAGTGGATACAGGTAAGCCTACCTTGCACCAGGCATCCCAGTTGTGGAAGACAATGAGAGTTTCCATCTCTGAAGCCCTCTGAGCATAAAGGCTTTTTAAGGAGTGAGGAGCATAGCTCTGAACAAACCCACTGGAGCAGAAACTTCCTAGCAAACTGCTAAGCCTCAGACTCGATTTCTCTTGACTGTCAAACTGCACGGGGCTACTGTGAGAATGAAGAGAAAGGAGTTGTGCAGTGTATAGCCCAGGGGCTGTCACATAGGACACACTTGATACCTGTTGCCAATGTCCTCCTTATAATATTGTCATAGGGTTTATTATCACACGGTAATTAGATTTACCCATCACTTTCCACAAAATCGTGAGCTCCTTGAGGGCAGGGGCCACGTCTTGCAGGCTTTGCCCTAATTCCTGCCAGATTCTTGATGTCAGAGTTTCCCCGACTTTGGAAAAATCACAACCCTGCAGTACTTCAAAACAATTCTTAGAAGCTGACACCGACTCTGCTAATGACTTATTTTGCAAAGTAAGGAGAGTCAAAAAGTCAGTTCCCAGTCTGCATCTTACTGTATATGTGCTCCCTAATATTTTGGCATTGAAATGTTCTGTTTTAAAATCACAGTGATTTTAAAACAGAACATTTCAATGCCAAAATATTAGGGAGCACATATACAGTAAGATGGTTTGGGAAGAAGAGTCATATAAATCTAGCTTTATGTTAAAAAAAAAAAAACAAAAAAAAGCCTCAGGTGTCTCGTGCTTTTTCTCTTTTCAAAGCAGACTGGTGGCCACATCTTACCCCCTGGGCCCCAGGCCATGGCCCACAGTTTGGGAACCTCTCTAAAAAAGAGCCGCTTGGTAAATATTTGCTGAACTACTGAATTCCAGCTACCTCTCCCCAAGCAAGCTGGGGTCTGCAGCCCTAGATGCCAGGGCGCTAGAGCCAAATGTCCAGTATTCTGTGGTCCCGATCGCGGCTTGGCTCTGTGCTTTCACACAAAGCCAGAAGGCCCTTTGGACAGAGGCAGGTAGAGGCAGTGTGGGGTCTTGGGTGAGCAGAGGACCGGCATGCGAATCTTGTGCCACCAGGGACTCTCCCTAAGCCGCAGCCTCCTCATCTATAAACTGGGGATGTGGAGGACCAGCTCGTGGGTAACTGTGCGGATTAAAGGAGATAAAGCCCGTAAAGGGTCTGGCAAGGTGTCTGGCACACAGAACACTTGCAGTAAGGGTGTGTTCCCACCCCCAGACCTCCAGTGTGGGGCTGGGGGTACAAAGCGGGAGAACAGAAGAGGCCTAGGCTCCGGCACGTGGCTGAACGGGAAGGGGGGGAGCCCGTTCCAGAACCTCGAGCCACCCACCCCGAGACCTCTGAGGGACGAGAGGGCTGCTCACCTGTTCGAGGTGATAGTGGTCGGCGGGGTAAGGGTCGTGGAGGTGGCCCAGGGTGTAAATCCTCCGGTGCTCACAGGAGGTGGGGGAGGAGATTGTCCGAGTAGGTTGTTCCCTCTTCTGAGACGAATTCGAAGAACTGTCTGTAGCTGTCTGTGTAGAAGGAGGTACCCGTGGGTTAATTTAAAAAAACAAAACAAAAACCCAAAGCCAAACCCACACACAAATTCTAACACACCGTCTACTCTGAGCCGAGGCGGCTTGCTGGACTCCCCGACCTCGTGAGTTTATCCTGGCTTCGGGAGGCAGGAGGGCCCCTGAGGGGCCAGGCTGTCTAAACACGGCAGGCAGAGAGACCAGCCACCAGACCCTGGAAAGGTGGATTTGTTTTCTCAAATGTGGGAGCAGCGGCCAGCTCCGGGGAGGGGCTCGCCACTCTGGGCACCCTGCAGGCACGCTCCAGCTTGATCAAGAATGGGTCACCTGTTTGTGGCCCTGGCTGTGGGGTCCTTGGGTAAGCAGAGGAGATGCCCGCCCACAAAAATCAAACCCAGGTGTTTGTTTGTGGGGCTCCTTCCAGCCCGGGAGAGTCTGAGATACGTATACCTCGGGGGCATGCCAGCTACTGGCTTTCCAGGAAAAAAATTTTATAATCCTCAGCTTGGAGGCAAGCTGGGGGGCACTTGAACCTGGAGGGAAGACGGATGTCTTGCACTCAGGGATGAAGGCCACCGTCTCTGGAGGGTGAGTGCGGAGATCTTTTCCCAGTAGAAGCCTCCAGGACAGTCTCTTTGGAAGGTGGTCAGATACCAGAATGGACTACAGGCCTCCCAGTATACTACCACCTAGGTGCTTGTGCTCCCAGCCTGCACCACCCTCCACAACCCTGAGGCCCAGCACCCACAAGCTCGTAAAAGGCTTTGTCAAGTGCAGCTGGTACCTGCTGTAAAATACCAGGGGCCCCTCAGAACCCCCATTCCATCTTCCACATCCTAGAATGACAGATCCGTCTTTTCTTCTTGCTATGCCTGTGGTATGCAGAAGTTCCTGATCCAGGGATCAAACTTGTGCCATAGCAGTGACAAAGCCGGACCCTTAACCCACTGAGCCACCAGGGAACTCCTCCCCCGCCCCCAGCTTTCTTTGATCCATAAATAAAAATTTTCCTTGATATCTAGATGTTCTGTTTCTAGTAAATATCTAGGAACTTCTGGTAAATAATCTAGTTGCTTCACACTCTTACATTCCCCTTATCTCATTTGCTTATTTATCTCCTATGTTATTGCTTTTTTGTTGTTGTTGTTGGTGTCATAGATCTTTCTGGGGGCAAGGCAAGGTTAAAACAAATAGTCTTATGGAAGTTATTTTTAGCCCCCTCCCATTAAGGTAATAAACGCACAGAAAAACTGGATCACAAGTATTCAGGAAAAAGAAAAGACACCCATATTTCCATCATGCAGCACAACCACTGTTCCATTTTTAAAACTTGGTGGATATGTACAGCATCTCTTTGGATTTTTCTTTAACTCTGGTTGGTCCATGTGACGCGTGGCTGATGCATGTGTCCTATCCCACAATCACATTGACTAATTCAGATACAGACACACACACACACACACACACAGTACTCTCTGAGGCAATACAGAGATTTCTGATGGTGAGGTCAGAAAAGATGCTTTCTCTATCGCTGAAGTTAAGGTCTAAGAGTCCTGTGAGCATAGAATTGCGGTGAGGGGCAGGGAAAGAAACTGAGGATGAAGTAAAGCAAAACTAAGGGAAGAAGGGCTCCATAGACACCACTGGAGCTTCTGGATCCAGCCAAGCCTGAATCCTAATCTGCACTAGGATGTCCCAAAGATAAGAGCCAATTCCCTTTGGTAACTTAACCCAGAATGCGTTGAGTTTGTCCTTTGGGTACACTTTTCCCTCATTCCGGGCTCCTTCTCTGTGGCAGCTGTTCCACTTGCATCATATTCCCAGCCTCCTTCTTGCCTCATTTACTCCTCTCCACACCAGGGGGAGTGGCACAGGAAGTTCAGTGCCTGCTGCCTTCCTCCTCTGCCTATTGGGAGCCACCCAACTAGCAAGTAGCATGCACTGGTCACCATTCTTGGGACTGGGAGGTCTACTTGGAGGTCGAGGGCCCAGTCCACCGTGGGGAGGGTGTGGAGACCCAGCGCACGTGTGCCTGGTGGCACAGGTCTATCTAATCCTAGGGTTAGTCCTGGAACGTCCCCTTCCCGCAGATGTAAGTCAGGACTAACGTCATCAGTAAAATAAAGGGTCTCTGATCTTTTTTTCTCAATTGGTTCAGAACTCAGATAGGAAAGAGTTGCCGTTTACTCAACTCCCAGTAACTAAAGGAGAAAAATAGATACACACGGATTTTTACTCTCTTCCAAATTCAGGTCTGTCCCCCAGCTCTCACCCACCCTTTCCTTATGTCTTTGCAGGTACTGCCTCCGTCTTTTAACACATGAGTGATTGTAACAGTACGACGCACAACCCTTAGCAGTCTCAGGCTGATCCTGCTGCACAGCACAGGGACTAGTC
This sequence comes from Catagonus wagneri, assembly GCA_004024745.2. Classification (NCBI taxonomy): domain Eukaryota; kingdom Metazoa; phylum Chordata; class Mammalia; order Artiodactyla; family Tayassuidae; genus Catagonus; species Catagonus wagneri. The sequence continues at coordinate 21,451,868 of PVHT021183519.1, forward strand.
ACTTATAATGGAACATGATGGAGCATAATGTGAGAAAAAGAATGTATAGATATGCTTGACTGGGCCACTGTGCTGTACAGCAGAAATTGACAGAACACTCTAACCTATAATGGACAGAAAAATAAAAAATCATTAAAAAATAAATTTTAACATAAGAGAAGATGAAACCTAAAAAACAAAAAGTCTCAGTTAATGTGAGGGCTTATGACGTGCCAGGCCCTGGCTACATGTGAACACGACAGCAGGTAAACTGCCTTCTCCGCCTCACACACAGGAAAACGCCGACTCTGAGAAGTCTGGGATCCTGCTGACCGTGGCAGGCAGCCCCTGCCCAGCAAGCCCAGGGGATCTCACTGCACCACATGGCTGCTTCTCCAGCCCGGCGGAGCTCAGGCCAGCGCCGGGCTCTGTGTTAACCTTGGCGAGATTAACACAATTTTTCCAAGTAAGAACACGCGCCGTGATTTATACAAACCCAGGAGGAAAGGGGGCGCCGTCTCATAACACAAAGATTTCCACGGATCTCAATAAATACTTGGTGAATGAGTAGATAAGGGCCCTTTGGTGTGATTCAAACTTCAAGGGTTAAATACACTCGTATCCAACACCCATGTGACAGCCACCTGTTAGGTTAGAAGCTACCCTGGGGTTGAACACTGAACTATGCACTCAGCATTTCGTTCTCAGAAACTCAGTTAACACCTCACGGTCACCTCGGCATTAGTCATCTGTTCACCCGAATCCATCCTGATTTCTATGACCCGTGTCCAGGTTAACAATGTATGGAAAGTCATTCTGAGAACCGAGGCACACCGTGTTTCCCAGTACTCCTCAGCCAACCAGATGCCCCCCGCGACGCGCCCGTCCTTCCTCCGCCGCTGGACCGGCCTCTTCCCACAGCAGAGTCAAGTGCAGCGCTTCTTGGACAATTTTCTGACAATTTAGAGAACATGAAACCGAGAAAGGCCTTTCCACATCTCCTAATTTGATGACAAATCTGTACAGAGGAGCCGGGAGACCAGAAGCCTGAGGAGTGTCTGTCATTCACCGCCCCCTGGGGGGAGGTCCCAGGCCAGCCCCCGCCCTCTGCCCGGCTTTGTCTGGAGCCTGGAGGAAGTGCCTGCAGGAGGGGCGGCCTCGGAAGCCAAGGGTCATTTCACACCTGTGATACCAGACAGATTTTGCCAAGCGGCGAGTGACCAACCTACCGACAAAAGAGATATACTATTAGGGCGTCTCCGAGAGAGACGTGGGGAACAGCTTTCATCACGTGCACCTCGAACTGGTGCCCCCCTAACTCTGCTCCTGGAGAAAAGCAGCCACCAAGCTGTGCACACAGGCACATCAATCAGCAAGATTCTAGAACGTGTCTCCTTTACTTGTGAGCACAAGCTAATAACACCCACCAACCTACTGGCCTGAGAGGTTCACCTTCAACTTGGAAAGACTGGCTGAGTTTCTGGCTGCCTTGCCGGCAGGGCAGGGGGTGAGCTGGGGTGGGGGTGGGGGTGGGCGGGGAATCTCAGCACCCCTGCGGGTTTGCGCTCCGCTCCGGAAGTACAAAAGCAGGGCTGCTTGGTGGGTGGCTTGAGTGGCAAGCTTTCAGAGAGCAATCAGAGCCAGCCTCTGATGACACTCACTGTGAACAAGGCCAGACACTGCCACTGCCACTTGCAAATGTCCCCTCCAGAAAAACTTGTCTCCGGTTTTGGGTTTGACTCTGACTCAGTGTCAGCGCCCATGGTTAAAAAGAGGTCCAAGTAAGGAGTCTGCAACCTAATATGAGGCCTGGACCACGGAAAGGCAATGGAGTGTTACAGTGCTAAAATAACAGGGTCTAGACCCAAGCAGACTAGATTTGCATTGATTCTCTGCAAATTATAAGTTGTGTGGTTTTGGTCAAGGTGACCTCTAATTCCAGTTTTCACATCTGCAAAATGGAGCTAAACTCACCCTCAGGATTATTACAAAAATGAAATGAGATTAAGCATTTCCATTGTCTAACAGGTTACTACTGATTACACAGAAGTTATTGATCCTGTTATCTGGCTCCCTTATTTAACTCCTTATAAAAGTTCAAATGCTTTGTCCAGTGAGTCTCTGGACTTTTCTGAGTAAATCCTATCAGCCACAAAAGATAGTCTGGTCTCCTTTCCAATATCTGTGCCTTGTTTTTCTTGTCTCAGTCCATCTTTTCCCAGGGTTTCCAGCATGATGTGGAAAAACAGAGTGGTCTTGCTTGTCTTGAACCGGACTTCAGTGGGACTCTTAATGATTCTCTATGAAATATGTTTCCAGATAACTGGAGTGATTCCAAAGTCTCCTCACTAAGGGTTTTCACCAAAACATTCTGGACGTAACCTGATGTTTTTCCTGTATCTATTGAGATGATTTCAACTTCTCACCTTTAAAACATCAATGCTTGAATCAAACAGTTCAGCTTTTCTAATATAAACCATTGCTGCATGCCTGGGATATAGTCTATTCCACTGGTCTTTCATTAAATTTGTACAAATATTTGATGTGATTTGTTAATAATTTACTTTAAAACTTTACATTTAGGTTCATAAATGAGTTTGGCTCCTGTTTTTTCTCAACTTGAGCTAGTCTTGCTTGTTTTTTTTTTTTTTTTTGTCTTTTTGGCTTTTCTAGGGCTGCACCCGCGGCATATGGAGGTTCCCAGGCTAGGGGTCGAATAGGAGCTGTAGCAGCCGGCCTACGCCACAGCCACAGCAAGGCGGAATCCGAGCCGCGTCCACGACCTACACCACAGCTCACGGCAACGCCAGATCCTTAACCCACTACGCGAGGCCAGGGATTGAACCCACAGCCTCATGGTTCCTAGTCAGATTTATTAACCACTGAGTCATGATGGGAACTCCTAGTCTTGCTTAGTTTTATAGCAGGGTTATATTGGTCCTGTAAACTAAGCTAAGCAGTGCTCCACCTTTTCCTATACTCTGGGAGTTCTTTCCTTTTTTAAAAAAATTGAAGTATAGTTGGGGAGTTCCCATTGTGACTCATCAGTGATGAACCCAACTAGTAACCATGAGGATGCAGGTTCAATCCCTGGCCTCGCTCAGTGGGTTAAGGATCCGGCATTGCTGTGAGCTGCAGTGTAGGTCACAGATGCAACTTGGATCTGGCGTTGCTGTGGCTGTTGTGTAGGCTGGCAGCTGAAGCTCTGATTCTACTCCTAGCCTGGGAACTTCCATATGCTACATATATAGTCCTACCCTCCCCCCCCAAAAAAAACCCTGAATATAGTTGATTTACAATATTGTGTTAGTTTCTGGGGTACAGCAAAACGATTCAGACACATTTATTTTTTCAGATTATTTTCCATTACATATTATCAGAAGATACCAAATATGGTTCCCCCTAAGCTACACAGTAAGTCCTTGCAGCTTATCTGTTTTGTATGGGGTTTTTTTGTTTTTGTTTTTAATGGCTGCACCAATGGCATATGGAAGTTCCTGGGGCCAGGAACTGAATCTGAACTGCAGCTGCAATCTACAACACTGGATCCTTTTAACTCACTGCACCCGGCTGGGAATCGAACCTGCACTGCCAGAGACAAAACTGGATCCCTAACCTGCTCTGCCACAGTGGGAATAACCACTTAAATTTGGTCCCCCTTTTAAGGGGTATACCTTTGACTACATTTTCAAAAATTTCTATAGTTTATTATAAACACACATATTTTGAGTAATAAGCTTTGCAGGGCCTGGTTCTAAAGCCCCTTTAACCAGGTAGTGAGCGGAAGTAAGACTTTGATAAGGAAGCACAGGAAGCTGAAAAAAGAAAGGGAAGGAAGGTGGAAGTAAGAGTCAGAGTGCACTGAGATGAAGAAGTAGGCAATGCCCACCTTAAAATAATAAACAATTGAGACACAATCGGCCCGACCAAGTCCACACGGGTAGTGAAAACACTAGAGGGCTGGCAACCGCTAATTTTCTTCTCGCTCTTGGGGACGGGGACAGATGGGATGAACGCCACCTCCAGAGGGGCAAGTGAACAAGCACAGCCACTTCCTCCTCCCTGGTCCCCAGGAGCACACGAGCTGCAGTGAACACACAGCATGTGGAGCCAAGCCTGCGCTCAGCAGCCTTTTTGGAGGGGAGCAGACCCACATGTTTTGAATAAGACAGAGAAAATAAAGTGAAGATACGGCTTAAGGAGCTAGTCCTCATAGTGCCGGAATCATACAACCACGTTAGGCAAAAACAGCACTACACAGAGAGAACTGGAAAACCTCGACTGCGGGCCAGGCTGGGCCACATGTCTTGGGCCAATTGTTTAACCTCTGTGGGCCTCAGGGTCCTCACGTGTAAAGTCACCCTAGACGATCTCCAAAGGCTGTTTAACGCTAACAATTTTATATGGAACCCTTCTGCCTTCCTCCTCAGAATGTTTTAGAGGAGTCTGACTATTGTTTAGTCCATTCAAGAGCCATAGGATGTATGTCAACTACACCTCAATAAAAAATGAGTAAGAAATCATCACCATAGGGGAAAAGAAAAAGCCACAGGATTTGTTCACCTTGATAAAGGAGAATCCTGCTCTGTCTGTAGATGCTGATATGTGGAATTTTTAAAGGTGGCTAGCTAGTAGTTATGACCCCAATTTGTATTATTTTTACCGCACTGCACCACCAAGACAGACTTCAGCAGCTGATGTAACCAAAGCACTATTCAATATTCTTATTATTGCAAGGGCTTCCCGTTTTAATTTTTAAAAAGCAGGTACACACATGTGCACTTATATGTGTGAGTCTCTACCCTGCCTCTCAACCGCGGGCTGGGAGGGGAGAGGAATCACACGGAACACTGGGTACCCTCTGCCTCTGGATGATTGTGGGCATCAGGAAACTCCTGGCTCGGTGGTTTGGGGCTGAGCTGTTATTTCTAGCTCTTCAGCAAAGCAATCTTTTCCCTCAGCAGCTATTAAACTAGAAGGTCTATGGGCAATCCTTTTTCTCTGGTTAACAGGAAGTTGTCCCCCTTTTTGTCAACACGACTTTGGGAACAGGCAGTGCTGGCTCACCTGTCCCAAGGGCCTACAGTGGTTCCAGGTATCCTCTTTTAAAGAGGTCAGCAGAGCTGGAAATCAGCCCAGTACATGCTTTTTTACAATCCCTGCTAGTGGGCAGTGTGCATCTAAGAGGCAGCTGGTAGGGGGAAGGGAGATGGCTTTGTCCTAGACGCTAGGACATTATCCTGTCTGGAACCCAGTGGGCAGATAGAGTGCGCATTCTTCCACTGTGAAAAAACAAGAAAAATGAAATTCCTATACGTTAAAAAAAAAAAGTTTCAGGGGATCCCACTGTGGCTCAGTGGGTTTAAGAACCCAAATAGTATCCATAAGGATGTGGGTTTGATCCCTAGCCTTGCTTAGTGGGTTAAGGATCTAATATTGCCGTGAGCTGTGGTGTAGGCTGCACAGAAGCGGCTCAGATCCCGAGTTGCTGTGGCTGTGGCACCGGCAGGCAGCTGCAGCTCAGATCTGACCCCTAGCCAGTAACTTCCACATGTTGCAGGTGCAGCCCTGGATAAAAAATTTTTTAAAAAAGTTTCATATGGAGTTCCCGCTGTGGTGCAATGGGATCGGTGGGGTCTGGAGCACTGGGATTCAGGAATGTCATGTGCTGTGGGGTGGCCAAAGAGGAAAGAAAAGTTTTATGTTTTTTTCTTCCTTCCTCCCTCGCTTCCTTCCTCTCTGTCTCTCTTTCTCCTTCCTGCTGTTTTTTTCTTTTCTTTTTAGCGCCTGCAGCAAATGAAAATTCCCAACCTAAGGGTGGAATCAGAGCTGCAGCTGCCGGCCTATGCCAGAGCCATAGAAATGCCAGATCTGAGCCTCATCTGCAACCTATACCACATCTCATGGCAATGCCTGATCCTTAACCCACTGAGCGAGGCCAGGGATTGAACCTGCATCCTCATGGATACTAGTCAGGCTCATTACCACTGAGCCACAATGGACTCTCCCAAAGTTTCATGTTTCTAAATTTTGAGAGTAGGTGAAAATTTGAAATGAAAGGACTCTGATAAACCCACAGCTTGGCTTCTCTGGCAGGGCTGTGAGCCCAAAGCAGGTGTCAAGTAACCCTGAATATGTACTCTGCATGAATTAATAAAATGGAAATAGTAGTATCTTACCATCCATTGTTTAAAAAGATGAGATGATATATGTATAAATGAGGAACAATACAAGTTGGTGAGCTAACAAAATACCTTTGGACTTCCTGAAGCAGAGAGCCTATCAAAGCTTTTGTTTGAGCCTTAGATATTTAATTGCTTTAATTCAGCCATCACAAGTATCACAGATTGAATAAAAAGATGCACTTTTCGAGGGAACAGTCCAGCAAGCCCGGAGGGAAAGGTGGCTGGTACCCAGGTAAGAAGAAAGAATCTTTTTCTCAATGTCAAGAAATTTGACTCAAGGAGATTAGATTAAGATGGTGGAATAGAAGGACTGGAGCTCAACTTCTCTCCCAAAAAAACAACAAAACTACAACCAAATGCTGAGCAACCTTCAGCCAAATGGACTGTAAACTTCCAAAAAAGATATTCTACTCTAGAAGACAAAGAGGAGACCACATCAAGAGGTAGGAGGGGCAATTATGCGATAGAAGCAACCCCATACCTCCCGGGTGGGAAGCCCCACAGACTGGAAAGTAACGCATCACAGAGACTCAGCTACAGGACTGAGAGTTCTGAGCCCCACGTCAAATCCCCACACCTGGGGATCTGGCACAAGGAGAAAGAGCCCCTGGAGCATCTGGCATTGAAGGCCAGCGGGGCTTGTGTGCAGGAGCTCCACAGGACTGGGAGAAACAGAGACCCCATTCTTGAAAGGCACACACAGACTTTCACATGCACTGGGTCCCAGGGAAAAGCAAAGTCTTCATAGGAATCCGGGTGGAACCTGACTGGAATTCTTGGAGGATCTCCTGGGAAAACAGGGGTGACTGTGGCTTGTTGTGGGGGAAGGGCATTGGAGGTGAAGCTCTCTGGAACATTCATCAGCCTGCATTTCTCTGGAGGTAGCCATTTCTGGGAAAATCTGGTCCCTCCCATCATCACTGAGAAGCCCCATGCCAAACAATAATCCAGGTGGGATCACAGCCCCACCCATCAGTAAACAGGCTGCCTAAAGACCCCTCAGGCACACAGCCAGCCTCTAATCTCATCCAGAGACAAAGCCCCACCCATCATAGGGATAGGAATCAACCCCAGCTACCAGTGAGCAGGCATCAGTCCCTTCCATAGGGAAGCCTACAGCAAGCCCCCTCCATACCAACTTTAGCCACAGGGGAGGCCAACACCAGAACTAAGAGAAGCTACAACTCTATTGTCTGCAAAACGGTCACCCAAAAACCTATACAAATGAAAAGACAGAAAAGTATAACTCAGATAAGGGAGAAAGAAAAAAGCCCAAAAAAACCAGCTCAGTGATGAGATTATCAGCCTCCCAGAAAAAGACTATAGACAGTTAATGCTAAAGATGATGCAAGGCATTGGAAATAGACTGGAGGCAAAGATTGATAATTTAAAGGATACACTGAGCAGAGAAATACAAGATATAAAAATTAAACAAGAAGAGATGCAAAATACAATAACGGAAATAAAAAATTCATTAGAAACAGCCAACAGTAGAATACAGGAGGCAGAAGAACCAATCAGCGAGTTGGAGGATAGATTAGTGGAAATCACTAATGTGGAACAGAAAAGAGATAAAAGATTGAAAGGAAATGAGCAAAGTCTCAGAGAACTCTGGGATAATTTTAAACGCACCAACATCCATATTAAAGGGGTGCCAGAGGGAGAAGAGAGAGAGAAGGAGACAGAAAAAAATATTCAAAGAGATAATAGCCGAAAACTTCCCTAATATGGGAAAGGACCCACTCACTCAAATCCAGGAAGTGCAATGAATACCATATAAAATAAACCCAAGGAGGAACACCCCGAGACACATATTCTTCAAAATGACCAAAATTAAAGACAAAGAGAAAATATTGAAAGCAGCTAGGGAAAAGAAACAAATGACATACAAGGGAACCCCAATAAGGTTATCAGTAGATTTTTCAGCTGCAGCTCTGCAGACCAGAAGGGAGTGGCATGATATACTTCATGTGATGAAAGGGAAAAACTTCCAACCAAGATTACTTTACCCAGCAAGGTCTCATTCAGATTTGAAGGAGAAATCAAAACCTTTACAGATAAGCAAAAGCTAAGAGATTTGTGCAACACTAAATCAGCTTTACAACAAATACTAAAGGAACTTCTCTAGGCAGAAAAGAAAAGGCCACAACCAGAAACAAAAACACCACAAATGACAAGGCTCACCAGTAAAGTTATAAAGATACTAAATCATCCATGCACAATTATGCTACCAAAATCAGAAATTGTGAGAAGAGAGCACAAATGCAGGACACTGGAGATGCACTTGCATTTAAGAAACCAACAACTTAATACAATCTCATTTATATATAGACTCCTATATCAAAACTTCAGGGTAACTGCAAACCAAAAATACAATTGATACACAAACAAATAAGAAAAATCAACTCAAATACAACATTAAAGACAGTCACCTTGTGAGAGGAGACAAGAGAATAAGGGAAGAAAAAAAGAAAAACAAAAACCCCAAACAGTTAATAAAATGGCAATAAGAACAGACATATCAATAATTACCTTAAATGCTAAAGGGCTGAATGCCCCAACCAAAAGACAGAGACTAGCTGAATAGATACAAAAACAAGACCCATATATATGCTGTCTTCAAGAGACCCACTTCACTTCTAGAGACACATACAAATTGAAAGTGAGAGGATGGAAGAAAATATTCCATGCAAACGGGCATCAAAAGAAAGCCAGAGTAGCAATACTCCTATCAGACAAAACAGACTTTAAAATGAAGAACATTTTAAGAGACAAGGAAGGGCACTACATAATGATCAAAGGCTCAATCCAAGAAGAAGATATAACAATTTTAAATATCTATGCACCCAACATAGGATCACCACAATATATAAGGCAACTTCTAACAACCTTAAAAGGAGAAATCAACAATAACACCATCATAGTGGGGGACTTTTAACACCCCACTTACAGAAATGGACAGGTCATCCAGACAGAAAGTCAGTAAGGAAATACAGGCCCTGAATGAAGCATTAGATCAGATGGACTTAATAGATATTTATAGGACATTCCATCCAAAAGCAACAGAATACACATTCTTC
>PVHT021183519.1:21462111-21566820 GCA_004024745.2 Catagonus wagneri
AGGAAAACATAGGCCAAACACTCTCTGACATAAATGATAGCAACATCTTCTCAGATCCATCTGTCAGAGTAAGGACAATAAAAAGAGAAATAAACAAATGGGACTTAATTAAACTTCAAAGTTTCTGCACAGCAAAGGAAACCCTAAACAAAACGAAAAGACAACCCACAGAATGGGAGAAAATATTTGCAAATGAATCGACTGACAAGGGATTAATCTCCAAAATTTTACAAATACCTCCTACAGCTCAATACCAAAGAAAGAAACAACCCCATCAAAAAATGGGCAAAGGATCTAGGCGGACAATTCTCCAAAGAAGACATGCAGATGGCAAATAAACACATGAAAAGATGTTCAACATTGCTCCTTATTAGAGAAATGCAAATCAAAACCACTATGAGGTACCACCTTACACTGGCCAGAACGGCCATCATCAAAAGTCTACAAACGATAAGTGCTGGAGACGGTGTGGAGGAAAAGGATCCCTATTACACTGTTGGTGGGAATGCAAATTGGTGCAACCACTGTGGAAAACAGTATGGAGATTCCTCAGAAAACTCAAAATAGAATTACCTTTTGATCCAGCAATCCCACTCCTGGGCATCTGTCCAGAGGAAACCATGACTTGAAAAGACACATGTACTCCAGCGTTCATTGTAGCACTCTATGCAATAGCCAGGTCATGGAAACAACCTAAATGCCCATTGACAGTGGAGTGGATAGGGAAGATGTGGTACATACACACGATGGAATATTACTCAGCCATTAAAAGGAATGAAATACCAACATTTATAGCAACATGGATGGACCTAGAAATTATCATGCGAAGTGAAACCAGTCAGACAATTAGACAGCAACATCTAATGCTACCCCTTACATATGGAAACTAAAAAGACACAGTGAACTTCATTGCAGAACAGACAATGACTCAGACTTTGGAAAACCTTTGGTTTCCAAATAAGACAATCTGGGGGGTGGGGGGATGCACTAAGGGTTTGGTACGGAAATGCTATCAAATTGATTTGTGACAATTTTTGTACACCTATAATTGTAATAAAAATCCCCCCCCCAAAAAAGATCCACTTCTCCCTATGCAACGTGAGCTTGATAATTACTGTCATTCAAAAGGTAAGCCACCCAATCTTGAGAACTTCTGTGCCACCCCATGCAGGGTTGGGTTTCTGCCGGCAGTATTTTCGAGATGCTGCTCCCTGGTGTCAACTACAAACCATAGCTGTCCTTCCCCAAAATGGTTTTGCTTTTCTTAATAAGCCACCGTAGTTTCATTAGTAAAACTTCATAGAAGTAACTGACATTTGCAACCTACTTTCCCTTTTACTTAATTCTCTCCCTGCCCAACTCTTATCCCTTAATCCCTTAATTCCAAAGGCAGAGAAAACAGAAACTTTTTTTTTCTTTTTAGGGCCATAGCTGCGGCATATGGAAGGTCCCAGGTTAGGAGTGGGATCAGAGTGGCAGCTGCCGGCCTACACCATAGCCATGCCAGATCCGAGCCACATCTGCAGCCTACGCCAAAGCTTGTAGCAACTCCGGATCCTAAAGCACTGAGCTAGGCCAGAGATGTCACCTGCGTCCTCACGGACACTATGTTGGGTCCTTAACCTGTTGAGCCACAACGGCGACTCTAACAGAAACATTTTTGATCAACTGATCTTCTAAAATGAGACTAGGGCTCTCAGGTGGGCACAAGAGAACCCCTCATAGTGCCAATGAAGAGTCAGCTGAGGTTTTAAGCCAATGTACTAGCTGAAAAGTCATCGTGGAGCTTCTTTGGCAATGATGACAATCCGGGATATATATATGTATAGTGTATGCGAAATCTACTGAAACAAACTGAATAAATATTTCCTTTCTTCAAGTTCTCTGAAAGACAGCACGTAGATGTGCGGTTTGCCTTCTGGTGAACAGGGGACGGAACTGAGCACAAGTTGCTTCACTTCTCCAAGACTTGGAGACTTTATCTGTGGAACTGGAGCGTCAATAAGTACCTGTCGGTTGGCTGTGAGAACCAAGCACAGTAACCTACGTGAAGGTGCAGGGCCCAGGGCCAGGGCCAGCTCCCACCACAGTGTTTTTCCTTCCCCTCCCCTTGGGCCAGCAAACAGAAACTCAGAGGGAATATTTCACCCTGGGAAGGTTTTGAATCCAAAAGGATCAATGATCACAGCTAATTAGTGGCAGAACCAAGTTTAGGGTCCCGGCCTCTCCCCAGCCTCCAAACTCGGCACAGCCTCCAAACTCGGCACAGCAGGAGTCACACACCCCTTCAAGGTTTTGAAAACATCCTCTTTCTTAGGAAATCAGTAAGCAAACCCCATTTATTACAAGACTGGTAGTTTTGCCTTCAGTTTTAACGTGTCCTGGGAATGGACAAGGTGGGGAAAAAAACTTCAAGAAAAGGAAACTTCTGTAGAATTCTGTACTCTCCTGCTTCTATAAGCAAAAGCTTCATATTTATAAAAATCCCACAAATTCATTTTTTTCCTTCCATTAAGAATGTAAATAAGCACAACTTGCAAAGACTCAAAAGCTCATCTACGAAAAAAACAAACTGTTGCTTCGTACTTTGGTTGCAACCACTTCTTCTGACCTCGCTTTAGAAAACACCTGGGCTGGGCCGGAGGGGTTCAAGATGTCATTAGGGGCCAACTGCTCTGAATAGCCAGAGAGTCATAAAATGCAGCGTGTGTAATAAACAGGATGTCAAGGGTTCAAGCATAGGGCACGAGGAAGAACCAAGTTTTCTAGTCTGGGCAAAAATCATGGCTACAAGCTGTCGTTGTTGTAATAGACATTTTTCCAACGTGAAGGAGGACCACCCTACCTAAAGAAATGAAGTACGGTGGGACAGCAAAAGATGACCAGGCTTTCCAACTGGGTTCTAGGAGAGAATTCTGACTCACACAAGATGCTAGGAAAGACTCTCCCTGATTCTGCGAAGGACGGTGCGTGGTTAGTGCTATTCTGGGTGCACAGGAGAGATGGTAACTCCGCACAGAGGATGGATGCCAGAGGGCTGGGGGGTTAATTAGGATTCCCTACTGAGAAGGGCTGCCCAAATCCAGGAACAATACTGAGGTGGGAGTATAAACATAGGAGGTAGGGAGGAGAAAAAAAAAAAAACATACAGGGGAGGTCTTCCTATTGCTATTCTGGGGACTTCCAGGCTGTAACACTCAATGAGGCTCCAAGTTTATCACATGAATGGGCCACGTGGCGTTGGTTACATATTTATTCTCTGATTATCTCTTCTCCCCTTTCCAGCCTGGATCCAAGAGAACCCTAAAACAGAACTCTTGCATAAGGTTGCTGTATGAAAAACAGAGCAGCTGAAAGACCATAAATGTCACTATTCAACAGAGGAAGAGAAACGTGGCGGTGGCGGATGGGAAAGGTGAGGAGAGCGTGTTGGTCGCTCCCCCACGGTCAATCAGCAGGGTGCTCTTAGGCAAGTCACCTTCAAGACTGTGACTACACAACGAGGCCAATCCCACTTTTTTGGTCAGAAGGAAGCTGGCTCATCTGATGTGAACTCAAAATCCCTTCCAAGACCTACAGTCCTAAGGAGAAGGCAGGTCTGTAGTTAGTCTGGCCCCCCAGCAAGCCACACATTTCCGGCTAACTCTTGTCAGTTCTCCTCCCTTTAATGGGCCATCCTTTCCATGGTGGACACACTGCTGTCTAACCCTAGGCAGTAAAAACAGCCGGAAGAAGAGCATAGAGAGCTGCAAAACTCAACTTCTGTTGTGTCTCTTTAATCTCTTCAAACCCTCGGGTGGGGGGAAATCAGGGTTGCTGAAACTAATCAGAACTGCTTGATTCTTCCTCTGTGACCTCCTCCCTCTGAGAAAACTCCCTCTCATTTTTTCTTTAAAAAAAAATATATCATTTAATATCTCAAATCGCAGTCTCGCCCCTCCTCTTAGCCTCTCACTCTCCACAGAGAAACACATTTTCAACTCTTGTGGCTCTTTCTTCTTGTATTTCTCTCCATCCTTGCAATGGCATCTTGCTAGATTACTATTTGCTGATTTGCAGATTTAGATTATTTAAGGCCTTCTTATTATGGAAGATGAAGGCTTAGCTATTTTATACACCCCCAAATATCTTTCTATAAAGCAAACAGTTCCCTAATCCCCCAGCTTGAGAGCCAGAATCCTGCCACTCAGCACAATGACAGCTGAAGCACCGACCACACTTGACCACAGATTCTAGATGAGCTTGCTCTGGAAGGACGGGTACCCTGCAGCTGCATTCTCCCAAGAGCGTGTTAAAATTCTCCTGGTCTAGCATGAAGATGCTGATAAGATTTGTAAATGATTTCAGAGATCTGCAGCAGTAAATTAACCTCCAGGTTTTAATGGGCCCAATCCTATAACACAGGAATCGGGAAAGCTGTTCATTAAATGACCATAAAAGCTAGAGCTTCTCTAGTTCTAGACAATCCATTTTCTGCACTTACTCTCTCCCCATTCTGACAACCCTCTTCCCGGCCGGCTCCAAACCCTCTGGCCTCAGAGTGCTCGACTGAGGGATCCAAGAAGAAATCAGCTCCAAGCTGGGGAGCGAATCAGCCCAGCCCATCCACGGTGCTACACCGTTCACATCTCAAGTTCACATGGACCTCCTCCACAAGACCGCCAAGCACGGCTCTCCCACAAGACCAAAGCATGATGGGGGGTGGGGGGGAACAGACTCGAGGGTCTTTCTGTTCAGTCCCTGTCAAGGCTCCCCAGGTCTGGAGAGAGAGAAGTGAAAGGCTGTCTGCTGGAAGCAAGGACGAGTATGCTGACTCTCAGAGATGCACCCCAACGCCCACAACGAAATGCTAGCCTTTGTTCCTGTTGCTTTATATTCTTTGCATTAACTCATCTTACAAATTTGTATCAAATGGCTCAGGCACTGGAATTCCATCCTACATCCATATTTAATGCCCTGTACATCCTGGCCACCCAGGTGTCTGTGTTCACCTGCATGGATCACTGTAACTGAGGTCTCCCGTGCAGGAGAGGGGACTGTCTGCGAAGGAGGAAGTCCACGGGAGGCAACAAGAAGCGTGAACAGCCAAAGGCTTAAAGTGGGTGACGATGCCAGAAGCTCACCACCTAGTTGCAGAGTCAGCAACTCAGCAGAAAACAGAAAAACATGACATGAAGGTATTGAGAATCCCTCAAAATCACCCACCTTTAGATGGTCCCCCAAGATAATAATAAAGCCACTGATACAATCAAACTGGTTGAGGGAGAAATACTGAGACACGCAGATGGATAAACAGGCCAAGCCTCAGAAAATCAGAAGTCTCTGGTGGGTTCTGCTGGGAAACAGGTGGACACGTGCCAGGGTGGTGGCGGGGCCAGAGAGGGCTCATGCTGCAGAGGCAACAGTGCTGGTGACCGGCAAGACGCATGGGAAAGCGTGCGTGTGTGGCTGTGTGTGTGCCTGTCTGCACACGTGCGCAGCTGGATGCTGAGTTCACGTGGGCGACTTGCCACATGGCTTTACCATCCTGAGGAGTCAGGGGGACGGGCTGGCTTAGGGGCTGAGAGTCAGGAGTGTATGAGCAGAGCAAGCCCACGCTTGCCAAGCACCCAAGCCAAACAACCACTCCACAGGTAGCTGGGGCACCCCTTCTTCTACCTTATGCCCAAGGCGGAGCTCGCATCCATGTTGTCCCCAGTGTCTTGTTTTCTTCCCAGGACCAAGGAATCCCCTGAGACAGAGGGAGCCTCTGGCTCCAGCAACAAAAACATAAGATCTACTCCGCGTTCTTCCAGTTATCCCTCTATAGGTTTTCTTTTCTTTTCTTTTTTCTTTTTTTTTTTGCTTTTTAGGGATGCACCCGTGGCATATGGAGGTTCCC
Organism: Catagonus wagneri; assembly: GCA_004024745.2. NCBI lineage: Eukaryota > Metazoa > Chordata > Mammalia > Artiodactyla > Tayassuidae > Catagonus > Catagonus wagneri. The sequence goes on from PVHT021183519.1 coordinate 21,467,993, forward strand.
AGGATAGGGGTCAAATAGGAGCTACAGCTGCTGGCCTACGCCACAGCCACAGCAACATCAGATCTGAGCCATGTCTCCAACCTACACCACAGCTCACAGCAACGCCGGATCACCAACCCACTGAGTGATGCCAAAGGATCAAACCCACAACCTTATGGTTCCTAGTCAGATTCATTAACTGCTGTGCCACGACGGGAACTCCCATCTATAGGTTTTCTTTTACATGCACTGTTCTCTTAGAAAGTTCTCATTCTGGCTCATCGGAAGTTGGAAGTAGGTCCCTCACCATTTACACTCTGTCTATAATAAATGAGTTCCAAGTTCTAACTAAATGCCTCGCCCATGTAAGTTTTAGAAGGCAACAAGCCTTGGGAAGCTGTCGGCTTCGCAGGAGTTAATGCAGCCGCTTGCTTCCTTGGCTCCCACGTTCAGAAATCTCCCTGACTTCTTAGGACAGAAAGTCTCACGACAGGGTGCTCGTGAACAAACAGGAAACCTGGCAGGCTGGCCCCCGATGACACTCCCACCCTTAGGTGGAATGTCGCTAACAGTCAATGGCTTAATGACTGGGCTTGTCTTGGGGAAGGTGCTATTATTAAAGTGGAACGAAGACCACGACTGTCTCCGACTGTCTCCATCGGGGCCCACAGGGAACGCAATTAAGTCGTGCTCCTCCGGCAGCGAGTTTCTGAGTGTCTGGAAGCAGCAGGGCTGTTTCTATGCTTCCTTCCAGGCACTCGGCGTTACCCTAGAGCAGCGCGTTGATTCCCCGTGGATTAAAGGACACAACCAGGAGGGATGCTGGCTTCGGTCACCCCGCTCCCTCTCGCCCTCTCCCGATCCTATAAATCACTTCTGGCAGGTAGCTGGGAAGCAGCTGCAAATGACAGTTTCGCTCTGGAGCACAGGAAGCCACCTTTTAACCTGCCTGCTGTTGTTTGTCTCTCAAAATGTGACAAAAGAACAGATGTAAGCAACATGCCAACTGTTGAGAGGATCTGCTCGGAGAGCTATAGGAAGCCTGTGCAGAGCCACGCCACACCAGCCGCTCCACGGAGGCCTAAAGGAGTTCATTTCCTGACCCCCCACCGCCGGCCCAGCTCCCTCTTCACGTCAGGCTGGGGTCTGCTATGCTCAGGCAACTCATCCCCCTGCTGTCTCTGTCCCCTGCCCTGAAGCCCCTTCCCAAACACTGTTCCAATGTCACTGAGCTCCAGTCCAGCCTCAGCTCCTGGGGGTCTTCTCTGACCCCACACTGCTCCCCGTAAAGGGGCCAGAGCCGGTTTCTAAGCCTCTCTCATTCATCTCTGTCCAAACCGCCCTGTTGCATCCACGAGGACTGGAGCGGTGCTTCACACACCCGACTTCCCCAAGTAGTGTTTTTCAAATCACTAATTGCAGGATGAGTGCGTCAAGAAATCAAATTTAAAGGGTTGCAACCGATATATTAAAGTATTACACACACAAAAAAACTAGCTTATAAAAAACACTCTTGGGACAACTGAGGGATTATCAGGGAACTATTAGATGATATTACAAGATCCCTATTAATTTTCTACGTACAGTAATGACATCGTATAGGGGAATGCTTTAAGAGATGCTCAAGTATTTAGTGGCAACTTACTTTCAACTGGATCAGCAGAAAGTATGTGTGTGTGCCCACGTGTACACATGTATGCACAGATAAAGCACATGGGGTGAAATATTACAACTGCTGACTCCAGGTGTAGAGTATACAGTCGGTCCCTGCACTATTCTTTAAATTCCGCTGTGTGTTTAGAAAGTTTCACAATAACAAGCAGAAGAAAAAAGAGAAGAAGAGGAAAAAAATCAGGATGCAGAGTATGAAACATGACCTGGCTTGTGGTGTCTATGGATGTGTGTCCTAGGTTACAATTTAAATGTGTTTCCTACTGTGGGTCAAAGCTCAGAGTTTGAAATGCTGCCCTACGGCTCCTCGCTGCACCAAGCACACAGCAGGTGCACACTGAACTGTTTGTTTAATTAACTTCTAGAAGCACAGAATTTAAGCGAAGGGGCAAGCTGAGAAATCATTTTGTCTCCAGTTACAGCCCATTCATTCAAGCTGTGTCAAAATATCCAAGCCTTTTCCTGCCTTAGTGCACTTGGCCCTAACCTCAACTCAGCCTTCAGGACTCTCATCAGATGTTTAATTACTCATCAGGAAGTCTGTTCCCCTGCATCCCTCCCCCTACAAGGCCAGGGAGGTTGGGGGGGTGGTTATTAATGGAAGACCCTGAGAGTAGGGTGACCAGTTGTCCCAATTTGCCTGATTTGAAGTATGTATTTTACAGGACTATGGACTTTCCGCACTAAAACTAGGACAGTGCCAGGCCAACTAGGATGGCTTCTCACCCTAAATGTGAAGGAAGCCTGGGGGAGAGTCTCGGACAGCTCCAAGAGAGCTGCCGCCATGTGCTTTATGGCACCACCTCAACATTAGTGACCAGGGCAAACCTGGGGAGCAAAATTATGACAAGGCAGAGATCTCCCTGATGGCACCCCAACAGCAAACGGCAACTGCAAAGTGTCTCTCTCATGCCCCTGAACAGAATCCCACCCTGATTATCCACCAACTCATCTTGAAAGCAAAGCACAATGGGAACTTACTGTAAAAACGTCATCGTCGCCAAGCTCAGCCTCGTTGTGGAGGGTGGAAGATGATGTTGTTGAGCCTAAAAGGACACAAAACCCACAAAAGAGTGTTTCCAAAGAGGATAAGTCAAAGCCAATCATTTAAAAAGTACACTTTAATAAAACCACAGTCCACTGCTTTCACATGTGAATCACCAGCAGAAATATGTTACCTGGGAATTAAATGCTTTTAATTTACTGTTTTTTTTCCTTCTTTTCTGGCCATACCCTTAGCCTATCGAAGTTCCCGGGCCAGGAATGGAATCTGAGCGGGTGATGCGACCTACACCACAGCTGCAGCAATACTGGATCCTTAACCCACTGCGCCTGGCTGGGGATTGACCCGACACCTCCACAGAGATAAGCTGGATCATGAACTCACTGTGCCACAGTGGGAACTCCAACTCACTCTTCTTTAACTGACTCTAGCCAGGATGTTCCCTAAATGAGTTTTGCCTACTGTGCTGGCCACTGGACAACGAGCACACAGAGGCACCATGGAGCAGGTGCATGGAGAGCCTGCCCGCTGCTCTGATGGGCAGGCGTCATGACCAGCCTCCACATGTGACCCCTCACGTCCCCTGTGTAGTAAGAAAAGCAGTGGATGGAGAACCCCAGTTAGACCCATCATAATCTCACTATGAAACTGGACTTAGATCCCTGGGCTTTCCGGCTACCCATGAGGAGGTTTGATAAATAGCTAATATGGGCACCTCCTATTGTGCAGTTCAGATACTGCACTCTAAAGCCCTGGATTCTGGGAGCCATCTTCTAAGCTGATACCTTCTCTTGCAATAACCAAGGCCTCGGTGAGTTCTCTCCATTTTCACAGGCCAACATTTCGGCTCATGTCAGAAAACCCACTTTATTCTATCAGGGAATAAAGGACTCAATTGCTGTATTTGCTTCTCTTTCTTCACTCTGGTAGGCAAATCAGTACAACCTGCTCCCTTCTCTCCTAAATACTGTCCTGTAATGTGTAGATCAAATTAACTGACAGTGTTAATGGCCAAAAGGAAAAATGTATTTAAATCTGCATAAGTGATATGCCTATTGAAAGAGATATTTAGTCTCTGTCCTCTCCTTTTCTTGGTTAGGTCCTAAAATGTGCATGTAGAAAATATTTTGCTATTTTACATAAAATTGAACTCAAAAGTCTTCCTCAGAAAGGAATGAGAAATATTTAAATTTCCAATGAGGGATCACGGGAGGAAAAATAAGTCCCACAATAGCCTGTGTGCTAGTCCTACTGATCTTTTGGGGGGGTTTTCTCTACTACATGAATTACTCTAGTCAGTCAATATTTAAGGCAAGTTTGACAGAACAGAACTAGGTAGTGTATACAGAGAAAAAAATTACAAGTAAGCAAATCAAATTTTGTGTGTAGATTCACTGATTAAGTACATGGACATATTGCACACATCTATCAATAATGCAGGGGCTGTTTTCTCTTCCAAACATTTAGAGGCTATGTTTAACAAGATTTTAAGTAGTTGCCACTTACATCAGACCTATCGAGTGAAAAGCACTGGCTTTTACCGATTCTGGCTACCGTGTGGTTGCAGTTCACAGATTCACGGTCTAGCTAGAGAACTGTCTCACTGCTGAAAAGAGATCTTTTTTTCTTTTAAGATTTTCTTTTCTCTGCCTCCCCAAATCCACAATGGAGAAAATGGCTTCAGAACACATTTCTTTCTTATACAAATGAAACATATTCTTTTGTGATTGATTTCCTTCAAATTCTGAATTTGACTTAACCACGCCTTGCTTGATGTTCCTTTTTTTCACTGGGCCCTGGCTATGGCACCTTGAACCCTGATTTAATAACTGAATGTGCTGAAGTGGAGAATTTGCGGGTTTGCATCTGTGGACTCCAGAAAATCCCACAAGAACTGACCGCCCAGGAGCCTTCCTGGCCACCAGCCGCTTCCCAGGGGACTAAGGAGTCACAGATCCCTTTCCTTTCCAGGGGCAGCCGTCCCCCTGGGCTGTCTTTACATAGCAGTGGGAAGGCCTGGAGCCTTCTGGGCCCAGTAGATTCCATTCTCCACCTCTGAATCAAGATAGATCAGACCAAAGCCGGCTTTCGCCATTCAGGAAAAGGTGAGATCCATCAAAAAGTCATTCCTGTGGAAGTCCAGAACCTGTCTTTCTGGAGCAGACTCTAAAAACCAACTGGAATCACCCCTTACTCTGAAAACCAACTCCACCTTCCCTGCACTATGACTTTAAAAGCTTTTCTCCTTGGATTTCCTCAAGTTTTTGCCTCTACTGACCTGGCCCCTGCAAATAATCCACAAATAGATGAGGGCAGACAACTGGGATTGAAAAGAACCCAGAAACCTCCCATGGCCCCACTGAGAGTGAAGTGATAAATGCAATACCTTCTATAAGGTCTTCGATTGCTTTCCTTACTCCCCTGTCAAAGGCTCGAGCATCAGCAGGGCTTTGGAAAGTAAGTCCAAACTTCCTATTGTCGACTTTCCAGTGATGAAAAGTTGGGTTTGCTTTGGTGTAGACCAAGTCCTTTCTCACATAGCACTCCAACACCACCTGAAGGATTGAAATACACAGGCAGGTTACTTATTAAATAGTCATGATGGTGTCTGGTTACAAAAATCTAACGGGGACCCATCCGTCCTTGGTGGCAACGATGGAAAACCCTACCCCCTGCCTTCGTGTATTGGTGAAGGCTTCCTGGAGGAAGGCTTTGCCTGCTTCCGTGGACTATCTGCTCCTTGCTGGCCCCTCGCCTTCGGTGGTCCTTACTGCACTGCTCCTTCATCTCACTCATTTTCCTTCTTCCTGCCCCTGGCTGGGGGGCACCAGGCCAAGGCCCCGTCTTAGGGCTTTGCTGTTTCATGACTGCATCTAAGTTAGGGCCTTTGTACTCGCGGCTCTCAATCTTCCTCCCTCTGTCCTAATAGGTGTTTCCCAGTGACCTCAGATTCAGCACATTGAGAAAATCTTTAACCTGCTCTGAAATTTCTGCCCCTCGTTTCCTCTTCCAGCTTCCCCATATCCAGCAGTGCCAACCCCTCTCTGTTCATTCACTCTGGCTCAAATCTCCGTGGTTTTCTTTTTCCCTCTTCTGCTTTTTCTAGCCCCTGTATTAATCACCAAGACTGTTTCATTCCTCCTTCAACATCTTTTGTATCAACACTGTTTCTGTTGCTACCACCCTGATCCGGGTCTCTATTAACCCTTTATCTGGATTATTAGAACCGTCTCCAAATTTCTAGCAACAGTCTCAGAACTGCTTTTTACCAAACTATAGCTTTGATGGTCCCAGACCTTCAAGCTCTTTATCTCTAAGACGGAAGCAACACCAACATAATCAAAAAGAACACACACATGCACATGCTCTGAAAACACTGAACAGTGAGAGTCCTGACCTCTCACTCACAGTCATACTGACTTCCCAGTATTACCCAGAATGTTCTACTCTTCTATTCACTTGTTTCTGTCACCTTCACAATTTAGTACTTGACTTCATATTATTCTCTAACAGTTTCATGTGCTAATCTTATTGCCCTAACTAGACTGCAGAAGATCAAGATATTTAATAAAGTAACTCCCGCTGGGTACAGCGCGGTGCTGTTATTAGTAAAGATACAGGGTTTAATGTTGTAGCATAAGAGGCATTGCAATCATGTGGATGTAAACGTCATTCTTTTTTTCATAGAAAATTCCAAAATACTGACACTCTTTACTTCGATGGCTTTGTTGTGTACATGCCAAAATGATTTTGCTAGGTTTTACCTGCTTTGAACTTGTGCCGGCAAAGTTCTGCATTTAACAAAATGAGGTCTTATTAATTATAGACTAAGGAATGGGAAAGTGTACAGGCCTGCCTAAATTAGCATAAATTCAAAGTATCGAATATCTTTAAATGAGCACAAGTTTCAAGAATACATCTAAGCAAACAGAAATTAAGCCTTGCCTGATCAGTGTTTCCTAACTTAATAAACAGATGAGAATAATAGTAAAATTGGTGTATCAAATAGCATTCCCATGCATTTAGCTTTACTACATTGCATTGAAAGAAGACAACAGTCCCCTCACACAGTTCTATTTATGATTAAATTGCTTATTATGGCCATTTTCCCCCTAAGAATAGCACAATGATTAAATGTCAGCCCAGCCCCATTCCAAATTGGGGAAATCCAAATAACCAAGGCTTTAACTAACAAATGTTATCTATTTTAGAATTTAATAGTCTCAATTCAAAGTCTCAAAATAAACTTATTTGTAAAAACAAAGACTTCCAGTTTCTCCATATTTTTAGGGTGAAAAAGATTAGTCTTTGGTTGACATTTTCTGAATTTAAGATTATTCCAACGGTACAATTTATTAGAGGAATTTAATAAATTCTTACAAAAGTAAAGTTCAGCCACCTAAATTATGTGATGGGGAGGGGACCAGATACCATCTCTTTGTCCTCTTAAACAAAATTACATTATTGCATTAAATTTAATGACAAAAAATGAAAAAAATCAAAGGCTTTAATCTTCATAATAGTTATGACCCCTCTACTGAAGTTTTGCCATAACAGGTGTAAAACCCCTAAAATGAAGTTTAGGCATTGACTTAAAACTTGAGAAAGGCTTTTAAAAATATCTTTTTAAATGAGATGCGTGGGGGGGGCAGGGCGGAAATAAGTGGTTATGTATTCTTGTTGGAGATTTTAAAAAATCTACACGAGGGAGTTCCCACTGTGGCTCAGTGGGTTAAGAACCTGACACTGTCTCTGTGAAGATACAGGTTAGATCCCTGGCCTCATTCAGTGCATTAAAGATCTGGTGTTGCTGTGGCTGTGGTGTAGGCTGGCAGCTGTAGCTTCAATTCAACCCCTAGCCCAGCAAATTTCATATGCCACAGCTACAGCCCTAAAAAGGAGAAAAAAGTCTATACAAGAAACACATATTGTAAAAGAGTTAAGCGATTTAGGTGAGTCCATGAAGGTTCCATTCTCACTCATTTCTCCCTCCCTCCCTCCCATTAACGCCTCTGGATCTCTGGTTGCCCGCTGTCAGTATGGCGAACACAATCCCAGTTTCCTTCCTGAAGCTTCTTTACATATTCACGTAAGTTTGTGTGTATGTTTAAATGCAGCCACACCTATAACTGCTCTGCAACTTGCCGTTTCCTCAAAAACATGTCTTAGAGATATAAGAAGGTGAAAAGGACTGTTCAGTGGCTGCATAAAAGTTCTCAGTATGGATATATTAGAATTATTCACCCATTCTCCATACTAATGAGCATTTAGGTTGTTTCTAATTGGCCACTATGACAGACAATGCTGGAATGAACATCTTTGTACATGTTCTCCAAGTGTGGTCTCTAGGTTCCCAGGAGGGAACCTTCTCTCTCCACCCCCAGGTCCTTTCAGGGGGTTTAGGATGGCAAAACTACTTTCATATATTAAGACATCTTTGCTTTTCCAGTGTGTTGCCATTTCTACTAATAGTGCAAAAGTGACAGTGGGTAGAGTGGCTGTTCTGAGGCATCAATCAAGGCAGGGCAGTGGCACCAAACAGTACCAAAGTCACCGGATTTACCACTGTCACGTGGTCAAAGTAAAAATGGCCAGTTCAATGTTAAGATTGTCCTTAATGAAGCAGTTAAAATGATTAAACCATGATCCCTGAATATGTATCTTTTATTTTGTGTGATGAAATGGGAAGTACAGGAGTTCTTGTCGTGGCGCAGCGGTTAACAAATCCGACTAGGAACCATGAGGCTGTGGGTTCAATACCTGGCCTCGCTCAGTGGGTTAAAGATCCAGGGTTGCTGTGAGCTGTCGTGTAGGTCACAGACGCGGCTTGGATCCTGCGTTGCTGTGGCTGTGGTGAAGGCCGGTGGCCAAGCTCCAATTCGACCCCTAGCCTGGGAACCTCCATATGCCAAGGGTGCGGGCCTAAAATGACAAAAAGAAAAAAAAAAGAAATGGGAAGTACACATAACCGGATTCTCATATCTGTTTCTGCATTTCACCTGCTGTAATATGTAGCTTTGGTTGAAGTACGGAACAAACTCTGGCTTTGTACAAACGCATAGTTGGAAAAGGGAAGGGTATCCTCATAGCCCTTCTACTTCTGCCGCTTAGGGAGGAATGACAATTGTTTCAAGGAAAAACTTGTGTAATTGCTGAAGTTGCACTAACTGATTTTCTCATGGATCACTAGGTTTAGTTGAAAGAATAACTAACAGATGAAACTATGGTTAATCAGACTTGGGTACTTGGCAGATGTCTTCTTGAAAATGACTACAGTGAGCCTGTCACCTCAAGGAAAACAAGGAGATATTTGTTGCCAATAATAAAATTTGAACTTTCAAGTGAAAGGTAGAATTTTGGACAGCTTCCCAATATTTGAAGCCTTTTCTAATGAGATCACTGGTGATATTAGGAAATGTGGTCTTTTGATACTGTAGAACTAAATGCATCAATATTTGGAAGATCTGTTCAACCCTGCAAACCATTATTTTCCAAGTGACCAATGCATGATTTTACAAAATCAGCAATTAAAAAAAGTCCATGCAAAGAGAAGAAAAACAAGTGGACATCCCCTCCCCACCCCCGCCTTTCCAGCTGCATCCACAGCATATGGAAATTCCCAGTCCAGGGATGGAATCCAAGCCGCATCTGTGACCTACACCACTGCTGTGGGGATCCTTAACTCACTGCACTGAGTCAGGGATCGAACCAGCAACGCCACAGAGACAAGCTGGATCACTAACCCACTGCGCCACAGTGGAAACTCCCTAAACCAGTGGATTTTAATGTAACAGAGTCCGAAAAGGTCATGTGATATGGTTTCAGGGCCCACATTTAAGAAATTACCACAAGCCAAGTTTTGGTGTAGCATAAAAGAAGTAGATCTACAATTATCTGAAAAGGCTATTATAATATTTCTCCATTTTCCAACTACATATTTTTGTGAGGCTGGCTTTTCTTCACATTTTTGCAACAGTCTGAAGGCAAGAGCAGCTCTTAGGATCCAGCAATTTTCTATTAAGTCAGATATAAAGGAGACGTGCAAAAAAGCAACACAATGCTATTCTTCTGCTCTTTTTCTCCTGGAAAATAGTTATATAGTTATCTGCCATAAAGAATGTCATTTATGCTAGCACTGTTTATGATTTTTAATTATTTCAGTTTTAATTTCTAATATGGTAAATATTAGTAGCTATAGTTTATGAGACAAAAACGTTTTTGGGGATTCTGAGACCAAAAATGCCTGAGAACCATAACTCGCCATACATCTTTGTAAACCTATTTCCATAGGATAGGGTTTAGAGGTGGAGCTGCCAAGTAAAAAAGGAATACATATTTAAAATTAATATCTTGCCAAATTGCCTTTCACAGAGCTTTGCCAGCTGGAACTCCTAGCAAACGTGCGAGTGCTCACAGACCTGCAGTGGAATGAACAACATTTTAGATTTTGTGATTCGTTTTCAAGAGGTGGTCTCTCACAGGATTCATTTAAGAAGTAAAATCCTCTAATCCATCAAAAATAAGCTTCAACTCAGAAAATTTTAATTTATGTATAATTTCTCAGGGAGACTCGACTGTCTCCAATTTACAAAAAATTATCCAAATAACGACTTCGTGAATGGAGAGTTGGAACACAGACTTTTCCCATAGAAACAATGGCAGTGAAGTTCACAGGCATCAACATAGAATTCAAACGACAAAAATCAAATGTGCTGAATTCTGGAACAGCACTCCGTGGAGAAGCCAATGACAACACTGTTTCTATTAGCAAAAGCACTTTATGTCCTAGTTGGAATACTGGGAACTCTCACACCAGCCATTTGCTGTGTTCCAAAAATGATCTCCCCCCCACCCCCCCGGCCATGTCACCACGGGTGGGGGCAGGGCTTCAACAACCCACCCATTTGCAGAGCTTCCAGGCAGGTTCATAGACTCCAGTGGGCAGAAGTGTTGCATTATGGAAGCCTGGAGGCCAAAGGGGTGTGTTCGTGTCTGCGTGTTAGGAGCCCAGAACTTATCAGAGCGTGAAACAGGCAAGGTGAGGCATGGAAAGATGGAGAAGCACAGCCAGGTGTATGGGTGTGGGACTGAGCTCCTAGAGCGGATATAAAAGTCCAGAAGTGTAGAGTCACAGAATATGAGGGGGACAAGATGAGGGAGAGAGTGAAGGGGAAACAGGATAGGGGAGGGGATGAGGCACACAGTCCTCGTGCAACAGCAACACACAACAGAAGCTGGTCCACAGCCAGGACTGCCCTTTCCCCAGCAGAGTGGAAATGAAGGCACCAGGTTTGGGCTTCACAGAGAAAGAGTTCCCAGTGCTGGCTCTGCTAATGACCACGAGCTCCGGACTGAGGAAATGGATCGCTTCTTGGGGCACGGGAGGGAAATAATAATCTCCTCCCTCCTTGCTGCAGGAATTTAACTGAGGGTATTTATTTACATAAAGGGCCTCAAACAAAACCGTAGAAGTTTACTATTACTATGTTCAAGTCAGTGGTAAGATACAAGTTTATAAATGTGTCTATGAAATGAAAGGGCTAACTTAGACAATCTATAGGCCATTTCAGGTTGACATGTTCTATAACAAACCATAGAAATACCAGGAAGAAACAGCCCTTAAAAAGATACAACCATTCAGGTAAGATAATTTGTTAATACAAAAGCTGACACAATCAAAATAAAAAAGGAAAGAGAGAAAAACATTTTTCTATCAAAATCTTTGTAGGAAAAGAATACCAAATACAATTAAAAAGGCAAGCAACAGGTTATAAAAATATTTGCAGCAAATGTAGATGAGGAAGATGAATGTCTGTCACATTTGGAGAGCATATGTATCCTGGAGAAAAATCAGACCCCAAAAGGGAAACAAGCTAAGGACACAATAGATGATTCAGTTACGCCTGCTTAACAAACAGAAAAACCTTTGATCACATTATTGACCAACCATAAGATTACCATTCTTACTTTAATCAAATGTGGTAAAGATTTAAACATCGAACCTCAATGTATTAAATTTTCATCTATGCTGGAAGCAGCTCTTTGCACAAGTATTAAAAGTCATAAAAAATCTCACCCCTCCAAATTATTCCAAGAAAATATTAAGTGTGGAAGATGTAGGTAGATAATACTAGGGTGGAGGGATGGGAAAGAATATTTGATACTAAGGAGATCATCAAGTACCCAGTGAACATCAACCTGATGCCAGCCAAATGGGACATTTCTTATAGAATGTTAGGGCAAAACAAATAGATGCAAAACTGTGTACAAGCTCCAATTACAGCTATATCAAAATAAAAACACACACAAGGGGGAAAATTATATCAAAGGGCTAAAGGTTGGTTGTGCACATGTGACTTTGGCTCAGTCTGGGGTCAGAGTGACAGGGCACCAAATACAGGTTCCCGGACCCCAAGATGGGTCACCTAGAACAAGCAGTCTTTCCAAAACTTAGTTTCTTCAGTTATAATTGTACAGGCTGCTATAAGGATACGATGATACAACTTAACTTACATGGCCCTTAGACTAACAGCTGGATAAAAGGTAGCTATTTTACTTTTTCTTGTTAGTGTGGTTACACTGTGTTTATTGTGAATATTTTAGAAACAAGAGTGTTTTAATTAGCTACTATGTAAAGAATTTCTCCAGTGGCCACATTTCTTAAAATGAGCCATATTCTCTCTTTAAAGTTTCATTCATTTTGGAGCTCCCGCTGTGGCACAATGGGATCAGCAGTGTCTTGGGGAGGAATCTGTGATAGGAAGGACCTGGGGTGCAGGTTGCAAATGCAGCTCGGATCTGAGCCCTGACCTGGAAATTCCATAAGCTGCGGAGCAGCCAAAAAAAAGGGAGAGAAAGAAACAGAGAAAGAATAAAAACGTTTCATTCATTTCATTTTCAGAAAGGAATCAAGTGTGAAAATATATACCATTCAGAAATTGCTCTTATTTATTTTGTAAACTGTATAAACATTAAGAAGTCACTGCCAAAGAAGATTAAATTTGTACACCTAGCACATAAAACACAACAGATACCGCTGTCTAGAGTCTCAAATGTATCACTGATAAATTCTTTCGGTGTCTTTTTGTGTTTTCTCTGAGATTCTGCCTAGTTGGAATCAACACTTGGATTTGGAGGATACACTCTGGGATCAAATAAAGATAAGAGCATGTTCTCCCCAGGTTCAAGGTCAACAATTAAATATAGACCCAGACATTCAATTTTCCTTCCTATCACAGATTCCTTTCTAACATAGAACTAAAGGTCCAGTTCCTCCATGAAACCGTATGTTATAAACTGTCAACGCCCCCATTCTTGTGAGATAATGACCCTCCAAAGTGCATATTTGTAAGTATGTAGAATTACCACAGAAGCGTAATGCCACTGCTTTTTGTCACTTTCTTTTCCCAAACATGTTTTTTTATTCACTGGCTTATGAAAATAGAAGCTGCAGTATCTTTTAGATAAACATGTATTTCAAAGTAACAAAATGCCAGAGGATACTTCTGTCTTTGCATTCTACTGTTCGCCAGCCAAACAAACCTGGATGGCATGCTCCATGAGTAAATCCTAGGTTTAAAAAAAATCCTGACTTCACGGCTCACTACAATGTGATTCATAATAGAGAGCATACTTTTGTTTTGAACATCTTGTTACAGGAACAGGAAGACAGCTTAGTTCATCAGAGACGCAAACAAGACAGCCAAATGCACGACTTCTAAGCATCTGAGTTATATGGTGTGTAGTAAAAAGTGACTTCACTGGAAAGCCAGGGTTACGTTTTGCAATTTGGCACCAGCTCTGGGAGCTCTAACTTTGGAAGCTTTGGGAACGTCTGAAGTCAGAGAGGTAAAAAAAATACGTACAGGAAAAGGGCTATGCATTAATGTCAAGAAATCAGTCGTTGCTAGTTTAACCCACGCGTAGCACGTCTGCCATTACCAGTTTGTCTTTCTGCCGTTCACCATGGATGAGAAAGCCGCTTCGTCCATTGCCTTCGGGGTGCATGACCTTACAGACCCCCACGCGACTGATCCCGCCTCCTTCCTGTGGGAACCATCCCCCGCTGGAGTCATCTCTGGTCATAACCACAGCCTTGACACGCACAATATAGCTGTCACTAAAACGACAACAACAAGAAGAATGGGGCATGACAATGGTCTGGAGCTGGAGGACATGTTTCACAGTGCAAGGGTGACCACAGCCAGCATTCTGGGGACTCTTCAAAAGGAAGTCTAAGCCTGGCAGCAACCTTAAAAAGGTTGTCCACCTCGACAATTAGGTAAAAAAAAACCACTCTTAAACTCAATATAAACATAGAAACAAAAAAAGAGCCCCAGTCGTTAAAAAATTTGAGTCTTTGAGGAGGTATTTAAACACAACATTCTCCAGTTTCTAGGTGCAATTATTAATAATAAAATGAATGAACTGATATCTATAGTTTGGTATCTGTAAGTGAGAAAAGATAAATTAAGAGGATTTTATGGTTTCGACCCTGAAAACTGAAGTCTATGCAGAATGACCAAGGTTTAACGTTTTATAAAGCTAAAGATCTTTTAATTTAGCATAAGAGAGGATAAGCCACTCCCAAATCACAAATTCACCATGCGATCATTTATACAGGTGGGGAGATATTTCAATTCAAATACCCTTTACACATGTGTAGCCTTCTGTTATTTTTTCCAGTCCACACTTCAGTTTCGCAATAAGTTCTTTTGCACCTTTGCCAAAAATCCTTTCTCCTCCAGAGACCAACTCTAGCTTCTTTTCATTCTTCATCACTTTTGGGGAAATTTATGTGGACTTTCGGCAAGACCATTAAATTCTCACTGGCTGTTTTCTTTCTTGGAATAGCATTCCTTTCCTTAATGCTTCAAACATACATTCTCATCTTCCATATGCCAGATGCTGTACCAGATTCTAGGAGACAAAGATGCAGAGTAACACAGAACCCCCTCTTTTCATCCCTCAGGCCTGGTGCTCAAAGCCTAGCCAGGCCATCTGCAAACTGCTGGGGACCACTGAAATGGTCCCTCTGTCCCACATCCCTCACCTCTCACCCCCAAAGGGAAAGCCACCCAGATTCCCCACCACGCCCTGCAGCTCACCCACTACTGTGACCTGACTCCCCTCCACTGTGCCCCCAGGACTCAAGGGTCAACGTCCCCCTTACCTCCTCAGCCCTTCCTTTCACACTTGTTTTTAACTCGGCATGTTAGCCATTTTAAGTGTACCATTTCATGGCATTAAGTACACACTGTCTGGCCACCATGACCAGGACGTCAACCATCCATCTCCAGAAATTTTTTCACCTTCCCAAACTGAAACTCTGACACTGGCTCCCATCCTTCCCACTCCCCAGCCTCTGGCAACCAGTCTTCTCCTTCCGGTCTCTATGAAACCGGTAACTCCTGGTACCTCACAGAAGTTCCTTTCTCTTTCTTAACCTACATGAAAACGCCGGCTGGTCGAGTCACGTGACCAGCTCACAAGGCCGCCTTCTCTCCCCAGCATCCTTCCAGCTGAGCCGAGAGATGCTGGGGAGGGTATTCGCCTCCACTGCTGACAAGCGGCCCCGCTCCAGTTCCTCCAAAGCCAAGTCTGACGTTGCCCCACTGCCCTTCTTCAATCTTCCGCAGATTTCTGGGTCACATCTCCTCATATATTGAAGAGGTTAGTTAGCAGGTAGGCTCTTTGTCCATCTCTTCACTGTGATCCCTGGCATGATTCTTTGTAATGTCATTATTCACACAGGACACCTCCATGTCTTTGACCTCTTAGTTTCTGGAACTCTGTTCCTCCAATGCCCGTGTCTTACACTCAACCTCAGCACCCACGTCTAAGTTACACTCTTAGACTTAGACTCAAGTCTCCCTATTGTGCAGCTTACCTTCTCTAGATTCCAATAACTTTTTTTGGCTGTGCTTGTGGCGTGTGGAAGTTCCTGGGCTAGGGATCAAATCCATGCCACAGCAGTGACCTAAGCTGTTGCAGTAACAAAGCTGGATCCTTAACCTGCTGGGCCACCAGGGAACTCCTAGATTCCAATAGTTCTTCACCCCACTGGAGTCAGCAATCTATTGTTCTCTGTTCCCCACACCCTCATGTTCTCACTTGATTCTCTGCCCAACTTAAGTTCCATGGTCCATCATGATACTCTTGCACAAAACCTTAAGTTGTTTGCCCTCTTTTTCCTCATTTTGGTTCCCTGGCAGAACTCCAAACCCGGTGTAGTCCTACCATCGACTTAACTCTGTGTCCTCAATCAGGCTGCTGTACACGGTTAGAGGGAAAAACCGCACTTTACTGTTGCTCATAGGTCTAGTTTGAAGTCCTAACCACTAAACTCAAGTGGAGCATCCTGCTCCATCTCCCTGACCTGTCCCTAAGAAGATGGTTTTACATGTCCTCCTGCCCACTCCTTTTCAGATGATGGATGAGCTTGCTTTAATTTCACTGAGAAAATAGACACAGTCCTAAGAGACCTTGCACCGGCGCCCACCAGCATGCCTACTAGTCACTACCAGTATTTGCTGCCTCCTCTCCTTAAACTGTGGCCAGACCATCCATGAATCAAGCCAACAACTCCACTTAAATATTGTCTATGTGTGAAGAGTGCCCCAATTCACATTTCTATATCCAGACCTCTTCCCTAAGCTTCAGATCAGTGAAACCAACTGCCTATGTGATTTCTATTTTGGCATCTAGTAGGTACTGCAACCAACATGTTTAAGATTGAACTCATGATTCCCACACCTGCTGATCCTACCGGCTCTTCCTTTGAAATATATCCAGAACACTTCTCTGATGATTGCAACAGCCCCAAACTGGCCTCCTTACTTACACGCTTGTCCAACTTTCTGAGGAACTTGAAAGCTAAGTCAGACTAAGACCTTCTACTCAGGGAGTTCCCATTGTGGCGCAGTGGAGACGAATCCAACTAGTATCCAAGAGGATTCAGGTTTGACCCCTGGCCTCGCTCAGTGGGTTAAGAATCCAGTGTTGCCACAAACTGTGATGTAGGTCGCAGACGTGGCTCGGATCCTGCGTTGCTGTGGCTGTGGTGTAGGCCAGCAGCTGGAGCTCCGATTTGACCCCTAGCCTGGGAACTTCCATATGCGTGGGTGTGCCCCCCCCCCTCCAAAAGACCTTCTACTCAAACCCTCCACTAGCTTCTTACATTACTCTGATTAAAAGTAAACCTGTGCTTTTCTTACTGCTTCTCCTCCTTGCCCATTCCCCTTCAGCCCCACTGTCCTCGATGGCTCTCCACATTAAGCACACTCCTGCCACAGGGCCTTTGCACTTGCTATTTTCCTCCCTTCAAGCCCCACCTCCCCTTCTTCTCTCCACACACCAACTAGGCTCCTTTCCTTATTTCATTCAGGTCTCCATCCAAAGTTATTTCATCAGAGAAGATTTCTCTGTCCACTTTACATAAGAAAGTGGCACCCCTTATTCCTTTTAAATCTTCTCACTGTGCCTTGTCTCTAAATGCTACTACATCAACATCTGCCCTATTTGTTCGCCCACTCTTCCCAACTAGAATGGAAACTCCACTAGAGCGAAGACTTCACCCTTTTTGTTTACTGCCATATCCTTAGAACATAGGGTGCTGTCTTACAAGTAGTATGTCATGGAATTAATGGGTTAAATAGACAATATTTATAAACAGCTTAAAATTATTTGTAGCTAATACAATCTGAGAAAATATAGTGTTCAATACTCATTTACTTATGCTTAACTGGAATAGGGTAAAGATTTCCTTTTCATTGATAGGAAAACTGAATTTTGAAAATCACATGATTTCTATCATTAATCCATTTATCTCAAGATTCAACATGCATATTCCTTTAGATCAGAGAGATTCAGAACATTTTATGATATCTGTTTAGTTACACACATTTTGTGAATATACTCCCATTTATTCTAGAAAAACTAAGGGTTCCCAGGAAGCGTATATGTCTTGTATGAAATGCAGCTTTGGGAGCTCCCATAGTGGCTCAGAGGTTAACGAACTCGACTAGCATCCATGAGGACATGGGTTCGATCCCTGGCCTTGCTCAGTGGGTTAAGGATCTGGTGTTGCCATGAGCTGTGGTGTAGGTCGCAGACGTGGCTCGGATCCCACGTTGCTGTGGCTGTGGCTACAGCTCCTATTCGATCCCTAGCCTGGGAACCTCCATATGCCATGGGTGCAGCCCTAAAAAGACAAAAAAAGGCCAAAAAGAAAAGAAATGCAGCTTTCTCAAGTCTTCTGTGAATGTACTATGTGTTCATCCCAACAGGAAATGGCCAAGGTGAATAACTGAAACCCTACATACCTCTTTTTTTTTTGTTGTTGCAGCTGTGTGCTTTTCTCCCTTCTTTGGAAGGGATTAAGTAAACACGCAAAATGGAAGTTTGCATTAGTTATGTTAGTACCATGGACCTGCTTCCAAAAAGCAGTCATTTATTAGAGACTCAAAAAAAAAAAAAAAAAAAGCCCCACCCCCTGGCTTCCAGACTTCAGGGACTGTTGATTTTGCCCTTTGCCTGTGGTCTGCAGCATCCTCTTTCCTGCCCTGATTCCTCCTAAGCCCTTTCCTGAGGGCACAGACTTCTCTGTGATGGGCTGTGTATTGGGGTAGGGGGAGAAGCCCCCCATCTCCTCTGCCAACAGTCTCAACAGCCAGCCTTAACAGAGGCCACTAGCTATTTAAAATAAGGCAGGGGGATAAAGTGTTACACTAAAAGCTATGAAGGATGTCTGGATAATCCAGCTGCATGGCCGCACGCCAACTGCTTCCTATCTGTGGTGTATTTACGTTACTCAGGCACTCACCCCGCCCAGAACAGAAAGGTCCATGAACTCCATCACTAAAAAGGTATAAAGAAGGAAAACTCCCTTCCCACCTTTCCTCCTTCTTTCTGGAAAGAATTAAACAACATGTTTAAACCAGATGTAGGGTTTGTTTTGAAGGGTGATGGAGCAGGGAAGGCAAGAGTGGATTAGTCTCTTCATTTGCACAAGGAAAATGCTGCGGGTGTGCTTTAGAAAAATTTTCCAGAAATGTTCCTTGTCAAAAACAACAACCTCATGCTTCTGAAAGTTTTAACTGTTAAACCAGTGTAACTGATTAGGACCTGGTGAAGTCCCAGGTGTGGGTCCAAACACCAAATGAATGGAGCCCTAGTGACTGAACTTGAGTTAAAACTGACCCTAAGGAGTTCCCGCTGTGGCGCAATGGGATTGATGGTGACTTGGGAGTGCTGGGACACAGGTTCAATCCCCCGCCTGGCACAGTGGGTTAAGGATCCAGAGCGGCCGCAGCTGCAGCTTATGTCACAACTGTGGCTTGGATCTGATCCCTGGCCCAAGAACTCCACAGGCCAAGGGGCAGCTCAAAAAGGAAACAGACAAACAAACCAACAAACAACTGACCCTAAAAATCAATGTCATTATGTGGTGTTTGACCACCATATTCTTTAAGGGCAATCTGAATAAAACTGGCTTTTCTGAATCGGGCTGGGGATTTGCCCAAATGTGGGTTCCTTTAAGGGAAAAGCGTTGCATTCCCCACATGTGGCTTTATTTGTAAAAACAGGACTTACTGCCCTGTGATCACTTGACAAGCAATAGAGGTAGGTGACATCTCATGGCAGGCTGGGGAGGGGTAGAAGGAACAATTTCAAAGACAGATTCTTTTTAGCGGGGGATGGGGTGCTGACTCCAAGATGGCACAAGTGGTTTTAGAGCTCAGGTCTTTATGTCCTAAGTTGTCTTTATGTCCTAAATTCTCCCCAGATTCAAAGCAGGATCTGGAGGTAAACAAAAGAGCTGTAGGAAATGGTGAGAGGCAGCAGTGTCCCTGTAAATAATATTCAGAGCCCGACAGGTTGGCACTGCCTTGACCTTCTCAGTAGCTGCAGAAGACTCTTTCTGAGCTTCAGTTTCCTCACTTGCAAAAAGCCAAGAGAGGACATACCGTGCTGGGCTGGGCTGAGGGTTAAACGCAGTAACAGGGGTCAAGTGCCTGATACAGAGGAGTTTGGTAAATTACAGTCATCGTAATTATTTCTGTTGAAAGGCCGACTTTAATTACAAGAGCGGGTCTTTAAAGACCAGCCTCCCTGGCCACTGAGGACTGGGTTCCTGACTGCCCGCCTTCCTTGGCTGTCAGAAAGCAGAGGCGCAGGGAGGCTCTCAGGCCCTGGACAACCGGAGAAAATCCCAAATGGACCTCCAGCTTATTCACACAAGGCGGATTTATAAAGAACAGGCTCGAGCCTACATTTCAGGCACCTGTAGAGGATCATTCCATCCGCCATCTGGGAACTGCCTCTCCTCCCTGGGCTTCAGAGTCTGGAACTTTTACATCCTTCATAAATACTTATCCCCCTTATCTGATTACATGGCTCCTTTATCTCTCCGTTATGCTAAACATGACGTTCACTTCCTCCCAGATCCCCTTTCCAGCTTTCTCTACTTCACCAGACCTTTCTCTACTTCACCTCGGCCTCTCAGCCTCCCTCTTGGCCCCAGCACAACCCCGAGCCATCGACTGAGCCAAATATGGCACTATGCCCTCCAGGGGGGCCAGGGCCACCCCTCACTGTAATCACACCCCTGGCCCACCCCAAGTCTTCCTCGTGCCTAAGATTTAGAAAAGCTCTTTGATTACATTGAATTACATACACATATACATATATAAAAGTATTACACATATGAATAAAATATACATGTTTAGTGAGTGAAATATACGTGTCTTGTCATCTTTAAAAAGAATCCACGAGGAGTTCCCATCGTGGCTCAGTGGTTAACGAATCCGACTAGGAACCATGAGTTTGTGGGTTCGATCCCTGGCCTTGCTCAGTGGGTTAAGGATCCGGCGTTGCCGTGAGCTGTGGTGAAGGTTGCAGACACGGCTCAGATCCCGCGTTGCTGTGGCTGTGGCGAAGGCTGGCAGCTACAGCTCCTGTTAGACCCCTAGCCTGGGAACGTCCATATGCCGCCAGTGTGGCCCTTAGATAAAGCAAAAAAAAACAACAACAACAAAAAAAGACGAATCCAGGAGTTCCCGCTGTGGCACAATGGTATCGGTGGTGTCTCTGGAGTGCTGGGACATAGGTTCGATTTCTGGTGGGGCAGTGGATTAAGGATGCAGTAGGTTGCAACGGCAGCTCGGATCTGATCCCTGGCTTGGGAACTCCATAAGCCCCGGGGCAGCCAAAAAGGGAGGAAAAAAAAGAATACACAAAATATTTCAGCAGAATCAATGGGTTGAGAAGCCAAAGATATTAGTCATATTCTATTTAAGTGGGTGGTGGGTTCCTGAGTTCCATTAAATATCAACTACTTTAAGAATTTAAAAATTTTTTTATTTACCATTATTTTTTTTTTGGCCAAACTTGAAGCATGTGGAAGTTCCCGGGCCAGGGACTGAACCTGCACTGCTGTTGCAACCTGCACCACAGCTGCGGCAATTCTGGATCCTTAACCTGCTGTGCCACAAGGGAGCTTCCCTAAGATCTTTTTAAAAGGGACTGCCCTGGTTTTAGAAATTTATATAATCCAAATTTGTAGACAAGGAAAACTGCACATACTGTAGTTTTATGCATGGTAAGAATGTGGTTTTTAGCTCTATGCAAGTCCATCAAGGTAGACACCTGCTCTGCGTGCTTACTGTTGACCAGAACGTGTCTAGGTAGGGTTAGGCCATTACAGCCAACAGTGATAAGAAAAGCCCGCTAGAAAGGGAGACCCCACAGTAACTCTCCTGTCAAATGCTAATGAGCAGGCACTACAAAGCAGAGAAGAAATTTTCTACACGTTAAAAAGTGGGCTAAGGTCACTTAAGAAAAAGGCTTCTGCGCAGTTACTTAACATCCATGAAACCAGTGATGAAGTACACTTGATGGAGAGCTGCCTTGGAATGACCCTACCCCTGCATCTGCTAGGAGGAGAATCCATGTACTTGAACAGGTACCAACCATAATTTTGAACGCATGGTGCCAAGGCCCTCTGCCAGTGCCCAGATTTACCCAGGCTTTTCCTCCAGTCTTCATAGTGTCCCTGCCTTTCTGAGACGCTGCAGTTTCTCCTGCTCGTGCAGTCTTTCCCCCGGAGGATTATAGCACAGCTTTTCTATGTTTTATCTTAGCCAACCAATTTGGGTTTTTAAAAAATGGTATGTAATGAATTTCCAGGAACGGAACCCCAATATGTAACATGGTAGTGGAAGGTGGTGGTGAGAATGAGTGCTTGCCGTGCAATGCCTGGGGATGGAACGTTCATCCAGGAACTAATTAGGCTGAAAGCCAGGGGTTCTTGCTTATATTATGGGTGTGAATAGGTTTTCCTCCTTTGGGCTGGGCTCAGGATCTGGGAGTAAAGATAACTGGACAATGTGTTAGGAATCCCCATTTTAACTATTTGTCATAGCCAGTAGGTTCTGCTGTCCTGCAAGGTCACCAGAGCTCTCCTTGTCTGAGTTCCACTCTGACCCCAAGGGGGAGGTATGGGGTGGGCCCATTCTCATCCTCGCCCAGCATCTCTGTTGCTCAGGCTCCCTAGCTACCCTGAAGCATACAGACAGACCGACTCACTCACACTATTTTCTAGTGCACAGATCATAAGGGGTCATTTTCTCTGTTTTCATAGAATATGCTGCCAGCACGATTGATATTTAAAATAGGAATGAACACTACATTTAATAATGTATAAACCATTCTTTCGAACCAATACTAGCAAGTTGAAATATATTAGACATGGGCCTCCAGGACTTTTTTTTTTGGTTTTTAGGGCCGTATCCATGGCATATGGAAGTTCTCAGGCTAGGGATCGAACTGGAGCTGCAGCTGCCAGCCTGCACCACAGCCACAGCAACCTGAGATCCAAGCCGCATCTGTGAACTACACCATAGCTCATGGTGATGCTAGATCCTTAACCCACTGAGTGAGACCTGGGATCAAAGCCACATCCTCATGGTTACTAGCTGGGTTCATAACCCGCTGAGCCATGACGGGAACTCCTGGGCCTCTAGTACTTAATTCCTACTGAAATTTTAATTCGAAAACACTCCTTTAAAATAACTATTATGAACTCCTATTTTTAAAAGCTAGTGTTTCTATGGTTCCAAATAAATGCCCATAACTTGTCTAACCATAATAATATCTATAGCAATATCTTCCTTTACATTACAGTGTGCTGCAAGGAGATGCCCTTCCAGGGCTGGGAGTTTGGATGGAAATGTTGTAAAACTGGGTTTGTGACTGTACAACTATAAATACAGTAAAACTCACTGAGGTAAAAAGGAAAAAAAAGAAAGAAAAGAGATGCCCTTCCAGTCTCTGAGGGCCACCGCACATTTTCCGGCCACAAGAGCCAGACCGGCACGTGCACAGACCGTTCTGGCACGTGGGGCTGAAACACACCGCACAGACAACGGCCCACGTGGCACCTGCCGTTCATACGTCCTGTGACCCGGCAGGGCCAAGAAAGTCCATGAAGCCAAGTTACAGTGGAACAAAGATCAGGGCTGGAAGCTAAACACATAAGTTTGACAGAGGCCTAAGAGGCCTGTGAGGAAATAGCTGAGGAAATACCAGGGGTAATTAGGGATCCGCTGACATCCCTGCAGCCTGGGAGCACTGTCCAGGGAGCACTCTCCGACAGACCTGGTGAGCCAGCAAAATCTACAGCTGGCAGAGGCGAGTCAGAGCTTCTGGTGGCCCCCGCACCCTCACCTCAGTGACAAGCCCAATTCCAAGGGCAAACCTTCATGGCTTGGATGGGAGGTGGTGACACTCAGGGCAGCACCCAGGGGCACTGGAGGTTACCTTACTAAACTCTGGTTTGGGGGTTTCCTTCTCAATGAGGTTTGCAAAGTTACATTAGAATCACTCCACTGTGCTGTCTCTAAAATGCAGTTTTAAATTTAACCTCTAAGCTTTTAATGCCTGTAGTCTAAACCAGCATAAATCCTCCACAGGAAAAGAGTGATTCAGCTAGATTCACTCACGTTGCTCTCAATTTTTATCCCTTTTGTAAAAATCTTTTTACTAAAACTTTTTGATTTTATGTATTGAATATATCCAATGTCTTAAGTCTGGAGCTATAGTTCCCCCCCCCTTCAACCGCAAACTTTTCCCTACCTTCATTTAAATTCAGAGCTTACATTCAGAAACCACCAGAACACTTAAGTATAATATCCACAATGACAGATCACTTATAACTGGGACACAATAAAGATAAAGGCATGAGGGCTGTTATGCTAATGTACCACCTAAAACTATAACACTGGGCAGTTTTAAACCTGGGCAATGGAGTATTTGCTGAAGTAAATCTTAGCACCCGAAAGGCAATTTTAGAAGTTGTGTCTAAGACAGATTTCTTAAATGGCTCTTTGGCAGCTCTCCCTGTGTCAATATAACTTTCCTGAGTGAGCACCTCCCGAGGTGAGTAATGCACTCAGCTAGGAGAAGAAAGGCTGGGCTGAGGTCAAGCCCAGGGAGATGGGGCAGGACAGGTTTATTGTGGGAAATGCACAATCAGAAGGAAAGCAGTCATGCCACATGGTATCACTTATGTGGCACAAATGAACCCATCCACAGGACAGAAACAGACCATGGCCATGGACGGCAGACCTGTGGCTGCCGAGGGGGAGGGAGTGAGACGGATGGGAGTCTGGGGTTAGCAGATGCAAACTATACATTTAGAATGGATAGGCAATGAGGTCCTACTGTACAGCACAGGGAACTATATCTAATCTCTTGTGACAGAACATGATGGGAGATAACATGAGAAAAAGTATGTGTGTGTATATATATATATAAAATGTATAACATATATATATGGCTGGGTCGCTTTGCTGTACAGCAGAAATTGACACAACATTGTAAATCAACTACACTTTCATAAAAAAGTAAAGAAGGAAAAGTTGTCATTTTTTCCTGTGAAATTTGAGAACTATTTGCTCTAATCTCTACTAATGGTAGAAATCCTACTTTCCCCACCCTGGGGATCCAGGGAACTGGAGATTCCTGGGCATATGTGCCTCCTAAGTCCTAGGTGGGTATCCTGTGGACCACTTGGGACCTCTGTATCTTCATCTGTCAAGTGCCT
This sequence comes from Catagonus wagneri, assembly GCA_004024745.2. Taxonomy (NCBI): domain Eukaryota; kingdom Metazoa; phylum Chordata; class Mammalia; order Artiodactyla; family Tayassuidae; genus Catagonus; species Catagonus wagneri. Next base: position 21,492,751 of record PVHT021183519.1, read on the forward strand.
GTATGGAGGTCATTACCTTACTACTAGCAGGCTCTGGGATGCATTTTAAATTACCTTGTAGTTTTAAAACACTGGTTCCAGGAATCATACTACCCTACACCACCAACAAAAATCCTTAGATTTGGAATGATAATAATATAATTATACAATTAATATATTACATATTAATATAATTAATATATAATAAAACTTTTAAAAAAACAATCAGTTCCACGGAATTCGACGAAACTAAAAAATTTTTTGGAAAAGATTTCTTTTAAACCCAGCATCAAATGATTATCCAAATTGTCACAGATAAGGTTTATATCAGCATAAGGTGGTAATTGCAATTTAGACCCATCCTTTCAAGGCAAATCTACATCAGGCAAGGCTGCCAGTGCCCCCATCCTGCCTCCACTCTTTGTTTCTTCTGCCTGTACATCCAGGAACACTATCCACTGCAGACAGTTACTGATATAAGCTAAATACCTACAAGTAAATGTACGTTTCATTTTACCGTTAATTCTTTTTTTTTTTTTTTCACTTTTTAGGTCCGCACTCATGGCATATGGAGGTTCCCAGGCTAGGGGTCTAATCGGAGCTATACCCGCCGGCCTTCGCCACAGCCACAGCAATGCCAGATCTGAGCCACGTCTGCTACCTACACCACAGCTCATGGCAACGCCAGATTATTAACCCACTGAGCAAGGCCAGGGATCGAACCCGCAACTTCATGGTTCCTAGTCGGATTTGTTAACCACTGCGCCACGAGGGGAACTCCTTAACGTTAATTCTATCATAGCTTTATGCACAGATTTTCTAACATGGTTAACGTGGTTATTAACAAGAGCACCTAAAACATTTTAGGAAATTACAGCCAGAGTTTATTACTACAGTTCATTAACATTCAAGGCATCGATGGAGATTTCTGAGTTATTCTCAGAAATCATCAAAACACGAACAACTCTGATGTGAATAAAGCACCTTAAAAACTGAAATTTATTTCATTCAAACCAAACTGGAGTGAGTCTACTAATTCTTACAGACAGAAATGGTTCTGTCCTTAAGGGTGAGTTCCTGGGTGATCACTCGGTATAAAGTGGGATGAGAGAGCCAGGGCAGGCGAGAGGCCAAAGTCTGAATCTAGTTTTATGATTCTGCTTTTATTGTCTGCTGCTTTGCTGAGCCCGGAGTTCAGTGGAGTTCATAATTAATCAAGATCAAAGGATTGCCAACTTGAAACAAGCAAAACAACCCACCGCTGAGGAACCCTTTCTTCTCCTACTTTTTACTCCAAAAGCAATAATTTTCTTTGACTTTCCCTCTGTTTTACACACCCTTCCAAAAATGGTATTTACAATCCAGATTTAAACCGCCAAAGGCCAGCTAATGGAAATGTTAGATTAGTGAACAAAATTAACTCTCACCACATTAAAGTACACATGTAATAGAAAAATTGGTACTTCAAAAAACAAAAGGCAAAGGGAGCTGTTTAAGGTTAATAATCTACAATTCAGGTCTTTAAATTGTAGCCCTTGAATTTAAGCACCTGACTTTCTCAGAAATCTTCGCTTTCTTTCTCACTGAATTAGAGAAAACCAAAAGGAAGAGAGTGCTTGAAGATCACATGCTGAACTGGTTAGGGAAAAGCACATGATATCTGCAATTTACTTTGAAATGCATAAAAAAATAAGGCTGGAGTTCCCACTGTGGCTCTGCGGTAATGAAATGAACCTGACTAGTACCCACGAGGATATGGGTTTGATCCCTGGCCTCGCTCAGTGGGTTAAGGATCCAGCTTTGCCACAAGCCGTGGTATAGGTCACAGATGTGGCTCGAATCCCAAGTTGCCGTGGCTGTGGCTGGCAGCTATAGCTCCAATTTGACCCCTAGCCCGGGACCTTCCATAAGCCGCAAGTGCAGCCCTAAAAAGCAAAACAATAACCAAAAACCCCCCCCAAAAAAAAACAAAAAGTGGCATCTCGGATGGCCTGAGGGACAGTTGGATGGACAGATCACGGGGGTAATAAAGCTGTAAGAGTGAAATGTTAGTTGTAGATTGGAGCTGGTGGGTGTTGCCTGTACACATCTTTCAACTTTTCTGAACACCTGAAGACTCCCAAAGAGAAAGAGAGAAAAGTTACGGTGCTCTATTCTAAATGGAGATCAACACTAAACCAAGGAAATGATAATGGTACTGAAAATTCTGGTTACTTCTTACATCATCCAGGACACATTTCCCAGCTTTTACCTGCCATCTGCCACCCTCCACTCCAAAGTAAACCATGGTCAAAAGGTTAGGAAACTACTTTATTAAACTATGTTAATACCAAATTCTAAACCCACAAAATCCTTTAAAAACCACTCCTTAGCAAGACCTGTTTACAAACAAAAGGAGGTAATGATTTAGGCCACCAGGAAGAAAGAAAGTCAGCAACTCTTATCATCAACAGGCTGAATGGATTTTAAGAGCCACTGGGTACGGATGCCCTTTCAGGAAGCAATAATTACCAATTCATCTAATTCCTTTTCTACTAGGATTCTGCCACTTCGCTCATCAGAGATGCAAACCTGACAAATAGAGCACAGACACAGCATTTGTTCTCCCTGAAGAACTCTGGACCTCTTCCTCTCCCAGGTTCAGATGGGAACAGAGGCAGAGGTGGGGCTGCAGGGAGAGTTAACGTCTTATATTATGACTAGTGAAGAGTCTTACAAACAAGTTAGTTACACTTTTGAAGCTAGAAAGAATCGTGGAAACCATCTACTCCAGACACCTTATCTAGATGGAAAAATTAAAATCCAGACCGGAAGAGGGAATTTTTCAAGGTCACTGGCTTTAAGGACAGATGAAGGACTAAGATCCAATCTCTAAACAACCCCCCACATACCCCATACTTTGTTTTTGTTTTGTCTTTTTAGGGCCACACTCAGGGCATAAGGAGGTTCCCAGGCTAGGGGTAGAATCAGCTTCAGCTGCCGGCCTACGCCATAGTCACAGTAATGCCGGATTCGAGCTGCATCTGCGACCTACACTGCAGCTCGCCACAATGCCGGATCCTTAACCCACTGAGCAAACCCGCGTCCACATGGATACTAGTCGGGTTCTTAACCTGCTGAGCCACAAGAGGAAACGTCCTCCACACTCTGTTTTAAAGGGTCCAGAATTGTCGCAAAGACGTCATACTCAGCTAGGTCATACAGAGGATATAAGAAGAGGTTATTTTCATTGGTCTCTGGTACTGGATAGGCAATCAACTGCCAAAGGAATCAAAAAGAAGAAGGAAGAGGTACTGCTAATAACAGCCATATGCAAAAATGGCAGAGCTGTGGGGGTGAGGCTGGGAAGTCCCCCCCCCCCCGGTCTGGTAAAGTTTCACGGCAATCAAGAGAGGCAATCCTCATTTTTGGATCCAAAAGATGTGTAGCTAATGCCCTGAGTCAGCAGACTTGACCTTTATGGCACATCTGCTTCTCACTCCTGGCCGAGACACCCCAGACTGAGCCCCAGTTTCTTCATATATAAAACGAGAGGGAGGGGCCCAATGACCTTGGAGGCCCCCCTTCAACTCTGGCTGCTTCTTAACTTTGTGTTAAAGACACATGGCCTTAAAGTCACACCAGAGGGCTTAGGGAATATTCTACAAAAGCGTATCAGAAAAGTTTCAGCAGTAAAAGGCAACTGAAAACATCTTTGAAGAAAACCTCTGAAACCACAAAGACCTGAAACCACGACAGACTAACAGATATGTTCCTTCAGTGTAAGTGGTATTATGCAATGTTAAAGTTCCCAGGAGCAAAGCTGGCCTATATGAGTACCATGAAAAAGCAAGAAGATGACAAAATTGAGTTTTAATAAGTTGAATAAGATCTTCTGAACAAAACAAGAACAACCTAGCCATCTAGCTGCATTGACGTATCCACGAGCGCGAGATTCTCCTTGGCCACATGGAAGAAAATCACCAAGATTTAGGGAGCAAATGAAGGCCAAGGAGAGAAGAAAGCTCTGCCTCTTTTATCCCACATAGTTGATCCTGAAAGATTTTTTTTTTTTTTTTTTGCTTCTTAGGGCCGCACCCGTGGCATATGGAGGTTCCCAAGCTGGGGGTCGAACCGGAGCTACAGCTGCCGGCCGACGCCACAGTCACAGCAACACAGGATCTCAGCCTCGTCTGCAACCTACACCAACACTCACAGCAACGCCAGATCATTAACCCACTGAGCAAGGCCAGGGATTGAACCCGTAACCTCATGGTTCCTAGTGGGATTTGTTAACCGCTGCACCACAAAGGGAACTCCCGATCCTATAAGCTTTATCATCTGACTCAAGACAGCCGCTCTAGTACCAATCTTCACTACATTCAGAGAGAAAGGGGGGAAATGTTAGGAAAAGGTCATGAGGCAATGGCTTCACTTAAAAACAGGGGAAGGCATTTACTCGTAGACCTTTGATAAAGTAGCTCTGAGTACTTCAAGTTTCATGGTGGGTCCAGGCTGTGTCAATGTCACAAATGAGTTCTGGTTCAAGCGTTTTCTGGTAAATCAGTTGTTGGAAACTAGAATGTATCTTCCCCACAAGAATAATATAAAATGACGAGCGGCAGGATTCACAATCCAGTCCACGAAAGCCTAATCAATTCCTAAGATACCTGAATGACAGATCTATCCACAAATGGCCCTGACTGCCCACTGACGGCCTCCTTAACTCTCGCTCCTCTGGTGGGATGGTCAATTCTACTCCAAGAGTTTTCCTACCTGGGTGTGGGGTCAGGGAGGAAGGACAAAGCAAGGAGAAACTCTCCAGCTCCTGACTGAGGCTTCGTTTGGGTCCCTGGAATTTGGCGCTACTCTATCTTAAATGGCCCAGAAAAGAGCCAGCCTGACCATCACCTGCTAATACGGTTGAGAGAGTTTTACAGCGACACAAGCTGGCAGACAAACCACAAGGAAAGCCTTCCGGTTACCCACACTCATGATGACCCATATAAACGCAGGCTGATGATGGTACCAGTGCCAAAGCTTTAGGAATTCCAAACAAGTGTCTCTGGGGCAACTCTGCTTTTCTTTTACAGCGGCAATAACTGGTAGGGAGCAATTAAAGACTGAAGAAGGTAAGGCTCACAGGGTCATCAGGCAGCAGCGACTCTTGACCTGTTCTTGATTATGCAGAGGGACGGGATTTGACCTGTGAGGTCAATTTCCTCCTGAGATATTATAAATCAGCCACCCGCCTGGGACACGTGCTTCCATTACGTTGCTTTCCTGCCATAAAAGAACTGGGCAGTAAGGGGAATGTGTCGGTCAACTAGCTACCAAGCTGGCTCATAGTTTAACACCATCTTCTGAAGATGCTGTCTCATCGGTAGGTGGGTATTCTCGTTTGATTTCAAAAAGAGCTTGTAAGAAACACCAGAGCTAATTAGGAAGTCTCCTAGCCATGTCATTTCAAGACTCATTATCTTCACAGATAATTGGGAGTCTTGGAGGCTATTAAGTTCCTGAATCTGGGGCTTTCCTGGCCATCACCAACATGTTTGCTGCAGGGAGCCCAGCCATGCCAAATGGTCATGCATTCAGTGATAGCTAAAGACCTCTGCCCGAGGCAGGTCAACCAGGCAGCCAGGGCCAACTTCTAACAGAGAGCTTTCCTGGCAAGGTGGCAGTCTTTGGGGCCAACAGATGCAATTTCAATACCATGAAGCCATGTGGTCACTGCAGGTTGCCGCTGTATCAAGATAAAAGGGGCTCCAGTCTTAAGGTCTGACCAAGAGGAAACACCCACAGCCCCGTTCATTCACCAGTGTGCTTTAGTCACCGCCCAGGACTAGGGCCACCTTGGGGAAAGTCGCCATCCCTGAGGGAACCCTAAATACACCTTCCTGGACTGCAAACTGCTATATACCTGGCAATTCCCCACAGTGAGTGACTCGGTACATGGAAGGTCTTGTGTAGAACGAAAAGGCTACATAAACGCAAGGTGGCCTGACATGATGGCACTTTTTCTTGTGTGTCTGCATATAGGTGTCTGCTCACATTTGCTGAAAGTCAACTACTATTTCAAAAAGCAGTTAAATTTCACATTCTTGTTCGTATAGCATTATTCACAGTAGCCAAGAGGTAGAAACTACCTAAATATCCATCATGGGATGATGGATAAAGGAAATACATACAGCACACACTATTTTCCAGTTTTAAAAAAGAAAAAAGGAGCTCCCGTTGTGGTGCAGTGGAAACAAATCCGACTAGGAAGCATGAGGTTGCAGGTTTGATCCCTGGCCTCGCTCCGTGGGTTAAGGATCCGGCGTTGCTGTGAGCTGTGGTGTAGGTTGCAGATGCGGCTCGATCCCGTGTAGCTGTGGCTGTGGGGTAGGCCAGTGGCTGTAGTTCCAACTGGACCCCTAGCCTGGGAACCTCCATACGTTGCGGGTGCGGCCCTAAAACAACAAAAAGACAAAAAAAAAAGGGAAAGAAATCCTGTCACATGCATGTTACAACATGGATGAACTCAAGACATTATGCTAAGTGAAATAGGCCAATTACAAAAAGACAAATACTGGTTGGCTTCACTCTAAGTTCCACTAGGTAAAGCAGTCAAACTCACAGAAATAGAAAGTTAGAGTGGTGGTTGTGAAGAACAGGGGTAGGGGGATATGGGAGTTGTTTAATGGGTACAGTTTCAGTTTTTCAAGATGAAGAGGTTCCAAAATCTGTACAATAATATAGAGTTGATACTAATATACTAGACATTTAAAAATGGTTGAGAGTAAATTTTATGTCATGTGTTTTGCCATACACACACACACAGTCAATTAAGAAATAAAAAGGGGCCACGTGAAACAGGTATATTCAAAAAGAATCCCAAATTCATAAAATTGGGGCTTTGGCTAAAGGATATTTCTGTTGTTTTTAAGGAACTATCGCCACTATTTAAAAAAAAAAAATCCCACAAAACTCTCCCCTAATTATAAAAGTAGCCTATGTCCATTGTGCAAACCATATAGGTTATAACTACAATTCAATCTAAGAGATATTCTTCTATATTAGGAGGAACAATGAACAAATCTGCAAGACCTTCTCAAGGCAACTATACAAGGAAGACCTTGTGTTTCGCATATAAAGGTAAATGCTGCCCACCCTTTTCCCTTGGGATACAAGACAAATTGCATATATGCAAAACACAAACATTTCCTTTGTAACTGGCTTTCCTGAGACCAAAATGGCTTTTCTTCCAAAGTCCTCTCAAAGAACAGAAGAAAGTTAAGCATAATAGACTTTCCCTCAACTGTTGGCTCAAATTCACCCTAACCCTTAGCCAATTATATTCTAATAGAAGGCTTATCATGTTTACAATATAAATGACAGAATCCCTAGAAATATTTTTTTATGATCAATCTCATTATTTCTTCAATTCCAACCTCAGTTTTTACGATTATTTTACGATTATTTAAGAAAAACATACACAGTCGCACACATTCACAAGGCTTTTCTAACAGTTCCATGTCTTTGACATGGGGGGCTCGGTGATGTTTTTCAATATTTTTCAAAGCAGAAAAGGGGGCAGTTTTATTTTTCTTTGGAACGTGTCTCTGCCAGATGCTGCCCACGGCAGCCCTTTGGCAATGTGAGGAGCACACATGCCCACCCACAGACACTAATTTTGCTCCACACCCTTCCCAGCAGCCTCTATGACACATGCTGTCTGCGCTCCATTTGAAGGAATTCAAGAGGCCCAGTCAAAAGGCAGCCCCCCCACACCGGGGTGGGGGAGCAACGGCAGGCAACCCATCTCCTCCCCTGGATGGATACAAGGAATAAGTGTTTAAAAAGAAAGCCCACACACAAAAAAGCCCAACCCAACATGGACACCTCCAGTCTGAAAATCTTCGCAGCTCTGTGAATGAACACTGCAAGCGCAAAGTCATCTCTTGGGGTGAATTCTGGAAGAGGTAGTATCTTGCTGTGGTTCCTTGCACAGAGCTCTACGAAGATAATGCAGTGAACTCTGGGTGTGAAGCAAGGAGGGCAGCCTGTCCTGCGAGCCAGAAGCTCTCTGGCTCTGAGGCATTTACTTGCTCTTTGGTGATCATTAGTCATGAAGAAATGTTGGGGATTAAAAATCCAACCAGGAATGGGCATGGCTCCTATGACTGCCCCTCACCTGTCCTCAGACAATCTGGGCATCGATGGCAATGCTAACAGACTATGAGCAAACCTATACCTGGAAGAACGCTCAGGACAAATAAAAATCCATGCTGGGTTTGATAGGAGAGTGGTCATTCACCCCAGTCAAGGTCCTTAAGAGTGGGGTGGATGCCCTAAGGCTGTTCTGTAATTGTCCTTTTTTTTTTTTTGAGCCACTCAGGAAAGCTGATATTTCCAGATAATGACACAAGATTTACTGACAAGTGCTATTAATCCCATACACTATGTAGGCAGAGGGGCCATAATCCCGGGTGTGGGGAAGGCAGTGTAACTGCGTAACAGTGGGCAAAGGACAACAGGCAACGGACTGGTCTGCTTCTTCCCGGGGGTTATAGTTACAGCCAACCATCCACCAAGGACAGCAAGAACTGACTGCAGACTCACTGAACAGGCCTTTCTAAATACAAGTTAAATATTTTTATTTATTTATTTGTCTTTTTGCCTTTATCTAGAGCCGCACCTGCGGCATATGGAGGTTCCCAGGCTAGGGGTCTAACAGGAGCTGTAGCTGCCGGCCTACATCACGGCCACAGCAACGCGGGATCCGAGCCGCATCTGCAACCGTCACCACAGCTCACGGCAACGCCGGATCCTTAACCCACTGAGCAAGGCCAGGGATTGAACCCGCAACCTCATGGTTCTTAGTTGGATTCATTAACCACTGAGCCACAACGGGAACTCCCAAGTTAAATATTTTTAAATGTTAATAGATACAGTAATTTTTTTTTTTTTAAGGGCTGTGCCTGTGCCATATGGGAGGTCCCAGGCTAGGGGTCAAATCAGAGCCACAGCTATCAGCCTATGCCACAGTCACACAGGATCCAAGCCATGTCTGTAACCTGCGCCATAGCACATGCGATGCCAGATCCTTAACCTACTGAATGAGGCCAGGGATCAAACCCGCATCCCCACGGATACTAGTCGTGTTTGTAACCCATGGAGCCACAATGGGAACTCCAATACAGTAATTTTATTTTTCTTCTTTTGTCTTTTCAGGGCCACACCCAGGGCATATGGAAGTTCCCAGGCTAGGATTCAAATCACAGCTGTAGCCACTCAGCCACAGCAACGCCAGATCCAAGCCGTGTCTATGACCTACACCACAGCTCGCAGCAACACCGGATCCTTAACTCACTAAGCAAGGCCAGGGATCAAATCTGTGTCCTCATGGATACCAGTCAGATCCATTTCCGCTGAGCCACGATGGGAACTCCCAATATAATAATTTTAAGTGGTTACGAAATTCATTATAGTTTTCAGCCATTAGAATAAAATTAATAGATGCTAAATAAGAGAGGGGTCTTCAAAACTCAAAGATTGGAAAAGACCGTCTTTGACATTTACTAATCTGTGCTGCTAAAATATCCAGGGAAACTCTAAGCTTAGAGGATTCGAATGCTCTGACTGCCACTCCCCTCAAGGAAGAAGGGCGAAAAAAATCCTTTGTCCAAGGTTGTCAGTCTACTTGACTCAAAGCACGGCCACCAAAACTATCAAATCAGTTTTTAAGTAGGGCAGGTCTTTCTGGATAGCCATCCAAGAAAAATTAGAGAGCCAGAAGGGAAGAACTAAAAGTGGCTTCTACTAGACAGTGGTTCTGGATTATAGACCCTGGTTCATCTATGAATAAAAGAAAACTCAGCAGTAACCCATCGCTAGTAACGATGGATCCCCCACTGAAGAGAGAACAAAAGCAAGGACAGGGCTGAAGCTGGATCACAGTATTTTTAAAATCCACACTACCCAGCAGAGCTCACTCAGTATCTATCGATCGCTTCTAAGATGAGTGACAGGAGGCCCTCGGCACCGATAGCGCTTTGTATCCCTTCTCTCTCTCCAAAGGGAATGAAGGAATCTGAAAACCATGTGGTCACTCTAGACTGAAGGCTCTTGGCACAGAACAGTGAAGGGGCCCCCAAGAGTGGCAGCCACAACCCTAGAGGTGACTGTTGCTGCAAACGGCAGCAATCAGTGTACCCTGAGGGTGAACTGTCACCAAAACCAAAAGAAATCTATGGCTGCCCTGAAACAGTAGACAGAACCTGAGCTTGTCACAACTATGCCAATCTGGACCCCACCCCCCAAAAAAGGGTGGGGGAGGTCCCTTCGTATCTCAGTGGTAATGAACCCAGCTAGTATCCATGAGGAGGCAGGTTTGATCCCTGGCCTCACTCAACGGATTAAGGATCCATTGTTGCCATGAGCTGTGGTGTAGGTCAAAGACAAGGCTCAGCTCCTGCAATGGCTGTGGCTGCGGCTGGCAGCTGCAGCTCCAGTTCAACCCCTAGCCTGGCAACTTCCACGTGCTGCAGCAGCGGCCCTAAAAAGACAAAAAAAAAAAAAAAAACACCCCACAAAACTACACCAATCACAGAAAACACCAATCCATCAGGAACTTTAAGAAACGTTTTTATGTACCTGCCTGTAATAATCTCTATAGGCTTCAAAGGAAGGAAAAAAAATACCGAAACCTAATCTTGTGCTGAAATCAGAGCAAATTAGCTATTCACTTCTTTTTTTTTTTAATGGCCACACCCACGGCATATGGAAGTTCCCCGGCCAGGGATCAAACTGTGCCTCTGCAGTGACCCAAGACGTGGCAGTCGGATTCTTAACCCCTGCACCACAGTGGGAACTCCCAGCTATTTACCTTTTAATTCACTTTAAGTCACATTATTTTTCTGATGACTTTTGACAAAGTGAACCCTGAGCTGAGTGTGGCATCTGCCAAAGCTTCGAGAGACAACCCCATTTACTGTAAGATCACAAAATCCAGGCTTCAGGGCAAGCAAACGTTTTTAAAATAGCTTTTTTTCCATAACTTAAAAAAAAACGTTAATGAGAAGGAACGAAAAGGATTCTCACTTTGAATCTGAAGCATTTTTTAATATCACCAAGTGCTATTATTAAATATTCACTATATATGCGTGTGTACACATACACGTATAAAAATAAGCAGTACAGATGTGGGCAGGAAAATTCTTAGCAAAATCCCCACATAATTCAAATACTGTTCTTCCTCATTATTGTCCTCTGCCATAATTAGCATGTTACAGCATAACAGGTGGCTTTCATTTATAGAATCCAAAATTAATGAAATTTGGAGATGGTCCTATCTCTAAAAACAAACTGGCCATTCTAAAAAAAAAAAGGTACCCCTGAATCTACAAAACAAACAGAAACACACCAAACAGTCTAATTTCATGTTGGCTCACCATATCATCCGAATTTCTAAATGTATTTCCATAAGTAAATTTAATATATTTACTGACGGTTTAAAAGACACGTACCTCAAGGGAAACAAGTCATTATAATGGGTTTTACAAGAAAGAGGAAGAGAACAACATCAAAAAAAGACTGCCTGTTTTTCCAGCTTGCTAACCCCAGATCTGTTTAATGCTGTCTGAGTGATAACAGAATTTACCACCACAGACGGGGCTGCTCCACAAATGCTAGATCTTAGGAAAATTTGTGGGCAGTTGTGTTACAGGTCCTGACCCAGCCATTCTGGACAGAAGGACCAGAAAAGCATAAATAGTACTGCTATAAACTAACTATAGCATCTGTCCCTAACAAGAGGGACTCCAAAAGTATTTAAAAAAAAAAATATGAGGAGACGCTGAATGGACTGTCAACACACAGAGGAATGTTTAATACACTCAAATAAACAAGATATGTGCCTTAACTAGTCAGGCATTGTTTAAATTTAGTGAGTGAAGAGAGGGTCAGACAGGCGACAGAGCCTCCCAATTATGCAGAGCGATTCTTTAGATCATGTGAAAGCTAAAATTAAACGTTGTTTTCAAATCTCCACCACCCTTTCTCCCACCTAGAAAAAGTTAATGTATGAATTCAGTATGAGCAAATTATGTTTTGCAAAAAATATTCACTTATAGGGGACTAGAGCTTTCTGGCATTAAGTCATCCATCTTGGAGGGGTAGGAAAAAGCACAGTATCAAAAAAGAAAATCCGAAATAATAAATACAACAGTAATTAACTCCTTAGCGCATCTCTGCATATTTTTATTTTATTTTTTAAGTTTTAAGTTACCCAAGTGTCCTCCCAAAGCGGGGAGAGGTATTCCACCTCTGCTGCTTCGTAGGCAGCATCTCAGGGTTTAACAAAAGGGATGGGTTAAGACCATTGTTCTCTGAATATCTAAGGAGACATTTGTTCTCAGAAAGGGAGATGAGTGGACAAGAACCCTGTGTCCATCAAAAGACCAGTGGTTACTGCTCTGTCCTTGCACGTGGGTGCCCTTGTGGGCGTGAGTGCACGCGCGCGCACACACACACACACACACAAAACACTTCAGTTCTTTACAATTTGAATAATTTTTCCCTCCCTTAAAAAAAAAATGTTTAAAGCACACACCGGAAAGGTTAGGCAGAAGAGAACCACAAGAAAATAAAGTTCACGTAAACAGTAAGCACATACCTGGCGGGCGATGCCATTTCCTCTACATTGTGGAGCCCAAGTGCTGGGTATTAGCATTATTGCTACTATAGAGCTTCTGATAAAAATGGATCGGCTCTTGCGGATCTGAGAACCAGCTGGCTGCTTGAGAAGTGGTTTCCCCCATATATGATTCAGTCTCCTTGACAAATATACTGCATCGCACTGGATGAGTCATCCGAGGGTTAGTCCGCATTTTATAGGCCTGTTGTGTCATTACTCACATTCAACATCCTGCTTCTCAAAAGTGGAAGCTGGAAGCCTGACAGCTGACAGATGCTTTTTCCAATTAAAATACTGTTTAAAAAAAATTCCTGTAAGTTACATGATCAATCATTGATGATACTGTGAAATGCCCTGGGAGCAAACGGCACAGCTCAATACCTGAGATTACAGTCTGTAGAACCACAAGTGCAAGTTGTTTATACCCACCCAGGTCTCTAAATACCTCTGTTCAGAGTTGAAAGGAAGGACCCCCTCTTAAGCTCTCAGTGAAATTAATACAGCCATGTCGATTCCTATATCGTAAGGTTATCTAGTTGTAGGAACTTCGTAAAGTATACACATCAAAATTTTGTCCATGCAGGAGCTCCCTTGGTGGCGCAGTGGTTAACGAATCTGACTAGGAACCATGAGGTTGTGGGTTTGATCCCTGGCCTTGCTCCGTGGGTTAAGGATCTGGCATTGCCGTGAGCTGTGGTGTAGGGTGCAGATGCGGCTCGGATCTGGTATTGTTGTGGCTGTGGTGTAGGCCGGCAGCTACAGCTCCGATTAGACCCCTAGCCTGGGAACCTCCATATGCCGCAGATGGTTCCTAGTTCCTAGTCAAAAAAAAAAAAAAAAAAAAAATTTTGTCCATGCGGTAATGATTCTGTTAGGTGGGATAGTGGCACTGTGTTTATTAAATGCCTACTTATAAGAAAAAGTATGTTAGGGATGAAATGCTATCATATCTGGGATTTGTTATGAAATATTTTTGCCCCCCAAAGGGGGAAGGGTAAAGAAATGTCACAAAATCGTGATAAATGTTTCATCTGTGCGGTGACTATACAGGAAACTGGCTATATTATTCTCTCTTCTCAAGTATCTTTGACAATTCTCATAACAATGCTTTTAAAAATTAAAAAAAAATTTTTTTTTCAGTCCCCACGGTCTAACTGTACCCACACAAGGCACTTCCTTTCCTAGTTAGGTATGAACCTACCAGAAGTATGAATGGGGGCATCGTTCACATGGGGCAACCAGGTGGCCCTGTGGGTGTGGGCGCTGCCAGCTGGAAGGTCCTCAGGCCACTGTCAGGGCTGCACCCACCCCCTGAACCAACACCTGGTGCCCTCTCCTCCCAAGAGTGTCTGGCGGTTGTTTATCACGCTTTCTTTGAGGACACAAGCCCCAGTTTCATTCGTGACGGGAGAGAGGTGACTCTTTCTGGCTTCGTGATGGGGGAGAGGTGACTCTTCCTGGCTTCATTACAGGGGAGAGGTGACTCCCCAGCTTCCTTCTATGGCTCTGGAGAGGCTCCGGAGAGATTATTTAAGTCCCATCCACAGCCCCCTACAAACCTCTCCAGATGTGGCATGGCGCTTATGTGACATTTCATGCTCAAACTGGGTGCCTTAAACCATTTTATTTAAATTGAGATTTTTTTTTTTGGTTTATTTTAAATCTTATGGTCACACCCGTGGCATATGGAAGTTCCCGGCCCAAGGACTGAATCTGAGTCACAGCTGTGGCAATACCAGATCCTTTAACCTGTAGCCCTGGGCCGGAGATCGAACCTGCGCCTCTGCAGCGACCTGAGCCGCTACAGTCGGATCCTTAACCCACTGTGCCATGTCGGGAACTCCCTTAAACCATTTGAAGGAGGAAGAGAGCTTTGATTTTATGACCAGAAAAACCCCAGATATGGAAGCTCCAATGTATGTTAAACGAAATCACTGTTGAAACTAGCTGAGGTTTAAAAAGCCCTCTGTGCTGGGACATTCTGAAAGTGTGTGACAAGTCATCACAGGCCCAGGAAAGCCTGGGGCCTCAGGACTGCTCCCTTTAGGGCTGAAACCAAAGGAAAGGAGGAGGTGTCAGGCCGAGGCCCCCACCTCTACCAACAGCCAACCCAGTCCTCCAAGGACTGGGCCCAAGAGGGCTACAAACCAGCTGCAAACGGTTATGCTGGGCCCCACGCCACGTCAAGTGACCCTCACAAATCCGGACTGTGCAGGACTGTGTGTGGGACGGAACCGAAGCCTTCCTTGGTTTTCGCAGGTTCTTGCCTTAAATAGACTGCAAGCTATAGGCTTATCAAAATGAAAAACTACCTTTCACATACTTGCATAGTATCATTTACCTTAACCGCAACAGGTAGAAATGGGAGGACTTAATAAACTTTTAGCCTCATTTGAGTTTCTGTGAGTATTTAAGAAATAAATCCGTAGTTTATTAAAGGTTTTTTTTTTTTTTTTTTTTTTTTGGTTTTTTGCTTCTTAGGGCCCCACCCAAGGCATATGGAAATTCCCAGGCTAGGGGTCAAATCGGAATCACAGCTTCTGGCCTACACCCTAGCCACAGCCAACACCGGATCCGAGTCACATCTGCGACCTATACCACAGCTCACGGCAATGACAGATCCCCCCCCCTCGGTGAGCAAGGCCAGGGATCGAACCCGCATCCTCATGGATACTAGTCAGATTTGTTTCCCCAGTGCCACAAAGGGAAGATTGAAGATTTTTATAACTCAGATTTCACTAACTGAAAATATAAGAGTAATAGCGATAATAATGCACACACACAGAAAAGGAATGAGACCATGATGGATACGGTAAAATGTTAACAAAAGGGAAACCGGTTATAAAAGAGTCCTTCATACTATTCATTTCACACTTACAGAAAAGTCTCAAAAATAAAGTTAAACAAAGAAACACACAAAAATATATAACCCAGTTACCAAGAAAAAAACTTTTTTATGGATTTAATAACCACCATATTTTCTACTGCTATCCTCACCCATTTATTTTTATTTGTTTACTTTTTAAATTTCTGGCTGCCCTGTGGCATATGGAGCTCCCCGGCAGGGATCAGATCCAAGCTGCAGTCTCAACGTGAGCCGAAGTTGCAGCAACTCTGGAGCCTTAACCCACTGTGCCAGCTGGGGACGGAACCTGCATCCCAGCACGCTGCTGCGCCACAGCGGAAGCTCCTCGTCACCAATTAAAAAAAAAAACCTTAGACCAAAAGGAAACTTACCAAAATGTAAACATCAGGAAACGCTTCTGGGTTAGGGATTCTCAAAGAGTGTTCTTTGCAAACGATTTCATAAAGAGGCTCCAAAAGCAAAACAAATTCCAAACAAACATTTTGGGAAAACAACACACTACAGCCTCAAGAATACTGCTGAAGTTTGTTTAGGCTTGCAATTCACTAACTGATGTGACCACAGGAACCCCCTCAGACACCACCATCCCCATGAGTTGAAGAAAGCACTTTGGGAACTACTGTTTTCCCTGATCTTTTACTCTAAGTTTTCTTCAGAACACACAACAAAAGACATCCAAACCTGATCTCTGCCACTTTTAATGGACACGTCTATTTGGCAGACTTGTACGCTGATGACCACAGGCAGCCCCCCCCGACCACCCCTCAAAAGGTTCTTGGAACCTGAAAACCAGCCTCGATGTCTTTGGCTCCTGAGCTCCCCAGTCTTTACATGCTCATCCTCTAGCACGTGACTTGCCTGGCTAGACTTGCCTACTCCTGACCGTCTAAATCCATAAAACTTAACAGATATCCTCATCATTGTAGTTTGCATCATTGGAGCTCTGTATATGGAGCTCAGGCCCTATGCTATAAAGCACTGTTGTGGATGATCCCATTTATGCCCTGCAGAACGGATCCTTGGGTGTTAAGAAGGTTAACTAGGAGTTCCCTGGTGGCCTAGAGGTTAAGGTGTCACTGCTGTGGCTTGACTTTGATCCCAGGGCCTGAGGAATCCTGCATGCTGCGGTGCGGCCAAAAAAACCAAAAAACAAAACTAGCTGGGAGACACAGCAAAACATGGCTTCCAATTTCTTATAACCTGCTAATGGACTCATTTTTAGAATTCTTGCCATGTATTAATTTATACAAGAATTTAAAGCAATTATCTCTGTATATATTTGGGGGGGGAGGGCGCAGATGGCTAAAGCTTAATACTGGTTAATGTCAAGACTTAAAAGCACAAAAGCAAATGTGGCTTATCAATGACGTAGGGACCCTAGGCCATGCTGGGTAGTGGTGAAGAGCTTGAGCCTGGGGTTGAACTGTCTTGGTTCTAAATCTAGCCTGGCCCTTACTTACATTATGTACCTTCTCTAAGCCTCTGCTTCTTAATCTGTAAAATGGGTGTAATACTGTTAGTAACCTCACAGAATTGTTCTGCACGGCATAAATGGGATCATCCACAACAGTGCTTTTTAGCATAGGGCCTGAGCTCCATATACAGAGCTCCAATGATGCAAACTACAATGATGAGGATATCTGTTAAGTTTTATGGATTTAGACGGTCAGGAGTAGGCAAGTCACGGCCAGCCACCACACTGGTCTGTTTACATATCATCTGTGGCTGCTTTAGAGCTACAAACTCTAAAAGTTGAGCAGTTGTGACAGAAACCATATGGTCCCCAAAGCGGAAAATATTTACCATCCAGACCTTCAGAGAAAAAGTTTGTTGACCCCAGGGTGATCCACATTTGGAGGGATAAAGAATCAGATCTTTTCCCCCTATAGAAGTTTTGGGCCCTTGTTCTGCTTAAGATCTCAATTTACAATCAGCTACACATGCATTATTTATGGCGATCTGGCCCATGTGAACTGTGCAGCTCAGGCTTCCCCTACAATGCGAAACACACACCACGGACGGCGCTCCGTCTCCTGGTGGGTGGGGAATCTACAGAGCCCGAGGTCGCCTGTTGGTCTTTCCGCCTCCCCTCCTTCCTGACCTCCCCCATTTCAGAGGCCAGTGACCCCAGCTGATGCGAGTCCACAGCTGTAATTCCCCTCCCCCATGTCACATCTGTGCATTATGTTGAAACCACACGCGTCCCCAGAGCCTCAAGCAAGAGGTGAAAGATGATCTGGAAGAGGCGTTCAGGAAACTGAGCAAACAGAAATGAAGGATGCTTTCAAAAGGGCTGGACAGCCGTGGGCAGGATTCGTACAGCACCAGGGGCCTTCAGAAATGCGGGCTGCTGCAATGTTGCCACTGTCAGCCAGAGTCCAGTAAGGAGACTGCGGGTCAACCCAGAAAAATGAAGACCACGCCTCAAATGAAGGTCCCACAAGACGCATCCCTGCATCTAGCCGTGCTGCCTATTTTCTTTGGCAGGAAAGCCTGTTTATTTGGGGAAAATAAACCCACAGCATTAATGGATAATGCAGGTGAAGAGACTCCTGGGACTGGTCTCTGGGAGAGGAAATTTGAACAAAAGAAACCATTCTAACTGCCTTCAGTTATTCTCTGTTCTCTTATTTAAAAAAAAAAAAAAAGTCTTAGCCAGCTGCTCAGACAGAGATGAAGTCTGTACTTAGACACAGAGTCTTTCTGGTGGTCACTTGCCTTCCTGGCAAATATCAACATCTTGGCAAAGTCAATCCAATAGAAAACTGCCTGTGTTAAATACCAAAGTGCACGCTGAGGGCTGGGCTGGGGCTGGTCAAGGAAGAGCAGGGAGGCAGACGGTGTCTGCTGTTACCTACTGAGAGCAGGGTTTCAGAGGTGGCATACAGAGTGACAAACCTCACTCGAAGCCGAGTCAGTTTTCGGCTACGTTCCTTCAAGTGTAACTGTGTGGCACGGGGACATAACAAGGCTCTCTCCAAAGCTCATGGTTAATTTGGGGATGCTCGGCTTGGCCAGAGCCGGAAGGCCTGTGAGGATGAAATGCATACGAGCTATTACGATAAGCAGATTTTTTTTTTTTGAAAAATACCCTTAAGATGTGAGGACCTCTCAGTGCTGGGTTTGGGGGTTCAGCCAGGTTTCTTTAGGGAAAGGCACTGGGAACGCACATTCAGCAGGCGCCCGCGTGGTGGGGGGAGCTCTGTGTGCCGACAGCCTGTGTGGAGGAAAACAAGGGGAGGAACTGCTAGGCCGACGGAGGCTGGGGAGTCTGGATTTTGCCGGCACAGGATGTTATACAAACAAGACTGCTAAAAGTGGAAGAAGGAGTCTGAAATACACCCGAAATACGGGAGCATCACCCCGAGAAATTATGGGAAGGAGCCATGGGCTTGAATAGCAAGGAATAGCTAAGAGCATTCGGGGTTCTGGGCCTATGGCTGAACTGCAGGCCAGGTGTACATCAGACCATTTCGCCCTTCCAGCCTGAAGAGCAAACAGGGCAACAGAGCCTGGCCTCCAAACCTCGGGCTGCACAGAGAAACTGAACCTATGTCAAGGGGTAGGACTTTAAGTTCAAGGGATGAGGTTGCCTCAAGACCTGGAAAGACCCCCCAACACCCACACACACACACAGGGAGTGAATAAAGGGTGACTACTTAGTGTGCTTACCATCTGCCAAATGGAGATGAGGAGTGAGCTCTGTGTCTGAAATCTGCTTAAGGTTGGATGGATGGTTTATTCCTCAAGGTTATCATGGCACAGACTGAGCGAACTAGGCCCAAACCTGCCAGCAGCCTAGCTCGGCGCTCTGTGGTTTCCCTAACCTCAGGCCAGAATTAGACCTGAGGCTGCTCAAAGGCTATAGAATTCCAGGGACAGTCTTCAAAAGAAGGCTCTACCTCTCACCCCGATTGATGCTGGTCACCAAAAAAAAAAACGTATCCAGGACAACGGTGACCACCTCTTTTTGTCAGATGGCTGTACAGATAGTGAGCTATGGAAATGGAAACCTCTGAGAACTCCCACTAACACCCTTTAATCATCTGCTCGTGTATACAGCACACATGATGGGAGTTAGAATCCTGTACATTTATTCTGCTGGGAGGCAGCAGCTTGCGCCTGGCCTAGTTATATGAACTGTTCTAAGACTTGGGGCTGTGGAGTTCCCTTATCTTCTTTGTACCTCAATTTCTTTGTTTAGAAAATGTAGGGCTTAAACTAGCCCAGTCCTTGAAGCTCCAACATTGTACAAAGAACGGAATGTTAACAGCCAGAGGGGAAAACTGCCTAGCAATGCAAGCAGACAGAGAAGAGAGAGGAGTGGAAAGAAAGCCGGGAAGTGCTAGTGAATCAAGACTAAGCTGACCCTGGATCTAAGAGGCCAGCTTAAGCTAACCCACCCGTTTAAAAGAATGCGGATCTCACGCCACAGCTAGAACTGGCTTTTCCTTACAAATAACATTACTTAACAACAGCAGCCACTGTGGACATCAGCCATGGTTGTATCAGAGGCAGGCACTGAGCCTTCCAATCTCACAGGGCTTTTAGTCACAGACAGAGATGGGAGATGGAGGAATCTTCGCTGACTTCACGGCTGTCAGTACCATAATGAGAGCATTTTGTTATGACTTGCATGTTGTCTTTGCCACTGGACTTGAGATTCTTAAAAAGAGGCTCCCCCCTCCCCCCACCAGCTTTTTTATTTTTGTAACTCAGCATCTGCCAAAGGTTAAATTCCTGCTAGGTTGGATTTCTTTTATTCATTCAACAGACACAGATTAACCTTTACTGGCTTAAATGGGGGAGGTGGAGATGAAGATTATAGAAAAGGAAGAAATGACAGAAAGGTGGTAGCAAACTCTTGTGTACTTTTTTCTATTATGAAACCGTTAGGTTCACTGCAGAGCCTTTTAGGAGATACAAAGAAAAACATTCCCCTGCAATGACAGCTAGGTGGTAGAATTTAAGAGCCTTGCAGGCATCTATAGTCATGTGATGCATGTTTACTAATTTACTGTGTTCTTTGCCACTGTCTGAATCCTCTCCAAAAATAACTGAGAAATATTTCCCTGTTTTTCTGTTTATTCATTTCCTATTAAAGAAAAACAAAAGATCCTGCCATGCGGGGCTTGGATTTTTTTCTTTCCTGTTTCAGCGCAGCACCCCAAAGCGGCAAATGAATAATTTATGAGTTTAACATTTTATTGGCCTGAGATATTAACTACAAACCAGAAGAGCAGCCTAGAACTCTAAAACGAACCTTAGAGATATCTAGTTCTATATAGCAACCACATTTGACAGATGAGGAAACCAAGGCCAGTGGCCAAGTTTCTTGTTCAAATTTAGTTGTAGCAGCCAGAACTGGGCCTAAAACCACTGACACCAAGTCCGTTGTTGCTTACTGAGAATTACCTACCGAGCTAAAACCAAAATCATCCCTAAATTTTGTCACCCTATTAACTTCTGATTTCTGAAAAGCAATTAGAGATGACTCCCAAACAAGAAAAGCAGATGCTGGCATCCAGAATATTTATTTACCTGCACCAGAATTCTCAGGCACCAGGTTAAATAAATCTTTGGAAGGGTAGCCAAAGTTACTCATTACTTTGAAAAGTGTATCCAGCATTGTCATCAACATTTGAATCCTTTCAGGAATTCTAAAAATAGGCTGGTGAACCTGAGGTTGGGCTTGCTGGTCAACACACTGCAAACGCTCAGATGAAGATTACAGACCAAAGGCGCAGGCACCAATTTCTTGAGCTCTACGTAGGGAAAGTACAGCTGGTGAGCATATAACTTGCTTTAAGTCTCTCCCTCTCTCAGGAACTCCCACAAGTGGTCACAATAAAACTTGCTGGTAGAAGGGAGGAGAGAATTCAAAGTACCTCACCAAGCAAAGAAACTTCCTCCAGATGGTGGTTAAGGTGAGTGCCCTACAGGGAAGTCGCACAGATTCACAGTTAAACTTCCAAATTCAACACCAAGGGTCTGGCTGGTTGGTTGATTTATTTATTTAGTCTTTTTAGGGCAGCACCCGCAGCATATAGAGGCTCCCAGGCTAGGGGTCCAATAGAAGCTGTAGCTGCCGACCTACACCACAGCCACAGCCACAGCCACTCGGGATCCGAGCTGCATCTGCAGCCTACACCACAGCTCATGGCAACACCGGATCCTTAACCCACTGAGAGAGGTCAAGGATAGAACAAGAGTCCTCAAGGATACTAGTCAGGTTCGTTAACCACTGAGCCATGATGGGAACTCTGCTTCAAGTTTTATTAAACTGAGCGGCAGGCGGCTAAGAGGGACCGGTGAGGGGAATGGACAATGAATGTGGGTCCCACCTAATTTACAGACAAAAAAAAAAAGCAAACAAACAAAAAAAAACACAAAAAAACTCAAAGAGTAAGCCCCAAATGCACACACTGGAATAAAACATAAAAGGTACATTTGTGCAAGAGGCAAGAATAGATCCTGAGTGTCCTTGGACTTCATCTTTCAGAGTGCTTTTAAACAAGACTTGTTTCTACATGTTCTTTCTTTGAAATCTCCCCAAAGATACTCTCTGCCCCTTTCTCCACTCAGGAAGGAGAACATTGTTCCACAGATTTCATTTGTTTGTTTCCTGTGAGCCCTGAGGAATTGTCTCTGCTACTGAGAATATACCGGATGTGAAAGAGCAAGTCTCAACATTAGAACATTCCACGCCGCCAGGGTGGGACCAGTTCAGCTCAGAGGGATTTTGCTACCACTCAACAGGATCTGGAAATAAATACAAACACATCGGCAACAGGGTGCACAGGATGCCAACGGACACGAGAAAGATTGCGCAGAGGGGCTAGAACGGGAAGGGAAGCCACGCCTACCCTCCCACCACGCCCCCTCCTTAAAAGACAGCAGCTAACTGCAGGGGGGACACAGGCAGCACCCCCCCCCAACTACGGTTCAACTTTGGCTCTTGTCAGCTCAGTTTCAGGATGAGGAAGGGGGAGAGCCTGGGAGCTGCAGAACAGCAGCAAATATTTATAATCTACTGCTGAGCTAGGCATCATGAGAAGAACATGGCACACACGCCCTGGGCTGGCCATATCCTCACCGGTCCATTTCAGAACAGAGCTGGCATGGTTAAGTGCAGGTGCAAAGTGATCAGAAGCTTGCAAAGCAGGCCGGCTGGAGCGTAAATAAGTAATCAGTTCATCCGCGCCATGTAAGTATAAATGTATTTATCCCTTTTAATTAATTGTTCTGCATAGGTAACACAGTCATGATTCAGAAATCAAAATACGAAAAGGTATACTCTCACCACATTCCATCTGCCCTGATCCTGCTCTCACCCAACAAGCCGGTAGGAACCGCTTTTAAAAGTTATATATCCTTCCTGGGTTTATGCAAATATTTCTTTTCTCACCCTTTCTCATAAAAAAGGACAGCATATCACTGATATGTTCTGTTATCCCTCAGAGAGCTTTCCTTTTTTTTTTTTTTTAAATGGAGGCACCTATGGCATGTGGAAGTTCCCGGGCCAGGCATTGAATCGAGGCTGCAGTTGCAATCTATAGCTGTGTCAACAGCAGATACTTTAACCTACTGTGCCGGGCCAGGAATCAAACCTGCAACTCTGCAGCAACCCAAGCTGCTGCAGTCAGATTCTTAACCCACTGCATCACTGTAGGGAACTCCCCTTGGAGATCTTTCCATATGGGTACACAGACAATTCATTCTCTTTTTATGTCTGTACAATATCCAACTCTAAGGATGCACCATGGTTTATTTAGTCAGTTCCTAATTAATAAACATTTAGGCTTTTCTAAACCTTTTAGCCATTAAAACAATCCTGTGATGAACAACTTTATATATCAGAGTTGCCTTTATAGATTAAGATGCTTATTTACTGCTCCGTAACTATCTGGCCATGATACAGAGAAAGAAGGAAGACAACCTTGCACCTGCAAATCCATCTGAAAACAAGACAAAGCTCCACTAAAGCAAAAAATATGATTATAGAGGTATATAAAGTGTGATTTTGGTTTGATATGTTATATATGGAGCAGGCACTCCTGCGATATTCATAGAAGAGGTGAGAGAGAGTTCAATTATTCTTTAGGCTGCCCATTCTCCAACTTTCTCCCACTCACCCTCTAAGAGCCTCACCGCCCATTCATCCTAGAGGCCACCCAGGCACCTGCCCCTTTAGGAAATGTTAACAGCACTCTATCTCATAGACACTGTGCCCAAGCGGTGACTGTGGGGTATCTGGTGCTACCTCAGAGGGTAGAAGTAACCCTCTCTGCCCCTGGTACAGAGCCATCTGCACCCCTAGGGAAGCTGAGCTGTAGGCTGGTCCCTGCATCAGAGCACCAGTGCCAGGTGAACCCTCAGAAGTAAAGAGCGAACAGGACCCCTGAGCACAGCCCAGAGAGGGCCCAAGAAGCAGTCCCAGCCCTTCCTAGCCACCATCTCCAGCCCAAGAGCAGGAAGTTCTAAGCTGTCCATGGAGCTGACTCATAATTCTCTTTTCACAAGCATCCTGAAGGTTCTATTCTAAGTTTACCAAAGGGAACATGCCTTCAGGCAGAAGCAGAGCAGCACAGAAGCAGTGGCAGGTGGAGCCGCAATGAGCGTTTCCTCTGTGACAGGTCAAGGTCCCACCAGAAAAGCTAAGTATCAGGAGAGACCAAATGGCATTCACACCTCCTTTCGGAGGTGCACATGCATCACTGCCTGTATCTGTACACAGTGATGGCTTAAATACTCCAGGAATTAAGCGAAACATTAAAAATAAACTATGCTTGTTTGGATCTGAATTGGAACAAACCAAATGTATAAAAGCATAAAAATTTTAAATATTGTTTTATTATTATTTTTTAGGGCTGCACCCGCGGCACGTGAAGGTTCCCAGGCTAGGGGTCCAGTCGGAGCTACAGCTGCCGGCCTCTGCCACAGCCACAGCCACAGCCACAGCAGATCTGAGTCCCATCTATGACCTACACCACAGCTCACGGCAATGCTGGATCCTTAACCCACTGAGCGAGGCCAGGGATCGAACCCACAACCTAGTTGGATTCATTTCTGCTGCACCACAACAGAAACTCCAAATATTGTTATTATTTTTGTATTAAACACTTTATAAATTCCTGACCTTTTGAAATGTGGGAATTAAATAAGTAACGTAAGAGGTGCAGAAATCCTGCTCAAAGTAAGTTTTGTAGTTGAGCCATAGAAGAGACTTTAGAATTATTACTTCAAAAAATTAATTTTTAGTTATACAATTTGATCTTTGAGAAACCAGTTGCTTTCTTTTTTCCTGGCTGCGAGCACAGCGGCCTGACGTGGGATCTCAGCTCCCAGACCAGGAACTGAATCCAGGCTGTACTGGTTAAAGTGACGAAACCTAACCACTAGACCACCAGGGATCCCCCCATGAAAGCATTTTTAAAACAAACTGGAAAAAACTGAACACAGATTTGTGTTCAGTTCTCAGTGTATTAAATGAGATTACATAATTGCTGTTGTTTTCTTAGGTATGATGACGGTATTGTGGTCATATTTTTTAAGTCACTATTTCTTAGAGATAGGTATTGAAGTATTTAGGGATGAAATGATGCTTGGGATTTGCTTTAAAATACTCTACCCCACCCCGCCTTCCCCCCAAAGTGTATGGTGAATGCTGAGTAGTCAGTACATGGGGTCCATTATACTGTCCTCTTTACCTTAGTGAATATGTAAAATGTTTCATAAGACAGGTTGTTACTATAGCTACGTGCCACTGAAACCTCATTGCTGATGAGAACAGGCTTGAACCCCTAGGGGTGACACCTCAGCCCCAGATGATGGGGTCAGTGACTGCATGAAAGCAAGTCAGCTCAGTAACTGCACCAGAATATTTTCCTTCCTATCAAGTAAGACATTGGTTCTCAAACTTGGCTGCACACTGGAATCACCTGGGAGGTTTGTGGGTTTTTTTTTTCTTTTTTTGCCACCTGGCACACAGAAGTTCCCAGGCCAGGAACTGAACCTGTACCACAGCAGTGACAACAACTGGATCCTTAACCTGCTGAGCCAGCAGTGAACTCCTATGGGGTTTATTTATTTATTTATTTTCTTTTTACGGCCACACCTGCAGCATATGGAAGTTCCCAGGCTGAACTGGAGCTGCGGCTGCAGGCCTATGCCACAGCCACACGGGATCCTCAACCCACTGACCGAGGCCGGGGATTGAGCCTGAATCCTCATGGAGATTATGCTGGGTTCTTAACCTGCAGAGTCACAAAGGGAACTCCGTGTGTGTGTGTGTGTGTGTGTGTGTGTGTGTGTGTGTGTGCGCGCGCGCGCGCGCGCGCTGGGTTCTTAACCTGCTGAGTCACAAAGGAACTCCGTGTGTGTGTGTGTGTGTGTGTGTGTGTGTCTTTAATTGATGCCCAGTCTAACTGTTTGAGGGCATAGTCTGGATTTCCAGATTTTTCAAAGTTCCCCAGGCAATTCTAATGGACAGCAAAATTTATCAATCAGTATTCCAGAAACCAAACAGGGAGGTTCAGGGAAAAAGCCAGGGGTAAGTGTGAGAGCACAGTGGCGGCTGGATGCTCTCTGCAAGTCTGCCTGTGATCCCCTGAGTCTAATCAGCTGTCTCTCCAGGGACCCTAAGTCTGGGGTCTAGACCAAGCTTCCCTGAACTGCCGGTTCAATCAAGGATGACGCTGGAGCTGCAGTAAAAACGAGGCACTTGGAAAATAGATGAAAACCAGAAGCTGGGCCTCCTTGAAATGCAGACGAGAGGACTTGTTATCAGTATCGGGACTGCGGCTCATGGGGAGCCCTCCGCTGACTGTTCGCCCTCACCCACCCGAGCAAGAAGTGCCGATATGCAGCCTGCAGAGGCCAGGCTGTCTGCTGCCGAAAAGCTCCTGTTCTATGAGGTTGGTGGGTCTTAGGCAGCTTAACGGGTTAGAGCTGCTGAGTGCTGGAGCCCTAACAGCTGGCCTTACTCAAAGCGGAGAGGAAGCGACAGTTCTCCTCTTCGGAGGGCGAGCCTAACCTCACAGAGGGACAGGGGAAATTTTCCTGCGACAGGTGTCATGTCCTGATGTACAACTGCGGGCCGCTGCCCACATTCCTGCGGCAATGGGGTTAATTCTGGTGTCGCTCTCAGGGCCCTGGGAGAGGTGGAGGGCTTGCATCTGTTGAGGCCTCTCATAGACGGAACTCCTCCAACCCTCCCTCATGACAGTACTAGTGTGGAGTCTTCACTGCGCTCCCATTTTACAGATGACAGAGACGGAGCCCGGACACTGCTGGTTATGACACCACAGTCAGCCTCGAGATAGAGAAGTTTGACGGGCAAATTCTAAAGCCCCACTCTCTTTCCACAGCAGTGTCCTCCAAGATAAACCAGACATGGCAAGCTCACTCCCACCCATGGGAAATAATCCAAAGGCTGCTGGTGGCCCTGCTTCCCTGGATGAGCCAATTAGTCATCACAAGCCTGAAGATACAAAAACCTTTGAACTTTCTTCCATCATTCCACAGGGACACACGTTTGTTCTCCACCCTGTGTGAGCCCCAGCCAAGTGCCAGCCACTCAGCAGCCTGTGGAATCCGGAAGGAGTCCTTTCATACGCCCAGCTTTAAAGTCCTGGCAGAGGACACCAAGCCGAGGGCCCTTCCCTCGTCACACACACACACTTCACACCTTCAGACCTGAATTCTGTGTATCCCCTGTGAGGGGTCAACAGACCTAGAATGTAAGTCAAGCCAGGGCCAAAGCCAGCTTTTAACCTCTTCTCATTGGATGCAGGAAACTTTCTGCTATTGGCCCCATCAGCAGTTACACAAGTGCCCAAATGCAAGGCCAACTCAGCGGTACTTAATAGAGTCGGTGTATATAAGACTAACTTTCACTCCCCACACACAACTTTATAGAGCTTAGTTAATACTGCTCACTCACCCTCAAACTCCTGCCTTTAAAATTTTTGCCCTAGGAGACTTTGCTCATGTTCCAAAGATGCTGTCCCAAGTCAAAGTTGCCTGGAACCCTTCTTCTGGAACAGCCTTCGAGGCTAGTCTTATAATAAATGAGCTGGCCATTAAAATTTTAAAATCCTTACTTAAAAATGTTAACCTTTTAATTTACTTAGTTTTAAACAATTTCAGGTTTTTAAAATAACTGAAGTCTAGCTGATTTATAATACTGTATTTCAGGTGTACACAGAGTGATTTATGTATATATGTATTGTTTTCCAGATTCTTTGCCATTATAGGTTATTACAAGATACTGAATATAGTTCCCTGCGCTACACAGTAAATCCTTTTAATTTATCTATTTTATATATAGTGTTGTGTATCTGTTAAACCCATACTCCTAATTTATCACTCCCCCTTCTCCTGTCCCCTTTGGTAACCATAAATTTGTTTTCTATCTCTGTGAGTCTGCTTCTGTTTTGTAAATAAGTTCACTTGTGTTTTTTTTTTAAGATTCCACATATATGTGGTCTATATTCGTCTTTCTCTGACTTACTTCACTTAGTATGATAATCTCTAGGTCCATCCATGTTGCTGCAAATGGCATAATTTCAGTCTTAGAATGACTGAGTGATATTCCACTGTGTGTGTGTGTGTGTACTACATCTTCTTTATCCATTCATCTGTTGATGGACACATCTTTTTTTTTCCCCCGCTTTTTAGGGCTGCACCCGCGGCATGTGGAGGTTCCCAGGCTAGGGGTCCAATCGGAGCTACAGCTGCCTGCTTACACCACAGCCACAGTAATGCCAGATCCGAGGTGCATCTGCAACCTACACCATAGCTCACGGCAACGCCGGATCCTTAACCCACTGAGCAAGGCCAGGGATTGAACCTGCAACCTCATGGTTCCTAGTCGGATTTGTTAACCACTGCGCCATGACGGGAACTCCCGATGGACACTTACCTTTACTTTTTAGTTAAGCATCATTTCTTCTTAGTGGCTCTATCACCAAAGCTTATTTATTTATTTGTCTTTTTAGGGCCACACCCGAGGCACATAGAGGTTCCCAGGCTATGGGTCGAATCGGAGCTATAGCTCCTGGCCAGTACCACAGCCACAGCAACATGGGATCTGAGCCATGTCTGTGAGCTACACCCCGCTCACAGCAACGCCAGATCCTTAACCCACTGAATGAGGCGAGGGATCAGACCTGCGTCCTCATGGATACTAGTCAGATTTGTTTCTGCTGAGCCACCAAAGTTTATTCTTGACTTATTAACCAAACTTAGCTCTGAAGAACTCAAGGCCATTTCCAAACTTAAAACCGTTCTTTACAATAGAAACACTTAACATCACCATCTTTTTTTTCTTCCCAAAGAGTTCCAAAGAAGCTTCTGAAAATGTTTTAGGCAAATGGCTGGGAGATGGAGATGCATGTGGAAGGTCTTGAGGTGAGGTCACAGCTTTGAAAGATACCACACTCAAGTACAAAGAAACGTACATATTCAGAGAGAAAGGCATGTGCTCCAATACGTTTCCATTAAAACAAGAAAAAAACTCAAGCCATATGATCACATCTTATGGAACATTTTTTATATAACTACAATCCATCATGCAGCATTAAAAGGCATTAATAATGATCATAACAAAATGTTAGCGGACGCTGACCTGATGTGCCAAGGACACTATGCCTTCATGTGTCCTCTTTAAATCTCACGTCAGTTATTTGAGGCAAAGCCTATGAGTATCCCTACCATATAAGTGGGGAAACTGTCACCCAGAGAATGGAGAACCCAACATATGAACCCATCGAGTAGCAGAACCAAAAGGGAAATCCAACTCCAGAGCATACGACTCTCAACCCCCAGGCTCGTTTCCAGACCTCACTGGGTTAGTCAGCCACCCGTGGAGTTGCCTGTTCTGCAGCATCAACGCAACAGCGCCAGGACACCCTGGAGAGGCGAATGGAACATCTTTCAAAACGGCGTGGACCCAGAACCACAACAGCACATGAGGAGAAAGTTCTTTAGCACATAGCCTTTCAAAAGCCAGGTGAGAGGGTGTCTTCCTGGCAAGGCTCAAAAGCACCCACGGTATTCAATTCTCAGCTCGGCTGGTTTGGCAACCCAGGACTGAACCCTCCCCTGGAGTCCTGTCCCAGCATGCACTGGCAATGTCAGATAACAAACAACGCTTGCGCAGAATGGAGCAATACTGGGCTGGTCTGGGCAGTGCCAAGTGACACCCTATGTTAAACACTCACATCTGAAGTCGAACAGTCCAAGCTGCACTTGCTGTCCCATGGATTTCCAGCTATGAGTTCTCAAAAAAGGCCATATGGAGGTTCCTAGACCAGGAGTCGAATTGGAGCTGCAGCTGCTGGCCTAGGCCACAGCCACAGGAACTCAGGATCTGAGCCACGTCCGTGACCTACATACACCACAGCTCACAGCAACGCCAGATCCCCAACCCACTGAGCGAGGCCAGGCATCAAACCCACATCCTCATGGGTACTAGTTGGGTTCATTACTGCTGAGCTACTACGGGAACTCCTATTTCATCTCTCTAAACTGCATTTTCTCCACGTGCAAAATGGAGATACAACAGCACCTACTCTGGGGTATCTCGGAATTTGTAATGCCAACTACATGTACATGTCATGAGTCATATGGCACAGAGCAGACACTTAGTAAATGCTGGTTCCCTTGTCAATTATTCCAACAAAGGTTCCATATGCAATGGACAGCAGTGTGGACAAAATGTGTCAGTCACCAAGTGCCTCTGTGCGGTGCTGTTCTGATGGCTGATGACAGCACACACACGATGCCCTGCTTCAGCACAGGTGCCCAAGCAGAGAAATTTACCCATTTGGGTCTTATCTTTCGGCCACTGCTAACTATACAATCCATCAGGTTCTTCCTGGACCTCTGAAGTAAACACGAAACTCCTCCTTGTAACAGGAAAATATCTGGGGTTTTCAAACACCAGTGGAATTTCCCCCTCTTTTTTTCCTGAAAGGCCAGCCTGACATTTGGAGGTGGGTTGTGGTTCCGTACTTCTCAAAACAGGGGTTTCCTAAGCTTCACTTGTGTTTTCCCAAGATTTACATTTGAATAACCACTCCAGAGGCGGTGGGGGGTGGGTGTTACGGACCTGGGGACTGGTCTGAAACAGTGTTTTTTTTCCCAGGTCTGTCTGGGTGGTTCCTGGATTGCCAGCTACTGAAGCTGGACCTGGAAGCAGAACAATCTAAACAAGAGAATAAAACAATACAATAAGCCCCTTAGACACCACCACCCTACAGGTCCCAAGCTAACAAAGTGGAAGAGTTCTGAATTTGGGAAAAAGGCTTCTGGGAAGGAAGCTAAGGAAAAAAAAAAATTCAGCCAGGAAGGGGAGTACCTTTGAAAGGATTTCTAAAAATTCCTGCTGCTACAAATTAAGCCACTAACTGCCTGGAAGTGGGCTGTCCACCCACCGTCCTAAGCTGTCTGTAAGTTAGGGCTGGGTCACCCCTCAGCCGGGCCACCAGGGAGAGGGTATTCGCTTCAAAGCCACAATGGAGCTGACCTCAGAGCACCGTCCTAGAGAAATGTAACTTGAGTCCCACATGCGATTTAAGTTTTTCTAGCAGTCACATTCAAAAAGGAATAAAACCCAGGGAAAACCAATTCGAATAATACTGTTGACATAATCCAATATATCTAAAATATTTTCGTTTCAACAAGTAACTAAGAGGAAAGAGTTACTAATGAGGTATTTTACATTCTTTTTCTTGGTACTAAGGCTTCAAAATCCGACATGTATTTTACACTCACAGCCCATCTCAGTTCATACCAGCCTCCTTTCAAGCACAGGACAGCCCAGAGGGCGAAGGTACTGGACTGGCGGGTCTAGAGCAGCGGTCATTCCCGATCTGATCACCTGAAATTGGTCAAGGGGGGAGGGGTGGCGCCTGGCACAAAAGGCGACATCCCAGCCCCCACCTTGGAGGTGCTCAGCGAGAGGCAGCTGGCTCTCCTCCAAGTTCCGCTGCAGCACAAGCCGCCACCCACGCGGCCAGGTCCCCACGGCCTCTCTGTAAGAGGCATACACGGCTGACGTTTACAATATACCCACCAGCAGGCTAGCCCGAGATTGGCACGAGGAGGAGGAGGAGGAGGAGAGTCCCAAAGGCAGGTGGACACGCTGGGCTGAGGAGTCTGGCGCCCACGCCCATTAAACCCAGCAGGTCTGTTTGTCTGTTGGGTCTGAACTTGGCCCAAACTTCAACAGGGCTCTTCTCTTTTACTTTGTGCACAGACATGAGCACCACGTACACTTTGTCTGAGAAAGGAAGGGGAGGTTAGGGCCTGTTTATGGCTGGAAGAGGTTGGAAGAACAAATATGGTCCTACCTCGGGTATTGTGAACTCTTCAAGGGGGCATTTATTCCCCTGTGGATATTCAGTAGGCTGTTTAAAATGCCCTCAGACAGGGCCCTCTGCAGCTGTCACTTTATCTCCCCAGGACCCTGGCCAGAAAGAAGCCAGCTTTAACCTGGAGGAGGTGGGCTGAATGCACCCGTCACAACCCAGTGCACGTCCCACCATCACCTGGGCTCCCTGGGCTCCCTGGGTGCTGGGATAAGTTTTTTTCTGCTTTCTCTTTACTTGCTGGGGTGACTAAATTGAAATCCTCCAAAGGAGAAGCCTCACACGCCAGTATGGAAAAGTTCTCTTATCATTTGGAGAAAATTATTTAGGGCTGGGTAGATAAACATGTACAGGAAATACTTCTATAGAGGGCTTGATCCTCTGAAGATTAATAACCCACGGAACTGGAGACCAGCCTCAAACTCGGAGGAAATAGGCAAGTTATAAAAACAGGAAGAACGGGAAGTTTATTTTTGGATGAATATTTGTTCTAGTGAAGCTCTCGATCCTGACAAAAACCTTGATCTGCAGGTCATTTGCTGCAGCGGAGCAGCTGCAGTGCGTGTTTCCACAAGCTGTCCCACCAGAGATTTCCGGGTCTTTCTGGAAAGGGCCTCACCCCACTCCTGCAAAACATCTGCCTCACTGCCACTGCACAGGGCCTCCTTCCTCCCAAATTCCTGCCGGTGAGTGGACTCTCCAGGCCAGCTAGAAAGCTCAGCCAGCATGCCACCAGCCCTCTCTGCCTTTGTCCCCGGGGTCTGAAGCCGGCCCATCTCCCCCAGGTACATGAACAGACAGCTCCTGGTTTCTGCTATGTCCGCTCCGGCAACATGTGATCAGCCTTCCTCCAAGGACTGCCAAGGACTGCCAGCCTCTCCAGTTCTCTTTCTGCAACCCCTGTCACCACACCTTCCGCGCCTCCCCACTGCCTCTAGAAGCAAAGCCAAATCTTCTCCAGTTTCACAGACAGAACTCTACACGATCCGACCCAGCCCACCTTTGCAGCCCTGTCTCCATAGGCAGGACCGGCTCTGTGATTTGCAGGGCCCTGCGCAAAAGGAAAATAAATTGTTGGGGGCCTTTGTTCAAAAATTATTAAGAATTTCAGAATGGCAAGGGCAGAGCATTAAACCAAGCATACTGAGGCCCTGTGTGACTGCCTAAGCTGCACAGCCACGAGGCAGGCCCGACACACAGCCTCCCTCAGACCAACCCCAGAGGCAGGAGATGCAGCCGCCACAGGAATCCCTTTCCCCTCCCCTCAAAGCCTTCAAGACAAGGAAACGGGCCTCCATCCTCTCAGGTAACCCATTCAAATGTCCCCGCTCCCTGAGCTGTTTCCTGGTCTGCAGTGTGGTGGCTGATTTACCTGCCTCTCCTCCACGCCTTAATTAGACCAAGGGTCCCAGGGCTCCGGTTCCCTGCTCAGTCACTGCTGTGCCCCCCTCTCCCACTTTTCCAGAGCGCACATTAGGTCTGCTGCAAAGCTCTACTAGATGGCTACTCGGAACATCACTCTCCATCTCTAACGGCCACTATGAAGCCTCCTAGGACTCTGCCAACTGACCTGTTAAAAGAACAGTTTTTTAAAAATTCCCCAGATGGTGTTCCTGTGATGGTACAGTGGAAATTAATCCAACTAGGAACCATGAGGTTGTGGGTTCGATCCCTGGCCTCGCTCAGTGGCTTAAGGATCCAGCATTGCTGTGAGCTATGGTGTAGGTCGCAGGCAAGGCTCGGATCCTGTGTTGCTATGGCTGTGGCGTAGGCCAGCAGTTGTAGCTCCAATTTGACCCCTAGCCTGGGAACCTCCATATGCCGCAAGCGCGGCCCTGAAAAGCAAAAATAAATAAAAAATAAAAATTCCCCATAGATCATGATTTTGTGTAAGAGGAGATGCCCAGGTCCTCCAGAGACAGAATCACAGGACGAGTTTGACAGCCTCCCAACAGGAACTTCCATTAACCACCATTATGAAACCTACTGGCCAGACACCAAGGCTGCATATGTTGACTTTGGCAGTAGCTTCACAGGTGGCCCAGCTGGCCCAGCGGCAGAAATCGCACCATCTCCCTGGCTGCTGCCGGCCCTGGCAGGGGGCAGGGAGCATGGTAAAGTGACGGGAAACAGGAGAGCCAGCCTTACCTTTCACTGTGCCTTGGCTGCAGAGAGGTGGAGCGAGCCGGGAGGGGAAGACGGGGAGCCACTTTAATCAGTGCCCTACAACTGCCACTGGGAAGCAGGCTCAAGACAAGAACCTTGGGTTTTATCATCTGGGAACCTGAGATGATCTGTTTCCCATAACAAGATAAACTTCTCAGGGAAGATGCCTGTGGAACCTTAAGTTCCTTTTGAGCAAAGAAGTGGGAGAAGAGAGACAATTACCACTACCCACTTTCTAATTCGGACCCACTTTCTAATTTCAAAACATTAAGAATCCCAAATGGGGAGTTCCCTTCGTGGCTCAGTGGTTAACGAATCCGACTAAGAACCATGAGGTTGCAGGTTCGATCCCTGGCCTTGCTCAGTGGGTTAAGGATCCCGTGTTGCCGTGAGCTGTGGTGTAGGTTGCAGACGCGGCTCGGATCCCGCGTTGTTGTGGCTGTGGCGTAGGCCGGCAGCTACAGCTCCTGTTAGACCCCTAGCCTGGGAACCTCCATATGCCACGGGAGCGGATCTACATAAAGGCAAAAAGACAAAAAAAAAAAAAAAGAATCCCAAACGGCACCCTAGACATTCAGGCAAAGTTGATTTTTCCAGCAACTGTCGATTCAATTGACAGTGTTCACGGAAGAAGGTGAAGCCAAGAACTGGGGCATGCTGTTGTATCAGAAAACACAGGTATTAACTTTGTGTGCCCTCTGGTATTGGAATACCTTCAAGGAAACATCCTCCCCCAACAGGCTGTTCAGTAACAGTAACCATATTAACAGTAACCAGTTACTATAACAGCAGGAGCCATCATTATTGAGCGGGGCAATCACGGGCTGAGCGCTGGACCAGTTGTTCTTAGTCCCATCTCTCCTGCACTGGGACCATCTGTACTTTCCTTGTTTACCGGTTCCCCTGCTTAGTGTGCAGCTCCCACTTGAGAGCGTAAGGTTGCTTCTGATGACCCAAGACCCAAAACTGCGCTCCCAACCTAGCAAGGTCTTAATGTCATCATGGATTTGTCAAAACAGTATCTCCATCCTTACAGTTTGGTTCCCATTTCAGAGAGGAAGAGAAATCAAGGAGCACGCTCAGGGCGTCTAAGGGAAGACGGTTCAGGTTTTGGCTCTCCAGCTGTCACTCTGTGTGTTTGGAACACTTTGTTGTTCAGAAGTCCCAGGCCTTGTATGCTTTACGTCCCCTAGAGAGACCAGCTTTCCTTGAAGCGTTTCACCCAGCAAACATTTCCCTTGTATGGCTCTTTAAGAAGTATTCTGTTTTTTTTTGGCCACAATGCAGCATGTGGAATTTGGCCAGGGATGGAACCTGCACCACAGCAGTGACCCCAATCATAGCTGTACCACCACCAGATCGCCAACCCATTAAGCCACCAGGGAACTCTCTTTTTTTTTTTTTTAAACTAGTCTTAATGTTACACAAAAACACTTTCATTGTGAGGTATTCAGCAAAGACTCTGAATATCTAAAACCCCGAAGCAGGAGCTGGGGACTCTCTTGTGACAGGGTGATTTTGTGGGGAGTATCCTAAAAGGCCTCTGTGGGGTAGGTTATGTGGTCAGGACTCAATTGATGCTGGTTCCCCCAGTTGTCACCATAGAATACAGGAGGCAGAAGTTCCGAATGACTACCAGAAAAACCTCCTTAGCCTATGCTCAAGGCTCTTGGCTGTACTTTCTGCGTAAGGAATATAGACACTGTTCTCCAGTTACGACCACAAAAAAGGTAACGGGAATTCCCTCCAGAAGAGGATTCTAAGTTTCTTATCTAATCATTTGTAACCTTGATCAGCTACTTTTCACACCAAATGGCAAGCACACCCAGATCTCAGCTTACTAAATGGGCAGCAACAGCTAAACATATTCAATTCTGATACCAATAAGTGGAAAATAATAAAAACATTTCAGAACATACTGGCTAAATGCTTCCAAATTATCTTTGAAGTAAACAGGACTTAGGCTGGCAAGTTTAGGTAACTGTGCATGTGTAAATTCCAGAGTGAAGATACGACAGCATTTGGTTAAACAGAATCAGAAATATTAGAGTCATCAGCCCTGTGCAACACGGAAGGCAGTGTTGTTTCCAATTCAGATCAGTCTAGACTACTAACTGAAAATCTACATTTTAGCCTAAACATGTAAGTTTATGTACAAAGGGAACTTAGAAACACCAAAAGACTGGGAGAGCAAATATCTTAAAGCCACCCTGAGTTAGTGATGAGACCTCTGTCAAGGCCAGGTTAGTGCATCAGCCAGCCAGCAAGAAGCAGGCCAGCGCCTTACCCTGGAGCTGTATTCCGTCCCTCACTTTAACACAGTGTGTTTGGGTGGGGTGGGGGGGTTTAACCTGAGTCAATCCAGAGCTTACGAACCTCTGAATCTAAGCCCCAGAGGCAAGGATCGCCTGTCTCCCATTAGGGGCAGGGCCAGAGTGCGACAAACGAGATGCCAGCCCAAGGCACCACGTGGGCAGGCTGCCCCACCCACCTGCCGGCCACACAGCGCCTGCCTCCCAGCTAAGGGCTCCCTCCCATCCATCCTGGGCAGTGCCAGATCGGCCAAGGACCATGCCATGGGCTTGTGACTCCACAATTTCTGGTGATTTCTTGAGCCCAGAAAGTACAGTGAGGGCGCCCAGGAACAATTCTACTGCTGCCTTGGTGAGGGTGACTGAGAGGGCCTGGTCTCTTCACTGGGGGGAGAGGGGGCTACCGTGTGCTCTGAGGGGCTGTTGGCAGTAGCGCGGGAAGTCTCTGGGTCTCCTGCAGAGACTCCACCAGTGCAAACGAGGGAGTAAAACCAGCGGACGGTGAGGGGGTGGTAAGAAAGCGATTATTCCCCCAAAACACACACACACACTCACTCACTCTCTCTCTCTCTCTCTCCACCCCCGCTGTGTTCATCATTTTCTAGGTCTCCAAACCCAAACTCAGATCCAATATTATATGGGATCTGATATTATACACTGATATATTTCTACCATTATGCATTAAGAACATATCATTATATTGTAAATTTAATTATATGATCGTCCTCAGTCTTGCTCCTAGCCCACCCTCCCCCATCCTCCTTGGCCAAGAGAGGTAAATTCCCGCCCTGGGCGGCCACACAAGCCACCGATTCAACCAGGATCCACCACAGTGCACGCCAATCATCCGGGGGAGCTGCCTGGTTGGGGAGGAGGGCACAGAACAACTCCCCACGGATGCTGGCCCCGTGGAGGAGCCGTGGGCACCAGGCCTCTCTGGACAGCCCGACGGGCCCCACCTGTGTCCCACCGCTCCCCTCCTCACCTTCTCAGGCCCCCATCCCTCCTTCCTCTGAAGGATGAAAGAGGCCCTTCCCAGCTCTGCCCTGGCAGCGTCAGGAGCCCCCCCGACCTTTCTCCCCTGCTCTCACCCCAGCAGAGGCCATGTCTCCCTTCCCAAGAGGCAGCCATACAAGATATATTAGTCTTTTTTTTTTTTTAAAGGGATAATCTTGCCTTTGGGCAGCAGTCTTTCCTTTGAACATTAAAAATTCTGAAGACACCCTACTTTTACAATTAATATTAATTCTGTTACATTACTTCCCTCTGACCACCTAAAAAAAGGGCTGAAGGGGAGAGGAGGTGTCTCACCCTTTTG
Source organism: Catagonus wagneri (assembly GCA_004024745.2). Taxonomy (NCBI): domain Eukaryota; kingdom Metazoa; phylum Chordata; class Mammalia; order Artiodactyla; family Tayassuidae; genus Catagonus; species Catagonus wagneri. The sequence continues at coordinate 21,530,429 of PVHT021183519.1, forward strand.
AACTTTTTGGAAGGAAGAGGATAATGAAACATACAGATTCTTTGAAAACTCACACAAGAGATCCAAACCTAAGCCTGGTTTCAGCCTAAACATCACAGTCCCCATAAAGTTAAATACCTAAAACTTTCTGTTATTTGTCAAATAACTTCGAAGATTTGAAACCAACCCACCCCACCCCCTCCAAGAAATACCTAAAACGAAACAGATTTTGTGCTTCCGCCACAGGGGTGAAGAATGCCAGGGCCCTCTCACTGTTCAAGTAATGTGACAAAACAAACAATTAACAAGAAGCTCTGGCAGCGTTCTCAGCATGGTACAAGTTCAGACAATGGCTGCAGGTATTTCTTTTTGGTACAGAAATGGAGTTGCTCTAACTTGAATGAGGGTTAGGAAGCTCTCTGCCATGAACAGATTTTTGAAAGAGCCAGAAATTCTGCAGGAATAAAACTGAATTATAAGTTGCTTTTCTTTCTTTTTTTTTAAACTGAAGCCCATTTTTGGGACTCAGAAAGTAAAGCAAGTTTGTGGAAGAAAATGTTTAAAACAAGTAATACTACCTGTGATTCACCATGTAGAGATCCACTACCTGTGATCGCACCCTGTGATCGCAGTGTGGATCTCGGGGGTCCTAGACAACCCCGAGGATGGACACCCCGATCTATACATCACCCCCTCCCCGTGCGCAGACTCAGCTGGAAATCTGCATGGAGTCCAGAGCCATCACGGAAGACTCCGACACCTACAGAAATGTCTGATGGTCTGGGAAGAGGAGCCAAAATCCCCTTCAGAGGGCATGACTGATGGGCCAGACCTGAGGAGATAAAGGAAAAGGAGAAGTGTTTCCAGAAATAACCAAGGCTGCACCTGGACCCGGCCCTTTGCCACAAGATCATGTGACAAAGCCAAAAGAACTCTATCACCAGAGGCTGGAGATTCTGCTATGGAAATCCCCACCCCAGGCTCCAGATGGGGGACGGTGTTTCCTCTGTTGGAGGTCAGTGGCAGTCCTGGCCACGGCAGGGGCTGGAGCAAAGCAACACCAAGTCAAATGTGGCCAACTCAGTGGCCTGGTGTGGGATCTAATGACATAATTATCAAGAGGGGGGAATCTGTAGAGATGTAGGTGGTGGTTAACAGCCCAGAGGCTAGATCCTGACTGTCCAAGTTCAAATTCAGACTCTGTCAAGAGTTGTGGGATCCCGGGAGAAGTACTCCATGCCTCTGTAAAGGGGGATGTGATAACAGTACTTACTTCATAGGGTTGGGTGATTAAAGAGGTAGCACCAAATGCACGGAGACCAATACCAGCCACATGTAAGCACTATTGAAGTTTGTGCATTTTTATTTTCTCCTATGCCTTCTAAAATAAGCCATATTAATTTTATCAGGAGAAAATCTACTGCTTGATTCCACACAAGCCCCATCAGCTCGTCCCTTGCTTTATCTTTGGCCCTTCCTGCCAACTGGTACAAATCCATCTCAAATGCACACATACATACTAGCATGACCAGCCATCCAGGGTAGGACTTTCAGTGCTAAAACCAGGGCAGTGCTGGGCAAACCAGAACAGGTGGTCACCTTAATATATACGTAAGAGGGTAAGTAAGAAAACAAGAGAAAGCCCTGTAGCATCACAGCTCAGAGATGACCACAACCTATAATAATGGTCTGTGTAGTCTGGTCCTTTAGCTATGCATGTTTTAGGCAAAATTAGGATGGTGATATGTAGATACAGAATTCTATATCCTCTTTTCATCTAATGCCATAGTCTCCGTATTATTAGTAATTCCTTGAAAGTGCCATTTTCCAAGGCTGCATACTGTCCGGTCACACATATGTTCCACATGGCTTAAACACTCTCTGAGGCTCTTATCAACTTTTTCAACTCACGTAACTTTAAAAACCACTGCCCATAAATGGGTTTTCATTTGATTATTATCTTTAAATTTCTAGAAGAGGAATTTTTGGATAAAGATGAACTTAAAAAAAAAAGGTAAGTGATCCTATCAACAAATTGCTTTTCAGAAGGGGTACACACTAAATTCTACTTCCCACAACAACCAAAGCCATGAGAACATTTAAAAGTATTTTTCCATTTGCCAATTAATAACAGTTGAAAATGCTATTGTTTCATATGCATTACTTTATTAATTGGGGAGGTAACTGCTCTAGAACTGCTATTATGTTTTCATAATCTTTGGGGTTAATTACTTTGTTCTCCATTTAGCCAACTATATTTTTCTCTTAACTAGTTAACTTGGCATTTCTTAAAGTATTAAATTATCTATTTTTCTATCAGTTTCTATTAAATTGTCTATTTTCTATCAGGTTTCCTGAACTCTTCTGAGTTTTATTATTTTTCGTCTTTTTATGGCTGCGCTTACAGCATACGGAGGTTCCCAGGCTAGGGGTCCAATCAGAGCTACAGCCGCCGGCCTACGCCAGAGACACAGCAACACCAGATCCGAGCTGTGTCTGTGACCTACACCACAGCTCACGGCAACGCCGGATCCTTAACCCACTGAGCAAGGCCAGGGATCGAACCCGCAACCCCATGGTTCCTAGTCGGATTCATTTCCACTGAGTCACGACCTCTTCTGAGTTTTAGATTAACGCTGTATATATCACAAGCGAGGCACAATTCTTTTTTCTTTTTTTGCATCTTTGTCTGTTAAATTGTCAGTGGTATCACACAAACTGAAGTTTAGAAACTTCTCAGTGATTTCCTCTGTAATGTCCTCCAGTACATGTGGACAATCTTTCTCCCTCAGAGATGAGCTAAATATCTACCCATGTGTTCTTCCAGTTCTTATTTCTAAGGATTTCACTTTAAAATTTTATCTCACAGTTTCAAAATAAAATGGGAGGCGAGGTTCTACATTCAAAGGAAGTCATGAACCGCACAGTACAATGGAGCCGAAATGAGGACACTGTTAAGAAATTAAATCTGCAGGATACAAACTGCGGATTTACAGGAGACCTACTCTCTGTAATGAATCAGCTCATTAAAAAGCTGTACTTGACAATGAATAGGACTCATCAGAACGTGCCAGAGACACTCAATCCTCCTCCTTTCCCAGCCCTAACCTTCCCAAGGGTTGTTTTAGTGGACTGGTGGCACAGGATGAAGGCTGAAAGCAGAGGGCAGCACAAAACCAAAAGGGCGGCTGGGGATCCATCAGGCCCTTCCGGCCCCAGAACTCAATGAATGAGAGGCTCTACCTGCCACTAAGTAACAGGAAATGAAGGACTACAAGGAGACTGTTAGAAGTTTAAGACAGATCTCTCCTTTGTCTCCCTTCCAAAGGCAAAAGTTCACGGAACAAGCTATTTTTCTTATACAGTTATTGCCACAGAGATAAAGACAGGTAGCATCGTGTTACTCAAAATGATGCCAAGTAGAGCATCCAGCCACCCCTTAGACACCTACGCAGAGATGCAGCATTCTTGCGGGAAGCGTGTTATCTGGAGAACGTGCCGCCTCTCCCCATGCTGCTCACCCTCAACTCAGATCTCTACCTCCAAATCCAGAGCTGAAGAGTGCAGTTTTATTCAATACCTTCATTGAATAATCAATAGTTTTTCCCATTGCAATAATCATAATAAAGGGATTTACCATCTAGAAAAAGATTTTTTTGGTGTCTCCTGGTCTGTGGTCTCCCTCTCCACACAACCAACTCAAGTATCCTCTCATACTGGTAAGCAAATGGACTATTCTTTCTGAAGAGGTCATTCACTCATTCAGCTCTTATTGCCAGTTGACAGGCTACTCCTGATAACAGCAGCAGAAAGCCATGGTGCAGTCAGACAGATGGGCACTTACCAGCTGGCGACCAAAAGTTATTCACCAGGTACCTGGGGAACCCGGGCACCCTATCTCTAAAACGAGTTTAAAATCGCACAAGTAAAACACTGTTGTGAGGACTACCAAGAACATGGGAGAAGTACCCAGGCAAGAAACTCGTAAAATGGGCAATGGATAGCGGCTGCTACTTAGGAAAAAAAAGAGAAAGAAAAACGCTTTCCCCGGTCATATGCATCTGTGGATCAATGTCTCCTCAAATGTAAACTTTTTTTTGAAGTCCAGCAAACAGTTTAAATTCTCATTTCCTTTCAGGTAAACTAATCTGCTAGAAATAGATCAACCACAGTTCAGCAACTAAGCAATTACACATCATTAGGTTCGGAAAGATGATTCCGCAGATGAATCCCCGGCTTTTAAAATTCACAGGCGTCTGGCAAAGTGTGCTGCTTTTAGAGGCCAGGATGGGAGGTGGCTGCTGGCGCCCTACACCCGGCCGATCGTCTGTCCGGAAGCCTCTGTGAATGGACACCAACGGGGCTTAATGGACCTTCCATTTCAAAGCTGCCTCAATAACCCCCCAAACTGGGGATTACCTCTGAGCCAAATCTGACCGAGGAAAACATGCTACCTAAAGACTGATTGCTCATCAATGTGTTTCACAGACACTCATCAAACATTCACCTGACCCACTTCAAGCTGAAGAGAGAAGTACACTCTCCTGCCACTTACTGAACATCCACGCGGACAGGGCTTCCTCTGTGCCTCCTGTGCGTTTCTGACACTGGAGCTGCTAGGAGCCCTGACTGATCTTGCTTATGATCTCAATTCACTGGCACTTCAAGGCCAGTTCTGATCACAGTAAGACTCAAAGAAAATGGAAGTTAGTCAAGAACAGTCAGCAGGTTTTTTCCTTTTTATATGAATTAAAAAAATTGTTTTTAAAAACCACTACATTTTCCCTGGTGCTATGTCCCTGTCTTATTTTAGGTAAGTTTATGACAATCCTAGTGAAGCTTCCTTTTTTTTTTTTTTTTTTTTTTGGTTAGGGTCACATCTGTGGTATATGGAAGTTCCGGGGCTAGAGGCCTAATTGGAGCTGCTGCTGGGGCCTGTGCCACATAGCCACACCAGATCCAAGTCGCATCTGCAAACTACCCCCACCTCAGGGAAACCCAGGATGCTTAACCCACTGAGCAAGGCCGGGGATGGAACCCAAAGCCTCATGGACACTATGTCACGTTCTTAACCCACTGAGCTACAATGAGAACTCATTTTTTTTCCTTTTTTGGCCACCCCAGGGGGCATCAAGGACCAGATCCAAGCTGCGGTTGTGACCCAAGCACACGTGCACCGGCGCAGGACCCTTAACCCACTGTGCCATGCTGGGGATGGAACCTGTGTCCCAGTGCTCCCAGGGCACCGCCAACGCCGGTTGCGCCACAGCAGGAACTCCTCCCTCATCTTTTAAATGAGCAAAGCGACACTGCCTCAGTTGCGGATGACACCAGCATAAGCGTAACAAGGGCAGAGATGCCCGGTGACAGGACTTGCTGCGTGCAGCAATTTCCCTCCAGCGTCAGCTTCTCCTGGCAGGTCCAGCCCACCTGGCCCCCACCCACGTGCCCCTGCTCTGTTTCCTTCATTGCATCCCAGACTCTTCTCCAGCCTGGGAGCTAAATGTCCAGCACCCCTCTGTCTGCGGTCCTGCCCTGCCCCTGCCCCCTTCTCTTACCAACTTGAACCTTCCACCGATTCCAGGATTGCAGCCAAGGCCGAGCTCAGCCCTCCGCCCCACTGGCGGTAGAACATCCAATGTGACCCTTCAAGTCTGTCTGTGGGTGTGAAAGGAGGGCGACTAGCGCCCTCTCCAGTGCACTCCCCAGGGGTCCCCCCAACACTTGTGCCCACAGACGGAAGTCGGAGACCTCTGCCACCAGACTGGCACCTTTTAGCTGCATCCCAATTCTCCTGTCCTCCTGGCCGTCTAGGCACCGCCACTGTCTCTCATGGGCTCTCGCAGCTGCCCGACTGATCCCTAGGCCTCTGACCTCAAGTTCATTCTCGCACATCACTGCTCGACTCCAAGTTCCACTTGGAGCAAGCCACTGAACCCCTCTAAATATGCACTGTTTACCTATTGGCAGAAGGTAGCATGGATAGCACCGTCTGGTAGGGCAGCTATGAGGATTAAATGACATTAGGGGGGTCAGGCACCCAGCGATGAACTCGAATGTTTCTGCCTTCGGGTTGGAAGCCCTGCTGCGGTGACTGTCACGCCCCATGAAAAACCCTTCTATGGCTTCCCGTTGCTTACAGAGGGATTAGCTCTGCATTCGAGGTTCTTTCTTCCGCCTGCCCCAAACTACTTTTTCTAAACCTTTCAAACTACTTCTTTCCCCCTCAAATATCTTCTGCTGTAGCTCTTGTCTTAGAGGCCAACAGGCTTGAGATCTGGAATCGGCCCGGGGTTCAAATGTCCAGTCTAACCAGCCTCCTTGGGCAAGTTATTTAAGTGCTCCGAGGCCTCAGTTTGGCAGCAGGAAACAAGTGCTATGAGGATTCAGTGGGATAAGGAGGGTCACAGCGCGGCCAGGTGAGCACTCAATAAGCACCGATTACTCCTTCCTTGGAGTCCGTAGCCATCCTCTCACTATGTAGTCCCAACGTTTTAACTACTTCGGTCTCAAACACCTCCCTCTCTGCACAGCTAAGCCTATCCTTCAAGGCTCAACTCAAACGTCACCTTCTCCGTGAGGATTTACGGGAAACCCACCCTTTAACTAAAAGCTCCTGTGTGCTTGCCCCCTGCAAGATGATCTCTACTCGATTGGCCACATTTATGGAAAGCACCTCCCCTGCCCCCAAGTCGGATTCATCTTTGTGTTCACCACACAGTCCTGCATAGGGCAGAAAGTTGGTAAATATTTGCTGAGTAAAAAGAACAAATTTTTGGAGGCAAGGCAAGAGGGAGTTCCAAGCTTTGAAGGCTAAGGACCCAGCACCACGGTATAACCAAGCCACAGGACAGAGACGGATTTGTCTCTGGACACGCTGGAGAAGCAGAGAATGTTTTCTTCCAAAGGAGCATGGAAGCCAAACTATACAAAGTGAAGTGAAGTCAGCCTCCTGCCGTCCCCTCCAAGGGAAGCATGGCTGACTCTCCAGAGCCAAGAGTGGCCACCATTTCAAACAAATAAGTCACGCTGCCTCTGGGCACAAACAGCCCTCCAGGCTTCAGTCCCGAGGGGAAGGCCTCTTGTATATCATTTATTTGAAAAATTAGATCTTTGATCCCAAGAGGCTCTTCGAAATTTCTAACCAGGCCTGTCTGCTTCGCAGTTCACTCCTTAAAAGCCTGTGTTGGTAGCAAGTACAGCTGCATTCTTAATCACTTACACCCCACAACCAACTAAAGATAGCTTGAGGAGGTCTGCCATATGCCAAATTCTTCTTTTAAATAAGAACACAAGAACCGTTCATGCAAGAAAAATTCAGTCATGGCCATAAGAAAAGGAAAAAGGAAAGAGACTTGGCTTTTCTTTGTTTTGAATGAAATCCTGAAGTAGAAAAATTTTGATAGAGAAAGAGATGCAAACTCCATCCTGACACTCCCCTTCACACGCTTATATGATCTACACAGCTGGCCCCTGAGACCCTCACCCCAAACCCTGGTGCAAATCCTCCAGGTGACCCAGGCCTGTTAGAAATCAGCCAATGGCAGCACCAAATAAGAAACTCCACCCTCACGACGACCACCTTGTGCAGACGAGCCGTAATAACTCCTCTCCTTGGCAAATGGAATGGGTTGTGGCTTAGAACATCTTTCTGGTCCTTTTTACCCAAGTCCCACCTATCTAGCAAGGCAAAATTCAATTCCTTCCTCCTTTGTGAGGCTTCTCTCAACTGCCGAAAAGCAAGATAAATCCCCCCCAAACAAATTCCCACAGTGTTTCTGGCACCTGTTTTCTGGCTTTTTGCTCACAACGTAAGGCAACAAAAAAATCATATCTCATTCACAGACTCTGGCCTTTCAAACTAGATCACCAACTTCTTTATTTTTTGTCTTTTTGCCTTTTCTAGGGCTGCACCCGTGGCATATGGAAGTTCCCAGGCTAGGGTCTAACAGGAGCTGTAGCCGCCGGCCTAGGCCACAGCCACAGCAACGTGGGATCCGAGCCGCTTCTGCAACCTACACCACAGCTCACGGCAACGCCGGATCCTTAAGCCACTTAGCGATGCCAGGGATCAAACCCGCAACCTCATGGTTCCTATTCAGATTCGTTAACCACTGAGCCACAACGGGAACTCCATAGATCACCAACTTCTTGAAGACGGGAGTCTCAGCTACACTCGCTTAGCCCTGTCACTGCCTCCAAAACACTTGATTGGGCTATTCTCAGCCTTGTAGAGGATATAGAAGTGTGAATACTTACTTCTCCAAAGAAACCAAAGATGCACATCTATTCTGACGTTAATTTCAGTGATTATCTACTGGGTTTCTCTGGCTTAGCGCTATTATATCACCTTCCGTAATTCCAGTCCTCAGTCCTTAGTTTTATGACATTTTAATTAAATCAAGATTTGGTGATATACTAGTATGATTAGATAAATATTTAAAGCTCACCTTGTAAACTTTGATGGTTGTATTTTCTTTCTCCTAGCTTTTTGTTTTATTCCTACATTAAAAAATGGCCTGGTTTTTAAAATATTTGCTCGCTTTTCAGTGTATTGATTACTGTTTCATCTATAACCTGGGCCAGAGCTGAAAAATATCCCCCTCAATGGGATCAAGAGCATTTTTGCTCCGAGTGCCATCCCTTCTGGGCCCATCCATCCTGCATCGCCCTGTCTGGACTGGCTGCTCTCAGGGTCTACGTGTGGGGCTGCACTGCTGTGGCTTCTGGCCTCAATTTCTGTTCGGTGTTCTCTTTCTTTCTCTCATGCTCTGATGCAATGTTCTTTCATTCCCCATTTTGGGTTCAGTACTGCATCTGGAATCCTAGCCTTCAGGATTCTGTAGCAGAAACTGCCATCTATCCCACCCCCAACTCTGCACCACCCACCCAGCATGCAGTTTGGTTTCAGCTCCCTCTGCTAAGCTGGCATTCACACCCTGGCATTCCATCTTGCAAAATCTGGCTGATCTCTCTGGGAGGTTTCTGAGTTTACACTGTTTTCATTCTTTATGGTCATTTTATTAGAGTTTTGGGAGGAGGCAGAGATATATACATTTGCTGGGTTTACTATGTTTAACTAGAAGTCAAGGACTGAAGGTTTACAAACAGAATTATAAGGTCAGTCACCATATCTCATACCATTTTTTTCCTTCTAGCATCAAATACAAAGTATAAGCAGTGAGAGCTCAAGAAGTACTTGCCAATAACAAGTCAATATTTTTTTGTGTGTGTGTCTTTTTGCCTTTATCTAGAGCTGCACCCGCGGCATATGGAGGTTCCCAGGCTAGCGGTCTAACAGGAGCTATAGCTGCCGGCCTTCGCCACAGCCACAGCAACGCGGGATCCGAGCCGTGTCTGCAACCTACACCACAGCTCACGGCAACGCCGGATCATTAACCCACTGAGCAAGGCCAGGGATTGAACCTGCAACCTCATGGTTCTTAGTCGGATTCGTTAACCACTGAGCCACGAAGGGAACTCCTAAGTCAATATTTTAATTAAATAAACGCTAACATTTAGACCACTCACAGATTATAAACAGTAAAGCCATCAGCATATTAAAACATATAGCCTTCTGTTTATTTTATTTACGTAATTCTAAAGGCACATGGGGAAGTCCCCATCGTGGCTCAACAGTAACAAATCCAACTAGTATCCATGATGATGCAGGTTTGATCCCTGTCCTCGCTCAGCGGGTTAAGGATCCGGCGTTGTTGTGAGCTGTGGTGAAGGTCGCAGACTTGGCTTGGATCCCGTGTTGCTGTGGCTGGGGTGTAGGCCAGCAACTGCAGCTCCAATTTGACCCCTAGCCTGGGAACTTCCACACGCTGTGGGTGCAGCCCCTCCCTCCCAATAAAGAATAAATAAAAGCACATGGGCTTCATAGGAACTCGAGCACCACTAGAAGTACCGCACCTTCCAACACAGAGTGGAAATTGCTTCCTTATATTACAACAAAACAAAGCAAAAAAATCTTTAGGAATAGTAAGTTTATTTTGTTATTTTACTTTCTGCCAAACGGTATTGAACAAATAACTGCTGGCAGAACTAAAGTTCTTGGCATTCCAAAGTCATTCATTTATTCACCAAATACTTAAGATTCTACTGTGCTCAGGTAGGTTGCAGGCGGCACTAGTACACACTAGAGGGCAGACAAGCGTGGTTCCCGTGCACACACAGGAGACAGCCATGAACACACAAATCCACAGACAGTGGTACGTCCTGCACAGACTGAAAGTTGGGTGACATCACAGAGCGTCTGGGAAAGTAGCCCAGAGGCACTGACATTGAAACTCAGAGGCAATTATCAAGAAAGACCAGTGATGGGAAGAGCAGGAGGAACGAGAGCATTTTAGTCCGAGGGAACGGCCAATACAAAGATCCTGGGACAAGAAAGAGCTTGCCTGGCTTGCAGGAGAATGTATCAGATGAGGAGAATGTGGGATACAGGCTGAGGTAGGAACCCAGGGATGGGTGAACCAGGTCAAGAATTCCCAGTGAGAAACTGCTAAATGTTTTAAGGAAAGACATGAAGCCATGTGTTTTCTATAAAGCCTACTTGGCTATCCTGCAGAAAATGTATCATATGGGGACAAGAGTGAGGGAGGGTCCAGAGGCCCATAGCAATGCTTCAGGAAGCCTGGCCAACAGAGGTTAACTGCTATGAGACAAAAAAAAAACAATTTCATTCTGTTGTCGAGGAACAGCAGACAATGGGGTTGACGGACTAGACGCAGACAGGCAGTGAAGCAAAGGGGAATCAACGGCATCATGAGATTTGGTATTTGGACCACAGAGTGAATGGTGGAGTCATCTGTCAAGACAGGGAGGTGTGGAGTTCCCGTTGTGGCTCAGCAGTAATGAACCCAACTAGTATCCATGAGTATCCACTTACTCTGCAGGCTCGATCCTTAACCTCGCTCAGTGGATTGAGGATCCAGCGTCGCTGTGAGCTGTGGTGTAGGTCACAGAGGCAGCTCAGATCCCATGTTGCTGTGGCTGTAGCTCCAATACGACCCCTAGTCTGAGAATTTCCATTTGCTGCACATGCGGCCCTAAAAAGCAAAAAAAAAAAAAAGGCAGGGAGGTTGGGTGAGTGGGCTGCCCACCTTGAGGGGATCAGAAGTTCTGGTTTGGACATTTACTTTCAGATGTATGTTAGACATCCATGTGGTGATACCGATAAAAATCTCGAGTTCTGGGGAGTTCCCATGGTGGCTCAGTGGTTAACGAATCTGACTAGCATCCACAAGTATGCAGGTTCAATCCCTGGCCTTGCTCAGTGGGTTAAGGATCTGGCGTTACCATGTACTGTGGTGTAGGTCGCAGATGCGGCTTGTATCCTGCGTTGCTGTGGCTGTGGTGTAGGCCAGCGGCCACAGCTCCGATTCGACCCCTAGCCTGGAAATCTCCATATACCTCGGGTGCAGCCCTAAGAAGCAAAAAAAAAAAAAAAAAAAAAAAACTTGAGTTCTGGGAATGGCCAGCCTGGAGAAATCAACCTGTGCGTCATCTGCACACAGAATAGTACATAAAGCCATGGGACTAGATGGCACCCGAGTAGGCCTAGAGGGAAGAAGGGGGATGCTTCAGCACTTTGGAGATGAAGTCTTAGTAAACACACAGTAATTCTCATCAGAGTTCACTACGCAATCACAGCGTCTTAGGACAAAGAAGATGTTTTACATACACCTATATTATTGCCTGAGTTAGAGAAATATAATTCCACAAAGCAGCGGCACCTGAAGAAATTCTGACAACTCAAAGTATTAAGATCGATAGGCATGGTACAGATATGCAAAGAATCATAATCAAGATTTTTACACGGCAGGAAGGTTTACTTCAGTATTAACCATAAAATGGTTAGACAGTGACGAGCACATTTGGTCAAGCTGAGAAACAGAAATGAATCTACCATGTTTGGGGCATTTTACACTTCTGCCAAAGAATTTATTGGCATGATCCTTACTTTCAGCCAACACTAAATCCAGTAACATTTACATCCAAAATCCCAAGCACATTCCCAAAAGCAAATATAAAGCATCAGACTTCACTCAAAGTCCACGGTGAATCCTGAAAATGTCCAAGCTTCTAGGTGTGGCTGTACTTAGCAGAAACATGTTTGCACATGGCTAACAAAACAATGACCCTCCTAAGGAAACAACTATTTCCAGAAGAGATTAAGTATAAAAAAAAGCCAACATTTAGATTAAAATCTGCTAGATAGCTTTAGAACACAAAGACAAACCTCAAAAAACTAAAGACAAATTAGAGCCTTTCTACTCAAAAGTGTGGTCCAAAGAGCGGCCAGCAGTAGCATCAGGAAACCTGAACAGAAATGCAGGCTCTCAGCCCCTCCTGCCCAGCCCTGCTGAATGGGAACTTGCAGCTTAGCAAGACCCCCCAACCAGGTAACTCAAAGCCCTGGTCTAGGAGGCCTGGACCTCAGGGCACTTGCTCATACTCTGCTGGTCAGAGTCATTATCAGGTGACTGTAATATTGAAACACTTTACTCCAAAAGCAGCAGCAGTCAGTTTCCAAAAAGGAATGCTCATGCTAATTGTTCTAAGGATTATGTGTAGGCAGGCAATAAAGGTAAAAACAAAGGTAAAATCTGTAATCACACATACTCACAAAGTTAATCATACATATTAAATATATTAATGAACTACACGGGCACTAGGTAAGCACAAGTATAAACAATTTATGTTTCTCCTTTTTATTACACAGCTAAACAGTCTCAGTAATGACAGTTTTCTTGGGGCGTGTTCTCACGGAGCGCACATAATTTAACATAGATACTCATTCCTACGGACCCCACTCATTCACTTGGCAGGTACTGTTTGAGCTCCCGTTATACCAGGCACTGAACACAGCAATGAACAAAACAGGCCAACACCCTGCTCTCCTGGAACTAAACCCTACTGTGCACAGGCAGAGTGGACCTGGGGTCCCTGGAAGCTGAAGAGGCAACAGACCCCTGAAGTTTGTGACACAAGATCAGGGAGAAGCCACTGAGCAAAGGGTACAGTACAGGTGTGGGTCTATAAAACTCCCTGTACATTTCTTACAAATTCAGGCACGGCTCGGTAAGCTGGGGTATACGTCCCCAGCTTGGACAGCACCCTTTCCCTCTGCCAAAAATACCCCTCCCTCCCTCCCTAAAAACCCACCCAGGAAACCCTTCACCTCACTTAGCTCTAGGCACTGCTCCCTAACAGACCTGTCACCCCCGCCTTCACTCCCACGTCCCTCCCAGCTCTGCGCAGTAGGTACACGACATCAAAACGTGATTAGAAACAATAATGGTGACGATAATGGCAGCTTGCTAACATTTACCACATGCCTTCTTGGGTGCCAGGTGTTGTATTTAACTGTACCTACATCAGCCCATTTTCCAAAGGAGAAAACTAAGGCCCAGAGTTTATGTGACTGCTCTAGGTCACCCAACTAACAAATGGCAAAATCAGGACTCAAACTGCCTCCTAGCACTTTTCATCACGGTGAAGTAGAGAATCAACACGACAACACTGAGAGGGGAAGTTGTTTTCCAGGGAGTCACTGAAAAACCCTTTTCATCTTTCCTTTTATCACTCACATAGCAGCTAGCAAGGGCGAGGGCCATCTATCATCCTGTTGTTCCCTTGCTTAGTTCTTTTATTCTGACTCCAAATCCTAAGCTTTAACCGGGTTTCTTTTTTCCTTCATCACAAATTTGTGACAAATGCGAAGTAACTGAATGGCTGTCCAAATGAGCAGGACAAAACCTCCCCCAATTAAGCCCAATGCACACACCTGAACTTAATGGGCCTCAACACCCCCAGAAGATTCATCAGCACTGCAGGGCTCCCGAGAACACAAAGGCGATTTTGCAGGAGGAATGTGGAGCTGCAATCTTCTTTTCTGTGATTACACCTCATTTTATAACAATGTTCAGACATTTGGTTTGGGCAAGTATAGTAATTACATTTCTCACTTTGAACTAATTTAAGCAGCTACATCTGAGCTCCTCCAACAGACTCATCCGCCCTCCTCCTCCTCCCCAGAGCACACCCGTCTGAGAAGAGACCTCTCTGCCCAGGCACTGTCCCCCCTTTCCTGCGGGCGTGCTCTGCAAATTCAAAACTAATTCTGCAAGCTGACCCCCGGCAATGGGCGGCACCCCCCATGCACACGTCCTTTCTTCCTGGCACGCATCTGAATGAACCCCGTGGGTAAGAAAACCACCCAGCCAAGCAGACTCCCGGACTAGGCGACTGTGCCACCTGGGGCTCAGCTCCCCAGGCCTCAGTGTTCTCAACTGCCAAATGGTGCTTCTGGCCTAGATGGTGTTGAGGGACCCTCTTTGGAGCTGGTAACGTGGCCCTGAAGGCAGGAGAGCAACCACCTGGAGGTGGCAGGCCCTCCAGAGCCGGGCAGAATGCCAGAGCCACAAACCCCAACCCAGAGGCAGTAAAATCCCTCAGCCTGTGCCCCATGGTGAAAACGCCAGAAAGCAGGTTTCCTAATCCTCTTCACATGAACCTACACCCACACACTTTCCAGTCCTCCAATCCCCTGCTTAGGATCCACTTTCCATGGCAGTCAAGAATAGTGAATCAAAATGTTAGAAACACAGACAGCAACACCAGTGCCCACACCCCCTCCACCTCCCCCAAATCAAAGAGCCTAGTTTTGTGAGGCGGGACCCATATTTTTCACTGGCGTCTGTGTACCCGCGTTTGTCTCAAAGGTTTCAAAGAGCTTTTCGAGAGGGAGTGACAAGTGCTGACTGGTTGTGGAAGTGAAGTCGGTCACTACACCCTCCTGTGCAACCGAACCAGCGACTCGCTGACTTATTGTCTCCAGGGAGGACTTTTTTTTCCCCACTGGGGAGGTCGGGGCAGGTGGCAACACAGACTCCAGGGTGTGTTATTATTTCACTTTCCTTCTGCTTGGCAAATCAGCCCTCCCTGCTGCAGGTGCGAGGTAGGCCAGAAATAGTTAACATCAAGTTCGCCTCTGCTGGGAGCGAACCTGTTCGACCAGAATGGCCTGATAAAAGGGAACTGCCACTTCCTTCCAGATAAGATCCAAGATCCACCTTCCCTGAGCGCTCAAACCCTCCGGCAGCTGCACCCATCCCCCAAAACACACCACTCACATGAGGGCTTCTGCTCAAAGTCACTGGACACTACTTGGGGTTGGTCTTGATCTCAAATGCGGCATTCATGGCTAAACTTTATTCGTGGCTAAACATCCCACGACAGTCTTCTCCGACTTCATGGCTAATGCGAACAGTGAAAAAGCCCCAAATCACAATGACTTCTTAATAAGAACTTGAGATGCTACACGTGTGTGTGAGGGTAGGTGGGGGATGATTAATACCTATGAATTCAAGGGGAACAACACAGGCAGTAGAAAGCCATCAAATGACAATCTTTAGGGACATTTAAATTGTCCTCAAAGTAAAGATCCAGCGCCAGGGGGCTTGAATCTGTCACTGTGTGGCCACAGATCCAAGAGAAAAGCGCTGCTCACACACGTTTCTCTCTGGTCCAGGCTGGGGGCTGGGGAGCTGCTCATTACAAGCAATTTTATGCCGCGTCTTTGTGTACACACACTCGAGTGCTTTGCAAATCTAGATTTTGTGTCTGGCTTGCTTACATCAAAAGATCAACTTGTATTTATTCTCTGGCCGGATCACGGTGTTCTTTTACCTGTGAAGACACTGTATCTGCTCAAGTTTTCACCCTGGAGCGCAGGGAACTCCCCAGGATTCCATTTTGAGGCTAGTTCTCTCTTTAGCTCCTGGGAGTGTCTTCACACACTACAACTCACACAACCAGGTGTGACGCCTTAATAATAATTTTATTCTCCAGAAGAAACAACAGAAATATCGAAAGCTGTGCAAGGAAGCCAGAAGACAGAAGGACAAAAAACAGAATAGTGTTAGCAGATGTGTATGACGTCGCCTCCTCCATTCGCCACCCACTCAGACCAGGCCCCCATTCCTCCTCTTTCTTGTTTATTTCCTGGAGTCCTCTCTGGCACCCTGCGCAGTCACAAATCCTTGGCGGCATCTAGGAACTTGGTATTCAATGAACCAAACGGGCACGTGGCTCTATGCCTCCTGCACCCATTCACGTGGCTTAGACAGAGTTCCTCCGTCTTGCTTTCAGCTCAAAAGATAGCTCCTCGCAAACCTAGTCTCTTGGCCCCTCCCCCTCTTCTTTTGCTGGTTCCATCTTTCAAGCTGCTTATCAGAAGGGCATGATCCGTCCCTTCAGTCTACACCTCAGGCCCCTTCAACAAGGCTCTAAGCCGAAACTGCTTTCTGGAGGCCAGAAACATACCCCTGGCTCAGATGTGACAGACGCTGCAGCTGGCACCTTCGCTGCTGGCTCTAAAAGAATCCTCACAAGCCTCCGAAAAAAATCAGTCCCATTTGACAGATGAGACAAAGTTTGGGAGGATAAATATGCCAAACAAGAGACAGGGTCCAAATCTGAAGCCAGCTCCCCTGCCTCTGAGTCAGAGACTTCTTATGATGCCCCACCTGAAATATAGCTGATCCAGGTGAGATGTGTGAAATACACACGGCCTTTCTAGGGTTTAGAACCAAAAAAGCAAAAGAGCTCATTAACAATTTTTAATACTGATGCGAAGTTGAATTAATAAAATACACGAAAATTAATCTCACCTGTTTCTATTTACTTAAAAAAAACTAAAAAACAAAAGACACTGCCGCCGGAACATTTCTAATCACTTACGCGGCTCCTATTGTATTTGCATTAGATGGCACTGGTTTAAAGCCTGCAAGTCTTTACCAAGAAGCCCTTACCGCTTTTCTACAATAATGCAGCTCAACAATTTACACATTGTACACTATTTAGAAAAGAAAAAAAGCCACCCTGACAGCCTCACTTCTAGTAAGAATTTTGTTTACTGTGTTTCCTGATGAAGACTTTAAGGATAACTTTTAACGCCAAAGTATAACTTCACGTGCAGATGTCAAAGAAACTGCAAGTAGCCTAGGCAGCAGGGCTGTCCCTCGTCCCTGCCTTGCCTTGCCCTTCAGTCCGGTGGCGGCATTTGATCGTATCCTCTCGGGCAGTTTCCTTTTTATTGCTCCCTGTACTCACCATCCCAGTTCTTAACCTCGACAGATAAAAATGGCTCCCAAATCAGACCAAGAGAGGACCTGGCTTTTTGCTCCTAAAGATAAGACTTTTCTGGGTGAGAAGTTAGGCTGAAAGACGTCGGGCACAGAGTCTAGAGTGAAACCAAGAGCTCCGGCTCTTCCATACCTTTCCCTGGAGGACTGGGTCTCCGTGCAGGGCGCCCAGCTGGCTGGCGTCTGGAGGGGCTCCTGGCCGGGGCAGCAGGAACTGATGCTGCTTGCTCTGGGTGCCTTCACTGAGGAAAACCCACCAGCGGAGCCTTTTAGCCTACTGCAACTGCAACTGCTTGTTTGTTCTCTCTCAGGGTTTTCCATTTTAAGGTTATCATCATCATCAGCTGCAGCAGATACCCTTTTGTCAATTGATTGCGTTCCCCGTACCAGGCACTCTGCTGAGCACGCAACCCAGGTTATCTCATTTAATCCTCCAGCAAGTCTTTGAGGAATTCCTCTCTGCAAAACAGGGAAATCTCAGCTCTGGACTCAGGCAAGACTCACCCAACAGAAGGCTCCGAAACTCTGAGGGAACCTGGGTCTCCCTGCCCTTCTTGCCCAGCATTTCTAGGATATTCCCGCTGCTTGCAGTGGGAGGGGTGATTTTGTCAGTTGCAAAAGTGCTAACACGGCATCATTTAATAGTTACTTAAAGTACTTGCTTTTAAAAAGCACTCTCAAATGAAGATCTGTTAAGTGTCACTTCACCTGTGTGCTGTACTGGGCCACACAAGCATAGGCTAAGAGAAGTTAACTGGCTTGAAGGGACTTGTAAAACTACAGCAGGGGACAAAAGTTAGGGATGGAGTGTCGGCCTGAACAGCTCACTTCCTTGCCTTAATTGGCTTCTATCTTGGTGTTAACTGACTTTGAGTTAAGAAGCCTTTCATACAAATCAAGGGAGGCTGACCTTTGGAGCGCTGGTGACTTGTTGGGTAAATATGTCTTTATGGACTTCATAAAATGCAGATTGTGTAAACACACACTCAGGAACTATTAAAGCACTGGGTGGCTGGAGTAAGGCACAAAGGTGGCCTTTCAGATTCCTGAGTACTCAGTAGCTGGGTTGAAGAAAACGAACATCAAGGATGTAATTACGATTTAGGAAACAGATCGCAAACTCTGGCTGGCAGGCACAGGAATCACTTGGGCAGCTTTTCAGAAATACAGATTCTCTGGGTCAGGCGCCCAGAGAGGCTGAACCAGGAGGTCTGGGTGGGCAGCTGACATCTGTATTTTAACAAGTCCTCCAGACTACCGACTCTGAGTAGGTGGCCCAGGACCAGCCTCAGGAAGCAATGAACTCAGTGCTATAAGCAGCCCACTCACCTTCTCACCTGGTCTCTCGCACGCCTACCAAACAATAGCACCCAAGGAATACAAAAGACAGCGAGTCCTTCATTCAGAAGTGGAGAGATCCCTTGGGGCAGAAGGGAACTCCCTCATCCTGTCCAGCACACCAAGAGCCAATTAATTGACGCCCAGCGAGTACTCAGGCTGGCGCCAGGAGTACTTCTTTTTTTCATTTACGAATTCCATATTTTCGTTCTTTTCTTAAATGGCTGCAGCTGCAGTATATGGCAGTTCCCAAGCCAGTAACTGAATCCCAGCTGCAGCTGCAGCAACGCTGGATCCTTTAATTCACTGCATTTGGGGCAGGATAGAACCTGCACCTCCACAGTTATCAGAGCTGCTGAAGCGGGATTCTTAAGCCATGGAGCCACAGTGGGAACTCCCAGGAGTACGTTATGCCTCTGAAAAAGAGTGAGATCTACTCCTCTAGAGCCCAGAGCAGCTGACAGTGATCAGCACATGCAATACAAGGACACTGAGGGTGCAGGCAAGCAGCCTGGTACCTCTACAGTGACCACAGCCCCCAGGTCACCCCAGACTACATGGAGAGGCCAGCATCCACTGTGCATCTCCGAGCATTGGACATTTGGATAAACACCTCCAGTTCTGGGTCCCTATCATACAAGAGACACGGCTGAACATGAACACTGATAAGGAGGCCAGGATGCCGCCTGGGCAGCGGAAGAGGAGAGAAGGGGCATTGCCTTCGGGTATCAGCAGCACGATCAGAACAGCAGAGAACCGGCTGCTGTGGCCACAGAGAACAGTAGTTCCACAGATGGACTTGCTGACAGTCAGGGCCGCATACCCGAGTCACCAGGCACGAGGGCTCCTTATCTGGGAAGTGTCCGAGCAGAAGCTCAAGGGCCAACTGGGGCTGCAGAACAGCGCATACCTCCCAGCTCCCAGAATTGGTACATCTGCAGATCCTGCCTTTCCATCCCTGGGGGTGGGGTGGGGGGCTGTGCATCTTCATGTGAACAAATGTGCCCTCGACCACGAGTAACCCTTTCCCCAAAGCTCATCAGCAGTTCATTACAGCATTTGTTTTTTTCTCCTGGACACGGAGATTGCCAAATTGAGTATCAAACCTGGTGACCTGAGTCAGAAAGTGTCAAATCTATAAACAGGTTATGAATGAGTAGAGATATTCAACAATCCAGAATAAGATAAGAGTTATTGTGTAGTTTCACTGAAAAATTCACAAGCTATAGAAGTTGCTAATATTGCCATTCGAGGTGTATGCCGCCTTAGAAACAATTTCCACTGACTGGCTACTAATAAAATGACTTAAAGAAAATAGCAAGTCTTGCAAACAATAAAAGTGCCTAATATTTTCAAAGGACAAGTTTTCTTCTCACAGTCATGGCCTCTGCACATATTCATTCTCATGCTTTGTCTAAATTAAGTGATTCTTAACATCACCCCCCAGATTATGAATCCTCTCTTTTCCAAATGGAAGAAAGGAGGAAGGACTCAAAAACAAAAAACCAACCACTCTATTAAAAAATGGGCAGAAGACCTGAATAGACATTTCTCCAAAGAAGATATACAGAGGGTCAAGAGGCACATGAGAAAATGCTCAACATCACTCACTATTAGAGAGATGCAAATCAAAGCTGCAGTGAGGTACCACCTCATACTGGTCAGAGGGCCATCATTAACACGTCCACAAACAACAAATGCCGGAGACGGTGTGAAGAAAAGGGAACCTTCCTACACTGCTGGTAGGAATGTAGGCTGGTGCAACCACTACGGAAAACAGTATGGAGGTTCCTCAGAAAATTAAATATAGAACTACCATATGACCCAGCGATCCCACTCCTGGGCATACATGAGGACAAAACTTTCACTGAAAAAGAGACATGCACCCCTATGTTCATTGGAGCACTATTCACAATAGCCAAGACATGGAAACAACCTAAATGTCCATCGACAGATGAATGGATTAAGAAGATGTGGCACATATACACAATGGAATACTACTCAGCCATAAAAAAGAAAAAATAATGCCATTTGTAGCAACATGGATGGAACTAGAGATTCTCATACTAAGTGAAGGAAGTCAGAAAGAGGAAGACAAATGCCATATGATTTCACTTATATCTGGAATCTAACATACAGCACAAATGAGCCTTTCCACAGAAACAAATTCATGTACTTAGAGAACAGACTTGTGGTTGTGGAGAGAGAGGGGGAGAGAGGGAGAGGGATGGACTGGGAGTTTGGGGTTAGTAGATGTAAACTATTGCATTTGGACAGAACAATGTTAATCAACTATAATAGAAAAAATGAAAACATAAAAAAAAATAGAAAGGAGGAAGGGCCAACCCAAGTCTGTTTGACTTTTACACTTTTTTGCATCATCCCACGTGGTTGTTACCACCTGGGAACCGGCATTCCTGCAGTCCTTGAGAACCATGGAGGCTCTGGATGTGAAGTGTGGAGTTCCCGCTGTGGTGCAAAGGGGTCAGCATCTCTGGAGCACTGGGATGCAGGTTCAATCCCTGGCCCTGCAGTGGGTTAAGGATCTGTTGTTGCCACAGCTTTGATATAGATCACAACTGTGGCTCAGATCTGACCCCTGGCCCAGGAACTCCACATGCCGTAGGGCAGCCAAAAAAGAAAAAAAAAGTGCTTGCCCAAGGCCTTTCTGCTGGTGGTCACTATTGTGCCAGCCTCCCCTCAACCCCGGTCTCCCTGCCTGGGAAGGGCCCATCACCCACACCACCCACAACCAAAACCAGATTTGCTACTAGTCTCCTGCAAGGCTGTTTGGCCCTTAGAGCTTTCTCAGAGGTCCAATCCCTTGTCAAGTCACATTAGTCTAGAAAGAAACACATGTATTCTATCAACTGCAGGAACCTTTAGGAAATACACAACTTTGGGCACCAGCAGCCTCATCTCAAAGGCCATCTTGCCTTCAACTTCAGTGAGGAAAGCTTTTTTGGGGGGAAGTCAGGAGAAACGAGCACAGAGGACTAGGCATAGACTGACAGGAAGACAGAAATCTTCAAATGAGGATGTGAAATGGGAAATTTGGTATCTGAGGTCCATGGGCTCAAGCAGTTGTGTTCAGGCTGCCATTTCTCTGGAAAGAAGTCTTCGAGTTCTTATGAAGTCTTTAGTTGACTCAGTCACATTAAAAAACAATTTTTTAGTTGTAAAATATACACAAAATTTACCATTTAACCATTATTAAGTGGATGATCAATGGCATCAAGTGCATTCACATTGTTGCATTGTTGTGCAAGACTCTGTCCCACTTTTAAGTGTGCCCTTCACATTTCCTCTTAAGATATTAAAACATTTTTTAGCCTTTCCCATATTTGCATGCAGTGCCACACTTCTGGGTGACAAGCTACAATCTTAAAACCTGGCATCAGTTTTTGTTAGACATCTGTTTTAAGTCACTGTATTTTCACTTCTAGGTAAAAGCATATGATTCTATAGCTGTTCTCCTTTAAATTCAAGCAAATGCCAGTCCCACATTAACAAAGGTTTATCAAAAATCAAAATCAAGAACTACTCCTGTTTCCTGTAAAACAACTGGCCCCACTCCGTCAAATGACAAAATTAAAAAAAAAAATGCTCCTATATTTACTACTTTGACTATTAAAATAGCTAAATTCATATCCTAAAGGCATCTGTATTACATTGCTAAGGAAAACTTCTGAAAAAAATTATTTGACTTTTAAAGTTCCAGCCAAACCTTTTTTAAAAATTAATAGAAAAACAGTGGTAATTTTGGATAGCTGTGGGTGATTTCGTGTGTGTGTGTGTGTGCGCGCGCTTTAGAATGTTCTTTATTAAATAAAAGACAAGACCTCTTGGGTCAACAATGAGAATTTATTTTTTATTGTCTCTTATGATCTCACTTCACAGGTAACATCAATTTGGTATATTCCTCCCCCCGACTTGAATGAAATGGAAGAGGAAAGGGCAGGAAGGCCAAGAGCCACATCCCCTTCCCCTGCTATGGAGGCGTGTGACCTTTTGACACCCCCCCCCATGACAGTATATGACTCATGATCAGTCAACTGGGAGGGAGAGGGGAATCTTTTCTTTTTTTTTTTTTTGAGCTACCACTGGCATATAACATTATGTTAGTTTCAACATGATTCGCTCTTTATATACACTGCAAAACGATCAGCACGATCAAATCTAGTTAACACTCATCACCCAGGGGGATCTTTGGAAAGAACAAGGCTCCTTGGGCAGTGCCATCTTGGCCACAAGGCTCGAGGTTTGGTGGGTCGTCCCCTCTTCCAAACCCTGATTAGTCTAAGACACATTAGAAACTCCTGGATTTTTTTTTTTTTTTTAAACTGACACAGGATGCCAGGGTGAAATTCTTTTTTTTTTTTTTTGTCTTTTTGCCTTTTATGCAGAGCCGCACCCGCGGCCTATGGAGGTTCCCAGGCTAGGGGTCTAATCGGAGCTGTAGCCGCCGGCCTTCGCCACAGCCACAGCAACGCGGGATCCGAGCCGCGTCTGCAACCTACACCACAGCTCAAGGCAACGCCGGATCCTTAACCCACTGAGCAAGGCCAGGGATGGAACCCGCAACCTCATGGTTCGTAGTCGGATTCGTTAACCACTGAGCCACGAAGGGAACTCCCAGGGTGAAATTCTAATTCAATTGGTCAAAGGAGAAGAGAGGTAGGAGTGGAAAGACTGACAGGTGTTGTGTCCTAGAAAGCACCCCAAAGCCTGGATATGTTCCACCTCGGGCCTCTTGTAACACTGATAACCTGCCCTTGTAAGGACCATCGTGGGAGAAGTTCTGGTTCAGGCTGCAAGCCAAGGGTGGGGGCTGGACCACACCTGTCTAGTGCTACCGCTGGATGTGGAACAAGAGGAATGTGGAAGGAGGGATCTGCTGGTAAACCATTCACAACCAAACCACCCGACTGCTCGGATGACCCAGAAACACTGGAATGTGGAACCTGAAACCCCACAGTGCAATCTTTAGGCTCACAAGGGACCCTTTACTCTGAGTGAGAAGGACGACCAGCTGATGAGGATTAACAGTGGGGGCGGTGAGGGTGGGAGTGTAGAACCCCAAGAGAAGGGAAAAAAATTTAAGTGCATTTCCTATCCTACACAAGTACTGTGAATCTTGTTATCCCAAGAAGGGTCCTGACTGAAAACTACAGTTTCAAAGCAGGCCTGGGAAGTGGATCAAGTCTCACCACGGCAAGGTGGGGTGCGCCCTCCCAGTCTGTCTGCCGGACTGCCAGCTCCTGGAGAGAGTGTGTCTTGGTTTGGGGATTGTTTTTATTCTTCCTCAAGCCTAGGTTTCTAGGCACACATGAAAAGGCACACACACAATGTGCATAAGCAGTGTGCACATACAACGCACACCTGCAAATGCACACATGCAATGCACACATGAAAAGGTGCACACACAATGTGCATATATGCAATGCATGCACACGGCCACACTTGGTAGCTATGTGATTTGGTACAGAGGATAATCCCAGCTTTATCTGGAGGTAATCCGTGGGGCAGCGGCCTTACAAAAACGTAAAGTAAAAAGCTACCATAAAAAATACTCATTATAGGACTGGCTGGTCAACTCCTCCCTCCCTCCCTTAGCTGTAAGAGCACCTGTTGGCTTAGAAACATGCGGCTTTCTCACTCTAGCGCACCTAAACCGCCACCCTCCCCAGGCTGGCATCCACCGACCCCCTCTCCCCACCCCTGAGACCTGCATATCAAATATTACTTCCTGTTGTCTACGACCACACTGCCTTGGCAGTTAACATCAAAAGCAAACACATGGGGAGAAGAGAAGGTGCCGGAGCTGGGGAGGAAGGGCAAGCATAGGTAATGCTGCATGGACTTTTTTTTGCTAGCGCCCAGGTGCAAAAACCTTGGTCACATGTATTTCAACTTCTCATCTAAGGGCTCATCTCTTCTCTGCCAGGATGGAGAGCTGAGGGCGGCCCTCCTCTGCCTCCACTCCCCACGCTCCGGTTCCTGAAACATACCACATGGAAGCCAGACCTCGGGACCCCAACCTGCCACCCGAAGGTGAGCCACACTGGAAGGGCAGGTGGCAGCTCACCTACCTCAGCCTTGCACACAGAGGCTGACCGAGGCTGGCAGTCTGTTCAGTGCTGAGGGTTCCTCGTCAACACCGGCTACGTCTGTCTAAACTGAATAGGTTGCCACCATCTTTTCCCCGCCTCCCGACGGTTCAGCAACTCGAGGGTAGCAACTGTCATGAATGTTTCACATAGCACGCGAAACAGGGCTGGAACCAAGGCCAGATGACATCTCTTGCTCACTTATCCCAAGGCAGCAATTAGCTGTGTGACCCTGGGTTCGTTACTCAACCTCTCTGGATTACAATGTTTCTATAAAACAAGAGAGCTGGAATTTTCCCAAGATTCCCTCCAGTTCTACAATTTTATGGTCAGGTTGCAACCATTTTACTTCATTGAGCAAAGGCAAAGTATTCTCCACTCCACGATTTCAGCTGAGCGGTGCCATGTACCTGCAGAAGTAACAATACTAAAAACAAAAACTCTCACTTGGTTTATTACTAGTCTCTGAGTCTGATCCACAAAGTAAGTCGGTCAGTTTTGTTTTGAATTTCACAGCCCCCTTGACTATCTTCCAGGGAACGTAAGGGCAGCCTCTCGGTAACAAAGATTCCTTCAGCAGCGCCTACTGCATTTCAGTCAAGCCAGAAGGAAAGCCCTGCCCAGCTATGGTGGAACGACAACCCTTAGTGGCCCCCCTGACTCCAGCCTAGCTTGCACCTTCTAACTAGCTGGAATTTACCAATATATCACTTCATCATTTCTTTCCTTCAAAATGTTAAATAGCTTCATTCTACTAAAGAAGAAAAAGCCCAAAGATGCATTCTGTTAGCTTGACAAGCAATAACCACCCAAACTGAGCCTCAACTGACTGGACCAACTGCTTCTCTGAGCTCCCCCAGCTTAAACCCAGAGGTGCAGTTTCCTCGTCTACGGAAGAAACCTTTGGACATAAGACGCTGCCTTCTCCCACTTGCCTCACCTGCCTCTCTCTCCCCTGCCATCACTACCACCATCCTTTTCTGAGTCTTCTAAAACTCAAGTCCCACCTGGTTGAAAGTGAACTCTTCCCTGGCCCGGGCAGCAAGAGTTACTTTAATTTCTTCTTTGTATTTGTCTCTATTTTTAAAAAAGAATATTATACTTATAGATAAGGATAAAATTTTTTTTTTTTACCAGAATTCTTCTTACAATACTTGGAACTAAAAGAGTTCTTCAATACTATGATATTATATAATTCCTTTTGAAGAGGAGAAAGGCAGCTCCAGAGATGAAGCTCAACATCTTACAGAGGTCACAGAGCAGGGGAGAAGCAAAGATGTGATGGGAACCTAAGTTTCCCGACTCCCAGAACTTACTGAACATGGCAACCTGGTACCCATCTTCTCTGCTACTTGATATTCATTTAAGAGCTTCTAGTGTTGGGTGTATTCTCTTTTCCACAATAAAGAGCTGTGTGCTGCACAGCACAGGTGTTCAGTTAATGCAAGAGGGAAAAGAGGGAAGAGCTGGAAGGCAGAAGACTCATGCTCCCAGTTCCCCCTACTTATGAAAAGACCCAACTTTGTGCCGAGTTGCTGGTGGCGGGATGTCCTGACTCATTTTCAGTTTCCCCCATCCACTTTCAACTAATGCGCTGCTTTCCTTCAGACCTTCCACCCAGTCCGGCCCGGAGTAGAAACTCATCCTTTGCATATGCAGCACCTACGGATTAATCACACTTAAGTCCTTACATCCAGAATGATGGTCATAGCAACGATTCCCAACTTTCTTTCCTTTTTTTTTCAATTTTTTATTCCAGTTGATTTACAATGTTCTGTCAATTTCTGCTGTACAGCAAAGTGCCTGGGTTATACATGTATACATTCTTTTTCTCACATTATCTTCCATCATGATCCATCACAAGTGTTTAGACATAGTTCCCTGTGCTATACAGCAGGGCCTCATTGCTTATCCACTCCAAATGAAACAGTCCGCATCTACTAACCCCAAGCTCCCAGTCCATCCCACTGCCTCCCCCTCCCTCTTGGCAACCACAAGTCTGTTTTCCATGTCCATGAGTTTGTTCCTTTTCTATAGATAGGTTCATTTATGCCATATATTAGGTTCCAGATATAAGTGATATTATATGGTATTTGTCGTTCTCTTTCTGATTTACTTCACTTAGTATGAGACTCTCTAGTTCCACCCATGTTGCTGCAAATGGCATTATTTCCCAACTTCCTAAGAGCAAGTACTCAAAGAGAAAAAACTCAGGAACTAGCTCCCCTCTCCAGGGATTATAGCTGTATTTTTTAATAACTGTGAGTTGAGAAAAATATGACAAACATCCACCATGAATTCAGCAGTATTTTATTAGAGTTGTATTTCATTAGTCTATATACACGTAACTACATACGTTGAAAGAGGGTAACACATATAGGGGTGATGTTATATACAGACTGGCTTCACGGACAACACTTGGAGTGCTTCTGGGTCCCCAGCTACTTGCTGGGCAACTGCTGGGTGGCAGCATCAGTTCAAGACTTCAGAGGGGGGTATCTAAATGCTGGGAAGGGACCTTACGTCTCTTACCACCTTCTTCTGAAAGAAACATATGACAGGCTAATGAAGGTACAACCAGAGAAGGTGTACAGTCTGCTCCTTTCAAATTTCTCATTCCATCCACCTTCTTGTTGGGAACTTTTGCTATCACAGGTGCTGGGATTTTTGGCCACCTCTTTTTTGGGGGAACAAAGGGTCTGTCCCTTAATTCAAGTCCTCTGGTCTAGTCTTGGCCTTTCCCAGCAAGGCTGCCTCAGGTAGGAAGCCATTCTCCAGTTCATATTCCAGTCTCTTCCCCAACTCTCCCCAGGAATTATCTCTAAAGAGTAAGTGCTGACAAGTGATGAATAATTTGCATTTTAACCCTATTCAAATTTGGGTAAATGGTTTAATATGCATGCTAATATTCTATCATTATTCCAATTAAAGAAACTATTATGTTAAAGTGTTTAATCAGGAGAATTAGGGAGAACTCCAGACACCTAAAATTAACCTCTAATAGTCTTGACATTCATTTCATTTAAGTGCAATTTGCCAAGCTAAAAGCAACTCCCTGCTTAAGACTTCTGCTTAGGCACGTGGGGATTCCTGATAAGACCTAACAGCAATTCATTTCCTAACTAGATTGCTGTCTAAAAGAATAAACTGAAAGGGCTGCAATTTAAATACAATCAAGTCCCCAAGCAGTCACATTCCAGAAGACTTAAACATTGTCCTCTTGATCCCCAGGAACAACAATGCTATTCGCATCAGCAACAACACAACCACTTCCTCTTTCTCTGACCTTCTCCGTTTAATTACTTCCTGTGATTTCTTCTAGGGCTGAGTTTGCCTGCTTCCCACAGCGGCTGGCTTTCCATAGGAGGCCGATTTGTCTGGAAGGTGCAGGATGCCAGCTGACTGACAGAGTGCGGGGACTTCCTATTTCTTTTGTAGTCATGGATCTCTTGGACCGCCTGGCTTTTACCAAGAACGTTTTTGAAGCCATAATCAAAGAAATTCCTCCAGCACCTTCCCATCTAAAATCAAGCTATACCTCAAAGCTTAAAGTCCTGACAAGGAAGCTCCCCTTGTGGCACAGCAGTAAAGAGCCTGCCTAGAATCCATGAGGATGCGGGTACGATCCCTGACCCTGCTCAGAGGGTTAAGGATCCAGCGTTAACAAGCTGTGGTGTAGATCACAGACGCAGCTCGGATCCTGCGTTGCTGTGGCTGTGGTGTAGGCTGGCAGCTGTAGCCCCAATTCAAACCCTAGCCTGGAAATTTCCATATGCCACGGGTGCGGCACTAAAAAGCAAAAAAAAAAAAAAGCAGAATCTCAGATCTTAGTGAATCAGAATCCTCATTTGAGCATGCTTTGTTAGCCATCCTGCTCACACACAATCCATCTGGGGCAAGGTAGCTGCTTCTCTTTCCAAGAGGTCTCCGGAGAACTGCTCTTTGTATCATCGCAGAAAAGGCCTCCTCGGAGGCCGTGGTTCCCTACTCCACAGAGTGGAACAGGAATACAAGGAAGAAATGTCACCTCACAGTTCCACAGCATTTCCAGGATTCTAAGAGTTCTAATTTTATTTGTTCAGTGGTCACATAAATCAAGCCGTACACGCAATGCAATTTCTTCATGCGCAAAAATGGAAGCTCTGTGAAGTGATGACACACAGTGTTCTACAGACGTGGGCTCTGAAGTCAAGGACCGGGGGGGGGGAAATGACAAATCAAGCCCTAAAAATAACTCAAAGAACTTGTTAGGGGATTCTAGGAAGAGCAGGTAGCTCCTCCAATGCTTGGGAAGAGAATTCCCGCTACAAATCTGGGAATCCCAACGCCTGCAGCTCCAGGCAGCCCCCTGAAGACGGACAGGGCACAGCCCTCC
Organism: Catagonus wagneri; assembly: GCA_004024745.2. Classification (NCBI taxonomy): domain Eukaryota; kingdom Metazoa; phylum Chordata; class Mammalia; order Artiodactyla; family Tayassuidae; genus Catagonus; species Catagonus wagneri. The sequence continues at coordinate 21,559,390 of PVHT021183519.1, forward strand.
GGCAGCAGGTCTGTCCATCATTCAGACAATGCAATGCTGTGCTCACACCCTTAAGGCATATGGAAGTGTCTATACCCTAGACCGTAAGCTCCCCAAGGGCAGAGGCTCCCTCTGAGTCACAGCTCGGGTCCTATCCGGCAGGTGAAGGGTCTGGGACACCGGGTGTAAGTAATTTATACATGGCTTTGCAACTGGGGCCCAAGAATATTCTGAAGTCAAGTTCTTTGGGTACCACACTCCAAATGGACACCTGTAATCTGCATCCTCTAGTGTAAAAGATATCTAAGAATGATGGGATGGGCTTCAGCACTGGTCATGAGCAGCAGACTCCTAATCTGAAATCTGTTCACCCACAGATTGATGAGAAGGCAACCATTAGGTCTTCAGGGCCAGAGGTAACATTGGGCCAGGGCCCACCATCCTGGCAGAGCAGGCCTGTTTTGGAATTTTGAGCCTGAGAAAAATCTCAGATTTGATTTAAGCCTATTAAGCAAAGCGGAGAAATTTAATTACTATGTTAAAATTATATTCCCATATGCTCCAGCAATCCCACTCCTGAACATCTATCCAGAGAAAACCATGACTTGAAAAGACACATGTGCCCCAATGGTCATTGCAGCACTATATACAATAGCCAAGACACAGAAACAACCTAAATGTCCATCAACAGTAGAGTGGATAAAGAAGATGTGGTACATATACACAGTGAAATATTACTCAGCCATAAAAAGGAATGAAATAATGGCATTTGCAGCAACATGGATGGACATAGAAATTATGCTAAGTGCAGTTAGTCAAAGCGGTGGGATACGAACACCATATGTTATCACTAGTAAGTGGGACCTAAAATAAGGACACCATGAACTTCTTTGCAGAACAGAAACTGACTCACTGACTTTGAAAAGCTTATGGTTACCAAAGGAGACAGGTGTGAGGTGGGGGGGAATGGGCTGGGGTTTGGGATGGAAATGTTGTAAAATTAGGTTGTAATGATATTTGTACAATTATAATAAAATTCATCGAGTTAAAAAAAAAGGCTATATTCACACTTTTGCAGCTTTAAAAGGTCTGTAAAAATAAGTACAATTATTGGGATGTTGATGATTAACATCTGGTCCAACATCCACTTTACTTCTTGGCTGGAAATATAAAATACAAACACCAGAGTTCCCATTGTGGCGCAGTGGAAACAAATCTGACTAGTAACCTTGTGGTTGCGGGTTCGATCCCTGGCCTCGCTCAGTGGGTCTAGGATCTGGCGTTGCCGTGAGCTGTGGTGTAGGTCGCAGACAGCTTGGATCCCGCGTTGCTGTGACTATAAGGTAGGCTGGCGGCCACAGCTCCAATTCGACCCCTGGCCTGGGAACCTCCATATGCCACGGGTGCAGCCCTAAAAAACAGCAAAAAAAATAAAATAAATAAAATAAAATTCAAACACCAACATGGCATGCACAAAGACAAAACAAGCCATAAACCAGCTTACTTCTAAGAGAACTCTCGCCTCACCCATTCCCACCAAGCCTATTGGCTCTTGTTTTAGAAACAATGTGAATGCTCTTGGTAACACGATTTCTAGGCCACAACAGGGATGCAGGAGAGTGAGGGATGCTATTATAGGTAAGTGCACTGTCAGTAAGAGGCAGCAGAGGGAAAAGGCAGAGTGTGACTCCAAAGCCCATGCTTCTTCCACCACCATCACGGCATCCTGTCCCTCTCAGTAGTTCTGAAAAAATAAAACCTCACAATCTCTTTGGATGTAGGTACAACATGAATAATCATTTAATTTTTCTGGCCACATTCTCGGCATGTGGAAATTCCTGGGCCAGGGATCAAACCCACACCACAGTAGTCAACCAAGCCACTACAGTGACAATGCTGGATCTTTAAGGCACTAGGCCATCAGGGAAGGCCAAACATTTAACTTTTTTATATAAGGTAAAACTATTTTTCAATTAATGAACATTTACACTAGCCAATCAATAAATGTCTACAGAAAGCCTACGCCGGGCTGAACACTGCAGTCTATGGGTACATAGGTCAATAAGCTATTATTCCCACACCTGGAAGGGCAGCTGGGCCAAGCTCCTAGGTGCATTCTCAGTTAGGGTGGGATGCAAATACAAAATAAACAGTGCTTAGCTGAAAAATCAACACCAGAGGCCAGAGCCAAAGCAAGGCAATGAGAAAAAGAAATAGGAGGAATACACAATGAACATGAAAGACATGGAATTCCTTCTATGGCTTGGCGGGTTAAGAACCCAACTAGTATCCATAAGGATGTGGGTTTGATCCCTAGCCTTGCTCAAGCCTTGCCCACTTAAGGGTCCAGTGTTGCCACAAGCTGCGGCATTAAGTCACAGAGGCAGCTCCGATTAGACCCCTAGCCTGGGAACTTCCATATGCTGCAGGTGCGGCCCTATAAAGAAATAAACAAAAAAAAAGCAAAAAAATTAAAAAAGATGTCATTATTAGATGAACTAGGAAAGACAACTGAAAACACTTAGCCTGATAATTGTTTTAAGCATTTATGAATGGACCACAGGGAATATATCTAAGCATAGAAACAATGAGATTAGAAAAAAAATTGTTATTTCAGTAAAAAGACGAGCCAAAACCAGACGTTTTGGAAGCTGCCCTTGTTCTAATCTCTTCTGTCATAAGCACCAGGTGCCAGAGTGAAGTCAAAATCCATTTCTCCACCTCTATGCTCTTAGCACAAGTAAACACAGAGATTTCTGTTTTTAAAGAAATCGTCAACTACCCTTTGAAAGCAGCATAAATAGCATAAGCAGCATTTGTTATCATGTGTACAGTACGTCTCTCTTGTGAACATACTGCTGACAAAGATTATCTGAGAAACGAGGAGTTATAAAACAGTTGTTCCTTAATTTAGCCAACTCCTATGTCAGTTAACATCAAGATTTTACTAAGATCCTGGCCTGACTTCCTTTCCGTGACAGGGAACACGACAAGCTGTGGTAGCAAGTCTTCAGGGCCACCAAAGCAAGCACAGAGGACGCATTTGCTTCACAGAGCATGGTGTGCACCAGAAAAACAGTCCTTCTACTCCAGCAATTAAAAGGCCTAAAAAATGCCTCTAAAACCCACCAAGGTTCTAGTCTTAAATATTGATTAAAAAGGAAGATTTACAAGAACAGCTAATGAGTTTATCAACATGACTGGGTCTTTAAGAAAAAAAAAATCAGCCCAATTTACTGAAAACAGGCCAAAATAACCAACCGAACACAAAAAACTTCCTGCTCCGCTTCTATTATCATCTTGCTCAGTTTTTGAGGATTTTGTGTTAGACTGTGTATTTGTATTCAGTACCCTAACACAGGAACTCTGCCAACAGAGAGTTCATCAGCACAGCTGTCTCCAACTTCAAGTATTAAGACTCCATCAGAACCCTGTAGCGACTGCAAATTGTTAATGTTGTGATTTCTGCAGAGGCAGCAGAGGCCCTGGTTTGTTGCGTTTAGGACCTTCTACTTCCCAGTTCCTGCAAAAGTGGTTGGAATCAAAATGTTTTGGGGCTTTTTGTTCGTGTTTTTGGCCACGCCCGAGGCACGTGGAAGTTCCCCAGCTAGGGATCAAACCGGCACCACAGCAGTGACCTGAGCCACTGCAGTGACAATGCTGGATCCTTAACCTGCTGCACCACAAGGGAACTCCTCAAAACGGTTTTGAGTTGTCAGTCACAGATCACCACCAGATAAGTTCCACACCCAGTTTCCACAAGATACGTCAAAGTCAAGGGCTTCGGGTAAACACAGGAGTTTCTCAGGAGGCTTATACACACCCTAAGTTAACCGAATACAACAACTGTAATTACTGCATTAGTCAGCAGGGACAGAATAGCACCTTAAAATAAGCAAATCCATTGCTTAACTTAATAGATCTTTACTAAAAGCAACCACAATGTGCCCAACGGTATTGGGTCAACAAATGGAAAACTTGGCAGTTGAGAGGTAACCCCGAACCCCAAAAACTCACGTTCTGGGACAGAACCTAGCTGGGTATAAGCCCAGCTCTAAACGGTGGTAACTGCCGTACAGTACAGGGGAAATGCTATCAAGAGTCCACGATTTTGGAGTTCCCTTCGTGGCAGTGGTTAACGAATCCCACTAGGAACCGTGAGGTTGCGGGTTCGATCCCTGGCCTTGCTCAGTGGGTTAAGGATCCGGCGTTGCCGTGAGCTGTGGTGTAGGTTGCAGACGCGGCTCGGATCCCGCGTTGCTGTGGCTGTGGCGAAGGCCAGTAGCTACAGCTCCTGTTAGACCCCTAGCCTGGGAACCTCCATATGCGGCGGGTGCAGCTCTAGATAAAAGGCAAAAAGACAGGAAAAAAAAAAAAAAGAATCCACGATTTTGACTGAGAGAGTGGGGGTGGGGAAGGTCCAGGAGGACTTCATAAAAGAAATGACCCCGAGCCAGTTGGGGAGAAGGAGCAGAATTTCACTTGTTGGAGAAGGAAAGGGAGAAAGAAGCAGATTCCGCACTCAAGAGCATGAGCAAACAGACTGTTAAGGCAGAATAGTTTTGGTAGTCACACTGATCCACTTTTTATATATTTTATTGCTTAAAGGAACTGGAAAGCAGAAGGGATCAACTATAGCTAGAAAGGAGGTAGCATTTGTTCAGATCCCTGTGGACAGAAACTCAGCAGATGGAGGTGAGTCCAGGCCCACCACCTAACAAGTGCAGCCTTGCGGGAGACGTTTAACTTTATTACAATGACAATGTCTTTATAAAATCACAATGCCCTATCTGAATAAACTTGTTAAGGTCTTTACAAGTTTTCTGTTTTGTTTTGCTTTCAAGATTTTCTGAGGAAGAGACCAAGATTCCAATTTCGCAGAGTCAAGTCCATGGTTTTACCATTTAAGGATTCTACTCGGGTGCAGAAGAAAAACACACCTTCCCCTTTTTAAAGCTAATGCAAAGAGAATGAATCAATACCCGTTGTACTGGGTCTAATTTCCACAACTGTAATTTCGGTGAATGTAACAGTCCAGTAATAATCAACTCTTAAGTCCCACTCCTCTCGTTATCTTAGGGTGTATCACAGAACGCTCAAGCCCAAGTTTATTTAAATTCACTTGAATTCAATATGTGCCTCATAGCATTTTCAGGGAAGATAAGGGAAGCGAAAAAAATTATGGCAATGACAGACTGTCACCAATTCAAGAGAATTAGGGACAGCACGACCACCTGGTGAGAACTCTGAAGTCAAAATGACTAAGCCTGGTTGGTCACCCTCTCTCTTTCTGAGACTGTACCTCATGGTGCTTAAAAATATAGTCCTTCCTGAGCCAGGCTGCTAGGGTTACTTAACCTCTCTGGGCCTTGGTTTCCCCATCTATAAATGAAGGTAATAATAGATCTACTGCACAGAGTTAATGGGGAGACTAACTGAGTAAAATGCTATAAAAAATATTTGCTGTCTTTGGCAAGTAACTACTTACGCTTCCTCATCTGTTAAATGGGATAACACCTCCTCCGCATCGTTATGTGAAAGTGAGCCTGTGAGAGGCTAATGAAAAGTTGCTCCATATCACTAATCACTAGAGAAATGAAAACCAAAACTACAGTGAGGTACCATCTCACACCGTCAGAATGGCCATGATTAAAAGGTCTACAAATAACAAATGCTGGAGAGGGTGTGGAGAAAAGGGAACCCTCCTACCCTGTTGGTGGGAATGTAAATTGATACAGTCGCTATGGAAAACAGTATGGAGGTTCCTCAAAAAAACTAAAAATAGAATTACCTTATGACCAGCAATCCCACTCCTGGGTATATATATAATCAGACAAAACTATTAAATTCAAAAAGATACATGTACCCCAATGTTTACTGCAGCACTATTTACAAGTGCTGTAAATAGTTACGCTATTAGAGTCAAGGCATAGAAGCAACATAAATGTCCAGGAACAGGTGAGTGGATAAAGATGTGGTGTGTGTACGTACACACACACACACACACTGGAATATTACTCAGCCATAAAAAACAATGAAATAATGTCATTTGAAGCAACATGGATACATCTAGAGATTCACTCGTACTGAGTGAAGTCAGAAAGAGAAAGACATACCATATGATATCATGTGTATGTGGAATCTAAAATATGACACAAAGAAACTTATCTATGAAACAATAACAGACTCACTGACAAAGACTTGTGGTTTCCATGGGGGAGAGGGGATGGCGGAGGGATGGACTGGGAGTTTGGGATTAACAAATGCAAACTATTATATACAGAATGGATAAACAACGTCCTACTGTATAATATAGGAAACTATATTCAATATTCAGGTTTATCCTGTGATAAACCAGATGAAAAAGAATATACATACATGAATTACTTTGCTGTACAGCAGAAATGAACACAGCATTGTAAATCAACTATACATCAATAAAAGAAAAGAAAAAAAGGCATTCCCATTGTGTCTCAGTGATAATGAACTCAACTAGTATCCATGAGGACATGGGTTCCATCCCTGGCCTTGCTCAGCAGGTTAAGGCTCCCATATTGCCATCAGCTGCAGTGTAGGTCACAGACGCAGCTCCAATCCCACATTGCTATGGCTGCAGCCTAGGCCGGCAACTGCAGCTCCCATTCCACCCCTAGCCTGGGAATTTCCATATGCCGCAGGTGTGGCCCTAAAATCACACACACACACACACACACACACACAAAAGAAAGAAAGAAAAGCAAAAAAGAAAGTGAGCTTATAAAAACCTATTTCAGTGACCAGTAAAGAGCCAACACCAAACACCTGTGTTATTCAAGGTGCCTGGCTGTATGCTTTACATAGGCTAGTCCATTTACTTCCCATAGTAACTCCACAAAATCAGGAATATTTATTTCCTTCTTATTCGCTCAGATGAAACCAAGGTGAGATATATAAGTAACGTCCCTCAGATCACAAAAGGAACAAATGGCTAAGGCTTAAGCCATAAGAACATGTTAAAATGCATTTAAAGCAGGTTCTTTGACCCTTGGCTGGAATAACCAGTTAGACATTTTTCAGTCAGTTGAGACTGACAGTTAAAGACATCAGGGAATAATTCTTCTTCTTCTTCTTCTTCTTCTTCTTCTTCTTCTTCTTCTTCTTCTACTACTTCTTCTTCTTCTACTTCTTCTTCTTCTTTTTTCCTGCTTTTTAGGGCTGTATCCACAACATATCCAAGTTCCCAGGCTAGGGGCTGAATCAGAGCTACAGCTGCATACATGCGCCACAGCCACGTGGGATCCAAGCTGCGTCTTCAACCTACATCACAACTCATAGCAACCCCAGATCCTTAACCTACTGAGCGAGGCCAGGGATTGAACCTGCAACCTCATAGTTACTAGTCAGATTCCTTCAGCTGCGCCACACCAGTATCTCCCTGGGGAATTATTCTTAATTTTGTGAAGTATGATCATG